>JAWDJD010000011.1:7137500-7737500 GCA_035047305.1 Bradypodion pumilum | reverse complement strand
GCCATGAAGAGACCTACACACTATGGTCACGGAGCCATCTCCTGCGGCACATATTAAATGAGACATGCAGGATTTAACTTCGGGACTGCCGCAGCCTTGAGGATATTATCACAGCCAGTCCATCTGGCATGGCCTTTTCCACCCCCATGACCGGTGGGAATCAGAGTTCCTCCTCCGCTCATTTTGCCGTTGGCCCCAATAGGATGGTTTCCAGTGGCATTTTCTCCACTGAGGGGACCATCGCCCCACCCAAAGGGACTCATCCACCCATAGCCGTTGGCCTTTAGGGAGTCAGGTTAGTTAACCGCTGCCTGACACTTGGTGTACGGTCTGTATGGCCTACTCCATTACTGTAGCAGGATGTCCGGCCACATATACCAATCAGAAAAGGAAGATGACAAGTTACACAGATCTACAATTTACTTTTGGTTCTCCCATCAGAACATATCTTACAGAGAAAGAAAACTTCAAATTAAAATGGTAACTCGGGGGGCCACCCAAAGACTTCACATACCAACAGCCAGAAATATTTATTTTTTAAAAGTGGAGAAATAATACTCACTTTTCTAACAGTGCAGCTCTCCGTGGAGTTTGAATTACATCTAGGTGTTGATGAAGAGGCCATAATAGGGTTAGGGGTGGGGAGTTCTGCTGAAAAAAGCAGGCAAAGAAAATGTAAATTTTACGTGAACTGCTTAGAGTATTAGATTCCATGGCTGGGATATTTTTGAAACCTTCCAAACAACAGGAGAATTAAGGAAAAGCTAAAAGAATAGTTTTACTCACTATGATCACAATAATGGTCACCTTCTAAAGACAGCACATGTTCACATCCAAAAAGAAATGTGGAAATAAATTGAAAATACAAAACAGAACATTCAAACACTGAAAGTAATACAAGTTAATATCTCAATATGATCCTTGTTTGCCAAGGAGAATCAAGGAAAACCTAGGCAGTTTTTGACACTTACATTAGCTAAGGGTCACCCTTGCTTGAAAGCCATTTGTATCCGACTCTAGGGCTCAGTGCTCATCTCTGTTTATAGCCAAAAAGGCAGCACTGTCTGTGTCTGCAGCTGTTTCCGTGGACATGTGGCAGGCATGACTAAACAAGGCTGCTTACCTTCCCACTATTTATCTACATGCAATTTCTTGCTTTCAAAGTGTCAGGTTGGCAGAAGCTCATTCCGTCGTGCAGCACTCAGGTCTTGAACTGGTGGCCTGCCGATCTTCCAGTCATCAAGTTCAGCATCTTAACCACTAAGCCGCCGCAGTCCCTACACTTACATTAGTCAGGTGAAAAACATGTATGTAAAAAAAGCATCTAAAAATAACAGGACTTTTCCTGTTCTGAATTTTAGCTGTAGAAGCAGTTCAACGATGGCCACTGGTTGCCTCCCTCCTAGAGCAGAGTGGCTTAAATTGCCATTCCAGTTTGAGTGATGGCAAGAACAAAGGTGGGTTTGGGACTAAGGCGCTTTCTAGATGTAATCTCACACTTCACTTAGACTGAAGTAAGCTGGACTGAACAGAACAGATGTTTATTCAGAATAAATGGACAGGTTTGGTTCAGAACTTGGAACCACTACTTTTTTTGATCTACAATTCTTCTTCAATTCCAGGGCTTGGGTGGCCAATGTCCCAAGCTCTGGTTTGGGCCCTGTAAGGTCAAGGTCACACCTGCTTGAAAGCCAGTTGTGTCTGATTCTAGGTTTCAGTGCTCATCTGTTTGTAGCCAAAGAGCCAGTGCTGTCTGCGTTTTGCAGACGTTTCCATGGATGTGTGGCAGGCATGACTGAACACCAGAGTGCACTGAATGCTGTTTACCTTCACACCGAAGTGATACCTATTTTATCGACTTGCAATTTATTCCTTTCAAACTGCTAGGCTGGCAGGAGCTGGGTCAGAGACGGGAGCTCACTTTATCGTGCAGTACTCGGGTCTCTAAGTGCTGACCTTCCAGTCGTCAAGTTCAGCGTCTTAACCACTAAGCCACCACAGTCCTTGTACCGAGTTACAGTATTAAACATTATTCTCTCGGTTGTTTTCTTACATGCCACATTAAAGTTGTCCCAGCATGCTGCAGATACATCTTGTCCTATTTAGTCACTCTCAAGTCCCTTTCAGTTCCAGTGATGTAATGCTTTGATTTTAGAACAAGCAAATTAAGTTAACTTCCATTAAAAGAAGTGTCACAGTGCGAATGGTAGAGTTCAAGAGGACATTATTGTTTATATAGTATCTGGTCCCTAAAACAGTATTCCAAAGTCGCAATGACAGAGAGTTTGGTCACATTAAGTGTTTAATTCTAATATTGACATTACTATGTAAAACACTGACTTCTTTTCCCTGTAGCACAGAGTACACAAGATATTTCTGGAAAGCTGCCCAAGCAATATTGCAAAAGAATTTGAAAGAGTCTTAAAATAGGTGAAGCCATTCAACTGTTACAAGTGCAGACACAGCTATTTCACAGTTTAATCCTCAAGCAAACTTCTATTGTGCTGAACCGATTTCCTCCAGTCCTGCAACCCTGAATCCTTTAAAAGGGAGAATTAACAAAATGCGGGTCATCAGAAACCTCCGATAAGCCCAGCTCTCAACAGGAACTGTCTACCTTTTATGCAGTATACTGCAATAAACTACATATGAAACTAATCATCACTGTTTTAGTAGACAAGAAGAACAAGAACATTTTTTTGCTTTAATATTGTAGCATCAACAGTGGGAAGGAACCATGATCCACAAGTGCAATTTACTCACATGTAAGGAGGACTCGTTACTCATCCAGACAAAAGGTTTGATGTCTGGCCAAAGAAATAACCAAAATACTGTTTCATCTAAATGTTGACTCTGTATGTACAGTATAGCCTCTGTATTCCTTCTCCAGCCACCACCACCCCACTCCAGAAAAGTCATTTGCCCTGAGAAGGATACACCAGGGTGGGGAGCATTGAAAGATTGATGGTAGGTCAATGGCAGAAGCAATACAAGCCAATGGAAGCATACTATTGGATCCTAGTCTATACACAAACATCATCATCATCATCATCATCATCATGCTGAGAATGAGGATAAAATGGTTAAGATCTTGTGGGACAATAAGATCCAAACCAATAAGAAGCTCAAACACAACACTCCAGACCTTACTGTGATTGAGAAAAATTTGGTTAAGCTGATTGATGTGGCAATCCAAGGTGATAGTTGGGTGGAAGAAAAAATTTAATTTAATTTAATAGATTTATATACCACCCTATCCAAAGGACTCTGGGCGGTGTACACAAGTTAAAACCAATATACAGGTAAAACAATTTTTAAAACCCTTTAAAAACATATCAATATTACCCACCCACTCCGCCGTGCCATCTAGTATCTAAAAACAAATATAAAATTTACAAAAACCTTTAAAAATTAATTACAGGAGGGGGGAAGCCTCAGACGAGCCAAAAAGGGGAGCTTGTTGACAAAGGAAATGGAAAAGATCATGAGATATCAAGATCTGAGAAATGAAGTGCAGCATCTCTGGGAGAAAAAAGTGACAATATATCAGTAGTAATAGGAGCACTAGGAACAATCCCCAAAAGGGTTGAGATCTGAGTGTAATTTGCATTGCTAAAATCATGATAGAGCAGTAGCAAAGAGAAGCACTACTAGGTACCTGCTATATTATCAGGCAATAACTCCCCAACTCATAGGTCCAGATCTAGGACCCAAGCACTGGGGTTATAAAACTCTGGTACGAACATCTGGCTGACCATAGAATAGAAATTTTATTTGTATACCACCTTCTTCACCCTAGGGCGACCCAAGGCAGTTCACAATAGATACAATACAAAACATAAAAATAAAAATCAACAGTACAAAATAAATGCACCACATTATACAATGAGCAAAAAAACAATCTACAAAAAGCGCCCACCTCAACCACACAGGGGAAAAATTCTCAAACTGAACTGCGGCGACATCTATCCCTCTCCAGGCGGGTAAGGCCCAGAGAAGGCAGGCGGGATAATTCTCGACCGCCAAGCAGTCACAGCTGGTCTTCCTCATCTTCCTCTGGGTGATGACGGGGCCCAGAGGCGAGCGGGCGGGAGCGTCCATGGGTCCTCGCTGCAACCATGTACAACTTGTATAACAATGATGACAGCAACAACAGCAACAATAATAATACCACCTTGAGATCAGGAAGGCATTTTTTTCTAGATACCATTAAAAAAAACTGGCATCCATGGCCATACCAACTCAAAGTATTGCAAGTAAGTTTGGATTTCTTGGGACTATAAACCCCACAACTCTCCATTCTGAGAGTTCCACCCGATGGACCACATCTACAGACACGTAAATGTGGTTCATATGGAAAGAAAAGCATAGCTGGGAAGTATTTGTGGCTTAGTATTGGCCTAAGTCTGCCCAGTTTCCTATTCAGAAATGAATCTACCCTACTGCTAGTTGCGAGTTTCTTTTCTGAACAGGAATCCGTGGTATAGTTAGGTCTATACCATAGTTAGGCCATGAAGCCTTCCCAACTAGACCTCTTCTCAAGTGAGCTATAGGTGATGGTCTTTCAGGTAAAACTCCTGGAATGGAGAATTAGGGCATATGTACTCCAAGAAATCAAATAAAAAACCATGCCTGGCAGACATAACAAATGTGGCTTCTCCTCTGCTGAGTAACAGATTAATAATGGCAAGAAAGATTCTGAGAGAAACCAGTCACTGAAGTTTCCAAATAATTCCAGAGTTCTCCAGAAGACAATCTGAGATGACCCAGTGGTGGACAAAGGTTGCTGTTCCAAAATGGAAACCCTGTGCTTTAGCCCATCCAAGATGGAGATTTCAATGTGTGGGAGACACTTTAGAAAATACCTTAGTGAGATTGGAATGTGTAAACATGCTGGTCTTGTGGGTGAAAGACATGGAGCCTAATGTGTGTTGGACATGTCATGCTGTGTGATCATTGGCTGGACTCCTTTAGGAGAATGGCAAGAAGGCGAACCCTGAGGGAGGAGATATAACCCAGAGATTGTGGGGGCCAAGACACACTCTCTTGGATCTTAACTGCAATCACATAGCTAATTTAGACAGAGGGAGGGCCATACTGGCTTTTCCCCAGATAGTAGCTTTCTTTATTTCGAAATGCTTTCTAAGCTTCTGATGATCTTTATTCTGGACCTTACTTTGATTTCAATATACCGTACAGTAAAACCTCGCATAAAGAGTGCCTCATTTAGAGACTAACTCATTTAAAGAGCATAATTTTCTCTGAATGGTCGCCTCGCTTAACAACTAAAACCAACCAAAAACTCACTTAACAACTACATTTCGCGTACATAATCGGCACACTGTCCCTGACAGAACCACGGTTATGGGAGAACACTCCTTCGAGCTTCTGGTTCCGAGGGGACAGAAATTGGGGAGCAGAATAATAGATATAGTTTAATTCACCGATCGCTGACCTAACAGGCAGCTCAGACAATAGAGGGCAAAAGATCGCCAGATGTTTAACTCGACAGGCATGTAATGAGTAATCTCGCATCCGCAGAAGCTCTAAGCCTTAGAGTCAACCTCGGCTCATGTTTGCTCCCGATAAACAGTAGACAATGCATGTCCCCGGTAGTAAATTAGATAGACAAGGAACCTTTCCCGGTGAAGTCATTCCTAATGGGTAACTTGTGTAATCTCAATGTGCAGACTCAGGGCTTTCCTGTAACGGCTGCGCGCAACGTATGCACGCCGCCAAGCTAGGCAGGGTATAAAGTCAATTGCCTTCTGGTCCATAAACGCTGGTCTTCGCTCCATCTTGCCTCACGTGTCTTGCTTGAACAGTCTCCTTCGGGACCCTCCGGCCCACATCGGACCCCGATCCAACACCCCCACCCCCCCACCAGAAGTCACAATCGGTCACTTACAATGGTGTTTCGCTTAAAGAGCAATCCCATGGAATGCATTATGCTCTTTAAGTGAGGTACCACTGTACGTTTAAAATACCTGAAGGAGACTGGAGTGTTTACTTGGCCCCAAACCACCTTATTTACACTAATCTAGAATCCTGGGTTGCACAGCCAGGGGGCGGCAGCTCAGAAGCATGAAGGGCTTACTCATGAGTAAAGTCCTTTCGTGACAATGGGATCAGTAAAAGCGTAAAAGGATCCCTATATAGGAGTTATTACAGAAGTGACAAAGAGTCACAGACAATGGAAAATTAAAAAGGAGTGTGTTAGTGTTCTGAGATTAGATTCCAAACCGAGATGTAGACCCTGACCTATCAAACCCAACCTATCAAAATGTTTTGGGACCATAAAACATGGAATTCCAAGAAAATGAAAATTTGTACTGCTAGTAAAAGAGCAAAAATGCACACAGTGGGATTCCTCTATTGTTTGTTCGACAAAGAAACTTCCTTCCCTGAATGCTGCCTCAATCCTTTGAAGAATGCAGGGCTGCCAATGCCTCTGAAAAAGACAATTCCCTTTGGGATTGTGAAGCAGGCGCTGAAATGACCTAAGACACAATATCAAGTGGTACGTTCACTCTGCTGGGAACAGTTCCAACCACGTTCGTCTCTGTGATTCCTGAAGAAGATCCTGCAGAGAAAATTATATTGACACATGATACGGAAATGCCAAGTAGCCTGAGGCAGGTAAGACAAATGCGTCTTCTTTCAACATTAGACTCTGCAAATGACTGTCTGTTAAGAAACAGCACTCTCTTGAGAACAACTTGTTCGACTGTACATTTTTCATGTTTTGGACAACTCAATAAAAAGAACAAGGATATCAGAGCCATGTATTTTAATAATGCTCCGATTATTCCAAGCTTATTCTTTTGCCTTTCTAGGATGTTATCTGTATCAGAGCATGTCTGGCCGGACATCCTGCTATGGTAATGGATGACCATAGAGCCAACGACTCAATGTCAGGCAGTAGTTAACTAAACTGACCCCCTAAAGGGGCCAATGGCTACGGATGGATCAGCCCCTTTAGGTGGGGTGATGGTCCCCCTCAGTGGAGGAAATGCCACTGCAAACCATCACATTGGGCTCAATGGCAAAATGAGCAGAGGAGGAACTCTGATTCCCAAACGTCATGGAGGCGGAAGAGGTCATGCCAGATGGACTGGTTGTGAAGGCGCACCTTGATAATGTCAAGGCTGTGGCAGTCCATTGCAGTCCCGGTGTTAAATCCTGCATGTCTCATTTCATGCGTGCCACAGGAGATGGCTCCGTGATCGTAGTGTGTGGATCACTTCATGGCAAGGTGGGATCCACCTTAAACAAATTCACGCCAATTATATTTTTTCCTGCTTCAGGAAAAAATGCATTCTCGGATACGAGTTGCAGTCGACAACAATCTGTACCATAAAGGTGAAAGGATGCTTGGAAATAAAAAGAGAAGGGGGAAAGGTCGAAGGGGTATCTATCATTTCCAAATCCACATTCTCTTACAACCAACTCTTTGCAGTGGGGGAAAGATGGGATGCTGAGCCCCTTCCTTCTAAAATTTCTGAAAGAATATCTACTTTCATCTCTGGTGGCTCTTCCCAACCCAGGTCCCATGTATGGCTGAGCCGATAACAAAACATGAAAACAAATGCAAGAGCAATAAATGGCTCCACATTCCATTTCCAGTCTTTAAAAATGTGCATTTTAGAATGTGAAACGGGGGGGGGGGAGGGTTTGAGGAGAATATGACTCACTAAAAAGGGAAATCATCACTGTTGGAGGCTTCCGAGAACTACAGTTCACATATTTTTCCCAGAAAAGAAAACTAAAGAAATGATAAATAAAAGCAACCCTGGAGAGGGACCGCACAGGGCACCGCACAGGGCAATAGAGTGTGCACTTTGCCCAACCCTGGCTTAAATTAATAGTCTTGGCACTTTAAATTCTAGTTTATTTGGGGCAAGCTTTCACAAAAGACTACATGTCAAAACTACACACCCAGTGAAAACCTGAAAGAATGTGGAGCAATTTTCACTGCTCCCCATGACACAAGTCCTACTGTGGTTTAAAGTAGTGCCCAATGCATATTGTTTTAAACCGCAGTAGAGCTTTGTCTGTGGTCAGTGGAGGCAAAAAAAACCTTCCTTCTCCACAAGACTTGCTTATCCCTTGGGCAGCTGGGCAGGGGCTGTGGTGTCTTACTGGTTAAGAAGCTCGTCTTGTTAGCTGGAAGGTCGGCACGTCAGCAGTTCAAGACCCCGAGTACTGCATGACGGAATGAGAGCCTGTCTTTGTCCCAGCTCCTGCCAACCTAACAGTTCGAAAGCAAGAAATTGCAAGCAGATAAATAGGGACCACTTCAGTGGGAAGGTAAACAGCGTTCCGTGCGCTCCGGTGTCTAGTCATGCCTGCCACATGACCATGGAAACGTCTGCAGAAGCAGACTGCGCTGGCTCTTCTGCTTTGAAACAGATGAGCTCTGAAACCTAGAGTAGGATACGACTGGCTTTCGAGCAAGGGAAACCTTTACCTTTACTTCACACGCAGAATACTTCAGCTACTGTACTTGATTACTGATCAATTTTTGAAATGTGTCCTATGTTGTTAAAAGGCTACTACTTTTTTCCTCCTGCCAAATCACTTCAGAATATCACATTACATCCACTCAGAACTTTAAAGAACTGAAAATAGCCTAAGGCAGTGATGGTGAACCTTTTAGAGACTGAGTGCCCAAACAGAAAGATGGGGCAAACTCTGTGCTGGGGAGAGAGAGGAAGTGTTCCCATTGGGCTGCTGGGCAAAGGGGTGGGGCAAACTCTGTGCTGGGTCAACGGTGTGTGTGCCCAAAGATAAAGCTGTGAGTGCCATCTCTGGCACGTGTGCCACAGGTTCACCACCACTGGCCTAAGGGGAGCTTAGGCTAAAACCTAAACCCCTACAATAATGGATTAATTAACCTTTTTGGACCAAAAAAGGAGAAAAAAGCCCATGGCCCTTCTATAAACTCCAGAAACAAAGCAGTGTAGCATCTTTATTCAACATTAATCAAAGAAATATTCTTCTTTTTGCCAGGCACTAGAGTTTGAGCATTGGATGGAGAAACAGACTAAAAACTGAAAGATAGCTCACACACCCTCTTTCCTCAGCCAACGCTACTCCAGTCGATATTATGGTTGCTGCCCGGAGTCAATTGCAGGCGGGTGGAGCACGTCAGGACTATCTCCAGCTTCAACATCCCGACCACTGTCACCCTGCCAGAACTTAAAAGGCGGGCAGCCATGGCTGGACCCTCATCGCCGTTTGGGGGTCTCCTGTGGCGGGACGCAGTGTGTTGGGACCATTTTTTCCATCAGCGTCTCAAGCCCTGCCTCTCTGCTGGGACTTAATGGACCGTGGTGGTGGGAGGTTGGACTTTACTGCCCTCTCCTTGGACTTGCTGCGGTTGGGGTGGGGAGGCTACGGCAGCATTTTAATATGATATGATATATTGTTTTGTATTGACATGTTGTTCCTTAATTGATTACTGTATTCTATTGCATTGTTATTTTATTCTATTGCTACTTTCTGTTATATTTAGGATTATTGTACCCTTATATGTTATTGTTTCTTACTGTATTTATTGTACGCTTTGTATTATCCATATGTAATTTTGGTTATGAACCGCCTTGGGTTGTCTTAGGACAAGAAAAGTGGTATATAAATACAAATACAAAAAGAGACAATTCCATCATGAATAACAAGGTCCTAAGTTTGACTGTAACAGTCACTAATGGCTGTCAAAGAGATCTACAGAGTTTCAACGTTCAAGTAATATACAGTAAAACCCCGACTTACAAATGCCTCGAGTTACATAAAATTCAACTTACATAATGCTTTTATGCTAAAACCATGTCCCGATTTACACGATTTCCTATGGGTTTGCTTTGAGTTACATAAAGATTATTTTTCCTATAGGTTTGCTTTGAGTTACGTAAAAATTCATTTTTCCTATGGGTTTGCTTCTAGTTATGTAAAAAAGTAATTCCCCGCTATAAAGATATCTGCACATTTTATGTTCATGGAAGTGTAAGGAACAACTCCTGAAAGACATATATATTGTAGGGATACAATAACTAGAATGCACATTTAATCATGTAACAACAGCATTTTGGGTTTGCTTGCTACCCTAACACCATGGAGTTGTGTCATAAGCGAACAAAGCATAATTTGTAACCAGGGACCTGTAGCATTGAATTTAGAAAACAGGGTGGAAATCAATTTTCAGCGAGCTCACATACTTAACCAAGCACACTGGAACTCTTCTTGTTACAAAGGACCACACATATTAATGTACCATTACAATCCTGAGTGATAATAATAATAATTTTGTGTCGGAAATTATTCTGGGTTGAAAGGATTTTTGAGGAAGAAAATCCACTCAGGGAATGCCCAAATGAGGCTCCTTTCATGTTCCCAAGAGCTGGGACAGAGACTGGTGCTCAATCCGTCGTGGCAGTCACGAAGTGCCAACTTGCGGGCCTTCCAGCTAACAAGGCGAGCTTCTTAACCACTGAGCCAACCTTTACTGCCTTCTCCCCCTCTATTCACTGAGCGGGACGATATCGTGCAAGCCACTCCTTGAATCCATCCGAGGCGTAGGGCAGAGAATGTGTCCACTAAGAGAGTGTCGTGCAGGTTTTCAGATTCCAACTTCAAGAATTCCCAAAGAGTTCCCCGTGAGTTCCAGCTAACAAGCACCTACCCACAGAGACCTGTATTTCACTGATGTGGAACCAGGCATATCTTCCAGGCTATCTCAGGCCAATTGTGATTAAAGTAAGAAAGAGAAACTGCTCCAATACTATTTGGGAGGTCACTTTTTTGTGGGAGCTGTAGTCCCACTGCCCATTAGGTTCTATTATAAGATTCATCCAAAGAACTACATTTCCCATGAAGACCTAGGCCTCCTAGGAAGCTCCATGGCAATTTCTTGTTTACTGTGAGCATTGATAACAGGAAGCCTGAGCTAACCAAGCAGTCTAGAAGAAAAGCCTTGCTTCAGGCGAATGAAATGTACAGTACTGTACTGTAGTTATGTGTTTGTGGGCTGGAACTTCCAGAATTCTGCCTGGGGAACTGTTGGAGAATTCTGGGAGTTGGGAGTCCCCCCCCCAAAAAAAACCAACAACAACAACCACCCTTGAAATAATTAATAAATAGCATATAACTAATGCCCACACTGACTCCTCTACTTTTTAGAAAACCGGACAAGGGACCTAGTAAGGAGATGAATCAGTCCAAAACTGAAAAAAAACTCTGGAGATTGAAGCAGCCATGTTTTAAAATACTGTACAGGTTTTCTTCTTCGTATCCACAAGTGACCTCCCTACATCATCCCCAACTTGTGTCCTCCAGATGTTTT
The DNA here is from genome assembly GCA_035047305.1 of Bradypodion pumilum. Classification (NCBI taxonomy): domain Eukaryota; kingdom Metazoa; phylum Chordata; class Lepidosauria; order Squamata; family Chamaeleonidae; genus Bradypodion; species Bradypodion pumilum. The sequence continues at coordinate 7,726,159 of JAWDJD010000011.1, read as the reverse complement.
GTCAGATCTTGATGCAGGAGGTTGCAGACGAGCACCTCTGCTTGGTGGCAGGCCAAGGAAGACTGTTGTACAGGAAATGTAAATTGGCACAGCAGTACAAGAGCATGCATGTACTGTTAATAAGCCTCAGATAGACATACTGTACATTAAAGTGGGGTGGGCGCCTCTGGCAAGCCCCAGGTCCAATTTTCTGCCTTGTAGCGACATGCGATATTCAAGATTACAGGGTGATGATACAAAATGACTTCTTTATTATTATTTTTTGTTATGCTCCTGAGAGCCATGACAACATAAAGAGTTGTGTTGAACCAGCAAAATCAAATTAGAAGACGGAAGATGGACTCACTAAACAAGGAATAACAGAGGAGGATAAGGTGGAGGAATTTGACCTCCCCTACATCACTTGGAGGACCATGAATAGGCTGAGAGTTGGAGTCCCTAAATGTAAGACCCACATGCACAAGTGGGGGCTACTGGCGGACAGCAACACGCTGTGTGAATGTGGAAAGATACAGAATCTGGCTCATTTGTTCGTCTTCCTGTTACTACAGGAAACATATACAGATGAAGATTTAATTTTGGCCAAAGACAAAGCCAAGAAGGCAGTTTTGGCAGTATAGAGTTTGATCTGGACATGAAAGAGGCAGCAGCAAAGCAAGTAAGTCACCATCATACAGAGAAACCTATACTAGGTAAAGCAGGGATTCTCAATCTGTGACCCGTGGGCTGGATGCGGCCCACAGTACCATTTTATGTGCCCCCACCACCACCACAACAGGAAGTGCCATATGGTGGAGGAAAGGCAAAAGGGCTGTCCGCCCCCGAAGATGTCTGAGGGAGTGTGACCTGGCCCACGGCATAAAAAGGCTGAGAACTCCTGAGGTAAAGTAACTAAACTTCACTTTAATCCAGCACCAAAACATTTTTTCCCTCAAATTTGAGGAAGAGGAATGAGGAGGCAGGCTAGAGAAGGAGTTCCCAACCTAAGGCTCATGGGCCGGATCTGGCCCCCAGCACCATTTCATATGGCCACCACCCCTCCAAGGGCATGCGAGAAACAAAAGGGCCACCCCTTTGAAGCTGTTGGGACAGAATTATTATATTTATTTTACATTTATTATTTATTTGCTATATATTCATTGTCATATGGCTGTTATTTCTACTGCACAATTGTATCACAGGTTTATGTATATTAATGTTATGTTTGTAGACGCTTGAGAAAGCTATTCGAAATGTCCCGCTACCGGAAGGGCATCGCCTACTTGTCTACAACTCTTTGAGGTTGCCCACCGCACGAGAACCCGCCGATGATTTATTCGCACTTTGCCTTCTAACCGTGACACCATACGGCGCATTCAGTGACTTTGTGCTTTGTGCTACTTGCCATATTACTGGGACTTACATGGTACATTTCATTACATTATCCCTCATTATGCGAGCCACCGGATGATTCATGATATTGCCCAAACATTCCAGCTTACACTTACGGAGGTTCTCAACTGTGCGCACCTGTGTGTATGAGGTTTATCGTCTGTACAATTAGCTCTGTGCATGCAGTTAACTTCGTTGCCTGGCTGCTGAGGATTTCGTTTAGAGATATTTGAATTCTAATCTTATGAAGTGAATACACTGCATCGCTGTTTTTCGATACCTCATCACTGGACTAGCATACGAATGCTTTCGTGAATTAAAAAGATATATACAACTTTCACCTATCGCTTGTCTTGGGTGTGTTATCGTTCTCCTTACTGCTTTTGCTACACCCCAGCCGCCTTTCTTTACCATCGGCCCTCAAAGCTGACTGAGAGAGCATGGCCCGGCCCCCGGCTTGAAAAGGTTGGAAACCCCTGGGATAGAGAGTCTGCAGCAGAGAATATGTTTTGCACATAAAACTCTGTGCACGTTCTGTCCATGGCAACTACAGTGTTAATGACAGGTAGCAGGTAATGATAAAAGACTTCTGCTTGAAAATGTGGAGAGTTATTGCTAGTCAGACTAGATGAAGAATGTGACAGCTTCAAATGTTCTTACACTGATATTATCCAATATCATAAGATTTGCTGGTTAAGCTGATGTGAATTGCTGCACACAGCCCACTCACTCCCTGAATGAACAATACTGGACTGGACAAATAATAATCAAAGCTGGTCTGAGAAGAAAGCTGCCTATAAGCCTAAAACAGAGAACATGTTCCAATCCCAAGCAAACTAGAGAGACAGAAAGATACTATTATTTAATATTAGACTTTTGTTCAAATTCAGAATTAATTTGTAAAAGAATGGCAACATTTTAAAATGATATGAGGGGGGGATCACAAATAAATGGATGTGGGTGTGAAAAAGCCTTCTGAAGAACTATAGCAGGGACACACTATATAAGGCGAAATATTCATCTCTGAAGTATGCAACTGACATGCAAAACACGAATGCGTGTGAAAATTTTCAGAGGGTGTAGCCAGATTGGTCCACGGCAATTTAAACCAAGAACAGAAAAGCCTGGTTTCAAGGGAGGTAGCTATGTCAATCTGTTGCAGCATCAGCAGCAATAAAACCCAACACAAAAATATTATGGCACACTCAAGATTAACAATTGCTGCACCAGTGTTTATGGCACAGTTGATCGGACACATATGAAAAATGTGTAATCCAAAAGATGTTATACTGAACAGGTTTTATGACTCACTGCAGCTGTCAAAACCTTATGCCAAATAAACCATGTTAGCCTCTACCACTGACATATGTTTACAGTCCATAGTACAAAGATGAGGAGGCTGGAGAAGAGGTAATTTTGATAACAGGAGGAGGAGGATACCCCAAAGGGCTGGGGGGACAACCTGACAGATGGGAGTAGGGACACTCGCTAACATCTTTTTTCATGTTCAGAACAAACTTTAAAATGCTCAAACGAAACCACCTTCTTGACTTTTTCATGAACCAAAAATTAAATCCTCATCAGTACATGTTTCTGATAGTAACCAATGTTACTTTCTCAATGTTTCCCAACCTTTTTTTTTTTTTTTTGGATTTCAATTCCCAGAAGTCTAAACCAATTCCCCAAAACACTGATCAGCCAATGTAACATAAGAACATAAGAACATCCTTGCTGGAACAGACCACAGGAGCCGATCCAGTCCAGGATTCTGTCTCACACAGTGGCTCATCATTTGCTTCAGGGTATTATTCCCAGGCAGATGCCTTCACCTGCTTACGATTCCCTGGAAATGGCATTTATTGAGAGATATCCTGTCTATCTCTCCAACCCGGAGATTGTCCTTAAGGTTAAAGGTAAAGGTTTCCCTTGCTCGAAAGCCAGTCATATCTGACTCTAGGGTTCAGTGCTCATCTGTTTCAAAGCCGAACAGCCAGCGCTGTCTGCTTCTGCAGACATTTCCGTGGGTCATGTGGCAGGCATGACTAGACACCGGAGCGCACGGAACGCTGTTACCTTCCCACCAAAGTGGTCCCTATTTATCTACTTGCAATTTCTTGCTTTCGAACTGCTAGGTTGGCAGGAGCTGGGACAAAGACGGGAGTTCATTCCGACCTGCAGTACTCGGGAATCGAACTGCTGACCTTGTGCCACCCAGTCAGCGTCTTAGCCACTTGAACCACTGCAGCCCCACAGGTTGTCCTTAGGTAGCCATAATTATAGCCATTGATACCCTTGTCCTCCATGAACTTGTCTAATCCTTTCTTGACAGCTTTCAAGACAGTCTTGACAGCTGTCACCACTTCTTCTGGCAGGGAGTTCCATAGACCAGGGATCCTCTGGGTGAAAAAGTACTTTCTCTTATTTGTTTGAGAACTAGCACCCAAAAGTTTCATTGTACTGACTTAGGTTTCTGGGAATTGAAGTCCACCAGTGTGTGGGTATGCATGTTTGATAAAAAAGACGCAGATTAATTGAGGCCATACCGTATATACGAGTCATCAGAGCTCAGCTCCATTCCACTAATCCACCATCCAATACCAGGCCATGCGTGATCCATATACAAGAAATGAAGTAAGCCTGTCACACTCTCAGGAAAACCCCACTATAAAGAAGATTGCCGTTAAATGCTCTGGGCCTTTGTTACAAAAGAGCAAGTCATTATTATTGATGAGAAAGATGATCTTAGTAAGACAGTACTGTACTATTATTAAAGAAGTTTTAAAGAAATGCACCTTAACCTCTTGAGGAACCCACAACACACTGACTCACAGACTCACAGGTAACCGACCACAAGTGGGAGTCTGGAGGCCCCTGGAGAGGCTCTCACACCTACCCTCTCTAGTAGCATCAGGGTTTCCCCATCATTTTAAAAGACAACGCGAAAGAAAACTTTGCTCTGGAGAAGAGGGGGCAGCCGAGCCCTCGACACCAAGAAGAAACCCCTGGGAAAAGGTTCGCCCCTAAATGAGAACTAGCTGGACGGCAGGCTATCAAGTGCCCATAACAACAACAACAACAACACCACACACACACACACACACACCCTGGACTTCAGAGGTTGAAGTGATGCCCCCTCCCTCCCAGCAAACCGGGTCACTCACTCTCTCCCTGCAGTTGGACAGCTAGCACCTCAGGAATGTCCCTGTCCACCCACCCCTCACCCTTTCGAGGCACTGCTGCAGCTGCTCTTCTGCCTGAGGGTCGAATGGAGGCGGGAGGGGGGGGGGAGAGAAATGAGTCCAGGCTCAGTGACACGAGTCTTTTGACGCTCGTGTGAAAGGGTGACTTTTCAGTTTAGACACCACCTGCCCCTCTTTTTTTTTTTTTTGAGGCGCTGCTGCTTTTCTGCCTGAGGGTCAAATGGGAGGGGGGGGGGGTTAAAGGTCTCCCTTGCTCGAAAGCCAGGCGTATCCGACTCTAGGGTTCAGTGCTCATCTCTGTTTCTTAGCCGAAGAGCAAGCGGGGTTGTGGGGTGGAGGAGAGAAATAAGTCCAGGCTCAGTGACACGAGTCTTTTGACGCTCGTGTGAAAGGGTGACTTTTCAGTTTAGACACCACCTGCCGCCCCTCCAAGCTGGGAAGAAGAAGAAGGGCGGCCGCCTCCCTCCCACAGTGCCCCCCTAAAGAGGCCAAGGCCTTCCCTCCCTGAGGTAACCACCACCCCCCCCTCACTCACTCACCGAGCTGGGGCGGCGGCCTCTCGTCCCCTCTCGCCTCAGCGGCCCTCCGTTTCTCTCCCCCCGCCCCCCCCCCCTCACTCGTCACGTGACCGGAAACCGGCCCGAGCGAGAGTTTCTTCGGCGGAGCAAGCTCGCTTGAGGACTGAGCGAAGGGAGGGGGAGGGAGAAAAAGAGGGGGTCGCGGAGATTGCCGGGAAACGTAGTCCGCATTACATGCCCCCATCTCAGACGGACGCACGGCGTTCGTGTCACATGGCCGGCGTCTCTCGCGATGCCTCCTGGGAGATGTAGTCCGTCCGCGCCTTTCGCTTCGCGTCAACAGCTGTTTGCGGGAAGGGGAGGGAGAGAGAAAGGCCGGCGGTGCTTTCTTTGATCGAGGGAAAAGTAACTGGATGTTGGATAGATTATTGGACCAATTTGGTTTACAGTTGATTTTTTGGACCAGTAGCCGTGTTAGTCTGTGTTTCAAGCATAGGTAAAGGTCTCCCTTGCTCGAAAGCTAGTCGTATCCGACTCTAGGTTGCGGTGCTCATCATTTACAGCCCAAGAGCCAGCACATATCATGTGGCAGGTGGGACTAGATGCCAAAGTGCACAGAATGCTGTTACCTTTCCCACCGAAGTGGTCCCTATTTATCTACTTGCAATTTCTTGCTTTCGAACTGCTAGGCTGGGACAAAGACGGGAGCTCACTCCGTCCTGCAGCACTCGGGTTTTGAACTGCTGACCTTATGCCTCCCAGTTCAGCGTCTTAACCACTTGAGCCACTGCAGTCGGTTTCAAGCCTATCAGAGAATAAAACAAAAACGCTGTGGCACTTTAAAGACTAACTTATATTATATTTTAATGAGGATCCACGAAAGATAACATTGGAATATAACAGATAGTCTTTAAAGTGCTACAGTGTTTTGTTTTGTATTTTTATTCTCTGATATAATGGGTACAGTTGGTTTATGGAGAAATCATTGCATGCTCTCAGGTGAGTACCGAAGTGGTACCTATTCTTGCTCTCAAACTGCTAGGTTGGCAGGAATTGGGACAGAGATGGGAGCTCACTCCGTCACTCTGGTCTTGAACTGCTGACCTGCAGACCTTCCAGTCGTCAATTTCAGCATCTTAACCACTAAGCCACCGCAGTCCCTAAAGTACAGTAAAACCCCTACTTACAGGGGGGGGGGAGTCCATTCCATAGGCTTTTGCTTAAATTAGTTTATGTAACTCAAAGCAAACCCATAGGAAAATTAAAATTTTATGTAAATCGAAGCAAACCCATAGGGAAATGTATTTTTACGTAACTTGAAGCAAACCCATAGAAAAATAATCTTTATGTAACTCGAAGCAAATCTATAGGAAATTATGTAAATCGGGACATGGTTTTAGCACAAAATCATTATGTAAGTCGAATTTTATGTAATTCGAGGCATGTGTAAGTCGAGGTTTTACTGTATGCTCCACAGGCTCCACAAAACCACCAAATCAGCCAATACTGTACTGACAAATCAAAGCTGCTAAATAATTCAACACAGGTTGAATTAATTATAATTAAGAATAGTATTTTAAGGGTTCACAAATCATTCTGGATAACGCTCTTTGGCACTAAAAGAATAAACGAATGAGACCATTTGAACGCGAAGTTAGGTGAGCTCCGTAAATGGGTAAGAAAAGTTAATACTTACTGTTACATTGTTAATTTCTTGAATGTTAATCAGAGATGTTATTATTTTAACCCTACACAGAATTACATTTCCTGATGAAGAATATTCAAAAAATCTTTATATACCGGGTAGATTTTGGAACTAAGTAAAAAAAAAATCGGAACCTAAAGGTCAATCCTAGAAGAAATCAACCGACTGCTCATTGGAAGGTCAAATAGTAAAGATGAAGGTAAAGTACTTTGGACATCAAATGAGAAGGAAGGACTCACTTGAGAAGGCCTTGATGCTGGGAAAGGTGGAGGCCAAAGATGAGATGGCTAGATGGTATGTAGACACAATGGGCACAGAACTGGGAGGGCTGAGGAGGATGGTGGAGATCAGAGGTGCCTGGAGGACAATAGTTCATAGGGTCGCAAAGGGTTGGAATTGACTGTGCGACTGAACAACAATAAAAAGGAACTTGTACATTCATTGTGAAATTTAAAAGAAGAAAAACATGCATATATTGAAGAATTTACATGGACGTTTTGGAAACATTTGCTTTGTCTGTGATGAGAACATGACCTATGAAATAATACAAACTATTTTGAAGAATATTAATTTGAAATTTGATTAAAGAGACTATTAGCATTTTATTTGCCTCAAGCAGTTTTCTCTGACTTTAAATATGGATCCAATCATGACTCCTTGGGCAAATCGCTTCTTCTACGTTGCTCTACATATATTTATTTTGACAACATATCCTAGACTGTTGTGGATGCAGTGGGAGTTTTTCTAAATCCTCTCCCTTTGTTCCAGAAATATTCCTGCCTCGCTTGCCCTGCTGTTAGTCACCGGGAGGAATCTAGCCATCTCTTGACGGCAGATTCCAGCTCTCAGGAAAGGATGGCAAGTTGCCCAGTCATATCGCAGAGTGCAAAACGCATAATAATGGACTCAAACTTATAGAAGCCAGATATAGGCTGAATATTAGGGAAAATGTAACGGTTAGAGAAGTACGACAGTGGAACCAACGGCTTCAAGAGGTAGCGAGTGCTCCATCATTGGAAGTATTCAAGAGAGAATTGGACAACCTCTGTCAAATCTGCTTTTGGATTTCTGCATTAAGCAGAAAAGGCCACTTCCAACTGAGTTATTCTTTGATTTACTTGCTTAGTGCATTTTTTATTACCAGGTGTTGGGAATGGGCACTTAATGAGATTTTTCTTCATCATGGCTTTATTTATTATTTTATTAATTACATTATTACCCTGCCCATCTAGATTTTCCCACTCTGGGCGGCTAACAACACAGAACCCACACATGGTGGTGTGTATATATACAGCAGAAACAACAAAAGCCATCAAACAAAACCTATTGGTGATGGAGAGAAATAAAATACAGTGGAACCCTGACATACAAACAGTTCAACTTACAAAAAAAATCAACATGCAAATAGAAATACTGTACTGGCTAAAAAAAATCGACATTTAAATTTTTAATAGGGAAAATTCGACATACAAATATACAGTGACATCTAGTGGCCTCTTCTGGTAATGCAATGTGTTTTTGACATACAAATTTATCGACATACAAATAACCTGATTTTAAAAAATCGTATGTAGAGGTTTTACTGTACCTAATGCTCGGGTGTTACCAATTTTGGCACCAAATTGTTTGGGAAACAACCTTTGTTGTTCTTCTGCATAGAGTGAAGTCTCTCAGGACAATCCTGCAGGAGACTTGCAGACCAAGAAATATTTGGTGTGTGTGCATAAAACTTTACAGGCATTAACAGCTCCTGATAAAATTGCCAGTGTATTCCTCTTTCCAATCATTGGGTAATTTGATGAGCTCTGACGTACATCTTTACAGAAAACCCCAGCTTCTTCTTTCCGCTTTGTAATTTGTGGGCAGGCGCTGGATTTGTGTCAAACCTACCTTCACTTCAGGCATCGTACATCAATCCTGTGCATTGAGATGGACTCAGAAGACTACAGAGAAACCAGACAACTAAAGGTTTAGAAACAAACATGTTTCATAATTTATTTTTCAAGCGGAGACTTGTTTCCTCATGTACAAAGTGGCATAGAATATTTTCAAAACAAAATGATAATAAAGCGCCCTCCTCTTCGTTCGACTCCTTTTCACGCCATAGCTTCCCATGCTCTTGCTGTTGCGGTTGCCCACCCTCCCTGTTCCGTTGTGAGACTCCTGTTTGTGCTGACCTCAATTCCTCAGCTGCTGCCTTCATCCTATTTAAAGCCTATTTCCCCCCACTTTGTCCTTTTACAGCGCAGACGCACAGCTGAATCCAAATCCACACAGCTGAGCAGGGCTTTGCCCCCCCACAGTAAAATGAGATCGCAGTTCGCAGCATGGGCCGTTCCAAATGTCAAAATGTCAATGAGGGGCAGAAACTCAACGAGAGGGGGTCGCCAAGCAGCATGCCTGTCAACCTTCCCGGATTGGCCGGGATTTCCCGGTTTTCGGCACCGATTTGTGCCATTTCCCGCCTCGTGCTGCCGAAACCCTGGAATTTGGCAGCAGGGGAAAGGAGGTACTGCGCAGCCCTTCTGCGCAGGTTGCCTTCTACACATGCGTAGAAGGGTTTTACGCTTGCATAGAACCTTTCTATGCTTGCGTAGAACCCTTCTACGCATGCGTAGAAGGCTACGCATGGGTAGAAGGGGGCTACGCAAGCGTAAAACCCTTCTGCGCATGCGTAGAAGGCGCCCTGCGCAGGTCCCGAATTGGCCAGAGCCGCGGTTGACAGGTATGCCAAGCAGAGATCTGCACACCACTGCAGATTGGAGACAGCAGGCGAATAAAGGATCAGACCTGCTTTACATCAATTGGCTACAAATGGGGGATTTGGTTCCTTTCTCCCACAGTGCTTGAATTTTGGAACATTCACTGAAGTGCTCAAAATGATCAGGACTCAAGTTTCGTGAATCCACTTGTCAACCTGGTGAGAGTCCTTAGTTATTTCCCGCAGTTAAAGAATGTAGGACCTTTTTTAAACCTGAGATGACTGGAGACTTTCATGAATAGTCAATTTTTAAAGTGGACTCAATTGATTTATACTCTCAGGTCTGTGATGGCAAACCTTGGCACTGCAGCTGTTCCTGGACTAGAGATGTAAAATTTCTGGAAATTTTGAACCTCAAAAAAAAAAAAAAAAAAAAAACCACACGTTTTTTTCCTGAGGGGAAACGGAGAAAAACTATTATTATTTTTTGGAGAAATTGAAAATAATCTGATATCATACCTATTTTTTTAGAAATGATTTATAAAATATTTCAACCCGGCCTTATCTTAAAATATTTTATTCATCATGTTAAAATAAAACATTCCATTCCTGAGTGACGTTCGCACCAATAGGGTGGGATATAAATATGCAAAATAAATAAAATAAATATTTTTTTATTTTTTCAATTTTCCGGAAAAAACACAAAAAGGCTTCAGGGAAAAAATGAGGGGAAAAAACCCCATTTCCCCCCTGAAATTTTCAAGGTTTTTTCCGGGCCTTCACATCTCTATCCTGGACTTCAATTCCCAGAAGCCCAAGTTTCTGTGAATCCACACAAATGGGTTTACTGCACGTAGTAAAACCTATTCATGTGGATTCACAGCGACTTGGGCTTCTGGGAAGTCTGTGAACCCACACAAATGGGTTTTACTGTGCGTAGTAAACCCATTTGTGTGAATTCACAGAGACTTGGGCTTCTGGGAATTGAAGTCCAAGAACAGCTGGAGTGCCACAGTTCACCATCACTGTCCCAGGTGCATAGATGAGCCAGACCAAAGTTATTTTGTTTTTCATTTCTTCAAATTTTGCAGTGCAACGTTTGGGTCCTGAAGATGGAATGAATGCTGGATTGAGTATGTTAGGATAAATGTGGCCCAAACCACCCATTTAATTAAGTATTTGAAAGCAAAGTTGTTAATTCAGCAGGCTGGTAGGACCGGTCAAGCTTACAAATGCATGTACAGTATGTGAAACGTAAGCAACCTGGAATTAAGAGTGCCCTGTCCATCCCTTAAATCAAAGCTTGGGAAAGTTACATATTTTGGACTAAAGTTTCCAGAATCTCCCAGTTAGCATCACCATTAGTTATGCTGCCTTGAGCATTATGGGAGCTGTGGAACAAAAAAGAGATTTCCAACCACTGTCCTAGAAACAACCTTGTCAATATTGATCCAATTCAGTATTTAGGGCTGATTTGGTATAACAAATACAGTGTCAGACTAGAACTCAGGAGTCTGGGTTTCAAATCCCTGCTCAGCCATATAAACTCAATAGCAATGGCAAAGCTCTCCGTGACCATCTTACATACCTCAAAAATACTGTTAAGGTTGCCATGACCCAGACATGGACATGATAGCATATACAATAATAGCAAGGTCAGAATTGCTTAGGTTCATTGCCAATTGCTTCCTCAAGTTTTTGAGTTTCCCAGCCTTACCTGGAAACACCGGAGGCTGCACATGAGACCTTACACACCCAGAGCAAGTGTTCTGTCATTGAGTTACAACATTTTTGCGTCAGATTTGGAAGCATTCAAGGAGCCTACAGCGTGTTGGAAGTCTGAATACACAGGCCACTTTCTGTTAGAAGGAATAAAAGGTAAAGGTATCCCTTGCTCAAAAGCCAGTCGTATCAGACTCTAGGGTTCAGTGCTCATCTGTATATAGCCAAAGAGCCAGCACTATCTGTGTTTGCAGATGTTTCTGCGGACATGTGGCAGGCATGCCTAGACACCGGAGTGCACTGGACTGTTTTCCTTCCCACCAACGTACCTATTTATCTACTTGCAATATCTTGCTTTCTAACTGCTAGGTTGGCAGGAGCTGGAACAGAGATGGGAGCTCACTCCATCATGCCGTACTCGGGTATTGGACTCCGACCTTCCAGTCTTCAAGTTCCAGCATCTTAACCACTTGAGCCACCAGTCCTTAGAACCATGATGGCAAACCTTGGCACTCCAGACGTTCTTGGACGTCAACCCCCAGAAGCTCAAGCCCCCTGTGAATCCACACGAATGGGTTTACTGCGATTCGTCTGACGAGGGCAGCGCGGGCCGGATAAATCGCAGTAAACCCGTTCGTGTGGATTCACAGGGTGCTTGGGCTTCTGGGGATTGACGTCCAAGAACATCTGGAGTGCCAAGGTTCGCCAATCACGGCCTTAGAAGGAAAAAAGGAGCATATAAATGAGTTAGCTCTTGAAGAAAAATTGAGACTGCTCAGTTATATCTCTCTGTGGCACCAGGAGAGAATACTGTACAGAATAAGATGTTCTAAATGTCATTTATCCATGAGACCAAAGGTCCTTTTCAGAAACCTGGTGTATCCCCCTAGGCTTGTAAAACAGGATTCTCCAGTCAATTAGCAAAGTAGTTACCTCTAAGAACTATCCTTTTTTCTCTCTGGGCACTTGCCTGTAAGAATTATCCCCCCTCTTTTTAAGAAACTGTACTTACATCCATCCTTTTCTTCCCTGGAGCTCTTTAGGGGATAATTCTAGCTAGGGAAGGGGAAAATTACATAATTTCTTTCCATTTATACTTTAATGTCCTTTATTATCCCGAAATGACCTCACTTTGGGGGGTTCTGGAGATCAGAGTGCTTAAAATAATCTCCCCAGGATTTTCTTATTACTATCATTTATAGAAATATTTTTTTAAAAATCGCCTTGCCAATTAACAGGGCTGAAGTTGCAGGCAAGCAGATATCAGGTAACTAACTGGTTTGAAAGTCCAAGAGTCAGCTTAAATTCTGAATGAAAAAGCACATTGCTTTCTGGCCATTAAGAACTGTGAGGGGGGACGTGGAAACCATATGTATATATTTGGCAAAGTTTCAGAAGCTAGCAAGGTGGTGAACATTACTAAGGCATCATATGCGCTGTAATATTTCTGAAACGTTTATGCCTTGATATTTTGTACTGTAACTGTGATACTGTGTTTTCTTCGTTAGCCGCCCCGAGTCGTTCTGTGAGTGGGGCGGCATACAAATTAAAAAATTAAATTAAATCAAAGCATTCTCAAAGTTGAATGGCTTGCATGCAAGTACCAACTACAGTGCGCTCAAGAAGAGATGAAATGCTGGATCGGAAGGCATATGTGTGGGCTTTGTGCATGTACAAAGGGATGCTCAAACCTTTTGGGCTGTGGGCCGGTCACGTGGTTCAGGGGGGCAGTCACTATGGCCCACAGGCCAGATCTGGCCCCCAGCGCCAATTCATCCGGCCCACAAAGCCCTCGTTGCTCCCGGAAGCGGAAGTAAAATGCTTGGGCACCCCTGTACTAGGAGGTGCTCAGCTCATGTAAACCAGGCAGTGGGTCAGCCTGCACTTGTGGTGGTAATTCATTCCACAACACACTGAGAGCCCTGGGGCTGGGGAACATCTGGCTCTATAGAAGTTGCTGGACTGCAGTCCTAAACTCTTGCCAGCACAGCCAACAGCTGAAGATAATGGAAACTGAAGTTTGATATTGAGCAGGCCACACAATCCTACTCCCATCTGCCTATAAAAATGGAGAAAGGCAGAGGGGAGAAGGAAGGGATGCACCGTTGCCAAAAAGGGCACATACCCAAAAAGGTTCAAGGGAAACACTCTATTTCCCACAGATCAAATTGGCATTTAAGCTTGCTATTCCCCCCCCCCCCGAGTCTGCGGTTCTAGGGTACGGATTCTCAACCTGTGGGCCATGGGCCGGGTGCGGCCTGCGACACCATATCATGTGGGGCCCTCACCGCCTCCACCACACCAAGAAGTGCCATGTGGTGGAGGATGGGCAAAATGGCTATCTGGCCCCTGGAAGCTGTCTGAGGGAGTGTGACCCAGTCCCTGGCTTTACAAAGTTGAGAACTCCTGTTCTAGGGATTATTGGGTAACAAAGGATATACAGTACTGTACAGTACTTGCAAAGGTCTGCTTAATAGTTCTAAGTCAGGGGTTCCCAACTTAAGGCCTGTGGGCCAGATTTGGCCCACAGCACCATTTCATGTGGCCCCCCACCCCTTCCAGAAACAAAATAGTTACCCTTTTGAAGCTATTGGGACAAAATGGCCACCCCTAGGCAGGGCAAAATGGCCCTCGGGCCCTCGAAGCTGATACAGAGCGTGACCTGGTCCCAGGCTTGAAAAGGCTGGGATCCCCTAATCCTGTGATGGCGAACTTTGGCACTCCAGATGTTCTTGGACTTCAATTCCCAGAAGCTGTACGGGCGCGTTTTACTTCTGCTTCCAGGAGCCACTAGGCTGTGTGGCGTGGGCCAGATGAATTGCAGCAAACCCATTCGTGTGGATTCACAGGTTCTTGGGCTTCTGAGAATTGAAGTCCAAGAACATCTGGAGTGCCAAGGTTCACCACCACGGCCCTAATCTAAGTCTTCCACTCTAGACGATGGCTGCATTTCATACTTATCCCTATGCATGCAACTGAAAAGCAGATGGTTGGTGGCATGGTATGCCAGCCTAAGTTTCAGGTGTCATGATGAGCAAGCAGATGGAAGGGTCTGCCAATGAGCCAGGGAAAGCGCTGGCATGGCTGGACCTTTTATCCGCAGTTCTAGCTGCAGAAATTAGTAGAAATTTCTCATGGCATGAAGATCAAGGTGATCAGATGCCTACCTCCAAGGATTAAGCCTCCATTAACGGCGCTTGAACAAGAAGATACCAGGGAGATCAGGAAGGTGATGCAAATTTGTAATTAAGGCCAACCTCTACAAGCACTGTTAACCTGGCTCTTTGCTTTACCACCAGGGTGGGCTGGTGGAAAACCACAATTTGGCAGCTGCCCTTCTGCACATGGAGTGCAATTTGATGGCACATACAAAACAGCATCAATAGCAAATTTTGAATTATTCCACAGTATGTGTTTGTAGGATGCCTTCAGGAGTCTAGAAAGCTACCTTCTGATTGACAAGACTATATCAAGCCAATGCCATCCAAACTGTCGCCTCAATGAGCCCTCCCTCCGGAGTCTAAAGCTGGGGTAGCCAACCTTTTCAAGCTGGGGGCTAGATCATGCTCTCTCCGTCAGCTTCGAGAGCCGGATGGCCATTTTGCCCTGCCTGCATGATGGGGGCGGCCATTTTGTCCCAACAGCTTCAAAAGGGGCAATCATTTTGTTTCTCAAATGCTCTTGGAGGAATGGGGGAGGGGCACATGAAATGGCGCTGTGGACCGGATTCGGCCTGTGGGCCTTAGGTTGGGAACCCCTGGCTGACCTGCTACGCATCATTGCTACTACATTGTGTAGTCCCTCCAACTCAAGAAACAGAAATGATGGATTTCTGCCTGCACAGTGTCATAGATACCTGTAAGATACCCGCATTCATTCACATCAAGGTTGAAAGCATTACATATTTTACATATGGATTTTTTTTAAAAAACAAAATACTGCTGCTACCAAGCAAAGAAAAATGGAAATCATGCAGCGATTGCTATTTTTCCCTGGCAGTTTATTATGGTATGAAGGACAAAACATTTTGGTGTGCTTGAAAGTGGACGTTATCTTACAAATGGAGGATGATGTGGCTATTAAAATATGATTACACAAAGTATGAACATTTTTGAAGAGGTTTACAGTACAATGGATTTCTTTTATAAACAGATTCTTAAATATACATGTGACAGGAAAAAAAACATCCAAAGTTAAACTATTTGCATCATAGACATTTTCTCTGGGAGGAGAGAAAGGGGGAGGGAAGCATCATATTAAAAACAGAGAAGAAAATAAGAAATTTGTTCAGAACCAGGAACATATCACCTGTACACTATAAATATACATCACTGAGGTGGGCAAACCAGGAAAGGTTTTGTGTCTTTAAAAAAAAAAATCACCGAAAAACAAGACTCGGCTTTATAGACTAGTATGCGCTTCTAGGATGGTACATTTTGCACAAAAGCACTTGATATGGTGACAATCCCTCCCCTCCAACTGCCTTTTTTACTCCATAGGTCAGTTCCTGCAGACACACACATCATTGCTTGGTCACTTTGCGCTTGACCACTGGCAGCTGAATGGACGCACCATCTTGACCGATGAACCTTCTGAATTAAGTCAGCTCTGACATCAGTGGACTTGTTTTAGACTCTGGCCAAAAACAGTCACAACAGGGCAAGGGATTCATTAGAAGGTCATGAGTGTTAGTCATGATATAAGGAGGAAATGAGCCATTGCCCTGAATGGCAGGAGATCCAGGAGAGATAAAAGAAAAGACAGTGTATATTTAAACAGTGGAATTCAGTGCGACAGGATGAACTGATGATGGCTCTAATGGGTGGGACGGACACATTTCACAGAGTTTTAGGGCCATAAATGCCTACTTATCAGGGTGCCTTCATCTCCTATCCTGGATCAAAAGCTTCTGCATATCTGTTTTGGGGGAACATGTGCCCAAGGACTTGTGATTCATATTCTGTGTAAAGAGAGCTCTGAATTAAGCCAGCCTTTCATGTGGTAGTTCTTATCTTCTTACACCACTTACCCCAAAATTCGTAAGCCAGACCTGCCACATCCCTCACCCCACTTGAGCACATCCAGTATATGGTGGCTCCAGGTAGGAGCCTCACAGTCCCGTTCTGTCTGTTCTGTGCCAGTGTCTAAAATCCTATCTGTGGCTCGTGTGCAACTCAATAGTTTGCGTGAAACAGCCCTGTATCCTCAACGGCAGTACCAGAGAGGACAAAAAGACAACATCAGGGGAGGCTTTATCTTCTGATTGGCCCAGAAGCATGCCACAATGAGTGAGTTTATAAAGCAAATTGCCTGAGTTTGATGGCGAGAGGTTCTTGCCGGCCAGTCAAAATAGGATTTTAATTCGGTTTCTTGTGTTGTATTAAAATTTCCATTGGAAGAGTGGGGAAAGTTGGGCAACATCACAGATCTTACTTCCTGTTTACTCTGTTTACCAGGACACCCCTAGTTCATCTGTTATGTCAAAAACATAAAATATTTGATGTTGTAATACACAGTATTACTGAAACTAATAGTATTTGCATATTTAGAACAAGGTATAATTCAATTCCTGTAACATAAGAAAATGCTTAGAGTAGCCTATAGGGCCATGATGGCGAACCTTGGCACTCCAGATGTTCTTGGACTTCAATTTCCAGAAGCCCAAGCACCCTGTGAATCCACATGAATGGGTTTACTGTGATTCATCCGGCCCGCACTGCCCTCGTCGCTCCCGGAAGCGGAAGTAAAATGCGCCCGTACGGAGGAAGGGTTAACCCGGAAGAATCTTGACCGTACGGGCGTGCTTTACTTCCGCTTCCGGGAGCGACAAGGGCAGTGCAGGTTGGATGAATCGCAGTAAACCCATTCGTGTGGATTCACAGGGTGCTTGGGCTTCTGGGAATTGAAGTCCAAGAACATCTGGATTGCCAAGACTCGCCATCATGGCTATAGGGTATTTACAGAGAGTTCAGCAAAGAAGTATAAATACTTCCATATTTAATATTTAGGAAAACGTAATTTACAAAATATTCAAATATATACACAGCTGTCTGAAAAAACGAGTTAAAAGGGAAGGTTCATTTGTTTTGACACTGGAGGAATTGGGAGGATTGTTTACTGGGGGTGGTTGGTGTGTATTTTTTTTCCATTTCAAGTCCTGCGCAAACTATTTACACATCTCCCTTTATCCCCCCAGAATTACACATGCCCAGAACTCTGAATGTGGTGCCCCAAAATGTCATCGATCATTGTCAAGTGATTTAGCCAGTCTTCGTCAGTGCTGCCGTTGCCGCTGCTCTTCATCAGAGAGTCAATAAAGTCAGCTTCGCTGCAGTTCCCGGGCAAAACCGAACTGTTTGGTTGGGTGACAAAGTCGTATTGCGGCGGCGGCAGCTCGGCGGCCACGTTCATTCGGCCGAAAGTGCCAGACGACTGGCTGGCAGAGGTGGGGTAGCTCGGTGGGCCGGCGGCTTGAGCAGAGTTGAGCTGGTTGAAACCCGACACGCCTTGTGTCATGGACTTCATAACATTCATGGAAGCCGGCATAGGGCCTCGGGTCAAATTGTGCCTCAGGCTCTGATTATTCAATGGGCCCAAACTTTGGCCAGGTTGGGCGAGGTTGACTTTTGGCATCTGCCTGGCTTGAATCCCAGGCGCCACCTGATTGGGCGGTGCCACAGCCTGGTGAGAAAACTGTGGGCTGGGGATGTTGGGCCTCGTGTTCTGTTTGGAGAAGAGAGGGTTGTTGGAGAACTGTTGCATGCTGGCCTCCATCTGACTCTGACTTGCCATCCTGGGAACTCCCGTTGGCGTCCACATCTGAGCTGAGGAGCTGGAGTAGACGCTAGGAATGCGTGGCAGAGCCGGCTGTCTCAAGTGCTGCTGGGCAGACGTTTGGCTCACTAAGGAACCAGCAGCAAAACCAGACAGGGCCATGCTCGGCCGGCCGGCCGGATGGCTGTGGACCGTTTGGCATCCTGAATTCATGCCCAGGGAGTTTTGACTCGGCCGTAGCAGGAGGTTGAAATCGGAATTAGATGGGAACATTCCCGCCTGTTTGCTGGGGTTGTGCGGAATCATCACCATGGGCCCGCTGTTTTGATTCACGGTGATCCCAGAGCCCAAGGGATTCTGCAGCATCCCCTGGGCAGACGGCATCATGCGGTGATTAGGGGGAGGCGTCTGCATTGACTGGCTGCAGTCGGTTGCCATCGGCTGGGAAACAGCTGCGTAGAGATAAGCAAGATTGCATTGGCAAAAAGCATGTGAACATTTATTTATTAGTTCGATTCCTACACCGGCCACTCGGCCTAGGCAGACTCAGGGCAGGTCACAATCGCAGCTAAAATAACATAGTTAAAACTATTTAAAAACTACTCACCCCCTAAGAAAGGGTGCAGGGACCGAAGGGGAAGGGGTTCCACTACACCAACCACCCCACGGAGGTAACCCTTCCACCTGCACCCCATACTTGGCCCGCCAGCCAGGTTTTGAGTTCTTTTCTGAAGGGCAGCAATTCCGTCATAGGGGGGAGTTATGGGTTCTGCATTCATCAAAAGAGTGCATTGTACCAAATAAAACACACTTCTTCTTGATCCTGCTTTTAGCCATTAAAATAATAGAGCACAGCTATTCCCCCCTTTCCAATAATAATAATAATAATAATAATAATAATAATAATAATAATAATAATAATAATAATTATTATTATTATTATTATTATTATTATTATTATTATTATTATTATTATTATTATTATTATTATTATTATTATTATTATTATTATTATTATTTCGTGCCAGAGATTATTCTGGGTTGAAAGGATTTTTGCTGGAGAAACTCCGCTCAGGAGACGCCTGAATGAGGCTCCTTTCATGTCCCCAAGAGCTGGGACAGAGATGGACGCTCAATCCATCATGCAGTACTGTACCTTGGTCTCGAACTGCCGACTTGCCAGCCTTCCAGCTAACAAGGCGAGCTTCTTAACCACTGAACCACTGCAGGGTCCCCCTCCCACTAATTAATGCACAAACACAAACCCATAGGAGTACTTTAAAGCCAAACTGTAATGATCAGCAAAAGTCAGTACAACCTAAGGTTCTGGAAGAGGTTTGGAGCCCAAAACTAGTGTTGGGGGGGGGTGTTCCTACATCTAAACAACTATTCCTTCACCTCGTTGATGATGCTCAGCTCAACTCTCTCTACTGCCTTTCACTTTTCTTTGTAGGTTCTCTCTTCCTCTTTACAAAGACAATTGCCATTCCTAATCCATAACTCCGAAGTGAAAAATTAATTCACCGCTTAGCATACACTAGTTACAAATACAGTATATTATTATTATTATTATTATTATTATTATTATTATTATTATTATTATTATTATTATTATTATTATTATTATTATTATTATTATTATTATTATTATTAAATTTTATATATTGCTGCCCAACTCGAGTGTGCGACTCTGGGTGGCATTACAACAGAGCATAAAAAACATTACAATCTCAAAACAATTTTAAAAATATCAACCCTTAATAGGTACTACATTCCCTCCCTACCCCCCATTTAAAAACCCATCCCCAATTAAAATCCCACCAATATAATATATATAATTTCAAAATCCGAAACTCAGGCTTCAGAGACCTTCATGTTTCAGAATTGGAAACCTCTGCTCCCTTTTGAAAATTCAGAATTATTCAAATCCACTTCCGTTTCTCTATACTCCATGTTGACAGGGTTGGTAGAATCCACAGCTATGTGGATATCACTGGCCAAATGACCATTTAATTTCAGAGGCATTTTTTTTTTAAAAAAATGCTATAGCAATTACACTTATATACCACCCCATAATGCTTAGTACACTCTCTGGACCTTTCACAAGTTAATTAGCAGAGTCCACCTTAACCAGGGGTTGCCAACATTTTTAAGTCGGGGGCTGGGTCACGCTCCCCCCCGTTTACAACAGTTGTAAACGAGTCCGCAGCTGATTCCAGTGCATACCTGTCAACTGCGGCTCTGGACAATCCGGGAACTGCGCACAGCGGTCCTGTGCAAGTCACCTTCTACGCATGCGTAGAAGGCTTTTATGCTTGCGTAGAACCCTTTTACGCTTGCGTAGCCTTCTACGCAAGCGGCATAGCCTTCTACGCAAGCGTAAAAGGGTTCTACGCAAGCGTAAAAGCCTTCTACGCATGCGTAGAAGGCGACTTGCGCAGAAGGACTGCGCAGTACCTCCTTTCCTCCGGGGTTTCGGCAGCGCGGGGCGGGAAATGGCGCAAATTGGCGCTGAAAACCGTGAAATCCTGGCCAATCTGGGAAGGTTGACAGGTATGTTCCAGTGGCAGCTGTGGCGGCTGAAGCGAGGGCTGGATCATTTGGCATCATTGGCCGGATCTGGCCCATGGGCCGTAGGTTGTCTACCCCTGATCTTAACTAACTTGTTAATCAAAGGAATGCTAGACCTGTGAGTAAGACAGAAAATATGCATTTCTTGTGTTGTTTTTGAAATTTCAGAGTGAAGAACAGCAGGCAAAAGGTCAACATCTCAAGCTAATGTTTTCCTGACTCCTTACCAGGAAACTGATTCATGGTCTGGCCCACAAACGGCCCTCTCTGTTCAGATGCCACTCCCATCATGCCATGCCTCTGCTTTTCCTAGGGAACAAAAGAAATAATGGTCTCATTAAGTGAAAGACTCCATCGTTAATGGAAGACTAGCCACTGCCCATTGGAATGAACTCAATGGGTAGGGCTCATTATCCCCTGTATGATGATGGATGGGGAGAGGATAGCCAAAAGATGTCCCTTCTCATTTCCAGCTACCGACACCCCAAGCTTTGGAAGCCTTGTTGCTCTTCATTCCTCTCCTTTGCCTTCTCTATCTCAAAAAGGATTAAATATTAGAATTGATGTATCAGCAGCCATTACCACTCACTGTTCAGTGATTGCGGCTTCATTCTTTCCCTTAAGGGCTCTTAGGAAGCACTGCAATACATAAATGCAACCTATATTGAATGATGTGCCCCTGTGCTTCGGAGTGAAAAATCAGTGCAGCACATCACAGAGACCAGGGTCATGTAAACATCATAACCCACAGTTTATCATCATGCAAGTAAACCTCTATGAGGGAACAGCTGTAAAACACCTGCTTTTGACCTACAGCAGGAATGCCCAAACTATGGCCTGGGGCCCGGATGCGGCTTCCAATGCCAATTCATCCAGCCCGCGACACCCTCGTCACTGCTGGAAGTGGAAGTAAAAACCGCCCATATGGAGGCCACATCCGGCCCCCAGACCATAGTGAAGCACGTGACCGTCCCGTGGCTTGAAAAGTTTGGGCACCCCTAACCTACAGCCATGCTCTGCACCTGGTGCCTACCTTCCAAAAGTCCCGGATATCAAGTCCCATGGTCCCTTACCACTACTAAATTTGCTGGCAGTAATGAGTATCAAACTAACTGCAGTAATAAGAACTGCAAGTCCTCAAGTCAGTTCTTTCTAGGGTTTTCTAGATAGAGAATACACATAAATACTGCAGTTTACCATTCCGCTCCTTCTGGGGATGCCCTGGGACTTTGTCCACGTCTACACAGGCCGGCTGTATCTTGCAGGAAGCATTATGGGGAATTGAACTCCCAACCTCTGGCTCCACAGCCAGATGCCTAAACCTATGAGCCATCCAGCCAGCATCAAATTCAATAAGGTTGAGAAAGCCAGTGGTATCCGACTCTAGGGTGTGCTGCTCATCTCAGTTTACAGCCAAAGAACCAGCCCTGTCTGTGTCTGCAGACGTTTCTGTGGTCATGTGGCAGGCATGACTCGACATGGAATGCTGTTACCTTTCTGGCCAAAGTGGTACCTAGTTATCTACTTGCAATTTCTTGTTTTCTAAGTGCCAGGTTGGCATACCATACTATATAAGTCAACATCCAAGAAGCAGCCTAATTCTTAATTTTGGACTTACCAAGTATATTAATATGTATAAACTTCCAACTACTACATATTAGGTACATCCAATGACTTCTTTGCTATATCAACTTCCTGTGGCTTCAGCTTCTCCCTTGGGACTAAAAGGTAAAGGTTCCCCTTGCTCGAAAGCCAGTCGTATCTGATTCTAGGGTTCAGTGCTCATCTCTGTTTCAAAGCCGAAGAGCCAGCGCTGTCTCCTTCTGCAGAAGTTTCTATGGTCATGTGGTAGGCATGACCCTCTGGACTAGAGAACTTTATTATTATTTTCCTTGGGCCTTTGGCCATGTCTGCCACAGTCTTCCTCTATACTTCATCTCAGCACGATCACTTATTTGATCTAAAAAGATTTCACGTGCCAGGGCAACCAACAGGGGAAAGTAGTTGGAAATTAAATGGTACAAGAGATGTAATCATTGCAAGGTTTTTATGAAAACTACAACTGTTGAACTCGTTGAACTGTTGAACTGTTGAACTGTTAACCCTCCGTGATGCCAGCATGGCAGTGTAGTGTTCATTGAGCTGCAGGAACAACCTGACATTTGTCCACCTCTGGATAATAGTGCTATAAACTGTTAGGTTGTTTCTCATAGAAAACAAGAGACCCACCTGTAATTGTTGTTGTTGTTGTTGTTGTTGCGCCTGCTGTTGACGTCTCATTATTTGCTGTTTGAGTAGATGATTCCTCATGGTGTAACCATTCACCATGGTTTGTCCTGTGGCAGACACGGCCCCTGCGTTTGGGATAGCTCCTGGCTCTTGAAGTCTTGTACCAATCCCAGTTGCTTGGTCCTGAAAAGGAAAAGGAAAATACAGATCTAGATTGTCTGACAGGCCACCAAAACTTAACCATCTACTCCAGGGATTCTCAACCTATGGCCCACGGCACCATTTCATGTGCCCCCCACCACTACCTCCACCACACCAGGAAGTGCCATGTGGTGGAGGAAGGGCAACATGGCCGTCCAGCCCCCAAAGCTGTCTGAGGGAGCGTGACCCAGCCCCCGTCTTAAAAAGGTTGAGAACCCCTGATCGGCTCATACTGTTTCAAGGCAGGACTAAGCCTGGTACCGTGGCTCGGCAATGAGGCTGCACCAAGTGATGTTCTAGCTTGGCAGCTCAGATGGTGGTTTGTGTTCTGAGCAACGATTGTTTGGAGCTGCTTGTCTCTTGTTTTTCTCCCGCTCAGCCTCTCTGGTTGCATAATTAAGATTTGCCACTTCATGCCAAACCATACCTAAGCTCCCTTAATAACGAGGAACTGATGTCTCGTAAATGAGTGCTTAAGTTCTTAAGAGGCAAAAGAGGTGTCTCTTTTGAAACAGAGCCAACCAAACCTCAGAAAAATCTAACCCTGGTGCATAGCTTGGTTGACACTGGGATCAGCAACTTCCAGAGGTTTGGGGGCTATACAGCTTGCCCTCTGTCTTTGGACTAGGAGGCGGAAGGTCAGCAGTTCGATTCCCAAGTACTGCAGGACGGAATGAGCTCCCGTCTTTGTCCCAGCTCCTGCCAACCTAGCAGTTCGAAAGCAAGACATTGCAAGTAGATCAATAGGGACCACTTCGGTGGGAAGGTAACAGCATTCTGTGCGCCCCGATGTCTAGTCATGCCTGCCACATGACCATGGAAACGTCTGCAGAAGCAGACAGCGCTGGCTCTTCGGCTGCAGAGACAATTTTCTGCCTCTCTCTCTCCCTTTTATTCTTCTTTGCTGCGTCTGAGCTATTCCTAGACGTGACATTCCTTGCTGGAAACTAAGGTATGTGTGCGTTTCCAGACAAAAAGAAGAAGAAAGAGTTGCGCCCAGCACATTCATCTTTGTCTAACCCATGGCTGTCATGGGTTTTAGAAAGGAAGGAAGGAAGTAATCCAAAACCCAAAACAGACAAGCCATTGGTAAGTGGTGGACAGACCTTTGATGGGCAGAGTTATGCCAGACCCAACCACAAAAGCTAGCCAACTTGCACCAAAGAGTGAGGAGATGATTTATTATTGCCTACACGTTGCATCCCTTGACCTGTGGCTCCTCAGGGTTATCCTGCAAAAACCTTGTCGAGGAGGACAGAGGAAGTAATTCTGATACTTGTCCGGAGGAAGAAACTCCAGGGTGAGCTGAACGGCTTTGCACTGCCTCTGTTTATTATTCCTTCTTCAGGAAACAGAAACTGCCCAGAATTATGTCAGCCCAGCCGTTCACCAAGAATATGCTCAAGGTGGATTGCCATAAGGCAGGGAAAGCATTGGATACTTGGCAGGACCCTAAGGAAGACAAAGCGGCACGTTTCACTTCTGCTTCCAGGAGTGTCGGATGAATTGGCATTGGGGGCCGGATCCAGCCCCTGGGCCATAGTGACTGACTCCCTCAACCATGTGATTGGCCCGCTGGCTGAAAGGTTTGGGCACCCCTGGCATCGTCTGTTGGTGGAGGAAATGACAGAATATAATCTGCACCTTTGCCAGCATTTGCCTCGTAATCTATTTCAGCCTCCAGTGCTATTTTACATTATTGATGACATTTTGTTATTATTGGCAGTGACGACTGTGTATATTATATAGCGGGCATCGTCAAAACTGGGCCACACTTCCTTTGTTTGGCAAATGGGAGCCTACATCCTTTGTTTGAGTGTCAGTGTTCTCCGAAGATAAGCAACCAAGAAAAGGGTAGGGGCCTTTTTGACATCTGACAATTCAGATCATGCGGCAAAAATGAAGAAAACAGGAAGCCAGCAAGGAAACTTTGGACTGTGTTCATGGAGAGCAGAGAGGGGTGGAAGGGGAGTGTGGGAGACGCAAGAAGAGGAGGACAGATTGCATCACACACATCTCTCACACACATGCACACACGCCATCGCATCATTCTAGGAACTTCTGCAGAGAAGGCTTTAAAGATGTTATGATCAAAGAGACAACTTTGAAAGAAATAGCCGTGTTAGTGTGTCGATCCATGCTGGCAAAAATAAAGATGAGAAGGGTTGTTTTTTTAAAAAAAAGCAAAATAATGCAGCACTTTAAAGAGCAACATACAGCATTTATTCCAGTGTAGGTTTTCGTGGCTCTAGAGTCACTTCTTCAGAAACAAAGAATGCAAATACGTGTCCCCTGTATCTATTCCCATGGTGGTGACAATCCGTGCAAAGGAAGATACAGAAAACAAACAAAAAGTGACCATCACTACCTAAAGTAGGAATGGGCCAATAAAGCCTTTATCAGCAGATCCCAGCTCTACTTCACCTTATTTTTGCCAAAACAACCAGGGAAAGTCACTGAAACCTGTAAGGTTCTCTTTTGGTTACAAAGGTAATACGCAACATCACAGCTGCTACTATGCAAACACTAGCCAGGCAACTTAGGTAAAAGTAAAGGTTACCCTTGCTGAAAAGCCAGTCGTATTCAACTCTAGGGTTCAGTGCTCATCTCTGTTTCTAGCCAAAGAGCCAGCACTGTCTGCATCTGCA
This sequence comes from Bradypodion pumilum, assembly GCA_035047305.1. Taxonomy (NCBI): domain Eukaryota; kingdom Metazoa; phylum Chordata; class Lepidosauria; order Squamata; family Chamaeleonidae; genus Bradypodion; species Bradypodion pumilum. The sequence goes on along the minus strand of JAWDJD010000011.1, from coordinate 7,700,519 downwards.
GACATTTCTGTGGCCATGTGGCAGGCATGACTAGACAACAGAGTGCAAGAAACACTGTTTACCTTCCCACCGAAATGGTCTCTCTTTATCTACTTGCAATTTCTTGCTTTCGAACTGCTAGGTTGCGCATGCACGTCCATATTCACTTCCTGGTTCGGTGCGGGCACTTCTAAACTTGCGTGAAAGCGGCAATACTTACTTCCTGGTTTGGCACGGACTCTTCTGCGCATGCGCAGAAGCATCCATATTCACTTCCTGGTTTGGTGCAGACGCTTCTGAGCAAGCGAGAGCACATTGCACCAAACCAGGAAGTAAATACGGACGCTTTTGTGCATGAGCGAGGAAGTCCACATCAAACCAGGAAGTAAGTACGGTCACATCTGCACATGCACAGAAGCATCCATATTCACATCCTGGTTTGGCTTCGAGGGCCGTATCCGGCCCGCAGGCCGTAGTTGGGGCACCCATGTCTTAGCATGTGGTAGAATAAATGCCATTATTATATTATGAATATTCCAAAGCAGGAGGAGACAGGAGTTTGCCTATGTTTGCTTGTGAGTAGAACAGTAGAAAAAGCAATCTTGATTTTGTTAGCTGGCTAGGCCAGGAAATATAGTTAGACTAGCATATTTGTGCCCGGCCAGCCGGGCAGTTTTTATTTGTGGTTTTTGTGTGTGTGTGTGTGTGTTTTGGTTTTTTTTTTGTTAAGGGTGGTTTGGGTGGGTGTGTTTTGCGTTTGTGGTTTGAGACTTTTTTTGATCTATTTTATTAGAGTTATTTGTGATTTGGATTTATTTCTTATTTTTCTGACTTATTTTTACTCTTGTGGTCTCTAGGTGGGGCTGTTAGTAATAGTGTTGGATTCTTTTTTTTGTTTGACTTGTTTTTTCTCACACGGCCTCTAGGTGGGGCTTCGTATGGTAAGTAGTCTTTGTTTCTTCATTTCTGTTACGGAGTTGTGGAGGGAGGACGTGCTGGTGAGTTCTCTGGTTTTTTTTAATCTGGTTTTTGTTTTTTGTTTTGGTTTTTTGGTTTTGGAATAGTAGGTGTTTCTGTTTCTTCTTTTGTGGTTTTTTTGTGTTTTAGATGTGTTTAATTGTTTTGTTTATTTCTGGTTGTTTTTTATGTTTCTGATTTCTTTTGTGATTATTTGTTTAATTTGTGGTATTTTTGTTGTTTGAGTTAGGTATTTTTGTGTTGTAGTTAGGTGTTTTACCTGTGCTTTCAGGGTATTTTGGGTGTTTTTGTTTGTGGATTTTGTTGTTTATTGTTTTGTTGGTTAATGTGTTTGTTTGTTTGTTTGTGTTTTATTATTTTTTGTGTTTGGCGTTTTGGGTAAATGTTTGTTTTTGTTGGTGGTGTGTACTTTTGCGTGAAGAACGGGCTGCCTGTCGGTTCCTCTTCTCCCCATTGCTGCTTCAGATTTTGGTTTCGGTGCAGCAATGGGGGGAAGGAGGAGCCGGCAGTCAGCCCGTTCTTCCCCCGGGAAGGTTCTTTAGGTAGGTCGGGGAAGAAGGAGGCAGAGAAGAGCTATCTGCCTGATGATGGTTCTCTCCTCTCTGTCTCCTTTCTCTCCTGGCTTACCTAACCGGAGATCGGAAGGCAGCGATCCGTAAGGGGTGGGGCTCTTCCTTGTGGATTGCTGGCTGCTGCTTTTGTATTACCTCTGTCGGAAGTGCAAAGGCAGCAGCCAGTCATCTGCCAGGGAGGGTGCTTCCCCTGATGAACTGCTGCCTGCTGGTAGTATTTTTTCCCACCCCGGCTCAACTGACCTTGAGGCCGGCAGTGGTTTCGCCATGTCTTTGACGGGGTAGCATGGAGGAGAGGGAGTCCCTCTTCTCCCCGTTGCTCCAGGAAAGAAGGCTGATGGTGGTCTCGCCGTGGTTGTTTGTGTGTGTTTGTTTGCGAGGCTGTGAGGCGCTGCATCCAGCTGTGGTGGACTTGCACTCCCGTTGCGGGAGGCCGGCATGTTTTTATTTTATTTTTCGCGCACTGGCTTTTTCAGCGTTCTGCGTGCTTGCGCCCTTCAGCCTGACTGGCATGTAGGATGCTGGGACTTGGAGTTTTATTTGTTTTGTTTGCGTTCGTGCGGTGGTTTTTTCCTGCGGCCCAATTTCAATTGGGCACGCCGCGGTTCCGAACGTTCTTTTTGCTCGCGCCGCTCAGCCTGATTGGCTGAGGCGCGCTGCGGCACAAAGGACATTGGGAATTGAAGTTGTTTCCCTTTGTTTGCATTTGTGGGGCTGCTGCCCCACTGGCGATGACCAAACCCCCGCGGCGCTGAGAAGGCAGGGGTTACAGTGAGTGCGGAAGGCTAGGTCGGGGATGGTTGGGCCTGGTGTGGGAGCCTTTGAACGAACTCAACGGTTAAGGCCTCTTTTTATAGGTATAGATATGCATGTCTTGTTTTATCCAGGGAAAGGGGAGAAAGTAAAAAATGTTCCTTTTTTATTTTTGTAGTTTCTTTTTTGTGCTCCTGAATTTTGATCTATTTTCCTTTCAAATAAAAAATATTAAATTACGCCAGGTGGGAAAGTCTTCTTGAGGATCACACTCTGTTTAAACGGAAGATGTTGGTCTGCAGTTCAGCTTTGCAATAAGTACAGGCCGCCTGCAGGGAAATGATTTTAAAGAGCAGAGATTCAATTTACTTGCCCTGCACTTAAAAAGGCATTCAAAGTGCTCCAGCCAACTTTCTCCCAACTTGCCTGGTGCTGTATGCACTAAAGAAAACAGGTTTATCATGGGGATGATCGTCAAGACTTTTTGCTTAGGGCAACTGTGCTAATGAAGCCCATTAGGAAGGTGTGTTCTAGCTGACAGAACACCCTCAATTTTGATTCCGTTTCATTTGAAATGTAACACTGATTATCCCCACCCTCTCCATATTAGTTGGGGAAATTAAGTGTACAGCTCAGCACTAATTACAGCAATAGAATGGCTTTAATTACGTAGCTCGGTACATGCCCCGCTCCAATAAAGGCAATCGGATTCATTCGTTTGTAAGGATGCAGAGAAAAGATGCAATACTTTGGAGTGAAGTTTGAGACAGAGAAAGCTCCTAAATGCTAATTTTGGTGGCTTTCCCAGAGAAAAGCGATAACGTTTCGATCTCTGAAAAATTACAATCAGGGCTTTTTTATTTTCACCACTAGTGGGAACTGCAGCATTCCCATCCAATAAGTTAAAAAAGGGATGCAAATGTTAACACAAGGGTGCCCAAACATTTCAGGCTGTGGTCCGGTCACATGGTTCAGCGGGCCGCCGGTCACGTCGTTCCTCCCACCGGAAGCGAAAGTAAAACGTGCCTTGCAATCTGTTTTGCAACAGGATGAGATAGATTTTAAGCTGCCATTTTCTCTGCTTAAACCATGGGTGCCCAAACTATGGCCCACAGGCCAGATCCGGTCCCTGACGCCAATTCACTGCACTGCTGTACGGGCACGTTTTACTTCCGCTTCTGGGAGCGATGAGGGCAGTGCAGGCCAGGTGCATTTGTGTCAGGGGCCAGATCTGGCCCACAGGCCATAGTTTGGGCACCTGTGTTAACAACTAAGACTAGATCTTGCACATGATCAAAGCAACCCTCTTATCTGCAAAAAGGTTAAGCATCATAAGTGGTCTGTGCGATGTCTTTTGCTCTTTTCATCCTACCCAAGCAATAAGCCAAGGACACCTTTGAACCAGGAGGGAAACCCTTAACTTGAAGCACTTGTGATTATAATTTTCTCTTGTGGAACATAATTGGTGACCAATTAGAAAAAAAAACAATAACCATCCCCCCTCAAATTATGCAAAGTATTCCATGCAGAAATCATAGAATAACTTTGTTGGATAGTGCCTTTTAGGCCCTCAAGTCCAACTCCAGGAATCCGAATCAATGCACATCTGACAGATCTTTCTCAAATGCTTTCTAGTGTTGGAGCAACTCACCCACCACCTCTCAAGAAAGTTGGTTCCACTGTCCTACTGGCTCTAATTCTCCCACCTATATCTCACATAGAAACCACCAAAGAGCTCACAGCACTTCACTTTCACTTGAGCCACCAGAATATTTTGCAATTGAACACAAGCCAGGTAGCAGCTTGCAAGACACACCTATTTTCTTAGAAAACAGATCCCACACTGGTTCTCTGAGAACCTGCAATAGTTCAAGGGACAGATAGAGACCCACAAATTTAATCTAGTTCACCAACGCTTACTGCTTTGGCCAGTGGCAGACTATTGTTACAATAACTCTGTAATGAGACCCCCCCCCCCATGTTCCTAGGTAGGACCTTGCGTGGTTCCTGGGCTTCTACATTTTCTCAGACATTGACTATCTCACACTTCAGTGTTTAGGTACTTGAAGCTCCTAATCCTCCTCTTGTCCTATGAATTGCCCTATGCATCTGATGGTGACGCTGGCCACTGCTGACACTGGGCCCCTCCATCCCAGGGCCGGGGAGAAGAAAAGCCGCCACGGAGTTTTATTATTGTTATTATTGATGTTGCTATTATTGGACCTCTAAATGATGATTTTCTATTTCTATTGTAATGTTTTATAATGTGTACATGCTCTGTTTGTTGTTAGCCGCCCTGAGTCATGTTGCAAGTGGGCGGCATACAAATTAAAGATGATGATAAGAACATAAGAAGAGCCTTGCTGGAAGAGGCCACAGGAGCCCATCCAGTCCAGCATTCAGTCTCACACAGTGGCTCACCATTTGCTTTAGTGCATTCCCAAGCAGATGCCTTCACCTGCTTAGGATTCCCTGGAAATGGCATTGAGAGATATCCTGCCTATCTCTCCAACCTAGAGGTTGTCCTTAGGTATCCATTATAATTATAGCCATGGATACCCTTGTCCTCCATGAACTTGTCTAATCCTTTCTTAAAGCTGTCAAGACTGACAGCTGTCACCACTTCTTCTGGCAGGGAGTTCCATAGACCAGTAATCCTCTGGGTGAAAAAAGTACTTCCTCTTATTTGTTTGAGAACTAGCACCCAAAAGTTTCATGGAGTGCCCCATGAATAATGATGATGATGATGTTTCATGATGATGATGATGATAATGATGAAGTGGGCTTGGTCCACGAAAGCTCACATTTAAATACAGGAATTAGTCTTTAAGGTGCCACAAAATGTTTTGTCTTTCTTCTTGTTGTTGTTGTTCTGTTTCATTTACTCTTCGATATGCTTGCGCAGACTAACACGGCTACCACTTCAAACATACAAATATAGGGCTGTGAAGAAAAGTCACATTCTTTGCATCAAAATCTTAAGGCCCAGCTATCAGGGTCCATGTGCCTTACATGGGGAGAGTGGAGGCAAAAAACAGTGCTGTCCAGCAAAATAATTATCTGACTTTGCTGCTAGGGAAATGACTGCTAGTTAAGCCAACATGTGTAGAGTGATCATACATGAAACGGTCTACTCGACTTACTCAGTTGTAAAGACCTACCCCCAACGGAGACTGTTTGTCATGGCATTGACCAAAATAGAGCTGGCTGTTCCACCTTGAGGAGATTGCCGGAGCACCGGGATTTACATTGTTGACTTATTATTTAGCAGCTGATTCAATTTATCTGTAGTAGTTGGTACTAGCAATTGGATTAGTGCCACTAACGGAAAGTGCGGAGTATGAAGCATGTCTAGAGCAGGCGTTCTCAACATTTTAAAGTCGGGGGCTGTGTCACGCTCCCTCAGACAGCTTCAGGGGCCGGACGGCCATTTCTCCCTTCCTCCACCACATGGCACTTCCTGGTTTGGTGGAGGCGGTGGGGGGCCACAGGAAATGGCGGCACGGGCTGCATCCGGCCTGCGGGCCGCGGGTTGAGATTCCCTGGTCTAGAGCAACAGAGACAGCTACGGAAGGGCTACAAAGCAGCTTCTAATCATACCTGTCAACCGCGGCTCCGGAAAATACGGGACCTGCGCAAACGGTTCTGTGCAGGTCGCCTTCTACGTGACCTGCACAGAACGGTTCTGCGCAGATCACCTTCTATGCATGCGTAGAAGGTGACCTGTGCAGAAGGGATGCGCAGTACCTCTTTCCCCCCGCTGCCAGTTCCGGGGTTTTGGCAGCTGCGGGCGGGAACTGGCGCAAATCGGCGCCGAAATTAGGAAATCCCGGCCAATCCGTGAAGGTTGACAGGTATGCATCTAATCCTAATAAACTGACACCCAACATGGACTGATTTAAACAAGGACCTCTCCTGCATCCATTCCAACAACCCGTCTAAACATTTCTTCTTTTGGTTCAGAATATTAAGCGCGTACAAATAACAGTTTCCAGGAGACTTGAAGGTGAATGAGCGACAGATGCTCTCCTCCCTCCACATCCTAATTTGTTATCGGATTGAAAGGAGGGGACCTCATTCTTTGAGCACCAGGCCGATTGAGGTCCGCCTCGATGTTCCTTCTCTGGGCAGGTGGTCTGAAACCACCTTACATTTGCTTTCTTGTCTGCCAGAGATTCCTTTCTTCCTTCCCCTTCAGTTCAGAGATGCTGTTAGAGATAAAATCGAGCCTTTTTGTTCCCACATCTCTTTGGTTTGTTTTCCCCCTGCTTCTCTTTAACCGCTAGCATTGATAAAAAATCATGTAGGCTCAGCAGGGGCCCCTGCTTCTCCCACCCATTTACTTGATATACAAGCATGTGAAATACTGTCAGACTCGGGTTTCCGAAAAGCTTATCATCGCAGAGGCTGCCAGTCAAGGGGAGGCTTTGTTTGAAGTCTGCAAGCGAGCTGAAGAGGTAGACGGTGTTGTTAGGAGGAGTGCCTTTCAAGTTCTTCTTTCTTCCACCCTTCCAAGCGCTGGTCCAATGTGCTGCACACAAAGCCAAGCCCGGCGTCTTTGATGGACAAAAGCAACAGGAGCACAGTACCTAGTTGGCTTTGATATCATGGGCCATTTCACCTTCATAAAAAGGAAGGCATTCCCACATCGAGCTTCACATTCCCACATCGAGCTGTCATTATAGCGTGTCCCATTCAAAACAGGAGTGTCGCCATACAGTGGCGTCAAAATCGTCTCCGCTTTGTTAATGGACTAGGCAGGCAGGTAGATTAGGTTTATTTATATTACAAAAGGGACTGTGGTGGCTCAGAGGTTAAGAAGCTCGCCTTGTCAGCTGGAAGGTCGGCAGGTTGACAGTTCAAGACCTGAGTACTGCATGACGGAATGAGCGCCCGTCTCTGTCCCAGCTCCCGCCAATCTAGCAGTTCGAAAGCAAGAAATTGCAGGTAGATAAACAGGGGCCACTTCAGCAAGGAAAAGATCTTGGGGACATGAAAGAAGCCACATTTGGACGTATATACAGTAAAACCCCGATTTACAAATGCCTCGAGTTACATAAAATTCGACTTACATAATGATTTTGTGCTAAAACCATGTCCCGATTTACACCATTTCCTATGGGTTTGCTTCAAGTTACATAAAAATTCATTTTTCCTATGGGTTTGCTTTGAGTTACGTAATAATAATAATTTTTCCTATGGGTTTGCTTCGAGTTACATAAAAAAACGATTTAAGCAAAAGCCTACGGAACAGACTTTTTGCATAAGTAGGGGTTTTACTGTATAGTGGTACCTCGCTTAAAGAGCATAATGCGTTCCACGGGATTGTTCTTTAGGTGAGTTGCTCTTTAAGCGAAACACTTGGATAAAAGCACAATTGCTGCCATTGTAAGTAACCAATTGTGACATTTTTTTGTGGTGGGGATTGTGAACCCCGATTTAGTTGTTAAGCGAGTTTTTGGTTGGTTTTAGTTGTTAAGCGCGGGCGACCATTTGGAGAAAATTCTGTTCTTTAAGTGAGTTAGTCTCTAAGTGAGGTGCTCTTTATGCGAGGTTTTACTGTACATTAAATGATTGAAAACAAGATTAAGATATATAAAATGTTTATGTAAAAAAGATAATAACTTCACTAAAAATTAGCATCCAGGGACTCAATTGTGGTTATTAAAAGCCTGCCTGAAGTGATGGGCCTTCGGAAGGATAAAAGGCAGGGGGTCGACCTAACATCCTGAAAGGGGGATTACGAACCCTGATTTAGTTGCTAAGTGAGTTGTTCTACGAGGCGAACATTTGGAGAAAATTCTGCTCTTTAAGCGAGTTAGTCTCTGAATGAGGCGCTCTTTATGTGAAGTTTTAGTGTATATTACAGAAGCATCCATGGCATATTATACCATAAAGCAGCAGTTTGCTTAAATATGTGCCAGAAAGAAAGAATTATAGGAACAGATTACACAGTTTAGAACAATTTATGACAATTCTCATCAGCGTATTTTACACCGATGCTTTCCTCTCCCTGCCAATAGACAATCTAAATATGAAAACAGTTCCTCAAATGTCAAGTCCTCAATTTGTCCATTATAATTTACTGTACTTGCAGTTGCCTATTCTGTGCCACATGATTAATATACTATCACTTGTGGAAGAAATGCAAACCGGATAGTCTTTGGTTTTGTTTTATGCTCAATACTGTTTTGAGTTGCAACCATTATTATTATTATTATTAATTATTATTATTATTTATTATTTGGGGGCAGGAACTTGGAACATTTACCTCTAATGCTCCCGCTTACCATCCCAGACAACAAATGCAGGATCTCTGTTGATCGCTCCGACATGAGCCATCAATGCCTACAGAAGGATTTCTTTTGTCCTACTGTGCAGATCTGTTGGAAGTTCAACAGCATTCAGGAAAATCAGCCCCTTAACCTACCTACCTGGTGCAGTGTCACTTACACAGGCTGGCAGCTGTTCTTTGCGGTTTCAGGTAAGAAATTTCCTGGCGAGGCCAACAATTGAGCCGCAATCTCTACAGAAAAGAGTCTGCTTCCCAATCCCTGACAGCGCACTCTTTTCTCCTGTTGAGGGCAGCATTACTACAAATCCAGCGATATCTAAAAGGCTTCATTCATCTGAAAATGTCTTTCTCTTCTCCTTTTCAGGGACGGCGGCCAGTCCCTCTGGCTATCTCCAGCTGCCCCATCTTGTGGCTGCCTATAAAGCAGAGTCTGGCTCATACCTAATCAGTTTGAGTACCCAGCCATGTGGGGGCAAAATGCTAATTAACTTGTGAACCGCCCAGAGAGTGCGCTAAGTCCTACCGGGCGTTATGTTAATGTGATTGTTTTGCTTTGTTGTACCAGGGCAGATGCCCAGTCACCAAGGGGCACCTGCCTTGACACAACATAGGGGCAGATATGGTTTAGAGGAGCCAAGTAATTGTAAAGGTAAAGGTTTCCCTTGCTCAAAAGCCAGTCGTATCTGACTCTAGGGTGCAGTGCTCATCTCTGTTTCTAAGCCGAAGAGGCAGCGCTGTCTGCTTCTGCAGACGTTTCCGTGGTAATGTGGCAGACATGACTAGACACCGGAGCGCATGGAACGCTGTTTCCTTCCCACCGAAGTGGTCCCTATTTATCTACTTGCAATTTCTTGCTTTCGAACTGCTAGGTTGGCAGGAGCTGGGACAAAGACGGGAGCTCATTTCGGTCCTGCAGTACTCGGGAATCGAACTGCTGACCTTCCGCTTCCCAGTCAGTGTCTTAGCCACTTGAGCCACTGCAGTCCCTGTAATAATTGTACAGGCAGCAAAAACTGCTGCCCATTGTTGAAGGCTTAGCAGGGTTAGCAATAGCCGGAGTAAGCAGTCAGTAAAGGCAGAGAGAATATAGTACCCTATTCTCCACTGCTGTCTGTGTAAAGGTAAAGGTAAAGGTTTCCCTTGCTCGAAAGCCAGTCGTATCCTTCTCTAGGGTGCAGTGCTCATCTCTGTTTCTAAGCCGAAGAGCCAGCGCTGTCTGCTTCTGCAGACGTTTCCGTGGTCATGTGGCAGGCATGACTAGATGCCAGAGTGCACAGAACATTGTTACCCTTCCCGCCAAAGCAGTACCTATTTACCTACTTGCAATTTCTTGGTTTCAAACTGCTAGGTTGGCAGGAGATGGGACAAAGACGGGACATTCCTCCATCGTGAAGCACTCAGGTCTCAAACTGCTTACCTGTCAGCCTTCCAGGCGTCAAGTTCAGCATCTAAACCACTAAGCTACCACAGTCCCCTTGTGTAAAGAGGAATAGACAGAAATACTTGGCAGGGTTTTATCAGGGTTGGGGAAGAACAGAAGCCACAAACCAATATATAAAATGAAAGCCACGCCAAACCAGATCTCCTGTTAATGCAAAACCAAAACCGTTCCATGCTTCAAATAGCTTCTTGTCTTCAAACTGAGATGCAGGTTAGATGAAACTCCAAACCTGAACGGAGTAGTTCTAATCTAGAGGCTTCCCGTCCTTCATTTAAAAGCATGAACATTAAACTTTAGGCTTCAGGTGACGTAGAGGTTCCACAAACGTGCAGCTTGCTTTGACTCGTTACGTAGAGATCATTAAAATAACTTCTGGGCTAGAAAGCTCATGTACAAGGAGAACAAAGTGGTGCTATTCATACGCAAGCAGCAGCTGTAGGCCTTTAAAAAGAGTTTTAACAAAGGTAGAATTGATGGATTGATGCAAAATGCTGAACAAATTAATACTGGGGGAGGAGTAAAACATAGCACCGTCTCTACTGGGTGCAGGATCTGTCCTTCTCTCTGAAACGAGTGGGCAGCTCTGATTCAATGGCTGCGGGAGGGACAAGATGCACAGGTCAATGCAGGGCAACTGGACAGTGGTGAGTCAGTCTCTTCTGTTGGGTTACATTTTTGCAGAGAACATGAGTAACTGTCTTGGCAAAACAACCACCACCACCCTGCGTTCATCAACAAGCTTTGGAAAACAACACCTTCCTTCATCTTCTGTGTCTAGGCCAGACGTGACATTGCCAACATGAAGGCACCTCCTGGTGAGTTCATTCTGCAGTTCCTTTCATTTGACGTAAAAAACACCTGACTCCCATAGATGCATACAGTGGTCTGTTGTGTTTCGTTCTTTCTTTCTGAGTACTTATGCAAGCTTTTCAGGCAAGATTAGCTCTCAAGGCAGCCTCAATATTTTTAAAAACCCACAAAATTACAATCAATATAAGGTGCCAAAGCATTTGAGGATCTTCAACCTTTGGCTATCATTCCAGACCCCTGGCAGACTGGAGGGGAAAAACAGCACCTTTCCTATTTTTATTTTGTGCTTCTAAGCCCATGATGGTGAACCTTGGCACTCCAAGTGTTCTTGGACTTCAATTCCCAGAATCCCGTCAGCATCCTGCTGATCAGGGCTTCTGGGAATTGAAGTTCAAGAACAGCTGGAGCACCAAGGTTTGCCGTCACTGTATCTAAGCAATTCCCTGCTCTGCAGTTTGTTCTGGGAAGCTGAAGGCCCTTCCCTGCAACACCAGTTCATTCAGGGATTTTCTTCTTTTTCTCCAAGAATGTAGAATGGCTCTCGTTCTTTCTCAGCCTGACTGGAGACCTGACTCTCAAACCAAATCTGACCCGAGCTCCTGTTTGAACCCCTACTCCATCGTGGCTTCAGATGTTCTGGCTTGTAACTAGGACTAGATCCTTGCCTTCATCTACTCTTGTCTCAGCCACCCAATCACACAATACCACTCCGGCCCATACCTGTCAACCTTCCTGGATTGGCCAGAATTTCCCGTTTTTCGGCGCCGATTTGTGCCATTTCCCGCCAGGAGCTGCCAAAACCTGGAATTTGGCAGCGGGGGGAAAGAGGTACTGTGCATCCCTTCTGTGCAAGTCGCCTTCTACGCATGCGTAGAAGGCTTTTACGCTTGTGTAGAACCCTTCTACGCTTGCGTAGAACCCTTCTATGCATGCGTAGAACCCTTCTACGCATGCGTAGAAGGCTACGCATGCGTAGAAGGGTTCTACGCAAGTGTAAAAAGGTTCTACGCATGCATAGAAGGCGACTTGCGCAGAACCGTTCTGCGCAGGTCCCGTATTGTCCGGAGCCGCGGTTGACAGGTATGCTCCGGCCCGGTGGGACAAGAGGATTCCATGAAAGTCATATGTAGCAGAATCTTCTGGCTTCAAGAAGCAGATAAACCAGGCTCTAGGCTCTTGCCTCTAGAGCAGTGGTTCCCAAAGTGGGACACACACCCCACAGGGGGACTTCAATTCCCAGAAGCCTAAATCAGTACGTTGGCTGATCATGGCTTTGGCGAATTGACTTATGCTTCTGGGAATTGAAGTCCAAAAACCAAAGGATGGGAAACACTAGGCTAGAGGGAAGAAGGATCTACAGAGGAATTCAGACATTGGCTACTGGTGAGAACAGAGCAATCGTATCTCAAAACAATGACCATTCCCAACAAATCTAATGCAGTGGCTAACACAGGGCTGCCTGCCTTTCTGCACAGGCCCACAAGACACTCTACATCTGTGGACCTGTCAATCCCTAGTGAGCAAATGTCAGATGTGGATAATTCTACAGATATGATGAATTTGCTTTCAACATGTGTTCCTAGCAAAACAGATTCATCTTCTACCTCTAGGTTATACTCATCTTAACCTTGTAAATGAAGCAACTAGTAAAATTAAACAAAGACAGCCTTGTGACCCTTACACAATACAAATATAGGAGAAAGGGGATATCTTTATTGGATCACTTTAAAAAAAACCCAAACATCGCTTGAGCTTTTGTGATTCAAGGTAAATTCTTCAGGCACGCACCATTTTTAGGGCAGTGAAGGCGAACCTTGGTGCTCCAGGTGTTCTGGAACTTCAATTCCCAGAAGCCTTGATCAACAGGAGTGCTGACGTGAGCTTCTGGTAATTGCAGTCCAAGAACATCTGAAGTGCCAAGGTTCACCATCACTCTTCTAGGGGATAGTTCAGGAAAATTATCAAGGAGAGCCTCAAAGGTTCATGTCAAGATGTTGTGCCAGTCTCGCCATGCCTTGGGGGATGGTATCAAATGCCACCTGCTGTTATTTTCCAACTCACCACTAAGCAACAAAGCCTAGTACAAACATCTTGTCATGAACATTATTTATTTATTATTTATTAGTTCGAATTTATATTGCCGTCCACTCACTGAAGCGACTTAGGATGGCTTACAAACAATACATTACATTACAATACAATATGTTGAAGGGGGCTTAGGGGAAGGGATGGCAAGTCCTCCACCTGCCCTGGCCTTCTTCTTTCTCTGGCCATTGGTGTGGGCACAGGGGGAAGGGCAGCGAAGTCCATTTGGGACTCTCATTGATCATTTTTTCTGTACTATCTACAATAAATTGGAGCAAACATGAAGAAGTGATCTCGAATCAGGAAAGCTTGTGTAATGTTTGATTTTTATTGAAGACACTACTGGATGCTGGTTGTTTTTACAGATTCAAACACATCTGCAACTTTTAATTACTATGCCTCTAGATAGAGAGACAGCCAGACGGGTAGGCAGACAGACAAGGAGATGGAGTTGGTGCCTGAAGTGTCACTTAAAATGCTTTAGTGAAGCCAATTATCTTGCTAGCAACATCGTCATCTTGAAGAAATGAGTCCCAAAGGCTGCATATACCCGTGGTGGCAAACCTTGGCACTCCAGATGTTCTTGGACTTCAATTCCCAGAAGCCTCCGTGAATCCACACGAATGGTTTTACTGTGATTCATCCGGCCCACGCCACCCTCGTCGCTTCTGGAAGCGGAAGTAAAACGTGTCCGTACGGAGGAAGGGTTAAAACGGAAGAGCCATAACCATATGGGCACGTTTTACTTCCGCTCCCAGGAGCGACGAGGGATGAATCACACTAAACCCATTCGTGGGGATTCACAGGGGCTTCTGGGAATTGAAGTCCAAGAACATCTGGAGTGCCAAGGTTCGACATCATGGACACATACTATATTATGAAAAAAGGGCAATATCTTAACGTCTCTGCTTGAATCCACCAGGCCGTTTCCATTCTTCAAACAGTCCTACCATTGGAAACAACTAATCAAGTGTTACCCCCAAAGATGGCTGGGATGGGACAGGGTGGGTTGGAACAGGAGAACATGCAAGCCACGGCATTATCTATTGCTTTTATTGCTATTGTATTTACCAAGTGTGGCCTCCTCATTTTTTCCCCTTGTGTCATTTCATTATTACAGAGTTGAGATCACAAGCCATCTGCAGCTCCATTTCATCAAGCTCCGGTTTGCCCTTGGAGCAATGTCATGTGGGACGAGAACGAGGTGGGGGAAAGGCTGCTTTCTACCACTGACAGTTCTTTATGTCTTACTGTAAATATGCCTCCCCCAGCGCATTTTATATAATTTTGCCACACCAAATTCATTGAAATTAAGGGAGGGGTAGAGCAGCCAGCTCACAAAGACATTAAGAAGAGGCTCATTATTTAACCGTGGCATGAGAGCATACTGCATAAAGCAATTGACAAGGTTTATTTGTAGGTAAGTGAAATGCTTCAGAGCTATAATGGAGGAAACCTTGAAAATTGGCCTATAACTTTGGTGATATACAGATCAAGAAGAATACACACACCCTTTCCTCTACATTTAACATGCAATGGAACCTTGGTTAACAAACAGCTCGGCTAACATAAAAATCGCACAACAAAAGGAAATCTATAGGAAATAGTGACTCAGTTTAAGGAATGTTTTTTCAGAACGGATTACAGTAAAACTCCGGATTTATGTATGCCGTAAAATTTGACTTACGCAATGATTTTGTGCAAAAGCCACGTCTCGGTTTACATAAATGTCCTGATTTACATTACGCAATTTCTTATGGGTTTGCTTCAAGTTACGTAAAAAACCGATTTACGTAAAAGCCTATGGAACGGACTTTTTACGTAACTCGGGTTTTTACTGTAATTGGTTTTCAATGCATTCCTATGGGAAACGGCGTTTTGGTCAATGTATTTTGGTTTTCAGTGCATCCCTATGGGAAATTGCATTCTATGGGTTCCTGTGGGAAATTCGGTTAAAGTAATTTTCGCTGTAAGAAACGTCCCGGAGAATGCATTAATTATCTTAACCAAGGTTGCACAGTACACTTAATGTATCTCTATATTCCATCAAGTGGAAGTGGAGCGCGAGAGAAAAGTAACTGTACGACACAAGTTCATAGTGTGGATGACGCATCAAACTGCCAGGTGCAAAATATGACCTTACATTGGCGGGCACCGTGCTAATAAAACACTGCTAGGACACAGACTCATTTGCCAAAATTAATAGACCTTTTAGGAGTCTCCTCCTTATGCATTGTGTCAGCAATAGAAGAGTTGGAGGAGAGGGAGGGGAAGGCAGGTCTATTCCCCAAGGTTGGGGGTGAGGTGGGTACACAAAATTTAGAGTAGTTAATAAAAATCTTTCCTCTGTTGATTTTTTTTTTTTTGCATTACATTTGCAATGGCTCATAAGAACATAAGAAGAGCCTTGCTGGAAGAGGCCACATGGCGCATCCAGTCCAGCCTTCTGTCTCACACAGTGGCTCACCATTTGCTTCAGGGTATTCTTCCCAAGCAGATGCCTTCACCTGCTTAGGATTCCCTGGAAATGGCATCGAGAGATACCCTGCCTCTCTTTCCAACCCAGAGGTTGTCCTTAGGTATCCATAATTATAGCTCAAAAGATGTTGTCCGGACACACCAGTTACACACTGGAGTATTCACCAAATTCAAACCTCTTAATAAAGAGTATCTCTAGCTGCACAAGATGGACACAGTGAGAATGAGACAAATGAATAAACAAAACACATTTAGGGGAAACCAATCTGTCTATGACAGTGGTGGCGAACCTTGGCACTCCAGGTGTTCTTGAACTTCAATTCCCAGAAGCCCAAGCCAGCACTCCTGCTGATCAGGGCTTTTGGAAATTGAAGTTCAATAACATCTAGAGAGCCAAGGTTCGCCATCACTGGTCTAGGATATAGGACACCTATATCTTGGGGAAGCACTCAGGGTTTAGGTTCCACATTCAAGCAATATACCTACTTTCTGCTACCTTCTTGCAAACAGAAGACTGGCACAAGAGAAGGAAGTAAAGGTAAAGGTTTCCCTTGCTCGAAAGCCAATCGTATCCGACTCTAGGGTGCAGTGCTCATCTCTGTTTCTAAGCCGGAGAGCCAGCCCTGTCTGCTTCTGCAGACATTTCCGTGGTCATGTGGCAGGCATGACTAGACACCGGAGCGCACGGAATGCTGTTACCTTCCCACCGAAGTGGTCCCTATTTATCTACTTGCAATTTCTTGCTTTCGAACTGCTAGGTTGGCAGGAGATGGGATGAAGACGGGAGCTCATTTCTGTCCAGCAGTACTCAGGAATCGAACTGCTGACCTTCCGCTTCCCAGTCAGCGTCTTAGCGACTTGAGCCACTGCAGTACCCCAAGAGAAGGAAACAGACCCAGAAAGTTGTCCTGGATTGCTTAAGAAATCCATGATGGCATCGTTTGCAACAGAACTGCTATCTCCTGGACCGGAGACTTGTACTGTAGCCGCAAGATAAATTTCGTCTGAACACCAGATAAAGCAATGAATCATGACATGAATGGATGAACAATCCTGCCTTCTAGGTAGATTGGCTCCAGCTTGTGATTTGGCCTGAGATGCTGATGTCCAGACCCCCACGGTCCCTGAAAATGTACCGTTTCCCCCAGGAGGGTGCCAAAATCCCCGAACGGCAATGACACGGGAAGCTAATGAATGCAAAAAAATAACATGGTAATTATACAAGCTCCTAAGCCTCATTACAGAACAAGAGAGAAACTCAACAGGCATCAACACCTCTGCAGCATTTTCTAAAATTAATCATATCTCTGTCCTAGTTTGGTGCAGGAATACAGGTACTGTATGTACCACATGTTCTCCTGCCAAGATGTCTAACCTTGCATGGATTAGAACTGGAGCACACAGAATGCTGTTATCTTCCCACCGAAGCGGTACATATTTATCTACTTGCAACTTCTTGTTTTCAAACTGCTAGGTTGACAGTCAGGAGCTAGGACAGAGGACAGGAGCTATGCTCTTAGCAGGGCACAGAACACTTGCACACGAGTTTTCAAACTTCAGTTGCAACTTGGTTTTTAATGTCAGGAGAACAGGTTGTTTTTCTTAAGTCGCACACGCTGGCAGTATTTCTGTTCAAGCTGCAATGCTGGACGTGTCAGCTTCTCTTGGATGTGTACTTTGGGCTCATGGCAGTCACTAATTAAATTTCTTGCCATACACTGGCAGTTCTTTGCAGCACACTGACGTGCCCTGCAGCCCAGTTTAGAAATGGATGCTCTAGCCCAGGGGTGCTCAAACTATGGCCCATGGGCAAGATCTGGCCCCCGACACCAATTCATCCAGCCCATGCTGCCCTCATGGCTCCCGGAAGCGGAAATAAAACACAGCTGCGCTGGCACGTTTTACTTCCGCTTCCAGGAGCGATGAGGGTGGCGCAGGTCGGATGAATTGGCATCGGGGCCAGATCCGGCTCTCAGGCCATAGTTTGGGCACCCCTGGCTTAAGCAGAGAAAATGGCAGTCTAAAATCTGCCTCATCCTGTTACAAAACATCTATGTTGCAAAACAGATTGCAAGGCACGTTTTATTTCCGCTTCCGGTGGAACCACGTGACCGGCCCACTGAATCACGTGACCGTCCCGCCGAACTACGTGACCGGCCGACAGCCCGAAAAGTTTGGGCACCCCTGCTCTAGCCATTGAAAGGAGACATTTCATCTGCCTTTTTTACCTTGAGACAAAAACTTAAGTTTGGTTCAGCCAAAGGAAAGCCCAGGCTGGTTCCCTCTCAACTAAGCATGTCTTAAAAGACAGCCATGCAGTCCTCCAGGTAGTAACTTTTTGCAAGGAGCAAATCTTAGCTTCTCGTGCGTAGGCTACATCTCAAAGTCCCCCTCATTTCTTATTTCCTTCCAAACTGCTGTATGATAGACAGGAAGCCAGCAACTGTCTCCATCCAGTAGTGTTGTGCAAAATCCTGATGAACGGATAACTGTCATAATGGTGGCAAAATTAAAGAGGGCGAAAAACCCACAAAGCTACTGTGGCACTCACAAATTTGTTTCAGTGGGAGGTTCGTGGATGAAAATCTATTTACTTAGACACAATAGGGTGCTATTAATGATCTTTATCCTAACAATTCTTGCAGCCATCTTCCCCACGGAGAATCCCAAAATGCCGGCACTTGTGTTGCCCAGTTTACACGTACATGATTGCATGTGAATACACAAAGGCAGAAGTCCAGTATAGTAAAATTATGCCATGCGCATCCGATAATGTCACCAGCTGTGACTCCATTTTGGTAATTAGAATGTGGGTTGAGGAAGATGGTGGAGGATAGGGGTGCCTGGCGTGCAATGGTCCACATGGGGTCGCAAAGGGTCGGACTCGACTATGTGACTGAACAACAACAAAATCCATCCCAAGGGTCCTGGGTTCCTCTGGCCTTCTCTGTGGCAGCTCCCAAATTATGGGGATGCACCCCCTCAGGATGTTAGGTCGACCCCCTCCCTTTTATCCTTCCAAAGGCCCATCAATTCATGCAGGTTTTTAATAACCACAACTGAGTCCCTGGATGCTAGTTTTTAGTGAAGTTATTATCTTTTTAAATAAACATTTTAAATATCTTAATCTTGTTTTTAACCATTTAATGTATTTTGATTATTATTACAGTTTAATTGCTTTTTAATTATATAATTATTGTGTTTAAATTTGATATTTTTAACATTATGAGCCACCTTGAGTCCCCCATCGGGAGAGAGATAGCCAACCAACCAACCAACCAACCAACCAACCAACCAACCAACCAACCAACCAACCAACCAACCAACCAACCAACCAACCAACCAACCAACCAGGATTCCTTAAAATCCCTCTGGTTCTGGGGAACCCTTAGGACAGGAGTTCTCAACCTTTTTAAGACAGGGGCCGGGTCACGCTCCCTTGGACAGCTTTGGGGGCTGGATGGCTATTTTGTCCTTCCTCCACCACATGGCACTTCCTGGTGTGGTGGTGGCGGTGAGGGGCCACATGAAATGTTGCCATGGATCGCATTTGGCCCATGGGCCGCAGGTTGAGAATCCCTGTCTTAGGGGATAATGGGATGGGGACAGGAAGCCTTAAAAGTCTGGAAATCAAGGCCACAGGTCCCAGAAGCTAACAGCAGGACATTTAAGATTTCCTGTCCACATCCCACTGTCCCCAAAGGGTTTCCCAAGACAATGTGTTGTAAAAGAGTCTTGAAACTTTGGGAAGGACAGGAAACTTTTAATTACTAAAATACATCTGTGGCTGATGACAATTTCTTACTTCTTCTTCTTCTTCTTCTTCTTCTTCTTCTTCTTCTTCTTCTTCTTATTATTATTATTATTATTATTATTATTATTATTATTATTATTATTATTATTATTATTATTATTATTAGGTTTATTTCTATACCGCCTTTCTTCCCCAACGGGCAACTCAAGGCGGTTCACAACAGTAAAATAAACACTAAAACAAAATACAGGGTAACTTTGCTTAATTGGACTTCACCCAGTGATACTCATACGATACCATACAATATCAACAAGCAACAGATTTATCAGCTTATTAAGCCCAGCAGATTTAGGGGCAGGGTAAGGTTTTTCTTGCTGGCCTTCAGATGGAGAGATCTAGAAGAGCGAAAGAGGAGCATAGATTGCTCTGGACCAGTGTTTCCCAAACTTTGGGTTTTGGACTTCAATTCCCAGAAGCGTAAGTCAATTCCCCAAAGCACTGATCAGCCAATGTACTGACTTAGACTTCTGGGAATTCAAGTCCCCTTGTGGGGCATGGGGCCCACGTTGTGAACCACTGCTCTAGAAAAACATCAAGAGTCACAGCATAAGATTTTCTAGCTACCGTATTTATTCGAGTATAACGCGCACTCGTGTATAACGCGCACCCCTAATTTTCCATGAAATCTCGGTATAAAATTTTTTTCACACCACGCATTGAAATTGACATAAGAAACGTGCCTACCCTTGCCGGCTCTTGAGTCGCGTGGCGCGGGAGCGCGGGTGGCTGGCGGTAGCGCCTCCCCCAGAGGGTTCCCGTACCGTTCCAGTGGGGCAGCGGCGGGTGGAGCTCCTGGGCGCTAGACGACAATTGGGGAGGAGGGCCGCAGCGTGCTCCGTGCCTACCCGGTGCCGGCTTCAGTCGCGCGGCCCGGGAGCGCGGGTGGCTGGCGTTAGCGCCTCCCCCTTACCGTTCCGGCGGGTGCGTGCAGGTGAGCGGCGGCGGCAGCGGGACCTGGGCGCCTGCCGCCGCCTGGGAGGAGGGCCGCGGCGTGCTCCGTGCCTACCCGGCGCCGGCTTCAGTCGCGCCGCCCGGGAGCGCGGGTGGCTGGCGTTAGCGCCTCCCCCTTACCGTTCCGGCGGGTGCGTGCAGGTGAGCGGCGGCGGCAGCGGGACCTGGGCGCCTGCCGCCGCCTGGGAGGAGGGCCGCGGCGCGCTCCGTGCCTACCCGGCGCCGGCTTCAGTCGCGCGGCCCGGGAGCGCGGGTGGCTGGCGTTAGCGCCTCCCCCTTACCGTTCCGGCGGGTGCATGCAGGTGAGCGGCGGCGGCAGGCGCCTAGGTCCCGCTGCCGCCGCCGCTCACCTGCACGCACCCGCCGGAACGGTAAGGGGGAGGCGCTAACGCCAGCCACCCACGCTCCCGGGCCGCGCGACTGAAGCCGGCGCCGGGTAGGCACGGAGCGCGCCGCGGCCCTCCTCCCAGGCGGCGGCAGGCGCCCAGGTCCCGCTGCCGCCGCCGCTCACCTGCACGCACCCGCCGGAACGGTAAGGGGGAGGCGCTAACGCCAGCCACCCGCGCTCCCGGGCCGCGCGACTGAAGCCGGCGCCGGGTAGGCACGGAGCGCGCCGCGGCCCTCCTCCCAGGCGGCGGCAGGCGCCCAGGTCCCGCTGCCGCCGCCGCTCACCTGCACGCACCCGCCGGAACGGTAAGGGGGAGGCGCTAACGCCAGCCACCCGCGCTCCCGGGCGTGCAGGTGAGCGGCGGCGGCAGCGGGACCTGGGCGCCTGCCGCCGCCTGGGAGGAGGGCCGCGGCGTGCTCCGTGCCTACCCGGCGCCGGCTTCAGTCGCGCGGCCCGGGAGCGTGGGTGGCTGGCGTTAGCGCCTCCCCCTTACCGTTCCGGCGGGTGCGTGCAGGTGAGCGGCGGCGGCAGCGGGACCTGGGCGCCTGCCGCCGCCTGGGAGGAGGGCCGCGGCGTGCTCCGTGCCTACCCTTGAGGCTCGTTTAAAAGAGGCGCGCACCCAGTCCTCGTGTATAACGCGCACCCAAACTTTGAGTCCTTTTTTGGGTATAAAATTTTGCGCGTTATACTCGAATAAATACGGTACTTCTTTTTCTATACCAGGGAGAAATATTTTTACTTGGAAGTTACCAAACCAGTTCTGATACTTTTCGTCTCCACCAAGAATAGGTCAATTCTAAAGATAATGAATTTTTATTGCCCGTTTAAGCCCAAGCCAGCTTCACAGACTGTACACTAAAACAGAGGTTATTGACAGAAATAGATAGTTGTTTGGAAAATCCTCTTCCCCCACAAAGTTCAGAGGGAATGGAGAACACTGAGGAGTACAGCAGATGTCATTGTGGCTGCTAGTCAAAGGTCCCAGGACTCTGAACCTGTATGCCCTGGCTCCATTCTAGCATTTTCATGCCAGGAAAGCAATAGGTTGAAAAAGGGATAAAAGAGGGCAAAACCCAAAGTTTGAAAAAGTTCATTCTTAGACAGAAACTGCCAAGATGCCCTGATTTTTCAAAGTTCTGAAATTAAGGTTTAAAGCAGGGATTCTCAACCTGTGGCCTGTGGGCCAGATGTGGCACACAGCACCATTTCATGTGGCACCACCTCCACCACACCAGGAAGTGCCATGTGGTGGAGGATGGGCAAAATGGCATTCCGGCCCCCAAAGCTGTCTGAGGGAGCGTGGCTTAAAAAGGTTGAGAACTGGTTTAAGGAATCTCCCAAATAGGAGGTCAACATCACAAAAATATAAGTACTGTACTGAAGCATAGCAAGAAATTAAGTAAAATATGATTCTATTTATTTATCTTTCTGATTTATATTGCCGCCCAACTCCGAAGACTCTGGGCAGCTCACAGAAAATAAAACCTATCACATTTTAAAAGCCAATAAAAACCCAATTAAAACTGCCACCAAAAGTTACTCCGACCCCTACAGATTAAAAGAGGGAGAGAGTGTTCTTACTAAACCAGCCACCATGCAACGGTCACCATATCGCTGGTGCCCCACACCTGCTTTGCCAGCCAGGTTTTTAGCCCTTTCCTGAAGGGCAGCAACTCCGTCTGGAGTCGTAACTCAATTGGCAGGAGGTTCCATAGGGTCGGAGCAGACACAGAGAAGGCCCTCTTTCTGGTGCTAGAGCATCCCTAGCTGATGGCCCAATGAAAGAGCCTCGCCGGTCTGCTCTGGTGGGACGGACAGATGTTCTCGGGGTGACGCAGTCCCTTAGGTATCCTGGCCCACTACCATGTAGGGCTTTAAAGGTTATTACCAGCACCTTGAATTGTGCCCGAAGGCAAACTTGCAGACAGTGCAGCTCCCAAAGCAGTGGTGAGGAACAGGCACACCGCCCGCTCCCCATCATCACCCGGGCAGCCGCATTCTGGACCAGTTGCAGCTTCCGAATGGTCATCAAGGGCAGCCCCCCATGTAGAGTGCATTGCAACAGTCAAATTTGGAGGTGACCAGAGTGTGCGTGACCATTAGCAAGGAGTCCCGATCTAGGAGTGGGCGTAACTGGCGTATAACACGAAGTTGTGCAAAAGCCCTCCTGGCCACGACTTCCACCTACTCATCAAGTAGGACTCGCGAGTCCATGAGGACCCTCCAGATTACGCACCAGGTCTGTTTGGAGCAAAATAGTCCCATCCAAAACCAAAGATGGTAGCTCCTGAGATAACGTGGGGGGGGGGGGATAGCCACTCAGTCTTGCCGGGATTCAGTTGTAGGAAAGTATTGCCAATTCCATCAAAACATCGTAAGCAAGAGTCCTAGAAACATAGCTGTCAAGTATCCCTTATTGGCCAGGAAAACCCCTTATTTTACCCTCTTTCCCGCCGTCATCCCTTATTAATTAGACTGCAATGCCCTATTGCTGCCATTGGAGGGCAGCACAGGATAAGCATAGCTGCCAAGTATCCCTTATTGGCCAGGAAAACCCCTTATTTTACCCTCTTTCCCGCCGTTCATCCCTTATTAATCAGACTGCAATGCCCTATTGCCGCCATTGGAGGGCAGCACAGGATAAGCATAGCTGCCAAGTATCCCTTATTGGCCAGGAAAACCCCTTATTTTACCCTCTTTCCCGCCGTCATCCCTTATTAATTAGACTGCAATGCCCTATTGCTGCCATTGGAGGGCAGCACAGGATAAGCATAGCTGCCAAGTATCCCTTATTGGCCAGGAAAACCCCTTATTTTACCCTCTTTCCCACCGTCATCCCTTATTAATTAGACTGCAATGCCCTATTGCTGCCATTGGAGGGTAGCACAGGATAAGCATAGCTGCCAAGTATCCCTTATTGGCCAGGAAAACCCCTTATTTTACCCTCTTTCCCGCCGTCATCCCTTATTAATTAGAGTGCAATGCCCTATTGCTGCCATTGGAGGGCAGCACAGGATAAGCATAGCTGCCAAGTATCCCTTATTGGCCAGGAAAACCCCTTATTTTACCCTCTTTCCCGCCGTCATCCCTTATTAATTAGACTGCAATGCCCTATTGCTGCCATTGGAGGGCAGCACAGGATAAGCATAGCTGCCAAGTATCCCTTATTGGCCAGGAAAACCCCTTATTTTACCCTCTTTCCCGCCGTCATCCCTTATTAATTAGACTGCAATGCCCTATTGCTGCCATTGGAGGGCAGCACAGGATAAGCATAGCTGTCAAGTATCCCGTATTTGCCGGGAAATTTCCCTTATTTCCAAATCCAAAACTTGACAGGTATGCCTAGAAATCACCTCTGCGTCTGATAAAGAATGGCCCCCATCAGGTTTAAAACAGTTTCTGGAACATTTTGGAGGCTCAATGCATGCTTTAACGGCACTGATAGAAAAGCCACAAGTACTTTGTAACTAACTTGTGTAAAATCAGAGGCCAAAGTTAGATTTAGTAGCAAAAACCAGAGGCATACAGAGGAGTAGAGGAGTAGAGGGGTGAAGCCTGGAGTATTTTAATATACTGCTCTTAAACCTTTCCCAACGTTTTAAAGAATTGGTAGATGATAAATGCAACCTTGGGGAGGAATTCCTGATGGAGGATGTTTTTCCACCAGACAACACGTCAATGGGGAGCCCATTTCCTTTCAACAGTACTACTAATTCATCCTTAATTGACTTTTCAACCTAAAGTAAATTTTATTGTGATATACTTTGTATCTGTTTTTATGCTTTTTATCTGTCAGCCGTCCGGAGTCGCCTCGGCGAGGGGGCGACGATACAAATGTGAAAATTAAATTAAAAATAAAAGTAAATTTTAATCTCCTATTTTGTTGGCATGACGACTGCTGTGTTGCCCCTCCTCCATCCCCCCCCTATGCCCAGTGAAAGGGAATGGAGCAGCTGATAAATCTATAGGGGTCACAGCCAGGCTAATGGCTACAGAATGGGGAAAGAGTGTAAACTGATCTCTTGACACTTTCGTTTTCACTGAATCCACAGTTTCCATCTTGCAGGTTTAGTTTGTCTACAGCAGGGGTGCCCAAACCACGGCCCGGGGTCCAGATGTGGCCCCCAGGCCATAGTGACCAGCTCCCTGAACCAGGTGACCAGCCCCTGGCCCAAAAAGTTTGGGCACCCCTGGTCTACAAGCTCAGTCTACAAGACCTAACTAGATTTTTTAATTTGAGTTTGGAGTGCGCTCAGGAAAGTCGGATTTGTTTGTAAGTTCTCAGTGAACCAATGAAGACGTTATTCAATCGGGAACTTTTAATCTCAACTCCCCCTAAGACTGAGGAAGGGAACTGAGAAAAGACAAAGGACACAGTGTGCGTAGTGTGAGAAACACTTGATTTATGTTAACCGTTTCTACTCCAAAGTTGAATGCACACCCCAAAGATGCTCACTGTGTGTGGGGGTGGGGTGGCATCACAATTTCTAGCCAGAGGCATAGATTTTTCTGCTTCCACTGTGACTGAACAAGTAAACATATTTCTTCCCTTTTGCCTTTGCCGAAAACTGATGTTTGTGAATGCTCAGTTACACCCCACGGCTAAAGCCCTTTGGACGTCATCCAGGGAGCCCCGCATTACTGCTGACCCCGGGGCTCCCAATCCGCTTTGCAAGGCAAAGCTGGTGCCGAATTGCACTGTATGAATTATTTAATGGGTTACACAGCCTGGTCAAGGTTTTCTTTATGCAAGGCATGGCGGTGCAGTGGACAGGGAGGACAGACGTTTACATTAAGCAAGGTTAAAGTCACCTCCGCCAACTCCACTGTCTGACTGCAGCTTTATTGACTTAAATCACAACGGGCACTGCAGCCAACAAATCACTGGACTCATTCTGTTCTTTTGATGGCTACACACACACACCCTATATGCACAAGACAGGCCAACATTGGGCACATTGAGAAAGGAAGAATGAAGGATCTTTATAGGCAGAGAATAAGAAAAGAAATCACCATAGGACAGTGATGGTGAACCTTGGCACTCCAGGTGTTCTTGTACTTCAATTCCCAGAAGCCCAGGTCCCTGTGAATCCACACTAATGGGTTTACTGGCACTCCCACTGTTCTTGGAGTTCAATTCCCGGAAGCCCAAGTCTCCGTGAATCCACACTAATAGGTTTACTACTTGTACGCACACACAGTAAACTCATCCGTGTGGATTCACAGAGATTTGGGCTTCTGGGAATTGAAGCCCAAGAACAGTTGGAGTGCCAAGGTTCGCCATCACTGCCATAGGAAGTCCTAGAGTACAAAAAGTCCTACCCTTATTACAAATCCCAAGATTCCATGGAATGGGGCAATGATAGTTTAAAGTGGTGCCGCTGGTGTAACTTGTATATTCTTTAGTGCAGAAACAACTTCATATACACATTCCATACAGAAAAGGCCATGCACAAGGTCGCTAGTGAAGAGGAAAAGGTTGTGGAGCCCAGCCCTCCCACATTTCCGTCCCTTACTCATCTCACTTCCTCTGCTTTGGCTTCCAGTTCAAAGTGCGAGTTTATTAGCTACTAGCTGAATGCCCGGCCTTGCCCGGGAGGACCCAACCCGTTCTGAGGAGATGCCCGGGTCCACCTCCCCTGCCACAGTGCCGGGCCCTCGCCCACCATACCTGTCCTCCTTCCTCTTCCTTGTGTTTAAATTTATGGGCCAGATAAAGTGTTATTTGAAAGCAACTGCATGTTTGGTTTTAATTAAGCCATGCTGATTACCCGGCCTTGTGTGTGTGTGTGTGTGTGTGTGTGTGTGTGTGTGTGTGTGTGTGTGTGTGTGTGTGTGTGTGTGTGTGTGTGTGTGTGTGTGTGTGTGTGTGTGTGTGTGTGTGTGTGTGTGTGTAATATGTGCATCTCTGCTGGGTATGCTAATGTCCTTTCTTGTCTGCTGCTGCTTGCTTTCTGTGCAGTGTGCTCCTTGTGGTGTCTCCTACGTTGCTCCCTGCCGTGTTTTTGGTGTGGGTGCTGTCTGTTATTGTTCCTACTGTGGTATTCTGTCTGCTGTCCTTGCTGGGTATCTTTTTGTGCTGGTCTGTGTGCCGTTGGTAGCACGGTTGTTTTTGCCTGTGTTGTTGGCGTCATTGTTGTCGCCGGCTGCCTCTGTGGTAGAGTGACAGTTATGACAGTTGAGAATGTTTATGCAGAGAACTGCAAGCTGATTGGTCCTGGCTTTTTGTCCCAATTTGGGGGCCATGAACCCCAAAATTTTGTTCCGGACCACTGTAGTGCTGATCGGGCCACTCCAATTTACCTTTGTGCCAAGTTTGACCATGATCAGTTCAGGCCTTTGTGGGCCTTACAATACCCGACTTCTGTTTTATATACAGTATTATTATAGGTACTTCTCTAAAACACACAAGACAAAGATGTATCATAAAAAGGAGCACCTTTTCCCATAGCGACCGGCCTGCCAACTACATCTGGTTTCCAAAGTCTTGAAACACATTCTGCGATGAGCTGGCTGCAAATTGGCTGAAAGGTGGAGCATTTTTGGTTGAAGCATCCAGACTAAATTTTCCTGTCTAGTGAAAGTCATCTGATTCTTTCTAACTGGCTGAACTGAATTGCTTTTATCCATAACTGCTCTGCATTTCTTCCTTCTTTCCTTCTATTCTCCCTCTCTCTCTCTGGCTCGTAGTTTGTGGGAAACATCTTTGGTCCAAAGAAGTGGAGACATAAAACATTGTTCTCCTTCTGCTTTCTGGCAGCTGAAAGAACATGACTAGCCAAGGCCGATTTGTGACTCTAACTACTTGATGGGACTTGAACCTGTATCTCTCAAGTCTCAAGTTCAACAGCCTAGTCAAGACACCACACCGTCTCCCATGTTTTCGTTGCTGCTTCTGAATGGAGCACTGAAGATGGTCAGGATAAGAATGGTTGTACTTTGTGAGTGTGCAGCACATCCCAGCTGGGGACGTAAATTTGTCACCCTATGTGGCTGGCCCTGTTCCACCTATGTAGCTGTGGGTGACCACCAGTGGCTCTTAAACCTGCTTTTTGTACTGCAGCCCAAATAAACCCAAGAATTAATGTAAACAGCAGTCAATTTATAATTAACCTTTCTGATGGCAAAGAATCCGAAAGCAAAAGTCAGTTTTATCAGCAATGGGCAACTTTGCTCATTGTAAAAATTAAAAAAAGGCAGGGAATGAATGACTTCTTTGTTTTGTTATAGCATGTTCTGCGATCCAGCCGGTTTTCTAATGGCTATTAGAAACACACACACACACCCAATCACTTTTGATTAGGGATGTGAAGGTACACAACATGTTCAGTTTTTGTACCCAGCAGGTTTCTAGTTCTAGAACAGTGGTGGCGAACCTATGGTACATGTGCCGGAGGGGACATTCAGAGCCCTCTCTGTGGCCATGTGTGCCGTCAGAATTCGTCACGCCCCTCTGCAGCACAGTTGGCAGCCACTTGAGTTTGGGCGCTCGGTCTCGAAAAGGTTCGCCATCTAGAAGCTCATAGGAAACCATCTAGCAGTCATATGCAAACTTCTCTACGCTACTCGTAGGAAGGACTGGATAGCAATGTGTGGTATAAATCAAACAAGGCCTTGGCTTGAATTTGTAACCAAGTACTAAAACATTAGCTAGTAATTACTATGCTAAAACAATTGTACAGGCACACTTGAGTGGGCGTGCTTGGAGATACAGAGACAATTTCTCACCCCAAGATCCACTGCAGACCATACTGAAGCCCCAACCGAGTAAAATTCAATGAAATGCGGGTGCCTGAAAGTTCAGTTCTGGGTTTCAAAGAACACTCTCTTAATGTTTAAAAGTGTTTCCTGGCAGCTTCCAGAAGCTAAAATTCTCCTTCTCACCTACTCTAAAAACCTTCTTCTTCTTTTGAACGGAGAGGGATCTGGAACCCACAAAAATGCCTTTGGATCCACATAAGGCTCCATCTGATTTCAACTTGAAGCATAAACGTCTTGAAGGATGTGAGCCGGTTTGCAAATATCCTCCTGTCTTGTAAGATGCACGGTAAAGTACCAAGCTTCTCCCCAAAACAAGGCCTTGTCACAAATACTACAAGCACACACCCCGCAACATATAGCCTTCCACATACCGCCTGGCAGCAATCAGAGTTGTCAGTTAGGTAGCATTTTCCTGAATGATGAGCCACACTCTCACACACGGGTAGCAAGGCTGAGGGCATGAAAAACACACCCTGGGTTCACATGGCTGGGCTGTCAGTCACTACCAGACATCAGAAATGTATTTCCTCTCTAGCAGCTGTTGAAGATGCTGGGGAGCCTGAGCCAGAGGGTGCTACTGAACATAGGTGCTATTGAAGGGTATTCCAAAGGGAAAGTTTGGGTTGCAGAATGTAGGACCACACGGACCTCTGGAAGGAGCCAAGAGCATTTCTCTTCTGTTCTCATCTATTATAACCTTTGCCTTTTTAAACACAAGATGTATTGCTAATTTTAAAAATCTTGTGCAGGAGGAGAGGAAAGGCGGGGGGGGGGGGGGGACATTGCTATAACAATAAACTGCTCTAGAATAAACTATAAAATGCTCCTGAGATGAGAGCGCCACATTTTTTAAAAAAATTTTTTTTGCTGCTGGCACATGACACCAGTTCGTAAGGAACAAGGTTACTCTGACTTTGCCTCTGGAGAAACGGACAGATTGAGAAAGGGAAGCTGCCATAGAGGGAGTAGCTACGCTAAGATGGCATCAGGAGTAGCAGGCAGGGCCCTTTCTTATCTGCAGCACATAAGGCAAGATGCTCTTTTTAAGCAGAAGGAGAAGCAAACAAAAGATCCTTATGGAGACGTAACATTTTGACACCCTTGACCGCACTAGACAAAACTCATAATGTTTCGAGGCCATGGAGGGTCGACGGAAAATTTTGCTTATCTGAAAATCCCATGTTGTGCTTTCGAATTGGAATCTGTCCAAATTGGAAGCTTCCATCCCTGGAAGAGGTCACTAAAAATGACCTCCCAATATAAAGGTATCACCTCCGGTCTAATCTTTCCAAGGATCTCTAACTAGCCCTTCATCCCCGTCTTTAAACACAAGATGCTACCTTGGAGAGTGCGGGACCTCCGATCCATTACCTAGCACTGTTTACATAAGCTGGCATTGGTTTTTAGGGCTTCAGACGCAACTGGCTGAGTTCATGTAAGCTTATGCCAAATAAAGCTTGTTAAGTCTACAAGATGCCACATGGTTGTTTGTTGCTTTGGCTGCAACAGACAAACACAGCTAACTCCCTATATATTTCTACTCAACTACAGTGTTGGCTGTTTTCAGCCACGTAAGGGAAAAAACCCAGGTATGAATAAACTGAAATAAGAAAGCAAACCAGGATGGTGAACCATTTGTTTATCAGGGTGTAAGAGGAGAGAGACCTGGCCAAGAAGAGAGAAGGGGGACCATGAACTGTCTAAGACAGTCATGGCAAACATTGGGACTCCAGGTGTTCTTGGACTTCAACTCCCAGAAACCCAAGTCTCTGTGAATCCACACAAATGGGTATACTGCGTCCAAAAACACCTGGGAGTGCCAAGGTTCGCCATCATGGGTCTAAGCCAGGGGTTCCCAAACTTTTCGGGCCATGGGCCGGTCACATGGTTCAGCGGGCCAGTCACGTGGTTTTCCCCTCGCCGGAAGCGGAAGTAAGACGCGCCCTTGCAATCTGTTTGGCAACAGGATGAGATAGATTTTTAGGCTGCCATTTTCTCTGCTTAAACCAGGGGTGCCCAAACTATGGCCTGTGGGCCGGATCCAGTGCAGGGTCCATAGTTTGGGCCATACCTGTCAACCTTTCCAGATTGGCCGGGATTTCCCGATTTTCGGCACAGATTTGCGCCATTTCCTGCCCGCAGCTGCCAAAACCCCGGAATTGGCAGCGGGGGAAAAGGAGGTACTGCGCATCCCTTCTGCGCAGATCGCTTTCTACACATGCGTAAAAGGCTTTTACGCTTGTGTAGAACCCTTCTACGCATGCGTAGAAGGCGATCTGCACAGAAGGGGATCGTAGAAGCCTTCTACGCATGCGTAGAAGGGTTCTACGCAAGCGTAGAAGGGTTCTACACAAGTGCAAAAGCCTTCTACGCATGCGTAGAAGGCGATCTGCGTAGAACCGTTCTGCACGTCCCGTATTTTCCGGAGCCGCGGTTGACAGGTATGGTTTGGGCACCCCTGGTCTAAGCCGGTAAACAACAAGCCGCCTGAAAGATGTGCTCCTACTTCAGGACTACCACTGGCCTTATTAGTGACTTTTGGCTCCGCTTCTGTACCATGAGCAATAAAAAGCATCAAAAATTTCCAGCACTCTTTCTTTCAAAGAAGCCAAGCTTACTAAGACTGTCCAGAAAAATAGAGAGGGAAAATTACAATAGGCTAAAATTGGCAAAATGTGCCTAAAATAAAATGAATAAAAATAACTAAGAGGTGCAGCCATGCGAAAAAAGATCACAGAGGTTCAATCCGTGACAAGTTGGCAGGAGGCAGCACATCGCACTTGGGGGAGGATACGGGATATTTGTGAAAGTGTGCACTTGTTGAACATTGTTATAAAAACCTGATATCCTCATTAGACTAAATTTGTGTCCCACCAATGGTTCTTGTGCCACTAAAACTGAGGTTCCCAACCTTTTCAAGCTGGGGCCCAGGTCACACTCTCTCAGTCAGCTTCATGGGCCGGACAGCCATTTTGCCCTGCCTGCACGATGGGGGTGGCCGTTTTGTCCCAACAGCTTCAAAGGGGGTGGCCATTTTGTTTCTCAAATGCCCTTGGAAGAGGGGGGGGGGCACATGAAACGGTGCCACGGACCTTAGGTTGGGAACCTCTGCACTAAAGAGAAACAATTTGCTTATATACTACACAGGAGAAAAAAATTATGTAGCCAGTGTGCAAATAAAAATAACTATAAAGCACTCCAGTAAAAACAGTGGTTTTCCAAAAATTTGCATAGAACCCCAAAAAGGTTTTGGGACATCTGCTATGGTTGGTTGTTGGTCTAATAGTGTTTCCCAACCTTTGGTTTTTGGACTTCAATCCCCAGAAGCTTAAGTCAATGCCTCAAAGCACTGCTCAGCCAATGTACTGTCTTAGGCTTCTGGGAATTGAAGTCCCACTGTGGGCCCTGGGCCCCAAGTTGAGAACCACTGGAGGGGTGGGGAACTTTTCCTGTTGGAAGGCCACATATACTTAACAAATCCCCCCAAAACAACAACAACAACAACCACCACTTAATTTTAAAGTTGCTAAAATAAAACTATAGTACAAAAGACTAACAAAAATGTATCAATAAAAATAAAAGGATTTGCTCTGTAAAATGTGGAGGACCTAGAAGGTCTCTAGAGCAGGGGTTCTCAACCTTTTAAACCCGGGGGACGGGTCACACTCCCTCAGACAGCTTCGGGGGCCGGACGGCCATTTTGCCCGTCCTCCACTGTATGGTAACTGGTGTGGTGGTGGTGGTAGTGGGGCCACATGAAATGGTGCCATGGGCCACATTTGGCCTGTGAGCCACAGGTTGAGAATCCCTGCTCTAGAGGAAGACCTGCCCAGCCCTGTTGTCCCCTGGTCTCCTTTTCTGGCTTGGCATTATAAGGAAAGAGCATCCAACTTTTGATTTTTGTAACACACAAAATGCTTTGGCTCTCCCCCCGCCCTCCCCTTTTCCTTTGAGGAGGGTTCAGACTCCTCTTCTCCACCGTTGAAAATGTGGTTCAGACTTGGCAGGCGTCCTTTGGGTGGATCACGGCCCTGGCCAGGCGGTGACGCAGTTTAAAAGGAGGGAAGTGGGCAGGGAGGGAGGGAGGGAGGGTGGGCCAGGCAGGCCGAGCGGGAGGGGAGGGGAAGCGAGCCAATTACATCCAGCGCTGCCTGACTGCCCAAAGCCGTCCATCTAATCCAGCCCTGGTGCCTCTCTTGCTTGAGCCGTCTGGTGCCTGTGCGGGATTTCAGGAAGCGGGTTGTCTGACAGGCCCACTTTGTCTCGCAAGATAGTGACACCCTGTCCCAGCAACGGGTTTCAAGGGCAGAAAGACACAAGCGGGCGTGCACAACACACACACACACACACACACACACACACACACACACACACACACACACACACACACACACACACACACACACACACACACACACACACACACACACACACACACACACACCTTCTTGTCTTTTCAGGAGACGAGTGGTGGCCATGTTAATCTGTGTTTGAAACATACCAGAGGCATACCTGTCAACCTTCCTGGATTGGCCGGGATTTCCCGGTTTTCGGCGCCGATTTGCGCCATTTTCCACCCTGCGCTGCCGAA
Organism: Bradypodion pumilum; assembly: GCA_035047305.1. NCBI lineage: Eukaryota > Metazoa > Chordata > Lepidosauria > Squamata > Chamaeleonidae > Bradypodion > Bradypodion pumilum. The sequence goes on along the minus strand of JAWDJD010000011.1, from coordinate 7,667,623 downwards.
ACCCCAGAATTTGGCAGCGGGGGAAAGGAGGTACTGCGCAGCCCTTCTGCGCAGGTCACCTTCTACGCATGCGTAGAAGGGTTTTACTCTTGCGTAGAACCCTTCTACGCTTGTGTAGAACCCTTCTACGCATGCGTAGAAGGGGGTTATGCAAGCGTAAAACCCTTCTATGCAAGGCGTAGAAGGCGACCTGGGCAGAACCGTTCTGCGCAGGTCCCGGATTGGCCGGAGCCGCGGTTGACAGGTATGACCAGGGAGTAAGCAAAACCAAAAAAAAAAAAAGACAAAAAAACATTGCGGCACCTTAAAGACTAACTCCTGTATTTTAATGTTAGCAATCGTGGATCAAGTCCACTTCGTCAGACCCAAGAGTAAGACTTCATGGTATTATTTTAAACATCAGAGACACACGACGATTGGCTAACATGACAGGTAACTATCGACAACTAACAATAACATACAGCTCCTGCCAACCTAGCAATTCGGAAGGAAGAAATTGCAAGTAGATAAATAGGAGACCACTTCGGTGAGTAGGCAAACAGCATTCCGTGCGCTCCGGTGTCTAGTCATGCCTGCCACATGACCACGGAAACGTCTTCAGACACAGACTTCGGGTTTGAAACAGAGTTGAGCACTGAACCCTAGAGTCGGATACGACTGGCTTTTGAGCAAGGGAGACCTTTACTTTTAATAACATAATAAAATAATGCTATGAAAGTACACTGATCTGCTTATCATTAGTTGTAAACAGCGGTCTGTTATGCTAGCCAGTCATTGCGCATCTCTGTACCTGAGATGTATAAAATAATGCCATGAAGTCTCCCTCTCATGTCTGACAAAGTGGACTTGATCCATGAAAGCTAGCATTAAAATAGAGGAGGGTTTGCAAACCCCCTGGTTTCTCAGGGCTTCTGTGCCCAGAGGAAAAACAGGGAGAAGACCCAGACAAGAAGGGCATCTTTCCCTTGCGGTCCCTTCCACCTCGCAGGAACAATTTGTTTCTGATCTTCCCACTATCTCCACCCCAACAGCCGGATGTTCTCCTGGACAGGACCAGGCAGTGATAAAGCAGGGATCCTTTATGTTATTGCGGCTGCCAACTTCCTTCTCATCCAGCCTCCGGAGCTAAAAATACAAGATTAACAGTTTAACCAGCCTGATCATGTTGGCCAGATTGGTTTCTATGTTGTTGTTTTAAAGATGTTGTTATGCTCTCCGGGATGGCACACAATGTTTTGCTGCCTGAGACAGTGTGTTAAATTGTATGCCTCCTCTTCTTCCTCAAGGGAGGGCACAGTGGGGGACTGAACCCCCAACCTCCGGCTCTGCAGCCAAAGACCTAAACCGCTCAGCTACCTAACCAGCCACACGGGACTTAAATCCGGGAAAATAATGTTGGAACATTATTTTGGACATTCCACAACCACTTCTCTTCCCAGTATAAATACAATAATACTGTACAACAATATACTGTATGAACAATATATCCTGCCCTTTTCATGGCACCCCAAATCTACACCCCAAGGCAGTCGCCAAATTCTGCCTAACGGTAGGGCCAATGCCACTCGGTTTGCCATACTTGCCCCAACAAAGGTTGAAGAGAAAAATCAGAAAACTCGGAAGTAAACAAACATTACTTTTTTATTTAAGGGAAGTGGCTATAAACCAGCTTCTTCTTCTTGTTGTTACATGCCATCAAATCGCCCCGGGACATATGGTGATGGCAGGAATGAGGGATCTCCAAAATGTCCTGTCCTCAATAGCTAGGCTCAGTTCTTGTAAACTCAAGCCTGTGGCTTCCTTTAGGAAATTAGTCCATCTTATATTTGGTCTTTCTCTTTTCCTCCTGACTTCAACTTTTTCCTGCATTATTATCTTTTTTAGATAATCTCCTCTACTCAGGGAGTGCCCAAAGCAAGACAGTATTAGTCTCTGCATTTTTGCCTCTAGAATTACTTCAGGTTTGATTTGCTCGAGGACCCACGTGTTTGTTTTTGGTAGTCTAGGAATCAATAAAGATCTCCTCCAGACCATATTTCAAAAGTGCCAATTTTTCCCCTGGCAGCTTTCTCTACTATCCAGCTTTCACATCCGTACATGTTGATTCTTCTTCTTCCGTGACTAGGCCAGATGTGAAATTGCCAAAATGAAGGCACCTAATAATAATTTTGTGTCAAAAATTATTCTGGTTTGAAAGGATTACTTGCAATTTGTTGCTTTCAAACTGCTAGGCTGGCGGGAGCTGGGACAGAGACGGGTGCTCAATCCGTCATGCAGTACCCAGGTCTTGAACCTTAGAATACAAGAGTGCAGATGATCTTGGTCCAGGTCTCCAGTGACATATCATTATGTTGTAATGCAGGGATTCTCGACCTGTGGACCATGAGTTGGATGTGGCCCACGGCACCATTTCATGTGGCTCCCCACTGCCTCCACCGCACCAGGAAGTGCCATGTTGTGGAAGAAGGTCAAAATGGCCATCCGGCCCCCAAAGCTGTCTGAGGGAACGTGACCCTGGCTTTAAAAGGTTGAGGACTCCTGTTGTAATGAATCAAAATGGAGCCTTTGCTTTAGTGCAGGGGTGCACAAACTACAGCCTGTGGGCCAGATCTGGCCCCGATGCCAACTCTTCCAGCCTCTCCTGGAATGGATGGGGCACGCACCCGCCAATGCGCATGTGCGTCCGTAACCACTTCCAGGAGTGATATGGATGCATCATTGTGCATGTGTGTGGACATCTGGAACCACTTCCAGGAGTGGAGTGCAGGCATGTGTGGAGACATCTGGAACCACTTCAGGGAGTGGCACGGCCATATTTGTGCATGCGCAAACACATCCATGCCACTCTCGGAAGTGGCTCTGGACACGCATACGCAAGCACGCCCACTACCGCCCACTAGCCGTTCTGGAGGCGTGGTCAGACCCCCGGCGCCAAAAGGTTGGGCACCCCTGCTTTAGTGAGTTAAAGTAGTTACTGAGTTCTTTGTTCTCTGAGCAGGGGGTGAAGCCAGGTGCTGATTAGTTTATTCTGAAAATAGTTAAAACAGGCTGAAAACGGTAAGAACGGAATTAGGAATGATGGACATTGTATGCTGTGATATTATTGGTTAATATCCAGGAATAGGTGGAATGAAAGATGAAAAATGGGTTTTGTTATATAAGAACGTGAGAGAGAAGCGCCATGATTATGACTGCAATTATGACGGCTATGTGTTGCATGTGCTTATCCAGAGAACAGGAAGCATCGTGCTTATACTTGCTTGTGAGTAAACAGTAGAAAGATGTAGTCAAAAATGTTCCTGGCTAGGCCAGGCCAGGCAATATAGCTAGATATACCTAGGGGGAAAGTAAAAAAAATGTTCCTTTTTATTTTTTGTACCTGCTTTTAAATAATTCTGAACCTTGAAGCTATTTTTCTTTTTAAATAAAAGCTATCTTGAAACAGAAGACATGTACAGTAAAACGTCGCATAAAGAGTGCCTCGCTTAGAGACGAACCTGTTTAAAGGGCAGAATTTTCTCTGAATGGTCGCCTCGCTTAACAACTAAAACCAACCAAAAACTCGCTTAACAACTAAATTGGGGTTTGCAATTCCCTCCCACCCACCAGAAGTCACAATTGGTCACTTACAATGGTGTTTCGCTTAAAGAGCAATCCGTGGAACGCATTATGCTCTTTAAGCGAGGTGCCACTTCACTTATTATATAGAGCATAAGCTGTTGTGAGATTTCCAGTTTCTTTATTGGCAATGCTACCTATTGCTAACTAAGATACATATGGCATGTCCTACCTGATCTGGCTGTTTTGTAAGCATAAACAGTCAGTGATTGAAACCTATTATTGACTTCTCTAGCCCGGAGAGAATTTTCACTCTTGCGTCATCTGAATCCGGTCCAGATTTATGTGTCATACATTCTGCATATAGATTGAACAGATGCATGTATAAATTGGAGAAAACCACTCTGCGTCTCCATATTCTGTTCTAACAGTAGTATCCTGCCTACAATACAGGTTATGCATGTCAACAAACAAAAGAAGTAACTTGGTCAAAGAAAAACACATTTGAAGAGAGTGCTGTTAAGCATGTGCAAAGTCCATTTCTATCATCACAGACTGAACAAAGCCATTATGACACATAAGTAAAGTTATAGCTTAGTGTAGGGGTGCACAAACTACGGCCCATGGGCCAGATCCAGCCTCCAATGCCAATTCATCTGACCCACACCTCCCTCATCGCTCACTGAAGTAGAAGTAAAATGTGCCCACTTCCGCGAGCAACGAGGGCGTCGGAGGCCAGATGAATTAGCGTTGGGGGCCGGATCCTGCCACAAGGCACCACTGGCTTAAGCAGAGAAAATGGTAACCTAAAATCTATCTCGTTCTGTTGCAAAACATATCTGTTGAAAAAAAGGTTGCAAGGCACGTTTTACTTCCGGTTCCGGTGGGAGGAACCACATGATTGGCCCAAAGCCAATATGACCGGCCCACTGAACCACATGACCGGCCCAAAGCCCAAAAGGTTTGGGCACCCCTGGCTTAGTGGCTGCACAAATGCTTTGTGGCAGTTCAAGTAAAAAAGGATCCCAAGCAGCAGGAAAGTGGAAATCTCTGTGTCTGGCAGAGAATCCGAGACCTGTCAGGCGCTGGAATAGACAACAAGAGGCTGGACTTATGGTTCTCTGTCTTGGATACTCAGGTGTTATTGGACTGACCAGGAGCTCCGACTGTTAGCCAATGCTGGCTGAGGCTTCCAGGAATTAAAAGAAAAACAGCAGATGAAGACCCAAGTTGACGGTCCACCGGGCCAAACAGATCACACGGCTGACTTAGGAGAAGTTATTTTCACCTTTCCATATGCTGGGATTTGAACAGTGGACTTCCAGTCAGAGGATGTGGCTTCCAGCCAGGACTGAGTGTCAGATCCTGTTTTTATTTTTAACCATTTAAGCCCATTGATATGCAGAAGAAACAGAAGGAGGAACATTATGCTCTTCATTTTCTAGAATACAGTGGACCCCCGCACAACGACAAAGCTTGGTTCCAAGCATTGCGTCGTTATACGCGATTCGTCGTTGCCTGGGGGTGCATTTCGCCTCCGTGGCCATTTCTCCCACCGGAGGTCCGGAGGGTGGCTCTGCGCTTTTGGGTTGGAACATGCATTCCAACCCAAAACAAACTGGAGGTTTCGAGCCGCCGCCTGCCCCGACCCGCAGGTGCTCACCTGCAATCGCTGGAACACGAGTCCGGCTGGCAGCGGGGGGGGGGTGGAGGATTGGCGCGCACATGGCACACCACTGTAAAATGCCCCCTTCCACTTCTGCTGATTTGGCGGGAGGGGGGGGCTCGAAGCAGACCTCCGGTTTGTTTTGGGTTGGAACGCGCATTCCAACCCAAAAGAAACCGGCGCTGCTCAAAGGTCCAGTTTGTTTTTGGTAGGAATGCAGCGAGCACCACGTTCTTTCTTACGCAAAACAAACCACCCTCCGGACCTCTGGTAGGAGAAGTAGCCACGCGTTTGGCCACTTCTCTCCCCGGAAGGCCAGAGGGCGAGCACAGGGCCACTCTCCGGACCTCTGGTGGGAGAAACGGCCATGCGTTTGGCTGCTTCTCTCCCCGGAAGGCCGGAGGGTGAGGGCAACGTCATGTTTTTTTCTGAAAAGTCACCTCGCGCGCAACAAAATGACTTAGCAAAAAAAAAAAAAAAAAAGTTGTGTGCAAGGAGACTTTGGATGAAAAAACGCATCGTTAGGCGAAAATGTCGTTCAATGAACGCGTCGTTAGACGGGGGTCCACTGTATACAAATTGTATCCTTGTCATCAAAGTCCTTAAAACTAGTGAGACCTAAAACACATGTGGGGCACACAGAGGTTTCTACTATCCTGAGCTGGTCCTGCCTAAGCCTGCTAAAATCAATATTCATCGGTATACCAACCCTGCAGAGGATCAGGCTGTAAATCTCAAAATAAAACGGACATAAAAACCAACTGAATTGTTCAAGTCAGCCATTCTGTTCTGAACAAAGGGCTTTTCCAAGATCCTGCAAGAAGGTTCAATGACTTTTTTTCTCGCTTAAAAATAAAAAGCTCAAGTGATTTAACATTTCCATGCTTCTCTCTCCAAAGACAGCTCACTTTGAAGAGATTTCTGCCACTGCAAATATCAATTTCTTTTATTAGTGTATTAAAATAGTTATCAGCTTTCTTTCGCCAGACATATCAGGGCCTACAAGCACAACTGAACAAACAAGACCAGCCTGAAACTACAAACTGTTGATATTTTAAAGTTCAACATGATAATGCATAAAGTGATGCATTTTTTATTTCATTTTTCTGCTACTGAGATGTTATTTACACTGGTTCTTGAGCAGCTAATAGTGGGATTTTTTTGGGACCGGTGCCATATAATCTACATTTTGTGTCCTCTTTAGAGTGGAAATGTAGAGGGGGTGGGAGGAACAGTGACATTGCAAATCAGTCCAATGGTATATACAGTAAAACTCCATATAATGAAAAAACTCTGTTCCACGGAGCTCTTCGCTATACGGGTTTTTTCGTTATACGGATCGCTATGGGCGATGTACTGTATAACCAAAAAAATGTTCATTATATGGATCGCTATTGGCGATACCCCATACAACGAAATTGCCAATACCCCGTACAACGGGGTATTGCCCATAGTGATCCGTATAACGAATATTTTTTTGTTATATGGTACATCACAAATAGCGCCTGAACGCTTCGTTGTACGAATTTTTCGTTGTACGAATTTTCCGTTGTACGAATTTTCCGCTATACAAAGCGTTCGTTATACAGGGTACCACTGTAGTTGTTTTTTACCCCAACACTGGGTGTTTTTTTTAATTCCGTCAGAATCACACAGAATCTGGGTTGAAAGGATTTTTGCTGGAGGAACTCCACTCAGCGGACGCCCAAAAGAGGTTCCTTTCATGTCCCCAAGATCTTTTCCCCACCGAAGTGGTCCCTATTTGTCTACTTGCAATTCCTTGCTTTCAAACTGCTAGGTTGGCAGGAGCTGGGACGGAGACGGGCTCTCATTCCGCCATGCAGTACTTGGGGTCTTGAACTGCTGACGTGCCGATCTTCCAGCTAACAAGGCGAGCTTCTTAACCAGTGAGCCACCGCAGTCCCTGCTAAGTATGGTACTGGCTGCAGGATGACTGCCAGTAAGGCCAAGAGGAAAAATACAGCAGAAAACAGCTTAATTCCAGATCTAAATGAGCTCAGCAGGGAATCGAAACGGTCAAGTCAATTGCCCAGACTATGTACCACCTCTTCAGCTTCATTCTGCTTCTTTGATCAGAATAATTTCTGAGTTGCAGTGATTAATGGAGTGATAGAGGAAGTCACAGGACATCTCTTTGGGGAAAGATGGAGTGAGTGGGAAGGAGAGAGTTTTTTTTAAAAAAGCATTGCTCAACCATGTTATGCAATTATTCTGTTAACACATTTTCATATTGAAAACCAGACACAAGTATATCTGTTGATTGAAAGAAACCTGAAGGGAGAATAGAATTAAAAATCACCCAGTGGCCAAACAAATTATTTCAAGCGGTAGCCGAGAGGAAAATATTCTCTTTTCATGTCTTGTTAAGTCGTTCTGAAACAAGATAATATACTTAAATAGGGCCACCTAGTTCAGCAGGGAGATGGAATATTTGTATAGTTGTTGTAGGAACAGAAATAAAAGCCGAGCTGAACAGGATAAGCTGACAGACCTCATCCCTATGAAAACTGCTTTGCAAGCAGCCTCATATTGGGAACAGCATGTAAATGTGTTTCTTCCAATATGTATTCTAGGCCCTTTACCTTTTAAAGAGTTATTACGGTCTGTGATAATGACCTGGGGATATCCTAGACTGGAACATGTTTTCTACATGGATTCAAACTGGCTGTTAATTCACAGTGTTTGGCCGGCCCTTGCGCTGTTAGGCAAACCGTGAATAATCTCTCTGTTTCCCGTGTTGCAGATGTGCGGAGAGAACCAAATGAAGTTAGTTCTGTCTTCCCTCCCCATTCAGATAGAGAAACAATGCCAGTTCCTGCTCACAGATACTCCTTTGTTTTTCCCCACCCACACACTGAAATTTCTCCAAAATCCCCAGACCAGAAAAGAAAGAAAGAAAGAAAGAAAGAAAGAAAGAAAGAAAGAAAGAAAGAAAGAAAGAAAGAAAGAAAGAAAGAAAGAGGGTGAACAGAAGAGAAACAGAGAGAAAGTTCACTTTATCAAGAGTTATTGCAAAGTATTGCTTCTGGCAAACAGAATACAGTGGCATAGCTGTCAAGTATCCCTTATTGGCCGGGAAAACCCCTTATTTTACCCTTTTTCCTGCCGTCATCCCTTATTAATTAGACTGCAATGCCCTATTGCCACCATTGGAGGGCAGCACAGGATAAGCATAGCTGTCAAGTATCCCTTATTGGCCAGGAAAACACCATATTTTACCCTCTTTCCTGCCGTCATCCCATATTAATTAGACTGCAATGCCCTATTGCCGCCATTGGAGGGCAGCACAGGATAAGCATAGCTGTCAAGTATCCCTTATTGGCCAGGAAAACCCCTTATTTTACCCTCTTTCCCGCCGTCATCCCTTATTAATTAGACTGCAATGCCCTATTGCCGCCATTGGAGGGCAGCACAGGATAAGCATAGCTGTCAAGTATCCCGTATTTTCTGGGAAATTTCCCTCATTTCCAAATCCAAAACTTGACAGGTATGTACAGTGGTACCCCGCATAATGAACGCTTCATATAATGAAAGATTCACACAACGAAGCGTTCATTATGCAATGGCGATACCCTGCATAACGGGTTTTTTCGGTAAGCCTAATGAAAAAACGCATGACGAAGAGCTCCATGGAACGGAGCATTTTCGTTATGTGGGGTTCTACTGTATTCTTTAAAAAGCAGCAACTGTAGAAAACTACAAATTATAATACAAGGGTGAAAACGTCTATAATTCTCTCCCACCTTGTTGTTGAGGTGGGAAGGGAGCTAAATCACTTAGTATTTTCTTTTCTGGATTTAAAAAAAAACTATTTTTATTACTAGCAAATGACAAGTTAGATTGTTCTACTTTAGACCTTTGGTTTTAAGTTTAACTTCCCTTTTCTTAGCGACCATTAAATGGTAAATCTAATTCCCAAGGTAAGGTTAGAGATCAACGAGAGCTTGGGAAAAACACTATTTTCTGAACGACAGATGTCCTTTAGTCAGTATATTGTCTGGGGATTCTGGGAGCGAGAATCCGCCACATAACCAGATACAAGTGCAGAATCTAATGACAGCTTACCAAACCATTCCTTATGGTAATTATTTTTTGGTCTGAACTGAACTGAACTGAACTACTCCGACCTGCGGTTTATCAGTAATGAGAAATGTCCTTGTGCCTGCACATTTTATTGCTGCTGTTTTGGTTTTAAATCACATTGCATGAATAACTTGGACTCCTGATGGGGACTACACAAAGATTTAACAAACACATAACTGGGAAAAGAAGTCTGCTTAGTCTTTAAGGGTCTTTAATTAGTCTTTAATAGTCCTCTAAGTTGCCCCCCCCCTTTGCCCCCAAATAAGCAAAATGTTTCCTGCAGTTTTTTAAAAAAACTTTTAAATGTGTGTCTCATGGTTCATGAACATCTGCACGCTACGAGAAGAGGGCATTACAGAAGTGCAATTTTAATAAACAAACTTTCATCTCTTTATGCTTACTGCGCATCACGGAACATTAACTTTTTTGTGCTTTAGATAACAAGTAAAGATAACTGTGAGAATTGGGGAAATCGTAACAATTTAGGGAAGGTTTCCTTTTGAAATTTGACAGAAAGGAAGAGGGATGAATACAGTACTAGAAATAGATGCTGTGAAATACTTTTGCGTGCAGAAGCAGACAAAGAAATGGCCATTCAAGCGGCCGTTTTCACATCTGTCAGGACAGGTCAAATTCTAGGATCAGACTTGCAGCTTCCCTATCATTCCAATTCATCAGCAACATCTTTTATTTGGTGACTTGAAAGGCTCTTAATTAGCTGACGAACTTTCTGCTTTCCCTTTAAAAGCTTCTCAAGCTCCCTTCCAAAGCTAATCTTTAGCAACTTTGCCATCACTACCAGGTGGCTTTGAAAAGGGGGTGCCCAACCTTTTCAAGCCAGGGGCCGGGTCACGCTCTCAGTCAGCTTCAAGGGCCAGATGGCCATTTTGCCCTGTCTACATGATGTGGGCAGCCATTTTGTCCCAATGGCTTCAAAGTACTGGCCATTTTGTTTCTTAAATACCCTTAGAGGGGTGGGGGGCCACATGAAATGGTATTGTGGGCTGGATCCGGCCCACGGGCCTTAGGCTGGGAACCTCTGCCTTAAAATGTAATGCAGGCTCATTGAAATTGGTGTGAAATTTTAAAAAATAAAATAATTTTTTTCCCTAAGAAAACACCCAACAACACTCAAACCCATAAAATGAGCAGCAGAGAAACAACATACATCCCAGAATTAGTAATGGATGACAAGGTTGCATGCTTTCTCCAGACATTTAGAAATCTCACTCCACTGCCCTTATACCCAGGTTTACACTCATGCTCAACTTGCCAATCTAAAAAACCCAAAAACAAATACCAACTCATTTAGATGCCCAAGTACTTTTTCAGACTCCTCATCCAAAGCTCTTAGGGAGCTTCACTTTAGCCCAGTGGTGGCAAACCTATGGCATGCATGCCAGAAGTGGCACTCAGAGCTCTCTCTGTGGGCACCCCAGCACAGAGTTTGCCCTGCCCGTATGCCTAGCAGCCCAATGGGAACACTACCTCCCTCTCCCTAGCACAAAGTTTGCCCCGCCCCTCTGCCCAGCAGCCCAATGGGAGCGTTTCCTTCCTCCCCTGTTGCTGTATTGACACTTTGCAATAAATAAGTGGGTTTTGGGTTGCAGTTTGGGCACTCGGTCTCTAAAAGGTTCACCATCACTGCTTTAGCCTATCTCAATTATATGACTAAATAGAAAACCATTTGTTTGCGGAATCTAGAGTAACATCTTATTATAACCAAAAGCTTTAGCATTCAATTTCCATATGTGTTACACAGCCTCAAGAAAAGTTGTAATGATGAATGTCAGATTTCAGAGTTGGCTTTACTTTATAGATTATCCACAGACCCACCCCCACCCCCACCCCCACTGTAGCTCTTTTGAATACATTTCACTCAAATGACTGCATTATCCAGTGCATAACCTCCAGGGCTCGGCTTTCTACTATCATGAAATGCAAACCCTCAGTGACCAAATCAATAGCTGTCAATGGATAACAATAAAGGCATTGAGCATCAGATGAGAAAAGATTAGGCATTATCAGATCTACCAATTGTCTGGGCAATCTGGGATTTTATGACCTGTCTAGGCTGGGCTACAGAGATCTAAGATAAGGTTGTTAAGAACAAAAACATAGCCACAACAAGGCTACTCTTTGGAATGTAAGCTTATATCTTTAAAATGTGCTTTTAAAATGTCTATACACTTTGAGAACATCTAAACAGGATTTCCACAGCAGGGTATAGGGATATGCAGCCATATCTAGGCTCACCAAGGCCTTTTGTGCAACTCCTGGGATTGCTATTTCTCAGACCCTTCTTTCCAACATGTGTGTGTGTGTGTGTGTGCGTGCGTGCGTGCGCGCGCACTCACACACACACAAAAATAGACAATGAAGAGAAAGGAGGAGATTTTGTCTCCAAAAGCCTCCAGTGGACATGATTTTTTTGTGGCATGTTATTTTCCCCCTCCAGAACCTTGTTTGGGTATTCCAGAGTGGAGATTGTGGTGAATGGGTTGAGTGCTGGCTGGTGTCAGGCTCTAGGCCAGTCATGGCAAACCTTGGCACTCCATGTGTTTTTGGACTTCAATTCCCAAAAGCCCGAGTCTCTGTGAATCCACACGAATGGGTTTACTCATATGCACGGTAAATCCATTTGTGTGTATTCAGACTTGGTCTTTTAGGAATTGAAGTCCAAGAACACCTAGAGTGCCAAGGTTCGCCATCACGGGTCTAGGCAGTTGCCAATCTTTGATATAAAGCATACACCAACACTTTGGAAAAGACAAAACAAATTAGGAGTTACTGACAAGCACGTCTGCACTGCTCAAATATCATTTGTGTCTAAAAAACATTCCCTGTTCCAACCTCAATATCCCGGTGATGAGGTACAGTGTAGTCAGTGGGAAATTTCCCAAATGGGCAGTATAGAAATGTAATAAATACTGTATATACTCGACTATAAGTCGTCCAGAATATAAGTCGAAGTACTGTACCTGATTTGGAGCTCTAAAACTAGGAAAATAGATTGACCTGAGTATAAGTCGGGGAAGGATAATGCAGCAGCTGCTAGTGAGTTTCAATAATTAAAATACATGAAAATACGGTAAAATTAGTTTAAACATTTGTGTGGGTATATTTTTGAATTTTTACGGTAGTGTTAGTGCTTTTTTATTGTATGTTTGAATTTGCACCACCATGGTCTTGGGACCCTCGGGTTCATTGACCCGAGTATAAGCCGAGTCCCCTTTTTGGACACTAAAAACTAGGCTTATACTTGAGTATATAAATAAATAAATTCTTACTGCCTCCCTATTTTTTTGAAGGAGTAGCAATTCACATTATATAGGCAGGCAGCCTGTGCAGCGCACAGGAATAAAGAGCTTAGAAATAGGATACACTCTTTTAAAGAGAGGAATATATAATTTTTGCTCCCATCATGGGTTTTGAAAATGACAGGAAAGATGAATACAGCTATGGAGCCACCCTATTAATCTAAAATCTAAAGTACAGTAACTTCCACCCTGCTTTCAAATGGTGAGTTAACTGAAAGCTATACTACCAAAAGGCTTTTAAAAAAATATTAATTAAGGAAACCTCTTTTCAAGGATCAAACAAGACATTCCTTGTTTCAAGAAACAACCTCTCAGCCTCGCTGCTAGGATCAAAACTCTCACACAGATTCTTTTGGAAGGAGGCATAACCATTTTATCTGCTCGAAATACAGCTTCAACACAGATCACTCTTCTTAAACGTCCAATTTAAAAATCCCGCATCAACATGTGATTAATTAGTTGATTAATCCATATAATTAATCAACTCAGGCTCCTTTCCATTACTCCTAAGCAACAGAACTCCTACATTATGAAAGAAATCTTGATGTGCAATACTAGAATAGTGATAATCCATTAATGTCTCCGATGGATTGTTTGCACTCAGAATCCGCGTTCTGTGATAAAAGCCATTAAGCTCTTAAAACGAAATGCCCTGGTCCTCTACTCACTTGTTATTCAGCGACAACTTAACAAGCTATATAAAATCCAGAGCAGAGCTGTCATTTAGAACATAATTAATGTTGTAAGTCAGCCAGGCATCATGAGCTAACCTAACTGATTTGAAAATGTGAAATTATCTTTGCTCATATTTATTGTCACAATAGACTTAGATTCTTACAGCACATTAGTGCAGAAGGTCTCTGGACTCCCAGCTTGATTGGTTCAGGTACAAATAGTAAGGGGTCTAAAGGAAACAAAACCCATACGAAAGGTCTCCTCTATTTCTGAAATTGAATTTGTAGCCACGACTACAGTCTACAGCATAGCTGTCAAGTATCCCTTATTGGCCGGGAAAACCCCTTATTTTACCCTATTTCCCGCCATCATCCCTTATTAATTAGACTGCAATGCCCTATTGCCGCCATTGGAGGGCAGCACAGGATAAGCTTAGCTGTCAAGTATCCCGTATTGGCCGGGAAACCCCCTTATTTTACCCTCTTTCCCGCTGTCATCCTTTATTAATTAGACTGCAATGCCCTATTGCCACCATTGCAGGGCAGCACAGGATAAGCATAGCTGTCAAGTATCCCTTATTTGCCGGGAAATTTCCCTTATTTCCAAATCCAAAACTTGACAGGTATAGTCTACAGCAGTGGCTCCCAACTTTATTTTGGCCTAAGCATCTCTAAAATCCTGATCCCACCCCCCTCCGGTGACATATAATTCTTATTATTCAAAAGGTGAACTCTATTCACATGGAGGAAGCCTAAAACACCATTCACTGTTAATAACTCACTTTCAGCTTGTTTCCCTTAAGAAACAAATTGTCTTCCTGTGGGGCACGTGCCCCATGTTGGGAACCACAGGTCTAGAGTCTTGGTTTTTTTCTCTATGTGAAAAGAGCCTCCCCCTTCTAAAGGTCAGCCTAGGTATTATGCACAAGTTACCTGGGCTAAGCAGATTGGCATTATACAGTGGATCCAAACGGCTCGTTAACCTAAAAATCACATAACAAAAGGAAATTCATAGAAAATAGTGGCTCAGTTTACACAGTTTCCCCCCAGAATGGATTAATTGGTTTTCAATGCATTCTTATGGGAAACCGCGTTTCAGTTAATGTATTTTGGTTTGCAATGCATTCTTATGGGAAATTGCATTCAGTGCATTCCTATGGGAAATTCGGTTAAAGTAATTTTTGCTGTAAGAAACGTCCTGGAGAACACATTAATTATGTTAATCGAGGTTCCACTGTACCTTCTTGTTCCTCTAATATAGGCTTAACCCAGTCCTCATAAGGACTGGGGAGCATGCTCCAAAAATTCACCATGCTGGGGCATCTTTTGTGTGCCTGAGAGGTAGACAAGAGGATGTGCTTGAAACATGTTTAAACAGATCAAGTATCTAGCTACATAGGAATACCACGAGTCACACCATTTGTCCATCTAGTCCAATAATGTTAACTTGACCTGGCAGTGCATCTGCAGAGCTTCAGACAGGAGTCTTTTCTAGAGGCATCCCATTCAAACTCAAACCAGGGCCCATCCTGCTTAGCTTCTAAAATCAGATGACATCTATGTGTTCAGTGGGTGTAGTTTGGTGGGCGTAGTTCAGGTGCGCTCAGACATGTACGATAACAGAGCCTTGTCAGCCGGCCGGACTTGTTTGGCTGGCCCAGTGCCTCTTATCTGTTGGTGAAACAGCTTGCACAGTTTGGCTAGTATTAACTGAATCTGGAAATGTATAAGAGGTGCCAACGGGGATGTGAGCTGTGCTCCATCACCTGGGGATTTTGTTAATATTGAATATATTTTTGATTCTATGTAATTATGTATTATTTGACATACTGATACTATGCTTTTTTGAATTTGATACTGTATTTTTGTCGATTATTGGTGTAATTATATCTGTGTTACTGTATATGTGTTGTAAGCCACTTTGAGTGGCACTTGTGCCAGGAAAGTGGGATAGAAATAAAACTTGTTATTATTATTATTATTATTATTATTATTATTATTATTATTATTATTATTATTATTATTATTATTATTATTATTATTATTATTATTATTATTATTATTATTATATCTAATATTGACAGTTTTGTTCCCCAAGCAAATGGAAGCAGATATCTCCATCATATAAGATTCTCCATCATAGAAGATGGCCTGGCTGCTCCATAGCCCTCCCTTCCTTCCTTCCTGACGAACTGTTCACAGGAGACCTCCTGGTAAGAGGGTCTGAGATGCTAACCTGCCAGTGGCAATCTTTTGTTTTATTACTCTGTATGTAACCAGACCCCCACAGGACAGAGAAATAAGGCTGTTGTCAAAATCTGGTCATTCTAGAAGAATGGTTGCAACAAATATTTCAAGTCCATTCAAAATGTTTTTTTTTAATTGGCAAGGCTTACTTGGTTTCATACTTTACGGTTAAAATGATGTGAGATGTCCTTGTAAGACCATGGAAAAACTTGGGTGTTAAAGATCAATGCCCTCCAAAACTAAGCAGCCTATGAGATCTTGTTTGGAAGCTGTTCTAGATGTCTTCTTGCCAAAAGAGGCGACCGGGGTGGGTGGGAGCACAGGGCAGGACCTTTTCTGCAGCTGCACCCCACCTGTCGAAACGTCCCCCTATAGAAGAAGTGAGACTGCCCTCATATTTGCTCAGATTGGGTCAACCTATACTAAGTGACTTTGTAGGGTTTTAGGTTTATTAGCTCTGATTTCTCTTTTCAAGAGTCTCCTCTGTTCTAAATTCTAATGCTTTGCACTGTTTTAAAATTTAGCTTTTCAAAAGTATTTGAAATTGTTGCCCCTGATTTAATGTTAAATCCATTTGAGGGCTCCGTTTAAGCTGAAAGGTGAGTCATACGTTTATCAATCACAAAAAGTGAAACTGAAAAATAAAAAAAAAATAAAGCAGTTTGCTATTTCAATTACAGTAAAAACCCATATAACGAAGGGCTCTAATAGTGGGGGGTGGGGGTGGGGAGGAACCGTACAACAAAAGGAAATTGAAGGGAAATGGTGCCTCGTATAGCCAAAAAATTTCGGAACTGTTTTTTCCGTTTTCAATGCATTTCTATGGAAAATCGCGCTTCGCAGAACGAATTTCCGTTTTCAATGCCTTTCTATGGGAAATCACATTCAATGCATTCCTATGGGAAATGTGTCTGACAAAAAAGTTCACTGTACGAAAAACCTCGTGGAACGGATTAATTGTGTTATACGAGGTTTTACTGTACTGTATATGGAATTCATAGCATGGTGGAACCCAATATATAACATGGAAACTCCAGAATATTTGTTTCCAGGAGCTCATTTCTCTTCTTGGGACCGCCGACACTCAGGCTGGGATCCATCCAACAAGAAACCTAGTAAGATCAGCTCCTTCCTTCCTTCCCAATAATTTCTCAACACTTTGTTTTACAAGAAAGCTGAGCCCATGATAGAGCTGGAAAACATGTGTCTCTCGAGATTTTGCTGGACTGTAACTCATGCCAACCTTTGCCGACAGCCATGAGGCAGAATGACGGGAACTGCAGCCCAGGAAGATACATGCTCCCGACCCATAGCCTAGTCAAACGCAAGGCAATGTCTTCTCAACTGTGCAGAGGCACAGCTGGGGAATGCTTTGCGTAAACAAGTCTCCCAGTCCAATACTCAGCTTAGTTTTAGGAAGCCCGTTTCCTTAAGAGCCTGGATGCTCAGGAACAATCCTGTGCTTGTTCTTCATGCACAGGATGTTCCTTGCTTCATTCATTTTTATAACTCACTCACTCCCGACCGCTAGTCCCATCATAAGCCTGGACACTCCAAGTGAAGGATGTGCGTCATAAATAACTGTAGTACAGATAAACACGAGGTTTACTCTCCCTGTTATACAAGTTAGAAAAACAGTTTGTCCAAACTATGCCACATAATAATATGTAGGTCAGAACAGAGGGATACGATTAGAGCATATAAAACCGTGATGGCGAACCTCGGCACTCCAGATGTTCTTGGACTTCAATTCCCAGAAACCCCCGTGAAGCCACACAAATGGGTTTACTGCGATTCATTAAGCCCACGCCACCCTCATCGCTCCTGGAAGCAGAAGTAAAACGCACCCGCACGGAGGAAGGGTTAACCCAGATGAGCCTTAACCGTACAGGCGCACTTTACTTCTGCTTCCAGGAGCAATGAGGGCGGCGTGGGCCAGATGGATCGCAGTAAACCCATTCATGTGGATTCACGGGGGCTTCTGGGAATTGAAGTCCAAGAACATCTGGAGTGCCAAGGTTCGCCATCACGGATATTAAACTACTTATGCGGCTGTGACAATCATCATAGACTCACTGAGTTGGTATGAGGCCTTTTAAGCCATCCCAGTCCCACCTCTCCGCTCCATGCATGAATCCAAATGGAAGCAAATCATCACCACCACCATCATCGAAGCACATAAACTTACCTGCCGAGTGGGTGAAGGCAAGGGAGACGGCTGTACATGCCGCTGCATCCGAGATGGCTGCATCAGCTGCTGTAGTTGCTGCTGAAGGAACTGCCTGTTGTTAGCCTGCTGGGACTGTTGTGAAGTTGTTGCTTGCTGCTGTTGCTGAAGATAGTGAATGAGCGACTGTTGCCCAGAGCTTGAAGTCATAGGTGACATTTTCTGAGGGGCTGTAGGCTCAGAACTGAAATGGGACAGCGGCTTGGTATTATTGAAGGAAAACTGGTCTTGGCTAACAGGACCTTCACTCACCAAACCCGGCTGCAGGCCGTTTGAGGACTGCTGCATGATCATTGTCATGTTTTTGGACTGGGTTCCCGACATAGATTTGAAAAGCGAGCTCTGGAGGCTCGTTGGGTTGCTGGTCGGGGTGATGTTTGGCATCAAAGTGCTTTGAGGGCTAAAGGACTGTTGATGCAGAGCTGGGCTGGAAAGCTTCTCTGGCCTGTATGGCGGGGAAGGCCCAGTATTTGGAGATAGCAAGTTGTTCTGTGGGCTTTTGGTCGGGATGCTGGCCGCAGAGATGTTGGGCAGGATAGGATTTGGAGGGCTGAAAGGCTGTTGGTTGAGAACTGGACTGGAAAGTTTCTCAGAGCCAAAAGGAGGAGATGGGCCGCCAGAGGGATGGCTACTGGACGTTATGCTTGACAGCAAGGAGTTCTGCGGACTTTGCATGCTATTACCCGGCAAACCATTAGAGCCCATTCCGGACACCATGACATTTTGAGGACTGAATGGCTGGTGGTGAGGCGATGATCCTTGTCGGTAAGGCGGGGAAAGGCCTTGTGAAGATATGGTCTGCCAGCTGGGAGCTGGGTGCTTGGTCGTTGGGACCTGTTTGCTCGCTGCCAAGTGTTTCAATTGTTGTGCGTGCCAGTTGGGGCCAGTCATATTTGGCAAAGGGCCCGGCAGCATAGACTGAGATTGGCTCTTACTTGCTGCAGTTGAAGAAATGGGCGAAGCAACCGCCTTATTTTGGGATGGAACGGGATAGTTTGCACCAGCCGATGAAGGTCTCATTTGAGGTGACCCACCACTGTTAGGGTTGCATCTTGGAGAAAAGTCTTTGTTGGCCATATGGTTCTCTAAGTGTGGAGTCTGTGGGGAGGGCTTTGGAGGGCTGTTTAAGGTTGGCTGCGAATGGCCAAGACTCCCAAGTGACTCCTCCGTTTTGCCCCCCAAGATCTTCTCAAGGTCCAATTCACTGGGAGGAGGATCTGGCATTTTTGTCAACTCTTCTAACAAATCTTGGAGCTCTTGGTCCACAGAATGCATGTTGCTCCCTTTCTCATCATAATGGCCACCCATGGGTCCTTTCTGTCCTACTTCAGTGTTAGGTGGCACTGAAAATGGGGACCCTATGCCACTACCATTCATGTGATTATTTTCAAGCAGCATTCCATGTCCTGCCACTCCCATAGAGGACGCACCATGGTTAGTGGAGAATGGAGAGTGCTGAATATCTGGACACGAAACAGGATGGGTCCCTTGTCCCATAGAAAGTGTAACATCATCAAGGCAAAGTCTCTTATTGTCACTTGGAAAGATGGCATCTTGTAGGGTGTTGGAGGCTGGGGAATTATCATCTTCCAGCTTTCTCTTAATGGATCCCTGTAACTGCAAGACAAAAATGGTTTAAATTAATAAAATAAGATAAGCAAAACTGGGAGACATAGAATTTAGCCGACTCAAAATATCATGAGGAAAAGCAATGTTTATTTTTAACCTGTTCACATATTTTCCAACAATTGCTCCCCATCTTCATTCTTCCCCCAAAGTCAAACTATACCCTTGCTTACATCCATCCTATGTTAAGATCTTCTTATCCGTTCCTTCTTACAGTCAAAATATTGGAGACTGTAAGCTACCAAGGGCAAGAACTGCTCTTTGCTAAATGTGCTATAAAGCTTTGCAAGTATCCCCCCCCCCTACATTTATAAGTAGTGCACAACAGAGTGAGTTCCTGTCGTCTGTCCCAGCTCCTGCCAACCTAGCAGTTCGAAAGCAAGAAACTGCAAGTAGATAAACAAGTACCACTTTGGTGGGAAGGTAAATAGCGTTCCATGCGCTCCAGTGTCTAGGCATGCCTGCCACATGTCCACGGACACGTCTGCAGATGGCGCAGACAGTACTGACTCTTTGGCTATAAACAGAAATGAGCACTGAATCCTAGAGTCGGATACGACTGGCTTTCGAGCAAGGGTGACCTTTACCTTTATCTACATTTATAAGACAAAACAATTATCTAACTATTTTCTGTCTTGGGAACAAAGTTCTTTCTTTCTTTAAAAAAACAGCTTGGTACTGTTTCATTTATGGCAGCATGCTGTCTATTCCAAGCGAACAACCCAGCATCTGTTCTACAAAAATGGATTTTTCATTCAGACAATAGAAGGTTTGAATGGAGTCGTGGACTGAAGTTGGCAAAGCACGGCTAACAAGGGGTATTAAGTTCACACTGAGACGGCTGGACAATTTTACATTCCTTACAGGCAGAGCTTTTGAAATAATCTGCATACTTTCTAAACCAAGCAAAACAAAACCGTCTCAGCCATCTAAACAGACTATAATCTTTCAAG
Source organism: Bradypodion pumilum (assembly GCA_035047305.1). Classification (NCBI taxonomy): domain Eukaryota; kingdom Metazoa; phylum Chordata; class Lepidosauria; order Squamata; family Chamaeleonidae; genus Bradypodion; species Bradypodion pumilum. The sequence continues at coordinate 7,647,248 of JAWDJD010000011.1, read as the reverse complement.
CTCCCTAACCACAGATGTTTCAGACTGCACAAAAAAAAAAAAAAACAGCAATTGACAACTAAAATCTTAATTTGTGTTAGCACTTTGTAATCCATGTCACTCAACCTGTTGGTTCCTTGCTGTGCCTTGCAAATGCTTAAAAGCCCGTCAAGAAGCGTTAGCACACAATAAAAATGAATGATCTTCAAAACCAGAGTAATTTAGGAAACCAGAAATTAGAGCAAGACAAAAAATTACTTTTTTTTATTACAATCTCTCATAACTGTTAAAACAAAGGGCAATAGTTTTCTTGTGGCCACTTAAGACTCTCTTTAAAAAGCAACTGCAAGCTGTAGCCTTCCATTTTAATAACCATGACCCGGGTGTCAACCGGATTAAATCTGCCATTAGAGCTGCTGCTTTGAGTTAAAGGCATTAAGAAATTATGTCCTTATTTATCACGAAGGAGACAGTGCCTTTGGGCCAGGCTCTACATGTAAACTCTATGTGTAAGTCATTTTACAAAGAGGAGAATACAGTCACAATATTCTGCTCGTTATTTAAGAACCATCATTAATTAATTAATTATGAACCATCTCTCACTGTTATATAATACTTCAGAGTGTCGCCTCCCTTTTCCTACACACAGCTCTTCCAACAAACCTGGCCATTAAGAATGATTAACAATTACAAAAAAGAATTAAAAGAACCCACAGCAGTATCTAATACTAAACTAACTATATTTTGCCTATATCTGTCAACCTTCCTGGATTGGCCGGGATTTCCTGTTTTTCGGCGCCAATTTGCGCCATTTCCCGCTCGGAGCTGCCAAAACCCCGGAATTTGGCAGCAGGGGGAAAGAGGTACTGTGCATCCCTTCTGCGCAGGGCGCCTTCTACGCATGCAAATGATTGCATTTGGGATTATTAAAGTTGGTAAAATCATACCTGTCAACCGCGGCTCCGGACAATCCGGGATCTGCGCAGAACAGTTCTGCACAAGTCACCTTCTACGCATGCGTAGAAGGCTTTTATGCTTGCGTAGAACCCTTTTACGCTTGCGTAGAACTCTTCTACGTATGCGTAGAACCCTTCTACGCATGTGTAGAAGGCTACGCATGTGTAGAAGGGTTCTATGCAAGCATAAAAGCCTTCTACTCATGCGTAGAAGGTGACTTGTGCAGAACTGTTCTGCGCAGATCCCGGATTGTCCGGAGCTGCGGTTGACAGGTATGATTTTACCAACTTTAATAATCCCAAATGCAATCATTTGTCATGAATACAGAGAGTTGCAAATTTCACATGATTTTCTCTCACAGGGTAGAAAATATATATACCATAAGCACTGTAACTTAATACTCGGCGCACTGTAACTTACTGGTATGCCTCTTTAAGCCAGAGCCATGACCAAAGTACAGTGCCACAAACGGAGCTTGCTTGACCCTCTGCTGACCTTGATGCCAGTGGTATTCTGCCAAAAGGCCTGTGGGATTTCACCATATACCAATTGTGGTAGATTAACATATTAATTATATGAGCAAATTGTTCTGTCACTTGAACCTAAGAGTCCAGAAGTGTCTAGACTCGGAGACAGAGAAACCAATGGTCCTAGCAGAGGCGATGCCAAACCAAAATACCACTGAAAAAACCAACCTCCCTGAGGCTGAGACTCATGAGATAATCAGCAGTGGTCATTCATGAGCAAGTACATCTTCCTCCAGAACTTAGTGCCACAAACTCCATGTCTAACATGAGTTCCTGGAGAGAAGGAAATAATGTGAGGCTTCAAGCCAAAGGCTTATTCCTTTATTCTATGGGAAATGGTGGAGTCTACCAAGACTTTTAGCTACAGGTATATAAGTAAGAAGGGACCGTGGTGGCTTAGTGGTTAAGATGCTGAACTTGATGACTGGAAGGTTGGCAAGGCAGCAGTTCGAGAACCGAGTGCTGCATGAAGGAGTGAACTCCTGCTGTTTTGTCCCAGCTTCTGCCAACCTAGCAGTTCAAAAGCAAGAAATTGCAAGTAGATAAATAGGTACCACCTGGGTGGGAAGATAACATCATTCTGTGCCCTCTGGTGTCTAGTCATGCCTACCACATGATCATGGAAACATCTGCAGACACAGACAGCACTGGCTTTTTGGCTGTAAACGATGCACTGAACCTTAGAGTCGGATAATAATAATAATTTCATGTCAGAAATTATTCTGGGTTGAAAGGATATTTGCAGGAGAAACTCCACTCAGGGGACACCCGAATGAGATTCCTTTCATGTCCTCAAGATCTTTCCCCACCAAAGTGGTCCCTAGTTATCTAACTGCAATTTCTTGCTTTCGATTTGCTAGGTTGGCAGGAGCTGGGACAGAGATGGGCGCTCAGTCTATCATGCAGTACCCAGATCTCGAACTGCTGACTTGCCAGCCTTCCAGCTAACAAGGCGAGCTTCCAGCTAACTGAGCCACAGATACGACTGGCTTTCAAGCATGGGTGACCTTTACCTTTACCTCAATGGCTGTACAGTGCTTGTGGGAAGGAGGGGAAGAATAACATTTGTTTTAAATTAGGGCATTAAAAAAGACACAAGAGGTTCAGTCATCACCAGTTACTGAACTGGAATACGGACAATTTTAGAATGAGGAAATAAGTCCTTTTCTAATCATTGCTCTGTCCTGGTGAAAGATAAGTCTTAACTCTCTCTTTGCAGAAGAAATTAAAAATAAACGATTTGGAAACAGACAGGCAGAGATCAGCATGTATGGAAACAAGATCTGCTTTCATATAACTGAGAAGTTAGAGGCTTCAGCTGAGCTTTAGACACAAGGTCTAAACTAAGATGTTCACTTGGGACTGTACCTTCTTGACTGCTTCGCAGGATCCCACTACTAGCTTGACCAGGACATCTCCATCTGCAGAGTCTAATGCCGTGATGGCACTCCAGGTGTTCTTGTACTTCAATTCCCAGAAGCCCAAGTCTCTGTGAATCCACACAAATGGGTTTACTGCGCGTCCACAGAAGCCCAAGTCACAGAGTGAAGTTCAAGAGCAGCTGGAGTGCCAAGGTTCGCCATCACTGGTCTAGCAGCACATGTGCTCCAGGTCAGAAATCTAAAGACGGGACCAAACGTAGTTCACTTCTCATCACTACTAGACTAGCATGTAAGAAGAGCTTCCGTTTTCCGAACTGAACTAATCTAGAGCTGAGATGAGATAACATTTTCCTCACCATGTGCAGTGGCTTAGGCACACTGGCACAGATCAGCTGCCACTTGGAAAGGGCGAGACGCACCATTTCTGGCTCTTCTATCCGATGCCTGGCAATCTCTTGTCTAATTAATATTTCCTGCAGTGTGTAAAAACGTAATTGCCCAGAATGCTAATCCTGTTATACAGATGGGAACCCCCAATCAAGAGATCCTGCTAATCTAGAATAACATGGATACGGAGTCCAAATCTCCCACCCCCAAAAGTAACTGTTTTGCTCACTGAAAGAGCCTTCAGGTTTCGGTAGCTGCAACTATTTACCGTAAAAAGCATACAGTGGATTTTCAAGCAGAGGTGGGGAACCTGTGGATCTCCAGATGCTACTGAACTGCATCTCTGGCTGTCTTTCATGGATGGTTATGCTTGCTAAACCTGATGGGAATTCCAGTTCAAGAACACTTGGAAAGTTGCACATTTCCCACATTTAAATTAGAGAGGATGAACAAAAACCACCATCAGTTTATTTCATGGTAAAAGGATTTTTTCTTGGTAGTGTCCAGGCAGCGGTTCATTCCACATTCAGAGTGACCAGAAAGCTTTACTGGGATTCAGGGTGCGTCTACACTAGCAGCAGGGAGCAAGCTTTGGAATAGTTGGGTTGGATTAGAACAATCTAATCAAGCCTGTCCCATCACATAGAAATGGCTTCTGACAACTTTGTGAAGTGGCTTAATATGTGAGCCACTTCCGAATATTGCCAAATTACAATCAAACCTCTACATACGAATTTAATTCGTTCCTTGAGGTTGGTTGTACAGTAGACCCTCACATAACGATGTTACTTGGTTCCCCAAGTAGCATTGCTAAGCGATTTTTGTTGTTATGCGGGTTTCCATACCTGTCAAGTTTTGGATTTGGAAATAAGGGAAATTTCCCAGAAAATACAGGATACTTGACAGCTATGCTTATCCTTTGCTGCCCTCCAATGGCGGCAATAGGGCATTGCAGTCTAATTAATACAGGATGACGGCAGGAAAGAGGGTAAAATAAGGGGTTTCCCCGGCCAATACGGGATACTTGACAGCTGTGGTGGGTTTCTATGGAGTTTCACGCATAACAACATTTTTAGCGTCATTGTCTGGATAATGATGGTTATTTTAGCATCGTTGACTGGATAACGGCAGTTATTTTAGCGTCGTTGTGTGGATAATGACACTAAAAACACGTGGCGCATAACGGCACATTGTTAAGCGAAAATGATGCTATCCGAATGCATTGTTATGTGAGGGTTGGCTCTATCTCAAAAAATTATTATCTTGAGTTTCCCATAGGAATGCATCGAATGCAATTTCCCATAGGAAATTTTGTATCTCAAAAAAATCCTATTAAAAATTCATATCTCATACCTGATTTTTTTCCTGAGATTTCAGGATGTAGCTCGAGTTTTTCTTAAGTCAAACCGTTCTTATCTCGAGGTTCGACTGTAATCACTTCCCCTGCTAGGCAAAGCAGGGGAAGTGGGAAAAAATGTTTCGACTGTTTAAGACAGTCCACCAAACAACAAAAAAGGGTATTGACACAGGGCTTATTTTCTCCCCCTTCTTTCTTAACAAGCAACACTTAACCAGATCTGTGGCTCAGGATCACAATTTGCCTATAAGCATTTCTTGGATTTGGAGTGATGAGATAGAAAGAAGGTGCTTCAAATTGGAAAGCCCACAGCAGACAGGGTGACTTCACTAAAAACATTCCCTCTTCAGTACCTGACAGTTTGATCACTACCACTTTCCCTACATAATCTTGAAACCCCGTCCTACGAGGGCAGACCAGAGAGGCTCTGTGGCGGTCCCATCAGCTAAGGAAGTACATCTAACTGGGACCAGGAGGAGAGCCTTCTCGGCCCTTTGGAAATGCCTACCACCTGAACTGCGCCTCCAGACAGAATTGCTCCCCTTCAGAAAAGCATTAAAAACATGGCTATGCCAGTGGGTGTGGGCAGGGCCGCCATCAGAAATCTCTGGGCCCCATACTGAGCAATCCTATTGGACACCCCCCCCCCCCCAGTAATGTATCACAGTAATGTCACAGTTATGGCCGGCAGCGGCAGGGCCCCTGTCAGCTCCAAGCCCTATACGGCAGTACTGGTAGTACTGCCCTGGGTGTGGGGCACAACTGGCCTCACTTCCCAATCCCGCTGGCTCGTTTAGCCTGCGCGGGGTGTAATTTGACCGGGCGGAGGGAGGGTGAGGGTGGTTTTAATTAGATAGTTTATATGGGTTTAATCTGGTTTTAGGTAGGGGTTTTATTTGATGTTTTTGTCTGTTGGTTTTTATCTGATTTGTAAACCGCTCTGGGTCTCCCTTGGGTGAGGAAAGCGGTCTATACAGGTAAATGCTGTAAATAAATAAATAAATAAACTATGCCAAACACAGCATGTTTTGAACCTATTAATGATAGAGGCCTCCTTGAATTATGACCGAAGGCCATGCCACTTCCTCTAGTCTAATTCATATCCTGCCTTGCATAATCTCTACAAAAAAGGGCATACTGGAAAAGCCCCCAAGCTACATAACAACATGGGCAGAGGATAAGCAAGTTGTTGCAGAATATGTAGGCAGCCTTAGCAATGGCATGTTAGATATGGCGGACGTCCCACTTTCAGCCATATTTTCTAGTGTTTTCCCCACTCACTGCTGTTCCCTAAATATATACTGCAAAAGAATGTGCATACTGGGAAGAATGACCACTGACTTTCTCTTGAAGAGAAGCAGAGTAAAGGCACTTCTTAGAAGTGGGAGAAAAAAGCTACTTAACTAGCTACTGCCAACCTAGCCGTTCGAAAGCAAGACATTGCAAGTAGATAAATAGGGACCACTTCGGTGGGAAGGTAACAGCGTTCCGTGCGCGCCAGTGTCTAGTCATGCCTGCCACATGACCACGGAAACATCTGCAGCAGCAGACAGAGCTGGCTCTTCAACTTTGAAATAGAGCTGAGCACTGAACCCTAGAGTCGGATACGACTGGCTTTCGAGCAAGGGAAACCTTTACCTTTACCTATGTTGAACCTCAAATGGCAACTTGGGAGGTGTCTATTTTCCATCTTATATGATTCTTTTTTAGCAAGAGAATTGCACAAACAACAGAAAAAACTTTTAATGTGGTTGCTGTGTTTTACTGCTTTCTCATGTGACTGAGTGGCTCAAGTGCCTAAGACGTTGACTGGGAGGCGGAAGGTCAGCAGTTCGATTCCCGAGTACTACAGGACGGATTGAGCTCCCGTCTTTGCCCCAGCTCCTGCTAACCTAGCAGTTTGAAAGCAAGAAATTGCAAGTAGATAAATAGGGACCACTTTGGTGGGAAGATAACAGCGTTCCATGCGCTCCGGTGTCTAGTCATGCCTGCCACATGCCTGCCACCATGGAAACGTCTGCAGAAAGCAGACAACACTGGCTCTTCGGCTTTGAAACAGAGATGAGCACCGCACCCTAGAGTCGGATACGACTGGCTTTCAAGCAAGGGAAACCATTACCTTTCTCATGTGACTGAGAGTGTATTAAACTGTTTCTGAATTGGTGGTATTTTAATATTATTCTGTCTTTGTTTTTTTATATTGCAACTTATTGTTATATTATGGTTTTATTTGTGTATGATTGGGATAGAAACGAAACCAAACCAAATTAGGTTAATAAATAATGCTTACTTCTATTACAATGAGTCTCCGAGTATTCTTCTCTGTGCCTTACTTATTTTGAAACACGTGCACACCACTCCAGCCTAAGCTACACTGTAAATCGAATTCCAGCTCAAGGCATAGTAATACAGGCAGCAAAATCATCCCATAGTGGTGGCAGCAGTGTGTTAGCTCATGAAAATACTATTGTGAAACCCCCAGTGACTCCAAGATTTTGCCTTCTAACTCCAAATTCAACAAGTGAAAGATTACCCTGCACAACCACAATTTTGCTACTGGGAATAAGACATATGATTTATAGGATATTGAGTGTGCTGATTCCAAATCTGAACTCATAATCTGCCTATCATGTACAGATTTTTAGCTGTTCAAATGGCTGGTAACTGGGTAATGTATTTTTACATGGGAACATTATAACAGTTGCAGCTACCACTATGCCTGCTGCCACCTCAGCTGAATCATGTCCCCAGGTGGCATGTATGTTCTAGCAGCAGCCACGCATGTCTGGGCTAGTCAGTGAGCTGATGTCAGGAGTAGGTGTATACAGTGGTACCTCGCTTTACGAATGCTTCGGTTATGTAATTTTTACTTTATAAATGAAAATCCATTGGAAATAATGCCTCACTTTACATTTTTTTGGGAACGGATTAATTGGTTTTCAATGCATTCCAATGGAAATCCATGTTTTCCTTTATGAATTTTTTTTCAGAACGATTTTCAGTGCATTTTTTCAGGCAACCATGTTTCGCTTTACAAATTTTTCGTAATACGGCACGTCCCATGGAACACATTGAATTCGTAAAGTGAGGTACCAAGGGCTTGTCTCAAGCGTGAAACCATCTTATTGGATAGTACAGCTAGGCCATAGCGAGTCTGTTTTGAGCTAAAGATGAGTAGGCACAGTTGTGTTAATAAACTGGACAATTGTGTCTATAAGCATAATTGATCCTGATGTTCTTGGCAGAATCGGACTTCAGATTTGGATTCAGCACACTTGATTTAGTATAGGACACATGGATTAGACGAGGGGTGCCCAAAAACTTTGGGCCGCAAGCCGGTCATGTGGTTCAGGGAGCTAGTCACTATGACCCAGGGGCCGGAGCTGGCCCCTGACACCAATTCATCCGGCCCATGTTACTTCCGCTTCCAGGAGTGACGAGGGCTTTGTGGGCCGGATGAATTGGCGTCGAGGCCAGATCCAGCCTCCGGACCATAGTTTGGGCAACCCTGGATTAGACCAAGTAGCAGACAATATAAATTTTTTTTTGTGATGCTGTATTGAACCAATTGAATTTGTAAATAACAGGGACGAGCGAAAAGAATAAGGACTCTAGGAGAAGTCTGAAGAAGGAAAACCCAGCTCTTTTCCAAGGCATGGCAGATACATACCTGTCAACCTTCCCGGATTGGCCGGGATTTCCCGTTTTTTGGCGCCGATTTGCGCCATTTCCCACCCCATGCTGCTGCAACCCCGGAATTTGGCAGCGGGGCAAAGGAGGTACTGGCAGCCCTTCTGCGTAAGTCACCTTCTGCGCATGCGCAGAAGGGTTTTACGCTTGCATAGAACCCTTCTACGCTTGCGTAGAACCTTCTACGCATCCGTAGAAGGGGGCTACGCAAGCGTAAAACCCTTCTACGCATGCGTAGAAGGCGACCTGCACAGAACCATTCTGCACAGGTCCCGGATTAGTCCAGAGCCGTGGTTGACAGGTATGGGCAGATATAGTGGCTCGCAGGTGGTATTCACCTATCATTCCACATCCTATCAGCTTCACTAGCAGGTGTTACACCTTGGTTACTAAACAGTTTTTTGAGCAGTAAAATTTACATTTGACAAAGGCATTTGTAAAGAAACAGACAATACTGTTTCATTCTCAGTCATCCTCTTAGCAAAAGATGCCTCTTAATTAGTCATCCAATGACTTAACAGCAGTCACATTGGGCATATTGTTTGGTTGTAACTTTCACATTTCATTTACTGACAAGTGTTATTAACTTGACAGCTGAAGAAAGAAGTACTCCATGCGCACACAACACATACACACACACACACCTCCTTTTTTGTTGCTTCTCCTGTTTTTTTTTTGTAGCAGCAAAGCACAAGTCTTTCATTTCTGGCTGTAAATCAAGATCAATCTCCAACTCAATGCTTTTCCATCACCACTGCCTCACTTTACCTCTCTTCTAATGCTTGCAGTATCATTTTATGTCACTTTCTTTTATAGACCATTAATTTCAAAGTCCTCTGGCACTCTTTTACAGTAATTTCTGAGACTACATTAATTTCTTGTGATGGCACAACGATGGAGAATAGGAGATATCCTCTCCTGAGAAAGGTTTGATTTTTTTTTTTTACACACATGCGCGTACACATACACACGTATTTAGAGAGGTACATCTCCTTTATAGTTGTCTTTGCTGACTCATTGATCACAAGGGAACACTGCCTCGCTGTCTGTTCAAAACAAAAAAAATCTGGTGCAATCGTTTGTCTGAAACTGACAGGTTGTGTCTGTACATATCTGCTTTGCCGTGATCGTTCACGGGGCAAATGTGGAGAATCCCAAACTGTGGATGGATGGAAGGACACAACATGTACGCCAGAGATCTAGTACCAGCTGCTTTCATGTTCTGATTTACGCATCAGGGTATGACTTGTGAATATGTGGCTCATGTAAGGGACCCACATCTAAGAGCTCAATAAGAAAGAAATTGATCTTACTGTTTGGCTTGGCTCAAAAGTTCTAACATTTTATAACAGTCTACTGTCATTTTACTTTCAAACATAAGCTCCCAGCTCAAGAAACATACTTAAATCAGAGAATGGGTCTTGTATTTCCAGTTAGATGCCTCCAAGAAGCCCATAAGCTGGATACAAAGGCAAAAACCCTCTCTTGCTCTTGGTTCCCATTAGTGGCATGCGTAGAAAAAGAACACAATTAATGGAATTTGTTGGCAAAAGATGTGGAGATAGCTATATGGGCTTAGATGGTTTTAAATGTGAATTTGCAGTCATAGTAGATGGATCAATAGCTGGAACCGGATTAGCTAAATAATGAATGCAATGGCATAAAGGTAGCACTTACAGAAGTACTCCCCCCACCTCCACCCCTTTGCAAATCATTAGCATTTGCAATGCTAGCTTAAATAGCAGTCCCCTTTTAAAAAATAATAATAATACTAGAAATTGAAATTTAATATCATGGATCTGTTAAATGCTGGAAGCACAGGCCGAAATGTGCTTAAGTTTTCTGCCAGTCTTGGTGTCTTTGACCCAGGCTTTTGGCAATGTGATGGAGAGAACAAAGCATTCTTGGATCTTGTCCTGGAATAGACACACTTGTGCCTATGGAGAGAGAAAAATAGCTCTAACCTTGGTTGCTCTTGGAAAGTCAACGCTGTGTGACCTTATGGTGGATTATTTTGCAGCCTTCTGACAGTTCATTATTGTGAAATTCAAGCCCTATCAAAGCAACAAGAGCCTTCCTTACTGCTTGTGGAGAAGCAAACACCTGCATGTCCTAGGGAAGCCCACCACTATGTCCCAGTTGAAAAATACAACTTCTTATAAAGGACATGACAGTTGATCATCTTGATTTATAGGTCCCTTCAACCATTACCTCTACATCTCATGGCAGGCAAAGCCAGTAACTGTGACTGCATTACTTTTACCATAACAGCAATCTTGGCTTGACAGAGAACACCTGAATACTTCCCTGAATCACAATATACATGTATGGACAGGTGCACCTTAAGCACAGCCACAAAAGGAGTTATGGCGGACTACTCTTCCTTGGTTTCTCCTCGGGCGTTTTATGCAAACCCAAATGCATAAGGAAAAGTTATGAATGTAGTGACCAGATGTGCAAAAATAGGATAAAGTAGGAGTAAATGTATATTACACCTTCATATGTGACCTGTTCTTCTTTAACCAGGCAGCATCCTAAAGCAAGAGGTTCTCAACCTACAGTCTGGGAGCTGGATGCGGCCCATGACACCATTTCATGTGGCCCACCACCTCAGCCACAGCCGGAAGTGCTATGTGTGGCAGGCAAGGCAAAATGGCCGTCTGGCCCCCGAGGCTGTTTGAGGGAGCACGGCCCTGCCCTTGTTGGCTTGAAAAGGTTGAGAACCCCTGTCCTAAAAGCTAACTTCATTTTGTGGGCTGTAGCCCACTTATTAGGCTCCAGATGCCATCCTCAAAAGCTTATGTCCAATAAAAAGGTGGTCGTTTTTAAGGTGCGCTCAGGATAAGTGGCTACCCCTTTGGAAATGTCCTCCTTAAAGGGCAAAACCATCACGATGGAAAAGTTGGAGCAAAGAAGTTGTCTTCATCTTTTTCTTCTTCAGGTGCCTTATCCTTTCCGGATATTGGCTATCATCATGGCGGTAGTCTTCTTGTTCTTGACTCCTCACAAAAGCTTGCGCAACGTTGGCTTTTTTTTAAAGTGATCCTTCCTCCTGCAATTTATTATTATTATTATTTGCATTCTTTACAATTTGAATAAGGATCACCCTGGCTAATCTCCCTTGTTTGCCTATGGATACTACTGGATACCATAAAATAGCTGCTTAACATGGATTTTATTTGGATCATAATAAAAGGAAGGTACGCTTCAAAGAGGGTCACATGGACTGGGAGCAAAAACCCCAACTTCCCGTGGAAGTGGCATAATTACACCAAGAAATCTTTTGCTGTTCTTAAAGGGGGGGAGAAGCCTGGCAGACCTGCCACCATAAACATTTTAATGCATGCCTGAAGTAGTAGTCATGAATCACGAAAGCTTGCGAAACTTTTTCTTTAGTGATCCAATAACGGTATCACCCTCCTCCTGCATTATTATTTATTTTGCCATTCTTTACAATAACAATAATGTCCAGGTTTGTCTTGCAGCGTTCCGTGCGCTCCGGAGTCTAGTCATGCCTTCCACATGACCACGGAAACGTCTGCAGAAACAGACAGCGCTGGCTCTTCGGCTTTCAAACAGAGATGAGCACTGAACCCTAGAGTCGGATACGACTGGCTTTCGAGCAAGGGAAACCTTTACCTTATTTATTAGATTTATATCCCGCCCTACTCAGCACAGGCCGACTAAACCTTTACTTGTCTTGCCTCAGAACTTTTATTTCAGATCGTGGCTAGCAAACGTGTTGCAATATCTTAGGGCATGTTTGTTCTCACAAATCTTAATCAAGGGCCCATGGTCACACTGTTTCAGACAATTCAGGCAAATTAGCCCAAATACTTGCATATTATCCAATCACAACCTCCTGGGGACTAATGGAGTGAAAGATTGCTTCTGAAGTACTAATATTTAGACACAATCTTGTACTTACAAGTAGTTTAAACACTACATGTATGTTACCACAATGACACATTCCACAATCCTGTAAGATGGGCCCATATTATCATGATTACTCTTGCTAGATGCAACACCATCCCAATGCAAGTGCTATATGGAAAATTTAATGGTACAGCATACAGTGAGAGATCAAGGTAGCTCCCTTGCCAGCAAAGTACAGTGAGAGGCGATGCTCCTGCAAGCGAGGTCATGTGGAGTCACTCTCCCATATGATTCTGTATTGTCCATTGAATGTGGGTCTCCAGAGGAAATACCTAGATCTGGTTTTGTTAAAGAAGAGGGACGATTCGGACTGTGACACACTGAAGCATATTTTGTCTAGAGGAGAATCAGTTACAGTGGAGAACGTGGTAGCTTTTTTGAATCAGATAGTGATGAGCTGTAATATGAGTTTTAATGTATTTTTGACCCAGTCAACAAATTGCTTGCTATTAAGTGGTTTTTCTTTCTTTTGCATGCCATTAAAGGTCTGATTGATTGATTGATTGATTGATTGATTGATTGATTGACTGGCTGACTATTATCGTCATGATATTGTTTATACAGCATCTCTACTTGCCATCTCTTTCTGCAGAATTAGGTCTCAGTCCTGGGTGTGCCTACTCAGATTGGACTTTGAGCTTTTTAAACAAGACTCCCTGAGATATGCTAAGGGGAACTTTATTTAGGCTAAGTTATCCTCCTATGGTGATAGAGTAGACTTTACTGCCAGTGACTCAACACCGAGTGTCAGGTGGCAGTCAACTAACCTGATAACCCTGAGGACTAGCGACTTTAGGTGGTGAAGTCCACAAGGAAGGGTGATGATCCCCAAATGGATTAAATCCCACTTGAATCCTTCTTGATAGAGGACAGCAGCTTCATCAATACTAGCCTGGGGCTGAGGAGAACTTTGGGTGCCAAAAGGGCTCAGGACCAGAAAGTGACTAGCAGAGATGGACCAGTGGTACTGAGGGCATGTTGCGATGCACAAGGCAGGTGAAAGGCCACTGCATTATATTCTCAGGACAGTCTTCATGGCTGATTGCCATGAGGATTGCCAATATTTGGATTCGGATATGGCAGAAGAAGGCCTCATCTGGCAGAAAACAGCAACAACTTGAAATGACTTTTAACAAAAGTAAAAAGAAGTGACAAAGAAGTATTGCAATTAAACATTAAAAGACAAACTTTATCATTGCAAAAGAACTAAATAACCTGAAAGTTGGCAATAACAACAAAAATCTACTGATATGTTAAAGACAATATGTTCATCAAGCTTAAGAGCTTCTCTCAGCCTTTGGAAAGAGACTCTTTCAGATACGCGTTCTGAATGTTTGTCAGCATGACTAGGAAGTGAGACTTCCATTTCTAATATAGAGATTATGCACACAGTTGAATAAATAGACTGCAAAAAGGTCAGACCATTTAAGATGCACATAGTCCATTTAGGATGAAAGAACTGCTGTTGTCTTAGCTATGACATTTCATCTTTTCCCTCAAAGGAGTTCTTTTGTCTCCCGAAAGCCAGGGAAGGCCAATTGCCTCGTCCTGCTCAAGGCAACACAGAACAACAAAAAGTAATACTCTTTAATACAATTTACCTACATAAACTCATCACAGCTGTCAGCAAGTCTCAGGATTTGTCGGGAGACATAGGATTTTGCTCGCAAAGGGCTTAATCTGCCGTACACACAGGGATCTGCCTTATGAGTCTCTCTCTTTTTCCTTTTTAGTGGGAGAAATCGAAATGAGATGCTCTGATAGATGATTTCCCAAGGTATCAGTTCTCTCTGCATCATACCACATTAAAGCTGAACAGTCAGGAAAGAAGCCACACACGACGAGAAACAGAAACAGACTAGCAACAGCTGCCGTCTATTTCTGCCTACCTGGTATAATTCACAATGTGTTTACCAAGTACAAAGTACTGATTCCAGACTCTCCCCATTATTACAGTGAAAACAGAGACAACCGCAAAAACTACTTGCCGAAAAGTAGTGATAAAAGTAGCACAGAAAAGAAGAGCTGATTCAAAGCACAGAGCTCGGTTGTTTATGCTGCTGCTTCCTGGTCTAAGCAATATTCACCAAGGGATCAGGCGCATGAACAACTCAGCAGGCCAAGGGCCAAAATCAATGTGAAGCTGACTCCATGTGGAAACGTAAGTGCCTGGGAAAAGGAGAATCTTCAGTGTCAGAACAGTTTGGGGAGAGTGTTAGTCTTCCGTGAGGAAGACCCCCCATAAAACAAAAATCAAAGCTGAGTAACACTTTTAACAGATGCCTCAAACCTACACCAGTTGAGAAAATATACTCTCTGGCTGGTATCGTTCTACCTTGGCTCCCTCCCCTGGCTCGCCTGGTCAGGGTGGCTGGGAGCGTAACTGATGGCGTTTGCCCACGGCGGGGTCTTGAAAAGCTGCTGCTGCCGAGCCACCGACCACCCTTGGCTCCCTCCCCTGGCTCGCCTGGTCAGGGAGGGGTGGGAGCGCAGCGGACCCGTGCCTCCATAGCTTATGCGGAGTCTCTTCCACCTGCTGGCGTCTCCTGCCCCACTTCACCTTTGAATTATACGTTGAGTCCGCTGAACCTTGTGGCCGTCAATCACCCTTTTGGACTTGTCTGGGGTTAAGTGCTTAATTATTTTGCTATACTGTATTTCTGGTTTTGTCATTCTGTATCTTCAGATTATATTGTTGTTATACTGCATTTTTGAATTTTGTATCTTTAACATTGTACTGTATCCTTAAAATTTTTGTAAGCAGCTTTGAGTCGTCCATTGAATTGAGGGAAGCAGGATATAAGTAAAACATTATTATTATTATTATTATTATTATTATTATTATTATTATTATTATTATTATTATTATTATTATTATTATTATTATTATTATTATTATTATTATTATTATTATTACCTATGATCAGGAGAGAAGTAGCAGAGGACACCAAGAGAACTAAGCAAGACACAAAAGAAGAACACGCTATTTTATAAATGCAAGCTTTTTGAGTTCTTCAGTGTTCTTCATCAAGCTGGGCATTACAGAACTTCTAAAGTCTGATGAAGACTTCCAAAAAGGAATCAAAAGTATACCTTGTGAATGATAGTCTGATGATCCAAATAAATAATTTCCCCCAATTTTCTTATGGATCATATGGCTAATTTTCTCTCATAAAATGCATCCTTCCCAAACATGCATGTCTTCATTAATAGGTCTAAGCAGTGATGGCCAGCCCAATAGCATGAAGACATCCATAAGCCACTTCTTTTTCTCTTCCAAGTTCTACTGTTGATGAAGTCAAGAAGCAGCTAGTGGCCTTCCTCTCTTACACTCCCTCCCAGATGTCGACAGTGGGAACCATGCCAGCGGCAGATGAAGACAAGGAATGCTTTATTCTTGTCCTTCACATCCATCTCTAAACCAGTCCCGTTGGGCCTTGTTGCCGAAAAAGAGAAAAGATTTCAATGGGAATTAAGTAAGCAGGTTGCACTAATACTTAACAACTGCTGGTGTTTATTTCCTGAGCAACAGATGTGAGAAACATACATTTGAAAGAACAAATCTGAACAACCTTGTTGGTTAAGAGATAACTGATATAAGGAGGTGGGAGGTGGAAAGCAGAACTGGGGAGTCTGATAGAGAAAAACATCATCAATTACAACATTATCCCTGCACTGGTTTCCAATTTGCTTTCAAGCTCAATTCAAGGTTCTAGTTTTGATTGAAACATCTTGGGGTGAGAACATCTGAAAGATCGGCTCCACCTGTATGCCCAGAATCTGAGATTCCCAACAGAGACCCGATTGTCTTGTCTCTCCCAACCCCACAGGTTTTTAGGCTTTTGAGTACAGAACACATGACTTCCTCTATAGCAGTGCTTAAACTGGGAGGAATTTCAGCCTCGTTTTATCTCTGTGAAGCTTCTGGAGGAATCACTGCTCCATGTCCTTTGATGTTTAAAACTGATTTTAAGTGTGGCTTTTGAACAATGTTTTAAATCTTTTCCCCGCCCCCATAATGTTAATCCTACCATAGACCACTTAGAAAATGTACGAAGCAATACTGTGATGATGTGATAGGCCTGTGATGGCGAACGTTAGCACTCCAGCTGTTCTTGGACTTCAATTCCCAGAAGCCCAAGTCCTTGTGAATCCACACAAACGGGTTTACTGCAGGTTTACTGCACGTATGTACAGTAAACCCATTCATGTTAATTCACAGGGACTTGAGCTTCTGGGAATTGGAAATCCAAGAACAATGCAGTAAAACCATTTGTGTGGATTCACAGGGACTTGGGCTTCTGGGAACTGAAGTGCAAGAACAGGTTGTCAGCGACTCCTTCTGGACACGTGTCCTACTTAACCTTAACGTTAAAAGGTTTCCCTTGCTCGAAAGCCAGTCGTATCCAACTCTAGGATGCAGTGCTCATCTCTGTTTCAAAGCCGAAGAGCCAGCATTGTCTGCTTCTGCAGATGTTTCCGTGGTTATGTGGCAGGCATGACTAGACACTGGAGTGCATGGAATGCTGTTTACCTTCCCACCGAAGTGGTCCCTATTTATCTACTTGCAATGTCTTGCTTTCGAACTGCTAGGTTGGCAGGAGCTGGGACAAAGACGGGAGCTCATTCTGTCCTGCAGTAATCGGGAATCAAACTGCTGACCTGCCGCCTCCCCTCTGTCTCAGTCTTCTCCTTGTCCCCTCCTGGGTCTCCCATGCACAGGCAGCTCCAATTTGGGCCTACTGAGACTCCGAGCAGTTTTCCAAGGAGTGCTGGTCCAGCAAAATATTACCTCATGCTGCAACCTGGAAGATCCACTCTAAAAGTGAACCCCAGAAAACATTTACTGTAAAAGGAAAGTATGGTAGCAGTGTGGCCTCTCCTGGCTTAAACTAGGTTTACTCTGTCCCCCTCCCTTAAATAAACAACAATTTATTAAAAGAATTGAGATTTATTTCTCATAAAAGATATTAAAGATACATTATTCACAAAATAGGTAACTAAATACTATATACATCACTACTCAAAAAGATTCAGGAAAAAGCAATACAGTGGACCCTCGATTAACGATGCGTTCGGATAGCGCCATTTTCGATTAACAACGCTACGACACTCCCAATGTGATTATTCGAATAACGCCGTTATTTTTACCATCGTTAATCGTATAATGACATTAATATTTGAATAACGACAGTATTTTTACCCTCGTTATTCGAATTACGACATTTTTTGTCGTTATTCAAATAACGATGTTTTTTGTCGTTATTCGAATAATGACGTTATTTGAATAGCAATGCTACTTGGGGAACCAAGTAATGTCGTTATTCGAGGGTCCACTGTACTTAGGTTGTCCCCACAACATAAAATAACCTCACTCTCTGACCTTATAAATCTTCTGAGAGAGCAGTTTTTCCTTCCTTTATTATTCTTCCGATTCTCTTCTCAATCTCTTTAGATTCACCTCAGAATCGCTTTAGGTTTGCCTCAGAAGGTTTCTTCTCAGCTTCACTCTGAGAATTTACCTCAGAATCACTTTAGATTCACCCCTCAGAAGATTTTCCTCAGCCTCACTCTGAGAATTTACCTCAGAAAGTTTCTTTCAAGTTCTTTAGAATATCCCTGAAATTCTCGTCCTGAATCTCCTCAGAAATTCTCCTTCAAAATTCTAAACTGAATCACCTTCGAAATTCCTTTTCCAAAGGTTCCTCTCAGAAACTTTCCCTAAGCCAGTTCTCTCCCTGACTCTCTTATTTCCTTCCTCTCCTCTCCCTCATTCCTCCTCTGGAAACGCCCTCTCTCTCTCTGCCTTTTTATACCTCACCATCCCCCTCCTGCCTTACCTCCTTTACATGAACCAATCAGATACCTCTCTGTATCCTTCATGTATTCTGCCCAGCAACCATACCTGTCAAGTATCCCGTATTGGCTGGGATTTCCCGTAATTCAGTGCCGCTTTTTCTACTTTCCGCCCGGACCCACCGCCATCCTGTAATTTGATGGCGGGGGAAAGCAGTTACTGCACATCCCATTCTACACATGTGTAGAACCCTTCTGCGCATGCGTAGAAGGATTTTGCACATGCGCAGAAGGGTTCTGCACAGAAGCCTTCTGTGCAGATCCCGTATTGTCCGGAGCCGTGCTTGACAGATATGGCGGCAACAGGGTGTT
This sequence comes from Bradypodion pumilum, assembly GCA_035047305.1. NCBI lineage: Eukaryota > Metazoa > Chordata > Lepidosauria > Squamata > Chamaeleonidae > Bradypodion > Bradypodion pumilum. The sequence goes on along the minus strand of JAWDJD010000011.1, from coordinate 7,628,865 downwards.
AGAGTCCAGCAAAGAAAGATAACAAAACCTAACATATGGACTTTTAATTACATTTGGTGTAACTTGTGAGCCCATGGTAGGCTCAACCATGACACAGCTGGAATGCCAATGTTCGCCATCACTGTGATAGGCCCATCCCCAATTTGTCCTGTATGTTTTGCTCATGAAACATTTGTGGATCACATTGATTGTGAGACCTTATTCCCAGCAGAGAAAGTATAAGCCTAATTCTACCTTCCAGAGGCTCCGTATTGGCTATAGGGACCACAGCTGTACATCCCTATTTATTTATTTTTGCACTCGGAGAAGACAATGAGGCCGAGAAATATGGAACACCAAGCTAAACCCTCTCAGTACTTTTAAGTTCATTTTAAGATCTTGCGGTTACTGGTTGTCTACATATTCCACGCCACCACTGATTTTAAAAACAGATCATTTTGTACAGGTGAAACAAGGAAAATTAGAATATCATGCAAATATCCATTCATTTCACTTAAAAGGTGAACCAAATATATGAGATAAGACTCACTACATGCAAAGCGAGAGATGTCATGCCTTGATTCGTTATAATTGTGATGAGATTATGTGATGATTATGGGGTACATGAGATTGGGGTGGGTGGGGTTCTCATAAACTGTAAGCCATAAGCATCAATATTATAACAAAGTAAGCCTTGAACTATCTCGCTTTGCATGTAATGAGTCTATCTCATATATTTGTTTCACCTTTTAAGTCGCATTACTGAACTGATTGAACATTTGCACAATATTCTAATTTTCTGAGTTTCACCTGTGTAAGCTTTCGGAGCATAAACAATGTCAGATATCAGTGAATCGCTGTTTCAAACAAGTTTTTGTACAGATCATTAGCTGCCTTGACTATTATGAGGAAGGAAGGGGGAGGTGATAAATTAAATAAACATTTTTCATTAGCAGGATAAAAACATCTTCCCCCACACTTCCTATTGATTATTGGCAGCTCTATTAACAACTGCAGAAATTTCAGTGATTCATTTCTTAGCAGGTTCTGGCTTTCCCCATTCCAGCCAAGCGGACATTTTCTGAAACAGCCCTGGGTTATCAGTGGGAAATGAGAATGTGTGGGGCTGAGCTACAATGACATTGCAGCTGAAGACTCGGTTCAAGGAAGTTCCTCTTTCGGCATCTCGTATTGTTTTCCTTTTGGCGGGCATTTCCTTTTTTCTGCAAAGCCATTGTACTGAGAAAAAGCTGCTCGGTGTGAGAAAATCTAACTACTTCCTTGCTCATTTTGTCATAAAATATAGCTAATGTGGTGATCATCTGGCTAATCTTGTGATAAAATATAGCTAATCTGGACCATCACACTTGAACAAAGGTGGGGTGAGAAGATTTGTTGAAATGGATCAATTTTGCTAGTTTCCCACAGAGGTAGATAATTTTATTCCATTAGGTAATGGTAAGGTAAAGGTTACCCTTGCTTGAAAGCCAGTCGTATCCGACGCTAGGGTTAAGTGCGCATCTCTATATCATAGACGAAGAGCCAGTGTTGTCTGCTTCCACAGACGTTTCCGTGGTCATGTGGCAGGCATGACTAGATACCGGAGCGCATGGAACGCTGTTTACCTTCCCACAGAAGTGGTCCCTATTTATCTACTTGCAATGTCTTGCTTTCAAACTGCTAAATTGGCAGGAGCTGGGACAAAGACGGGAGCTCAATCCGTCCTATATCATAGGCGAAGAGCCAGTGTTGTCTGTTTCCACAGACGTTTCCGTGGTCATGTGGCAGGCATGACTAGAGACCGGAGCGCATGGAACGCTGTTTACCTTCCCACTGAAGTGGTCTCTATTTACAAGGACGGGAACTCATTCCATCCTGCAATATTTGGGTATCGAACTGCTGACCTGCCACCTTCTAGTCAGAGTCTCAGCCACTTGAGCCACTGCAGTCACCTTACTTTGCTTCTAATACAAGGTTCTTCATGCTACCTGAAAAGTGTGGCTATATAAAAACGCCGACTCCAAGTCTGGCAAAGGCAGCAAAAAAGTCCTGTTTCCTAAATGGCTGTATACAAGGGACTATGGTGGCTTAGTGGAGAAGACACTGAACTTCACGCCTGGAAGGTTGGCATATAAGCAGCTCGAGGCCTGAGTGCTCCACAACAGAGTGAGCCTCCACCATCTGTTAAAACTCTTGCAAAATTAGCAGTTTGAAAGCAAGAAATTGCAAGTAGATAAGTAGGTACCGCTTAGGCAGGAAAGGTAACAGCATTCCATGTGCCTGCCACATGACCACGGAAATGTCTGCAGAAACAGACAGAGTCTTTGACTCTAAATGGAAATGAGCACCACACCATCGAGTCCGTTACAAATGAATTTTGAGCAAGGGAGACCCTTTGCCTTTACCTAAATGGCTGTACAGTAAAACCTCGCATAAAGAGCGCCTTGCTTAAAGAGCAGAATTTTCTCTGAATGGTCGCCTCGCTTAACAACTAAAACCAACCAAAAACCCGTTTAACAACTAATTCAGGGTTCGCAATTTCCCCCACCAGAAGTCACAATTGGTTACTTACAATGGTGTTTCGCTTAAAGAGCAAACTCGCTTAAAGTGCAATTCCATGGGACGCATTATGCTCTTTAAGCGAAGCACCACTTGTATAGTGCTTGAGGGAAGGAGGGGAAGAATAACATATGTTTTAAATTTGAGCATTAAAAAAGGACACAGAGATCCAGTCATCACCAATTACTGAACTAGAGTACAGACAATTTTAGAATTAGAAGTCATTTTCTAATCATTGTTCTGTCCTGGTGCAAGATAGGTCTTAACTCTCTCTTTGCAGAAGACATTAAAAATAAATGATTTGGAAATGGACGGATTCTGATGTAGGCAGAGATCAGCGTGTATGGAAACAAAAAGGGGGGAAATGAAACATTTGCAACAAGGGACAAAAGGGATAGAATTGGCTCTGAAATTAGATGTCTTCCTAACTGCGCATGAACGCACACACGCACATACAGAGGCACCACCACTTAAAATTTAAACTTTTTCTTTTCACCCAACAACGGTCATTGCAAATCATGCAGACGAATGAGTGCTGGAAAACAACCTTTATAGGCTTGTGCTTTTGCTACGATGAATCAGATAATAAATGTGGGAGGCAGCGGTGGCGTAATCATTATATCAAGAACAGTTTCTGCAAAGTCTTACACTGTTGTTCAATATGTAAAGTACACCACCGTGCTGCTGTTGAGGAAAAATTACTCCTGCCTTTAACCGAAGAAGGAGAAATATTTTATTGGAGATCTCTCTGGTCTCCTGGCTTGGTTGGGGGGAATACGCTGAATACTTACGTGGCTATGGTATTACTTGCTAAAAAAAACTAGCAGCGTCTCTTCAAATGAAGCTCCCCTATAGTGGGTAGGCCATTTCCTTTGGCTCCCCAGGTTAAACATTCAAGTTTATTTTCACAAAGTTAAGAACTAGAAGAAATGATAATTATTTACCTCCACTTGGGATTATTTGCCTCCAATAGGAAGTAAATATTTATGGCTAAGTGGTACTGTAATACAGTACAGTGATACCTCACACAACGTCCAAACTTGGTTCCACAAGTTTGGACTTTATACGGATTTGGACTTTGTATGAGGCATGCAAAATCCTAGCCACGATGCCTCATACAACGTCCAAATCCTTGCTGCGATGCCTCGTACAACGTCATTTCCATAGAGATACATTGTACTGTAACAGCACAGACTTCAGGGCAAAGTCAAGGAAACAGACAGGAAACTGACATAACTTTAAGAAAACATTGTCTAAAGGCTAAATACATTACAAAAACATGTCAAACAACCCTGATTGTCCAAGAACCTGAAGAATGGTGCAAAAATCCCAGGAATGCTTCTAAAAATTCTGACGAATAATTCAAAAAAATCCAAAATCGCGCTCAAAACCACTCCTATACACTCTTCGCCTCGTGCAAAACCCACAAGAGCAATGCACGCATGTGTCCTGCCTTTTATACTGCCCAGGCACAATGCAACCTGGGAAAACCCCAATGCCTCATACGACGTCACACGACTTTGTATGAGGCAACTTTTTTCAAGAAATTAGGCAATGTTGTATGAATCCGATGTTGTATGAAGCGGACTTTGTATGAGGTATTACTCAGTGGAACCTCATACAACAATCGCCCCACACAGCAACAAAATTGCATAACCAATAGGTTTTGGGGGAAATGGCTTCCCGCATAACAATTTTCCCTATGGAAAAAAATCGTACAACAATTTTTCAATGGGAAAAACCACTTAGCAAAAAAACAAACTGTTGTACAATGCATCCCATAGGGAAAATCGATGCATGCATCGTATAGCAATTGTTCCATACAACAACGAGCCCCATGTAACGGATTAAAATCGTTGTATGAGGTACCTCTCTCTCTCTCTCTGTTGTGGCAACCTTAAAAACTAACTACTGTATTTAACTGTGAGCTTTCGTGGACCAAGTGCACTGCATCAGACATTTTTTGTCTTTTTTTTGCTGTTTTGTTTTAATTTTATTTGTGTAGGATGGAAGGGCATAGACAATAGAGAGAGTGGAATAGAACAGCTGGTATCTTAAAAAGCACTATTACAGTACAGTATATATTTTGCTGTTCTGTTTTAAGTTTACTTTCAGATATGCTTGCACAGACTAACAGGGCTACCACTATAAAATATTTCAAATAAAATTAAGGATCTGTATTCTTTGGAGTGCAAATAGCCATTAGTCAAGAGTATGTGTGTCACAGCAACTTTATTCTGCCCCAAACACTTTTCTTTATTTCTGCAAGCATTACAATTGCCCAATCTGCCTTCTTGCATTGGGGGAGGAGGTTTTTTTGCATCTGTCTATCTACATATTGCATATAGAGGAGAAACAGTAGATAGAATGATGGACTACGGTTCAGAAGACCAGGGTTCAAATCCCCACTTGGTAAGGGAAACTCACTGCAGGAGTGGAACTGATAAAAAACCCTCCTTACAAATACCCCATTTCTCTAGAAAGCCCTATTAGTGTCACTTTTAGATCAATTCCAGCTTGGCAGCATATACCATACCAAACTCTGTAGTCAGATGCTGAGTTATGAATCCAATATCACTTTCTCCCTTACAAAGTTTGCTTCAATGTGTGTGTGTTTTTTAAAATACACACAATTTTAGAAGTATTGCCTGTAAGACAAATTGTCTTATAGCAGTGATGGTGAATCTTGGCACTGCAGGTATTCTTGAACTTTGAGTTATTTCAATAAGAAAGGTGGTGTACAAAAATAAATATGATGATGATGATGATGAACTTCAATTCCCACAAGCCCAAGTTTCTGTGAGTCCACACGAATGGGTTTACCGTGCGTATGTGCAGTAAACCCATTGATGTGGATTCACAGAGACTTGGGCTTCTAGGAATTGAAGTCCAAGAACATGTGGAGTGCCAAGGTTCGCCATCCCAGTCATATAGCATACACTTGTAAGGAGGCTGTCTAGCTTAGCAGCTATGACACCTGGAAAGAGCAGAGCCATTTGAGCCCAAGTGGCAGGCTAAGCACTAAATAGGCTTGATTCGTTGAAGTCAGGTAGAATGCTTTGGTTACACATTAAACCTTCTAAGTACCACTGACATTCCGTGGGTTCAAATTATGAGGGTTTTTGAATTAACACAGAGAAACGCTTGTGCAATTGGCCACGAAATGCCTAATTTGAGTGCTATTTGAGATCTGGAAGGCAAGGGCCAAGTATGCAAAGCACCACTGGAAAGTTTCTTGTGCAGCAAAACGTCCCCAGTGAATTGTGTTCCCAATACTGTACTTGAAATTACCACGCATTGCCGAATAATAATGATGTGGAGCAAGGCTGGGGAAAGTGGTACCATTCTTTTAAAGGGGTTCCAAGCATAGCTGTCAAGTATCCCTTATTGGCCAGGAAAACCCCTTATTTTACCCTCTTCCCTGCTGTCACCCCTTATTAATTAGACTGCAATGCCCTATTGCCGCCATTGGAGGGCAGCACAGGATAAGCATAGCTGTCAAGCATCCCTTATTTGCCAGGAAATTTCCCTTATTTCCAAATCCAAAACTTGACAGGTATGGTTCCAAGATGGGCAAGAATATATGAAACATCTCCTGCGGTATCAACACCCACAGTTCGGCTGCCTAAGATTTCCCCAGCTCTGCTACAATGATCACTGAGCATGGTAACATTTGAAAGAAATCTTTGTCAGTCCTTAGATACACGTGGCTGCCAGGAACAGATTTTTTTTTAAAATCCTTTAGAAAGCAAGAGAGAGAGAGAGAAAAATGGGGGAGAGAAAAGAAACCCAGGCTCACATCATTTATTGCAACTGTCCTTTATAAGAAAAGCCCTCTGCGTTATATGAAATGACATTACCTCACTGCCCTAGGCTTTCCAATTCTCTGAACAGGAAGGAAACCAGCACACATCTCTTTAAGAGCCGTTTCCTCTCTGCTCTATTAATTCTGGAGTCAAGCAAGCCACTCCTTTGTGGTGTAACAGAACAAGACAGAAGCCGCTAATACAATGGTCCTGTTTTCATCTATATGGGGTGGCAAATACTGTAGGATATTCTTTTGCTCAAAGAAAATGCAGCTTTAATTTTTCATCCCTCATTTAGAGCAGCACTTAAAGTGATTCTCTTTTGTTGCACACACATGCATCAACTTTCCTGGAGAGCGTGGTGCTTTATTTCTCAAGCATCCTCCGCTACTTGAAAGTGTCACCCTATTTCCAGCTGTTCTGCAATTATAATGCCAAAGGCACTCTGTGTATGTCCAAAGGCAGCCTCTTTTTCTATGCACATCACAATTTCCAAAGCTTGTGCACGCACACACATGCGCATGTGCGCACGCACACACACACACATGCACATGTGCGCATGCACACACACACACACATTCACTCAAGGCTCACCCTGTAGTCCATCTTGTTTTTCTTTTTCAACAAAAGGTAGGTTTAAACCGCTGCCTTTCATATCCATATGCTACAATCATCTTGTGAAACAGACCCCATACCACTCAGGCTGAACATTAATTAATTTATAGGAGGTGGCTACTTGTGACTTTTCCATGTGTGAATCCCAAGACAAAAGGGATTCCATCACATCCATAGGGGCAATCCCTATAGTCATAGTTTCTCTGTGTGGCAGAACCTGCACTCCAACGCTGCTTTTACAAATTCTACTTCCCCAATCAAATTGTAGGCATTTCACCCCTCAAATTATGAGTCAGTCCCAAGGAGTTCAGAAAAACCAAGGGAAAACCCAGGCTGGAGGAGTTACTTCACGAGCAGAGGAGGCAGTTTCTGAACACAGTCTAATTCAGAGGAAATATTTTGCTGGAAGTAAAAGATACACTAATGAGTCTATTGTTTTTAGGTACCACACATTAGGAATGGAATTTCCACTCCGGATGGTTTACAACAGGGATTCTCAACCTGCAGCCCATGGGCCAGATGTGGCCCACAACACCATTTCATGTGGCCCCCCACCGCCTCCACCACCACCTGAAAGTGCCATGTGGTGGAGGAAGGGCAAAATGGCCATCCAGGACCAGAATATGTCTGAGGGAGCGTGACCCGCCCCCCGGCTTTAAAAGGTTGAGAACTCCTGGTTTACAACAATAAAACCAACTGAATAACAGTAAAAACATAGCAATACGCCCGCCCACTCATCCACTCTTGATGACAACACACAACCAATAAAAAATAAATCTAAAAACCTGCCATCAATCTACCAGAGATGGGGGAAAATATTTAGATTTGGTCACGGTGGTGAACTGATGTTCCAATTTTAATGCCAAATCCAAAATGATCCCCAAATTGCAAACCTGGGCCCTCAGCAAAAGGATAACTCCAACAGCATTACACAATAGTTACGGTAATATAACTTTGGGGAGATGATCGGCTCCTAAGGAATGCCACAACCAAGAGTCCAAAGCAGGGGTGCCCAAACTTTTTCAGCCGCAGGCCGGTCACGTGGTTCAGCGGGCCAGTCACATGGTTCCTCCCACCAGAAGTAAAACGTGCCTTGCAATCTGTGTTTTGCAACAGGATGAGATAGATTTTCATGCTGCCATTTTCTCTGCTTAAACCAGAGGTGCCCAAACTACGGCCCATGGGCCGGATCCAGCCCCTGACACCAATTCATCCGACCCATGGTGCCCTTGCTGCTCCTGGAAGCGGAAGTAAAATGCGCCCTTCCTGAGTTGGACCATTTGAAAGCGGCCGTCAAGGAAGGAACGGAACTACCATAAGGCAATGCCTCTAGTTCCTAACTCTGACAGGCTCTGTATACTGTAAACAGTGCTTTTTGTAAGTGCAGAATCCAATAGACTCATCTACGCTACACAAAGACCACAAAGAAAGAATAAAACATTTCAGATGGATCGCTAGCTCGTAAAGCAGTTTAGTTCCAAAAACTGAGCTCTGCATTGTAACAAAAGGATTTTTTTACAATCCTTAGTTCATGTATACTGACAGCAACTTTCGGCAAGATAAAACATTATTCCCTGCTTAAAAGGTGAAACCAATAACTGAATATCCTCTGGACTGATTTATGTGAATTTCTTCCCTTCCCTGCCCCTCAAGTGTATAAACATGCACTGCAAAAGATAAAAATATAACTTTTGAAATTCACATTCACAAAATGAAACATAACACCTCAATTGGTGGACTAGATCTCGCTCTGACTTGAAGAAAACCTCTGACACCATTACCAAATTCCATTTGGGAATTGCCTCCTGGTACTTCATCAAACCACCAAATTAACTCCCAGTTCAGAAAACTAATTAAGTAGATACTTAACTTAAAAGTCCTGCCAAGTCAAGAGGGGTTTTAGCACATGCTTGAAGGGTGTCAGTAAGAAACAAAGTACAGAACCAGGGCCTCACGAGAAAGAGTATTAAGTCATTACTTTCCGATTTCATCTAGATTTGATGCTATTATTTATGGTAAACTAGCAAAGGTTGCCCGGCGTTGCTGGGCTGTTTTAAATGGTGTTGGAAAGTTGTTGTTGTTGTTGTTGGTAATGTTTGTAAAGAAGAGGTTAAGTCTATAATTGAAATTTTTAAAATTGTTATTTATACATTTTTTTGATGACCTGTTATAAAAAATTAGGTAGATTGGATTGGTGTCCAAGGCTTGATAATTCATAATAAATTGCCGAATATGTTCATGCTTAAAGGTATCTTTTGCCAGAAGCAGAAAGATAAATAATTACATCTGTAGGCTATTAGGCTCTAAATTTTCAAGTCTAAAAAAGTTGATAAAGGAAAACAAGTGGGGATGAGAGAGACAGAAAGAGTTAGCAATAAGGGAGGGTCCTTATTGTAACACGGCGAAGGGTTATAAATGTGCAGACTCCTTAACTCCCCCCTTTTTAGTAAATAAAGATGTGAAATGTTCCTCCTTTGGCAAGACTGGATTCCTTTGCAATGCGACCTCAAACATGCTTCCCTCTGTCTTTATCTGCCAACACAGCAGAACTATTGACCTTTCAACAATGGCCCATGCAGTCAATAAACAGCCTATAACCTTATTTGAATAGAAACATTCCAAGCAATGGTTTGCCTTTCTTTAGTATCTCACAACTACTGCCTTTCTGGGACACAAGGGTGGTTGTACTTTTAACAGTTTCCCTCCCAAGACTGTGAAACGTAAAAGATGCTTTCCCTTTTTCCCTCCCACCACATCCAACTGAGCATTGTAAACATTCTGCTCTCGAATATAAACAAGCTCTGTTTGCTGAATCCCAGAAGGTTAAGAAAACTAAGGTAGAGTTTCCAGATGTTTTTGTAGTTAAGGGGCGATGGCTATAAAGCCCTGGGTTAAAATTTGGTCCTAATAATAATAGTTTCATCATACCTGTCAATTTTCCCTGATTGGCCGGGATTTCCCGATTTGTGGCGCCGATTTGCGCCATTTCCCGCCCCGCGCTGCCGAAACCCCAGAATTTGGCAGCGGGGGCAAGGAGGTACTGCGCAGCCCTTCTGCGTAGGGTGCGTTCTACGCATGCGTAGAACCCTTCTACGCTTGCGTAGAACCCTTCTACGCATGCGTAGAAGACTACACTTGCGTAGAAGGGGGCTACGCAAGGGTAAAACCCTTCTACGCATGTGTAGAATGCAACCTGCACAGAACCGTTCTGCGCAGGTCCCGAATTGGCCGGAGCCGCGGTTGACAAGTATGAGTTTCAAATCATAGATTACTCGGGGTTGAAAGGGTTTTCAGGGGACGCCTGAATGAGGCTCCTTTCATGTCACCAAGTGCAGCTCTCAGGTATCAAAACCCAACCTTCTAGTCTCCAGCTCAGCGCCTTAATCACTAAGCCACCAGAGGAGCTGCCAATTTGGTCCTACTTGTGTCCTATTCTGTCTCTGTGAGGAACCACAAATGTCTATACCAGGAGTTCTCAACCTGCTTAAGTCAGGAGGCCGGGTCATGCTCCGTCAGACAGCTTCTGGAGTCAGATGGCCATTTTGCCCTTCCTCCACCACATGGCACTTCCTGGTGTGGTGGTGGTGGGGTGAAGGCACATGAAATGGTGCTGCGGGCCGCAGGTTGAGAATCCCTGATCTATACTACCTTCCATGGGACACCATCATTTGATGGTTTCCCAACTCTTCTTCCCTTGCATTCTAAATTTTTTTCTTAAGGCTTAGTTTAAAATTTAAAATATGCTGGCAACTTGGGGTCCCACCCTTTTGCCTTTGGCCCTGCCCAACAGTTTACTTTCTATCACATCCTACTAAGAATCTCTTTGAAACTGAGTCTAACTGCTTTGGGCTGAAAGAGGTTTCCTACATTGCCTGTGGCACCATTCCCCCACCTCCCCAGGTGGTCAAGGATCCAGCAGAACAATTCAAAGACATTATTTCATGTCTTGATAAATGGAAACTCAAATTCCAGCCCTGCCAAAAGTCTCTCGCTGGAAAGACACAGAGAGAGATTGAAATACCTGCTGTTTTCTATCATTTGTTTCCAAAGCATATTTTTTAAGCGCATTCAAAATCAGCAGCACTATTTTTTCTTGAAACACAAAGATATCCACCAAAGGTGAGCTTCCAAATCCTCAAGATCTCCATCAGGTTGTGTACCGCAGAGCTTGGAGAAGAAACAGAAAGTCCAAAAACCGTCTTAGCTACAATTTTGTAGCCACACAATCCAAAATTAAACTAGTGTCCTAAAATGAGGACAGCAAGCTTCTAGAACATATTAGAGGTATTCTGCTCTTAAATTTATTAGATGGTGTGAAATCAATCACCTTTCTCCTTCTCCATGGGCAAATGGCAGCCATTCATTCAGTATATATTTTATCATCAGTGGAAGTTCTGGATCTCTCCCCAACCCCAACCTCAAGATCTGAAATGCTCCATTGGTAGAAGATTCCTGACATTTCAAAAGCTAACTTTTGGTGGATATTTTTGTGGTCCAACCCCAAAAAAATACTACTCAACCCTGATTTTGTATTTTGCTCATGGACCATGTGGCTGGTGCATAGCTGTCAAGTATCCCTTATTGGCCAGGAAACCCCCTTATTTTACCCTATTTCCCGCCGTCATCCCTTATTAATTAGACTGCAATGCCCTATTGCCGCCATTGGAGGGCAGCACAGAATAAGCATAGCTGCCAAGTATCCCTTATTGGCCAGGAAAACCCCTTATTTTACCCTATTTCCCGCCGTCATCCCTTATTAATCATGCAATGCCCTATTGCCGCCATTGGAGGGCAGCACAGGATAAGCATAGCTGTCAAGTATCCCTTATTGGCTGGGAAATTTCCCTTATTTCCAAAGCTAAAACTTGACAGGTATGGGCTGGTGTTTTTGTTGTTTATAAAGCACAATCCTTAAATATTCTGGTCAGGAGATAGTAGTGTCAGGATTGGATAGTGGATGGATTTTAACACACTTCCACACCTAATCAACAATCTGGAGAAATAAATGGTAGAGCTCGGTTTACTGCCTGGCTGCAGGATAATTGCATAGCAATGTCTTACAGAGTTAACCTACTGTTTTAATTTGGGTGTCTGCATTTTTCCCATTGATCCCATGAGACAAGAGATTTAATTCTTCTTTTGTGTTCCAGACTGTTTGAAGATAATATGTTTCTTTTTCCTCAAGAGCCCATGTGATATTCTTGGGTTTGAAAAGAACACAGCCAAAGGTATTTAATCTAGGTAGTTGAGCTTTCTTTTCTTTATTCATGTCAGAGGCACCACCAGCATATAATGACATACAAAGCTAAAATTAACACACATAAAAATTTAAAAGGGCTAGGTGACATCTGCCCCAATATCAGACCATCCACCAGTTTTTGCATGTTTTGATCTGTAGGTAGTTGAGCTACCATAGCTAAAACAGGGATGCCCAAACTTTTTGGGCCACAGGCTGGTCACATTGTTCCATGGGCCGGTCATGTGGTTCCTTCCACCAAAAGAGGAAGTAAAACATGCCTTGCAATATGTTTTGCAACAGGATGCGGTAGATTTTAGGCTGCCATTTTCTCTGCTTGAACTAGGGGTGCTCAAACTACGGCCCATGGGTCAGATCTGCCCCAATGCCAATTTATCCGGCCCACGCCACCTTAGTCACCTCTGGAAGTGGAAGTAAAACGCGCCCATACGAGCACATTTTACTTCCGCTTCCAGGCGTGACGAGGGTGGTGTGGGCTGGATGAATTGGTGTTGGAGGCCGGATCTGGCCCATGGGTGGTAGTTTGGGCACCCATCAGCTAAAATAAAGCATCGATGTTTTTGCTCTCATCTTTTGGTCTTCCAGATGTTTTAGACATGAGCTCCCAGGGTAACCTTATGGTGCTGTTTGGGACAAAACATCTGCAGGATTAAAGACTGAGAACCCAACACACAGTACTTGGCATGGCCAACCTCAGATAGAAAGGCATTTGTGGAGCTCTCAACGGAAACCAAGAGAGCAGACAATAGAAGAGGAATTTTAGACCTCAGTATGAAAGTGATTTTGTCTCTGAACACTGCTCTCTGAGTATGAGACCACATAGCTTTTTAAATGCTTAACAATACACTATAGATCAGTGGTGATGAACCTATGGCACACGTGCCAGAGGTGGCACTCGGAACACTCTCTGTGGGCACCCGTGCAGTCACTCCAGAACAGAGTTCACCCTGCCCCTCTGCCCAGCAGCCCAATGGGAGCACTTCCTCCCTTCCCCAGCACAGAGTTTGCCCCACCCCTCTGCCCAGCAGCCCAATGGGTGAATTTACTTTCCCCCCTGTTGCTGTGTTGGCATTTTGCGATAAATAATTGTTTTTTGGGTTGCAGCTTGGGCACTCAGTCTCTAAAAGGTTTGCTATCACTGCTATAGATATTGTGGCAGAGAGACACATAGAGGAGGGGGGCGATCATTTTAACTCCCCCTTTTTATTGCAAGCATTCTGCTTTGAACACTGCTTAAACTGATACTCAAAACAAAAAGGGGTGAGGATAATTCGGTTTTTATTTTTAAAAGACAGCAAGCTATGTTTATAGCACTGGGACTATTTCACTACTGAGCTTCCTGAATGAGAAAGTAGGAGTGAATATGATTAGAGGGTGCCTAAAAATAACTGTGATTCTTGCATATGTCTTGCTCAGTTTCAGAGCAATACCATGAAGAGAAACTATTAAAATAAAGGGAGGAGAGTGGAAGAAAAGAGAACTGTGTTAGTTTATAACCAAATCCATCAGTTCTTCTGAAAATTAAATAGGATGTGAGCAGCAGCAGTGAACTCATGAGCATCTAAGGCAGGGGTTCCCAACCTAAGGCCCACGGGTCAGATCTGGCCCACGGCACCATTTCATGTGCCCCCCCCACTCTTCTAAGGGCATTTGAGAAACAAAATGGCCATCCCTTTTAAACTATTGGGACAAAATGGCTGCCCCCATCGTGCAGGCATACCTGTCAACCTTCCCGGATTGGCCGGGATTTCCCGATTTTCAGCGCCGATTTGTGCCATTTCCCGCCTGCAGCTGCCAAAACCCCGGAATTGGCAGCGGGGAGAAAGAGGTACTGCGCATCCATTCTGCACAAGTCGCATCCTATGCATGCATAGAAGGTTTTTACGCTTGCGTAGAACCCGGCTACCCAAGCTATGCGCAGGTCCTGGATAGTCCAGAGCCGTGGTTGACAGGTATGCGTGCAGGCAGTGAAGAAAGGTCATCCGGCCCTCAAAGGCCACTGAGAGAGCGCAACCTGGCCCCCAGCCTGAAAAGCTTGGGAACCCCTGATCTAGGGTGCCCAGGAGCAGTACAGTGAGAGGAGTTGAGCCTGGTAGGGGCAAAGTCTCTGCACGGTTCTTAACTTAATTCACTTCAAAAAGTTACACATTTGGCATGTATATAGAAACTAAATACGTTAAATTTGAATACTCGGTGTATTTTTTTCTTTGAAAAAAATAAACATTATATTCTCTTCTGGTGGGTGACAATTAAGCTTACAAAAATATAAAATGCTTTTTAAACCTAGGAAAAATAAAACTACAGTAAAACACCTACTTACGTAAAGTCTGTTCCATAGGCTTTTATGTAAATCGGTTTTTTACTTAACTCGAAGCAAACCGGTAGGAAAATGATATTTATGTAAATCGAAGCAACCCCATAGGAAAAATGAATTTTTCACATAACTTGAAGCAAACCCAAAGGAAATTGTGTTATGTAAATCGGGACATTTATGTAAATCGGGACATGGTTTTAGTGCAAAAATCATTATGTAAGTCAAATTTTATATTACTCGAGGTATATGTAAGTCGGGTTTTTACTGTCATTAAAGGTTCATACCTTCAGGATATCCCTTCGTGAGGGGGAAAAAGACAACTGCTAGTTTTTCCTTCTACTAAACAGATGCCAACCGTAAAACTTGAGTAAAATGAAGAAAGGGAGTGGGGAAATAGCTGCACACACTTCTCTGAATCACACACAGAACACATTCAGCAGAAAAGTAAACATGAAAACAGGCACGACACGGGAACATGATCTAACATTCACCCACTCTGCTACATGGTGTGACAAATAGGTTATAAGAATATAATAGAGGCTTCTGTCTTTCAGCTAGAAGCTGAACCTAACAATAATATGTTAATTAAGTGCCCCCCTGTTTGGGTATCAAGTGCCCATTTGCACCTATTATTAGGGATTACCATTACCTGCTTTGTGAATAAAATTAACCCATTTATCAAACAGCACGTCCGTCTTTTGGTTCATATTACACACAGAAGGGGAGACAAGCTTGGTGTCCCTCCAGAATGAAAGCATCTGATTAAACTGCTTGACCTCAAAGCAAAACTCCCATCACTTAAATGTAGAGAATACAAAATTGCTCACATTACAACTAATATGACCTCTTGCAGTATCAAATCTATCTGGAAAACATTAACATTGCAGGATGTGAGGAGAAGAAAGGCTGCCACCATCTGCACACCAATTGCAGTGCCCACGTGTGTGCAATTAAGCATGCCTCATTGGTTCTCTAGATATGTCAATAACGGGTAGGAGGCGATTGATTTAAGTTAAACGGCGAGAGCTGCCATGAATATTCCACCTCTGCGCCTTCTGCGAAAACAGAGGTTAACAAAATAAGACCAGCCAAATTCTATTATGAAATAGGTTTGGGAATACTTGTGTGCCAAAACACATTGAAATTCTATAGCTTAACAAAGAAGAAGAAAAAGCCATGTTGTCCTTGTACACAATCTGATGGCAAGGGTGGCTGATTAGTTGACCGGGGTGGTAGGGGTGGGGAGATCACAAGCAGCTAGCTTTCAACCTCAAAAAGGTCTTCATCATCCCTCTATATCCAGCTGAAAATGAGCCTTGTGTTTCAACAGACAATGGAAGAGAATCCCAAATGACTGGCAATCCTTGGGTCTAATAAAGGGATTCTCAACCTGCGGCCATTTCATGTCCCACCCACCACCCACCCTCACTACCTCCACCACAACAGGAAGTGCCATGTGGTGACGGAAGGGCAAAATGGCCATCCAGCCCCGAAGCTGTCTGAGGGTGCGTGACCTGGTCCCCGGCTTTAAAAAGTTGAGGACTCCTGGTCTAATAAGATTGCAAGCGGTATTCCAAATCCATGCCACCAAAAGTGACATCTGAAACCTGCACCTCTGACTTGAGTCTGCAGCCCTTGTTTTGAAACGTATTTTTAATGAAAGAACCAGGCAAACACATTTTTTTGAGCATTTATGTTTTTCTGCACCATCCCCAGCTCTGTGCAACCCAATGTGGTGAAGTTCTGTATGGGGTTGGTTTTTTTTAGTGGTCTGGTAAAAAGGTAGATGGTTGGCTGGATAGTTCAAAGAGTCAGGTATCTGACTGCAGAGCCAGAGGTTGGGAACTCAATTCCCCATTGGGTCTCTCCTGAGAACAACCTGCACAGACCAAGGACACCCCCCAGAAGAAGAGGCTTTCTCTACCTAGAAAATCCTGAAAAGGATCACCATAAACCAGAGTTAAAGTGACAGAACACAATTATTATTATATTAACAAAGGTATCACCCACCCTTGCCTTCAAACTTAAATTCTGTGCTACAGCTAGCACATACTCTGCACTCTGAATAAAGCAGGAGTGCCCAAACTATCACCTGTGGGGCAGATCCAGCCCCCGATACCAATTCAACCGGCCCATGCTGCCCTCATCACTCACAGAAGCAGAAGTAAAATGTGCCCATACGGGCACATTTTAATTCCGCTTCCGTGAGCGGCGAGGGCTGGATGAATTGGTGTCAGGGGCTGGATCTGGCCTGCAGGCCGCAGTTTGGGCACCCCTGGAATAAAGCATTCACAATACATGCATTGAAGCATATGGCGGAGGTTGGATAAGAGGATGGTTAAAGGAGGAAACAGGTCCTGAGCCCTCAAAATCCACTTGAAGGCAGCCGATGGCTCCTGATACATTAGAGAAGAGGTTCCCAACCTACGGCCCATGGCGCCATTCCATCCGGCCCATCGCTGTTGCCGCCACACCTAGAAGTGGAAGTGGGCGCATTTACGTCAGCTGCAAAATGCGCCCACACGTGTGTAAACATGCCGGTGGCTGTCGTAAATGCGGAGGTGGGCACATATGCAACGGCCATAAATGCGCCCACTTCCGCGGGGCATGGTCAAACCCACTCAGTTGTCTGGGGGTGTGGTCAGGCCCGTGGTGAAAAAAGGTTGGCCATCCCTGCATTAGAAGCTATTTCTTCATGCAAAGTTTATCCTCATAAATCTTTTAAGTCTAAAATGTTGAAAGGATGGAAGCACAATTAGAAAATAGCATCAAGCTCTGCTTTGGGGGTGCAAGAACATATTTCAAAGAGATTCACAATTGTGAGCTTGTATTCACAACTGTGAACTTGTGAGCTGTTTATGGATGGCAACCCTCGGTTTCCTTTCTTTAAGGTAAACCATAGTTACTTCCCAGCTGTGTTTGGAGAGAACTTATGTTATGTAATTCAAACCATGGTTTGGCATAATTGCTCTGCATCAAGACAGCCGAACAGATCCTTTTAGGAAGTCTTTGTTAGTATTATAAAGCAAACATATCTTGGGAAAAGTCAATACCAGGTAGAAAATACTGAAAGACGCCATATTGGAAGCCATATGCTACTACAACAATACACTGTCAACTGTTTGGTGGCATCTTCTCACTGCAAACAATAAGATAATTTAGAACTATTGGTTGTTTTTAATAATTCAAGTCTTTAAAAATCTTGCAACACCAGATGCATCAGATGCAATAAAGCATGACTCAACTGAATTCGTAAATGGGGGGGGGGGGGGAGAGACAAAAAACAAACAGCAAAGGTTGTCAAGGACTAAGGAGTTATTGTCTACAACAGTGGAGGAGAACCTGTGGCATACATGCCGTTGTGGGCAAGCCGCACCCCATACCGCCAGCACCAATGGCAGCACCGCTTTCCCGCCCACCCTTCTTCCTCCACCAATGGGGAGGCGACAGGGGAGGCTGAAATCCCACCTGGGAGGTGGTGGTGGGTCCGAGGTGAGATGGCCAGACACCCCACCCCACCCCTCCATGGGTGCGTTCATGCGCACACACGGTGTCTGCCTGTGAGTTGCCTCCTCCCGCTTGGGCACTTGGTCTTCTAAAATGTTCGCCATCACTGGTCGACAGCAAATGGACAGATTCCAGGTTAAATTTCTCTTCTCCCAGCAAAACAGAGTAGCAGTGTGGCGTATTTGGTGCATAACCCATAACACCTTCTAAGCCAGAGTTCATAATTTCCCCCCACTTTTAATTGCCATTATTTTAAAAATGGAATATAATAAAATACCCCAAACCGAATGAAACTAAACACTGTGAGTTACAGAGCAAACAAATCAGTTTAAAACAAAGCTAATTAAATTCGCTTGAGACTGGCTTGCCTTTTCCCCCTCGGTGAGTGTTTATTTCAGTTCCCAATGCGCTGATCGTTCCTGACAGCTTGCTGGGACACAAGAAAGAAGTAGGTCAGAGTAAGCTAGAATCGGCAACAGAGGATCCCATTAGACAAGCTTGTAGGGTAATGCGAGAGATCGAGGAAGTGTGTGATGTAGCGACAATGTTTAAGACACATAACAAACAGCCTCAGGACCACTTCTAGCACAGCCGGTACATTTATCTTCTCGGTGTTATAACACCCCCATTGTTTCCCCAACCTTTGCTTTAGCTTATCTAGTTTGGGACTCCAAATGCAAGAAGTGCAATGCAAGCCTATTGACAAAGTTGGGCACGCAAAGACCGAAATCATGCAAACAACATGGTAGAGGGGAACAGCACTTCACTTTCTAGTTCCCACAGAGGGGACAAAGAACATGCTAGCTTCTATGGACACTTAACCTGTTAAAATTGACAGAAGAAACCATTCCAATTGAGCGCATGGGGTGAACTAAAGTACACAACTGTGCAAGCACACAATCCTGTCTTCCTGTTTGTCCTCACCCCAAATCTTGGAACATGAAATGTCTGTCTAAGATATACCCACCAAGCGCGGCTCTGGAAAATACGGGACCTGTGCAGAACCCTTTTTAAATGGTTTTTATTGTGATATTTTGTATCTGTTTTTATGCTTTTTATCTGTCAGCCGCCTGGAGTCGCCTTGGCGAGGAGTCGGCGATACAAATGTGAAAATTAACTTAAAATTACATTACATTCTTCCAGTTTGTAGTGCATGGTTGTCCATCATTTTGGTCACTGAAGTATTACCCTGAGTCGGGTTCTGCCTGAGTGGTTGGCATATATAAATATGACTATTAAATTAAATTAAATTACACCTCCATTCCCAACTATGCTAGACCAGAGGGAGGCTTTTGTCATAAAGAATGAGGTAATGCACGGGCCATGCAAGGGGCTATGGCCCTATCTTCACATCATGCTTTCATGTTCTTCTGTTTTCAAGTGAGTACATCTTCAAACGGATTCCCTTACTATTACCATAACATTAGCTGTTATAATAATTTCATGTCAGAAATTATTCTGAGTTGAAAGGATTTTTGCTGGAGAAACTCCTTTCATGTCCCCAAGATCTTTTCACACCGAAGTGGTCCCTGTCGATTTACTTGCAATTTCTTCCTTTCAAACTGCTTGGTTGGCAGGAGCTGGGACAGAGATGAGAGCTCACTCCATCATGCAGTATACAGGTCTCAAACTGCTGACTTGCCGGCCTTCCAGCTAACAAGGTGAGCTTCTTGAGGGAGAATTGCCTGAGCTAGTGAGATCTCAATCGTGAGCGATTTGCCTTCTGGTCCTATCAGGAGCATCTCAGTTTAGTACACATCTTGGCACGTTTTATTGTTTTGAATAAAGATGTTGCCTGATCACAGATTTTTCAAATATTTAATAGATAATATGCTTTTGCTATAGGTACCGCTTTCAGTCTTGCTGCAAGGGAGAGTGTTGCTCGCAAGATCCAGCCCTTAAACATTTATACCTCCATTGAATGTAACCACAGAAAAACAAGATCCAACTCATCATGTCAAAATGAAATGTCAATTTCCGTAGAAAAACATTTTCATCACTTCTCAGCTGAAAATGTTATGAAGGTAGCGTTTACAATGCACTGTAGCTTACAATGAGTTGGGGTGGAGTAGTTAAAGCAGGAGTTCTCAACCCTTTTAAGCTGGGGTCATGCTCCCTCAGACAGCTTTGGGGGCTGGACGACCATTTTGCCCTTCCTCCACCACATGGCAATTCCTGGTGTGGTGGAGGCGGTGGGGGGACCACATGAAATCGTGCCCACGGGCCACAGGTTGAGAATCCCTGAGTTAAAGCATTTGTCCTGAGGATTCAATTGCAAGACTTCCACCGGAGCATATCTATAAAACAGCAGCAAAGTCTCAAATGAAACACTGAGTTCTTTAATCCAATTTGTATTTGATTTCTTCGCTGTTAAAAATCCTCTTCCAGATTTCTCTGAGGAGTGTCAGATATTATAAAAAACCTATGTAATGTTCTTTATAGGGAAATGGGAGATGTTTAGGAACAATACAACTGTACTGCATCCGGAATGTTGTACATTTCTCCTTGGCAGCCTGGTTCATAAACAAAGAAACGAACCAGAACGAAAGTCAATTTCCAAAGTCCATTTCTTGCGATGACTTATAGAACAGTATTGAGATTTTTCCCGAGCACAGCAGTGAGTAGTTTATACTTTAAAAATGTATATCTCAGAATAGAGAGAGGTATGTTTGACAGGAACAATTTAAAGTGCCATGGGCATAAACAAACCACAATGGATAAAGTTGTTTTCTTTTTTGCATTACACGCTGTACGCTTTCTGCAAGCAAAAAGGTCTTACCCGGTACATTGGTCTTAACACAGAGACTGTTGAGTTCTTTGAAACTAGAAAGATAGCCATACATATTTCATTTTTTTTTATTGATTCACCTAAAAATGCTTTTTGAAATTCCAGTTCATGTTTGATCCATTTCTATAGATGCAGTTATGTAACTAGGGTATCAGTGGAGAAATGACTTATTTAAACAATGGCATTAATGTCCACCACACTTCATGAAATGCCACAATAAAAGAAGGGAAATCTCTGCTCCGAGGAATTTACTATCTAAATCAGAGGTGCCCAAACCTTTTGGGCCGTGGGCCGGTCACATGGTTCAGCGGGCTGGTCATGTGGTTCAGTGGGCCGGTCACATGGTTCCTCCCACCTGAAGTAGAAGTAAAAAGCACTTGCAACCTTTTTTGCAATCTGTTTTGTTTTTCAAGCTGCTATTTTCTCTGCTTATACCAGGGGGTGCCCAAACTACATCCCGGGGGCCAGATTTGGCCCCTGCTGCCAATTTATCTGGCCAACGCCACCCTCATCTCTCCAGGAAGCAGAAGTAAAATGTGCCCGTAAGGGCGTGTTCAACTTTTGCTTTCGGGAGCAATGAGGGTGGCGTGGGCCAGGTGAATTGGCATCAGGGGCCGGACCTGGCCCCCAGGCCGTAGTTTGGGCACCCCTGATCTAAATCCTAATAACAAGGAGGAAATAGATTAGTAAAGGTAAAGGCACCTACTTTAATTCAGTTAATTGGGAGCAAAGGCTTTGGGTTAAGTACACCTCTATGAAAATGGGAGTCTGACAAAGAATTTGAAGACAAGAGATTATTTGCCCACTGAATATGACCAAATAAATGTTCCATATTGATTTAGAGTTACAAAACCATAGCTTATGTAAACTGCTTTATTAAAGACACAGTTCCTGTGAGAAAAGATAAGCAACAAACAAAAGGATGGAGGGACTGGAATAACTTCCTTATGAAAAAGGTAAAGGTAAAGGTTTCCCTTGCTCGAAAGCCAGTCGTATCCGACTCTAGGGTGCAGTGCTCATCTCTGTTTCTAAGCCGAAGAGCCAGCGCTGTCTGCTTCTGCAGACGTTTCCGTGGTCATGTGGCAGGCATGACTAGACACCGGAGCGCACGGAACGCTGTTACCTTCCCACCGAAGTGGTCCCTATTTATCTACTTGCAATTTCTTGCTTTCGAACTGCTAGGTTGGCAGGAGCCTTATGAAAAAAGGTGCTATATTTTGGCTTTGTATCAAATACAAATCAAATACAAAAAATCAAATACAAATCAAATACAAGAAATCAAATACAAAGATTAGAACAAAGCAGTGCGCAGGGCAGAAGAGATGTGTACACAGAGGGAGGACTTTCTCCCATTCTCCCACTACAGCTGAGGATCACCCAATGAAACTGGGTAATGGGAGACTTGGAGCAGAGACAAGCAAGTTGAAATGTGGATTTATTCTGGGGTTGAGAATATTTGAGATGAAGTGTGTGACCAACAGTTAAATGCAAAGGCAGATGAATCAAGGCCAAGAAACACTAAAACTAAAATTATGTAGCTACGCAATGAGAAACGACAAGTACAGGCTGCTAACAGCTGATCAATGATGGCAAAAAGAACAGGAAAAGAAATCCAGAAAGGACACAACATCATTGCAACAGAGCTGCTGTTCCCCAGGTAGGAATGGCCAAGGTGAGAGGTTGTCTCCAGTAAGAAGAAATACAAAGAACTAGAAATGCAGGAGCAAGGATACATCTTTATTGGACCACTAAAAAAATCAAACACCGTATGAGCTTTCTTGACTTAAGATCACTTCTTCAGGCATTCATCAACTTCTTACGAACAGTGTATGAGAGTTTAAACAATTAATGGTAGATGTTTTCTCAGGCCCTATTTCTTAAGGGGGTGTTAGAAAACAACAACAGGCTCTCAAACTATAGCCAAGATGTTTGTTGGTTGGATATTATTTCTCATCTCCCACTCCTCAAACAAACAAAACTTATCTATTGCTATTACATTGATATAACGGACATATTAAGTATCAGAACAAGCCTACTTCTGTATACCAGCTTGCAGAGTGGAGGGATAGCATAGAACCCTGATGGTGAACCTTGGCACTCCAGATGTTCTTGGACTTCAATTCCTAGAAGCCCAAGCCCCCATGAATCCACACGGATGGGTTTGCTGCGATTTATCCGGCCCACACCGCCCCGTCACTCCTTGAAGCGCAAATTAAATGCGCCCGTGCGCTTCCGCATCCAGGAGCAGCAGGGGCAGTGTGGGCCGGATGAATCGCAGCAAACCCATTCGTGTGGATTCACGTGGGCTTGGGCTTCTGGGAATTGAAGTCCAAGAACATCTGGAGTGCCAAGGTTTGCCATCACAGGCATAGAATCCCAAGTCCAGGGTTCTAACAAAAGCTCACTGTCTGAGGAAAGCTAGTATGTTCTTGATAAATTGTGATTTGCTTCAGGTTGGTTCAAAATGCTTCATCTTTTCCTGACAAGTTGGGTCTCCATGTGTTTGGGAAAACCTTGCAGATGGCATTTTTCTATTTACATTCTGAAACAGATCCATTCCAAGCAGGTAATTTTTCCAACCATGTTACTTAGTTTATTATTATTATGGTATTCAAGAATGGGTAGCAACCAAGACCAAACAGATATCTCCAAACCCTATCAATAGCTCTGCATTGATCAATAATATTGTATTGGGCTTTTTCCAAGTCTTTAAACAGTAGCTGTTGCCAGACTCTGAAGCTCCTTACTGAAAATGGCTAGGCTAAGTACATAACTGCTTTGTTAAATATACCACCAGCAAGCAAACCTTGATACTCAGCCAGAACTTTGGCAACAGATCTGATTTCCTACAGAACAGGCTGCTGTGTTTTTAAATTGTTTTAAATTTGTATTGTGATTTTATAAATGAATTGATTGTACAGTACATACACTATTTTATTATAAACTTCCTTGAGTCCACTACATGGGTGGAAGTGAGGAATAAATAAATTTTCTGAGTATATAGATCAGTTCTAAGCATGGATCATATGGGTTACTTCATCAGGCTTGACTACTGAAATATTATTTTCCAAGAGAGAGTACAGGATTTTGAGCCTGCACAGCGAAACAACCACAGGTGAAACTCGGAAAATTAGAGTATCGTGCAAATGTTCATTCAGTCCAGTAATCCAACTTAAAAGGTGAAAGAAATATATGAGGTAGACTCATTACATGCCAAGCGAGATAGTTCAAGCCTTCCTTTGTTATAATATTGATGTTTATGGCTTACAGCTTATGAAAACCCCAACCCCCCAATCTCATGTACCCCATAATTATCACACAATCTCATGTACACTGTACGCCATGATCATCACAATTATAACGAATTAAAGCATGAAATCTCTCGCTTTGCATGTAGAGAATCTATCTCATACTGGTATATTTGTTTTACCTTTTAAGTGAAATGAATGAATATTTGCACGATATTCTAATTTCCTAAGTTTCACCTGTATGTTTCACACCAGTTCCTTAATGTCACATGTGGGTTGCCCATGTGAATAATTGGCCAAACCTTTCCCCAGGGGTTCACCCGGCCTTCAACATCCGGGGACCACCCGGACTTTGCAGGAAAGGCAATTGGGGTACGGGCTAGTTAGTTAGTTAGTTTGGGGGCAAATCATAAAGCCTTGGCTGATGGCTACGATAGAAACAGGGCCGAATCCAAAGATGATGACTCTAAAGGAAATACAAAATCCTCCGCTTCTGGCCGCAGATTAAGTTGGGCAAACAAGCCGCGCCAGACAGCAGAACAAGCTAGGTACCCGGAGTCAATACACACTGACTCCAAGATTAGGGCAGGAACAAGGGGTTTCACCAACTCAAGGTAATTAGGTGCAAGTTGTTCATTAACCCCAGGGTAATTTCCAAGAGCTGGCATTGTAGCTGGACCACCGGAAAACGCCACATATGCAAGCCTTCTGTATTAGGGGGTCACGCGCATCCTACGCATACATTACCCCAAGGCAGGGTAATAAATACGTGCCACCCGACCCAGATCGGGGCTGGACTTCACCGCACGATTGTCTCGTGTGTCTTCCTTGCGGCCAGCCACTCCAACATCTGGTAGCCATCGCAACAGTCACATGGTAACAGGACGAATAATGATTTTTTGGCTTAAAAAAAGTATACAATTGTATTTTCATTCTGCCTTGAAAATCCCATCTTCCACACCTGCAATTTACAATCTACAAATGGTTCAACAGGCGTCATCAAGAAGCTGTCTCAATACTTGGACACATTCAATAGGAAGCAAACAATGGTCAACTACAGTAACAGCATTTCTGAAAAGACAATGAATCTGATTAGCATGATCGCATCACCTGTGCCAGAAAGGGAAGAATGAAGCTTTTAACAGTACTAAAATACAGAATTGATTTGTACACATATTTGATAAAAATCAATGCAATTAGCAAGCAACTGAAAACTAGAAAGGAAAATTGATTACTAGCAGAGCCGGGAGCAGAAGGCAATCAGTCCATTCTTCTAGCTCTTCCTTTCATAATAATATATATTTTTTTAAAAAAATGTCCTTCCTTAATCATCCCTACAGTCTTTTCCTATTAATAGTGTCATTAAGCTGCTATTCTTTTATTCCTATTATCTTGTAACCTTCTTGGAAAGCATTTAAAAGATTATTTTAGAGTGGCACATTCTATGGAAGTTTTTTTTAATATCTGCAGCTTAACCTAACAACAGAAGCACAAAACACTAGTTAACAATATGGAGAAAAGCACCCTTAGAAACCAGGTCTAACACAATCATCTGCTAAATAAGTATAAATGAGTACCTCTACTTAGAAAACCCTAGAAAGGGTCACTGTAGATCTGAATTGACAGCACATCACCACCACCACCACATCACTGGTTTGATGTGCAAAACTCTACTATTTTGCTTCTATATCTACTCACCAAAGATATGGGGACAACATAAAAGTTTAGAATTGGGATGACTGTATCCTTCTCACCATAGCACACCTCCTGGATTACTAGGTAGGGCCATGTTATAATGAAGCGAAACTAAATTGTCATCAAGAGAGAAACCAAGAACCAACACTGGATTAAGTTACTTAAGACACTCATAAAATGCCTACTTTGTCTACAGTTGTAATCCACCTTGTTTGAATCTACCTAAATAAAACAATTCACCACTAAATGTCTATGTTCTGCTAAAATCCTTACTTCTGATAATTTTTATTCCAGGATTCAACGGTTTTGCTGTACAGATTTACTGCTTGTTAGTGCATGACAAAGGGGTTGAATCCCTGAGACCACCACACAAATGTTGAATCGCCAGGTTACAAATCATTTTCAAAGGAGCTAATCCTAGTTAATCACAGCTGTTTACCGCTAGACCCATTTTTTATGTAACTGCAAACATTCAAGTCCCTCTGGCCCAAACCTCTGGCAATCAGTTCATACAGGAACTCCTATGAAGCAAAAGCCTCCCAAACATTTTCTATTCAGACAGGCGATGTTATCTTTCTTCATACAGACACTTCCCATCAGTTCCTTTCTTGCCTCTGAACAATGGTTCATGACCAGATTAGTTTTGTCTTAATTTAGGCATGTGAGCAGAGACATAATTTAAGGTGTCCTAAGTTTGACTTCAATCAGTCTCTATGGAGTTTGAGGGGGGAAATAGAATTGACATAATACAGTGTTCATAGGAGATGCTTAAAGGAGATGCCGCGCCGAAGCTCTCCTGGGCCCCCACCATCGGCCCAGGATGGAAACCACCTGCAGCCACCGGCCCTGCCTCCCTCCGGCCCTGCCTCGACCGGAGGGATAAAAGGACGCCACGCTGCAGCCGGGACGCCACGCCGGAGCTCTCCTGGGCCCCCACCATCGGCCCAGGATGGGAGCCACCTGCGGCCACTGGCCCGCCTCCCTCCGGTCTGGCATTTGCCGTGGGGGGACAGCGAGCACCTGAGCTCCCTTGTAGTGCACATGTAAGTGCAGACTGTAGTATATATTTTTGTCGTTATATTTTGCGGACAGAGATTTTGTAATTGTACTTTTGGTGATTGATTTTTACAGTATTCATTGTATGTTATGTTATTGTATTTTGTATTTATTGTCCGCTATGTAAACCGCCCTGAGTCGGGTTCACCTGAGTGAGCGGTATATAAGCGTGAAAATTAAATTATTAAAAACTAAATTAAATTAAAGCCAGGAAGTGTGAAATGGGAGATGGAATGGACAGGAAAGAAACCAATTAATCCTTCCTGAGGACTCCTTCTTTAGTTAGCTCTCAAAGTAGACACATTTTTATGGAGACCTGCTCCTACACAGTTCTTCCAGATGGAGTTCTGAGCATGTGGATCCTCAAATTTGTGGCTAGTTATTATTACACTGCTATATATACAACCATTACTGCTTGTGAGCATTCAGCTGTATGTTCAGCTTTGCAGGCTGTCTTGATGCTGGGACCTAAGGAGAACACTGTTTGGCCTCCACACCATTACCATCAAAGAAAGAAAGGCCACACCAAAGCAGCTTCCTACATTACAACAGGCCAAGAGGAGCGCACTGTGCCTGGACTGCCCCTTCCACCCCACCATGCCCAGCTAGGAGCAAAGTTCAACAACTGGCTATTACTAGCTCACACAGTGGATCCTATTTATATGAAATGGGGGAAAAAGTGGTTGTGGTAAAAATAACAACCTGTTTAAGCTCGGCGGCTTTCAGACTATCCTAGATTTGCATTTGTCGCAGCCCTATTACAAAATGTTGCCCTTACATTTATTTACGTGATTGATTTGAGATTGTGTGGTTTGCCCAAACAATTAAATTTATCCTTCTTAGTTTAACTCTAAAGTAGAGTTGAAAGGCTCCTGGAGAGAAAGTGGAAGGGGGTATCACCTTCTGTGTGCATGTGTTGTATGAGTTCTCAACCTTTTTAAGCCAGGGGCCGGGCCACGCTCCCTCAGACAGCTTTGGGGGCCGAGGGGCCATTTTGCCCTTCCTCCACCACATGGCACTTCCTGGTGTGGTGGAGGTAGCGGAGGGCCACATGAAATGGTGCTATGGGCCACATCCGGCCCACAGGCTGCAGGTTGAGAATCCCTCATATAGGATGAAATGCCTTCCAGACTCAGATTTTATTCTCCTCTTTCTATAAAACAGGACTGAACTTTAACTGATGTGAAAAGGAGTTATCTAAGGACATTCAGCTGAAATTACCCCTGATTTACCTTCAGGGATTTCGGACTAAGATTCACTTCTGATCAAGAACAAAGAGCTTTCATGCATTTTCTTTCTCTCTCTTCTTCAAGACAAGCCTGAATGTTTTTACAACCAAAAGGGGGAAAACATTAGGGTAATGTTATGAAAAGAAAAGCAACTGGATTATGAATAAAAATACTGTAATAAGAAATGAAACAGAACTGACACTTGTTTTGCCACACACAAATAAATGTTTCATCAAAGCAACAAACCAGAAAGGTCATATATCATTTTACCATAAATCATAACACAGAAGATATCCCTTGTCCCTCTACTACTGTTTCTCAAAACAAACTGAACTGAAACTCAGTGTTGTTGAGTCTAATGAAGCATCGTCAAGAGGTGGTCTTCAGAATCTGCATTTTACTCTTTCTCAGAGGTTACACAAATCATGAGAGGATGGAACGACTATAATTTGACTATACTCTCATTAGTCTCACATATTTACTCACTTAAGTGCCAGGGTGGAAATTCATTTAGCATTTTGAACTGTAAGCTTTTGAGAAATTTCATCTGTACCTGTACTGCTCTCCAGAATATTGCCACCAGATACACATTTCCTTTACACATTTAAATGATACATATATTATCTATATGGAATGTTGATTAGATTTTACTTTTTGCTATTTTGCTGCCTAGTACAGTAGACTGCTTCAAACTGATGAGCCAGGGTCTGAGCAGGATATGGCATCGTTCTCGATGAGTTTTTGATGTTTTCTGAAGAATTATGTGTTACATAAGAACATAAGAACAGCCTTGCTAGAACAGGCCACAGGAGCCCATCCAGTCCAGGATTCTGTCTCACACAGTGGCTCACCATTTGCTTCAGGGTATTCTTCCCAAGAAGATGCCTTCACCTGCTTAGGATTCCCTGGAAATGGCATTGAGAGATATTCTGCCTATCTCTCCAACCCGGAGTTTGTCCTTAGGTATCCATTATAATTATAGCCATTGATACCCTAGTCCTCCATGAACTTGTCTAATCCTTTCTTTAAGCTGTCAAGATAGACAGCTGTCACCACTTCTTCTGGCAGGGAGTTGCATAGACCAGTTCTTGACTCTTGAACGCTGATCTACTCATCTTCAGCACCTCTTAGGTCTCCAGTAGGCTAGAGCTTTGGAAAAAATTATACCTTAGCTAATATCTTCATACTTATGGTATTTGATGTTTAAAAACAGACCACTAGCCACCCAAATCCTTATCCCTGATAATAGAACTCCCTTATCTGCCTAGGTGGAAAGAATGGCATGAAGGAGGCAAATATCTCAAATTTAATGCCAGGATGAATCAAGTGTTGATGGTTGTCAAGGACCTACAGAATAGTACAGAGAGCAACATATTTATGGCTCGTGCAGAGCACTCTTATGGCACTGAAACAAACACGCCCTTAATTATGGGTGTCTGCTTAATGAGTGTGCATAAGTGGTAAATACATGATAGGCTAATATTAGGCATGGATGACAGGAGAGGATTGGTATGGCGGATATGCTGTATTTATAGTGTGATGCAGATGAGGCACATGGTTTTCAGATCCATGCCCTAGGTGGCATTTCACTTTCCAGAAACAATAGCCAGTATAGTAAAACCTTGCATAAAGAGTGCCTCGCTTAGAGATTAACTCGCTTAAAGAACAGTGACCACAACTCAATTATGTTTAACTTGATCATAGACCGCAAGTCACTGATAAAATCTAACACAGAGACCTTAAATTTTCAAAAAGGAAATTTCCCAAAGATGAGGAAACTAGTAAAAAAGAAACTGAAAGGGAAAATTGAGAGAGTCCAAACACTCCAAGAGGCATGGAGGTTGTTTATAAAAACAATAACAGAGGCCCAATTGGAATGCATACCCAAAAGGAAAAAGGGCACTGCCAGGTCCAAGAGGACTCCAATGTGGCTTACAGGAGCTGTTCGGGAGGTGATCAAGAGCAAGAAAAGCTCATTTAGAAGATGGAAGGCTTGTCCAAATGAGGACAGCAGGCAGAAACATAAATTCTGGCAGAACAAATGCAAGGCAACAATC
Organism: Bradypodion pumilum; assembly: GCA_035047305.1. Classification (NCBI taxonomy): domain Eukaryota; kingdom Metazoa; phylum Chordata; class Lepidosauria; order Squamata; family Chamaeleonidae; genus Bradypodion; species Bradypodion pumilum. The sequence continues at coordinate 7,598,755 of JAWDJD010000011.1, read as the reverse complement.
AGGAAAGCAAAGCAAGACTTTGAGGAGCGTATAGCTAAAAATACTCAGAGGAATAACAAAGACTTCTTTAAGTACATTAGAAGTAAGAACCCAACTAGGAAGGCCATTGGACCATTAGATGACAATGGAAGGCAAGGGGTTATTAAAGAGGAAACAGAGATTGCAGAGAGACTCAATGAATTCTTTGCTTCAGTATTCACTGAAGAAGATAGAGACCACATGCCCAAAACAGAACCTATCTTCGTAGGGAGGGAAACCGAAGAATTAAGCAAGATAGAAATAACCAGGGAGGAGGTCCTTGCATGTCTTGTTAAGCTAAACACTAACAAATCCCCAGGACCAGATGGCATCCATCCACGAGTTCTCAGGGAACTTAAAGATGAAATTGCTGATATCCTAGCCAAAATATATAATCTTTCCCTCAAATCAGGCTTTGTGCCTGATGACTGGAAGGTAGCGAATGTAACACCAATTTTCAAAAAAGGATCCAGGGGTGATCCAGGAAATTACCGACCTGTCAGTTTGACATGTGTCCCAGGTAAAGTGATGGAAACCATCCTAAAAGATAGAATTAATAGGCACATAGAAGAGAAGGCGCTGCTAAAGGAGAGCCAACATGGCTTTTGCAAGGGCAAATCATGCCTCACTAATCTGTTGGAATTTTTTGAGAGTGTCAACAAGCATGTGGATAAGGGGGATCCAGTTGACATTGTTTATCTGGACTTTCAGAAGGCTTTTGACAAGGTCCCACACCAAAGGCTCTTGAATAAACTTACCAGTCATGGAATAAAGGGACAGGTCTTGTCCTGGATCAGCAACTGGCTAAGGGACAGGAAACAGAGGGTAGCACTAAATGGACACTTCTCCAAGTGGAGGGAAGTAAAGAGTGGGGTCCCCCAAGGTTCAGTACTGGGACCCCTGCTTTTCAACCTCTTCATAAATGATCTAGAGGTAGGAGTAAAAAGCAAGGTAGCCAAATTTGCTGACGACACTAAATTATACAGGGTAGTGAAAACTGTGAGAGATTGTGAGGAGCTCCAGAGGGATCTCTTGACACTGGGGGAGTGGGCAAAACAGTGGCAAATGAGCTTCAACATTAGTAAGTGCAGAGTGATGCATGTTGGGGCAAAGAACCCCAATTACATTTATAAACTGATGGGGTCTGAACTCTCTGCGACAAACCAGGAAAGGGACCTTGGTGTCCTGGTGGACAGCTCAATGAAGGTGTCAACCCAGTGTGCCTCAGCAGTGAAAAAAGCAAACTCAATGTTAGGGATCATTAGGAAGGGTATAGAAAATAAGTCAGCAAGTGTTATTTTGCCTCTTTATAAATCTATGGTGAGGCCCCATCTGGAATACTGTGTACAGTTCTGGTCGCCATACCTCCAGAAGGATATTATGGAGTTGGAGAAAGTACAGAGGAGGGCAACCAGAATGATTAGGGGACTGGAACACCTTCCTTACCATCTGAGGCTGCAACGGTTGGGCCTTTTCACTCTTGAACGACGGCGTCTAAGAGGTGACCTGATTGAAGTTTATAAAATCATGCACGGTTTGGACAAAGTAGATAAGGAAAAACTGTTTTCCCTATCGCACAACACTAGAACTAGGGGAAACTCGATGAAACTTTTGGGTACTAGTTCTCAAACAAATAAGAGAAAGTACTTTTTCACCCAGAGGATTACTGGTCTATGGAACTCCCTGCCAGAAGAAGTGGTGACAGCTGTCAGTCTTGACAGCTTTAAGAAAGGATTAGACAAGTTCATGGAGGACAAGGGTATCAATGGCTATAATTATGGATACTTAAGGACGACCTCTGGGTTGGAGAGATAGGCAGAATATCTCTCAATGCCATTCCAGGGAATCCTAAGAAGGTGAAGGCATCTCCTTGGGAATACCCTGAAGGAAATGGTGAGCCACTGTGTGAGACAGAATGCTGGACTGGATGGGCTGTGGCCTGTTCCAGCAAGGCTGTTCTTATGTTCTTATGTTCTTATGTTCTTAAGAGCAGAGTTTTCTCTGAATGGTTGCCTCACTTAACAATTAAAACTAACCAAAAACTCGCTTAACAACTAAATCAGGGTTTGCAATCCCCCTCACCAGAAGTCACAATTGGTCACTTACAATGGTGTTTCACTTAAAGAGCAAACTCGCTTAAAGAGCAATGCCTTGGAACGCATAATGCTCTTTAAGCGAGGTACCACTGTATTTTGAGTGGCATTAATGAGATACATCTTGTCAGTTGAGTTTTCTAGACTTCAAGGTAAGACCAAGAGCCCAGGAATGCCAACACGGAGCCATCATGATGAAGAGGCAATTCTATCGCACCATCACCGATGGCAAGAGTAGATCATTTCCTACAATAGGAAGCCAACTCACCCCATTTGCTCATTTGTGGAACCAACCTGAAGACCAGTATTTTTAAAATATTATGAGATTAGGGAAATCAAATCCCCCTCCTGAGCTGTTTGCCCTGAGATTTGTCCTTGTGTCTATATATCCAGAGAAGCATAGCAATTCTCTCCAAATTCAGCTGGATTTCTAACCTGGCATTCCTGAAATTACCTTAGGTGCTGTGACTTATTCAGATTTTGAAGGTACCTCTCTATAAGGCTCTTCTTCGAATCAAATCAAAGTCAGTTGTTTAGCTGACTTGAAGCACAGAGACTTTTACCCAGATCAGGCAACAAAACTTTCCCAGTGCTAGTCTATTTGATCTTTTAGATCTCCCTAATAAAAAGCAAAAGGGGCCTCCTGCATGCAAAGGAAGGGCTTAGAGTTACACCCCAGTTCAATATCTCCAGCACACCTTAGCAACATGGACAACAAGAAAGATGTAGCACCTATCTCACTGCCTTGTGAACCATAGTGTACTTCAAATGCCTCTCTATCAGCGTTAGCCAGAAAACATTGTTTTGAAACTACAGTGATACCTCATGCAACATCCAAACTTGGTTCCACAAGTTTGGACTTTATACGGATTTGGACTTTGTATGAGGCATGCAAAATCCTAGCCACGATGCCTCATACAACGTCCAAATCCTTGCCGCGATGCCTCGTACAATGTCATTTCCATAGAGATACATTGTACTGTAACAGCACAGACTTCAGGGCAAAGTCAAGGAAACTGACAGAACTTTAAGAAATCATTGTCTAAAGGCTAAATACATTACAAAAACATGTCAAACAACCCTGATTGTCCAAGAACCTGAAGAATGCTGCAAAAATCCCAGGAATGCTTCTAAAAATTCTGACGAAAAAAATCCAAAAAATCCAAAATCATGCTCAAAACCACTCCTAAACATTCTTTGCCTCATGCAAAACCCACAAGAGCAATGCACGCATGTATCCTGCCTTTTATACTGCCCAGGCACAATGCAACCTGGGGAAAACCCCAATGCCTCATACAAAGTCGCACAACTTTGTATGAGGCAACTTTTTCAAAGGAATTAGGCGATGTTGTATGAATCCGATGTTGTATGAAGCAGACTTTGTATGAGGTATTACTGTATGTCCCTTCTGATAAATGTAAGGATTGCATGCTTCTCCTTCAAATCTGTTTTCCCCATAGGTTCCTCTGAAGTCTGGAACATTGGTGAGGAGTAGAAAAATCTAATCTGTATATTTAGAAATTGTGTTCCTGTGTTTCACAGGACAGTGTGATAAGCTAGAGACTAAGAGAGCATTATGTACAACCTTTCTTTTCAATGAAAAGAAACACCCAACTATCTTGGCCAGAATCTTTAAGTATGCCAGCTCATGTAATACAAACAACTGTGGCAAACTCCTTCTAGTTGATAGGTTTGGAGCTCTATTTCTCATTGCACATCAAGTGTGAAACTTGGTACACAATGAGAAATACAGCACCAACTACTTTAGTACCAGGGATATTCCACAGCAGTTTACACCATTTGACTTGCACTGGCATGTGCGTGCAATTCTAGCGTCTGCTTAATGGTTTTCAAACAACATCTGCCTCCCTGGAAATTTGGATATGCCTCTCCAAGAAGGTAAGCAAAATATACCTTTACAGAACACGGGTAGGTGGTGGTAACAAAGACATACAACACTCCAGAGAACTGGGCCTGGTGAGAATCCACGTAACAGAACATTTCCCCATCAGTCAAGGAAATTACCTGCCAACGAGAGGGCCTCTAGCTTGCGCTCTTCAATGTGACTGCACAAGGCCATTTGCTATGAACCACCTTGACTCTGGAACACACTTCTGGGAGAAGCTAGACTGATTCCACCCACAAGAGGTTTTGGTAAACAGCCAAGACTGTATTGTTTCGTATGGCCTTTGGTGTTTCAAACTGGTTTTACAGCCAGCTTTCAGAGTTGTTCATGATCTGTTTATTTAAAAAAAAACCACGGCCTTTAAAAATAATGTTGAAAATGGGTATTTTATTCCATTTTTGAAGAATGTTTTACCTCTGTGTTACTGTGCATTGTTCGGGGGCCTTCCTGGGCACTACAAATGACAAAATCTTTTATATAATAACAATAAAATCTAGAGCAGGGATTCTCAACCTACAGCCCGCAGGGCAGATGCGACCCACAGTGACATTTCATGTGGCTCCCCACCGCCTCCACCACACCAGGAAGTGCTATGTGGTGGAGGAAGGGCAGAATGGCCATCCATCCCCCAAAGCTGTCTGAGGGAACATGACCTGACCCCCCAGCTTTAAAAGGTCGAGAACTCCTGATCTAGAACTTTAAATTAAAATGAAAATTACTGGTAGAAGATTGAGGACAGACACAAGGATGTATTTCTTCACAGTCACCAGTTAGTTGTCACACAGTCGCCAGTTAGTTGATAGGACTGGAGTCCAGCCCTGTTGAAAGAAATCCCATGGATGAATCAGGATGGGGCAGTTCCAGAGAGTAGTCAAGGGTGGAGGGAGAGAACTGACAGGAAATTGAGTAGCAGAGTTTAATAATGGACAAAAACACCAAAACAAAGGTGGCTGGAGGCAGGTATTTCAAGAACTGGTCATCACAACTCAAGGAGTAGGTGAAGTGTTTCTAGAACAGCCAACTCTCAGCTGAGCCTTCCTAGCCATGACTATGCCTCTTAGGCTCTGCCTCCTTCCTGACTTCTAGCCAACCTGCTTGACTGCTGATGAGAGCAGTCATCATCATCCTAAAGCATGTAGAAACACCGGCTTGGGAAATATATCAGCAAAATACATACAAGTTGAGAAGAACTTGTGCAACTCCATCTGGTGTCACAGGCGGACAATCTAAGTACTGTATGCCAAAGTCCTACTTGCACTTCTTATTCTTCCATGTCTAGGCCAGACGAGAAACCGTCAGAATGAAGCCACCTTTTGGTGAATTCATTCTATAGTTCCTTTCGCCTCACCTAGTGTGAGAAAGATTAGCCGGCACAACAAGTTTGCCATTGCCTGGGGTATGCCGGATTATGGTACAAATACAGTAAAACCTCAGTTAACATATTCATGCGTTTCCAGGGACGTTTCTTAAACCGAATTTCTCACGGGAATGCATTGCATGCAATTTCCCATAGGAATTCATTGAAACCCAAAATTTGTTAACCAAAACGCAGTTTCCCATAGGAATGCATTGAAAACCAATTAATCCATTCTGGGAAAAAAATTCTGTAAATCAAGCCAGTTTTTTATGGATTTCCTTTTGTTATGCAGTTTTTGTGTTAACCGAGCCGTTTGTTAAGCGAGGTTTCACTATATACCATAATTTTCAAGGAGGCTCTTTCTATTCAGTGCAAAATATAATAACTATACATTTGTATCAATTAAGATTTCCTTATTAAATCTTAATTTAAACTATTTTGGTTTTATACTTCAGGCCTTCTAAGAAAAATTATGAACCTATGGAATTAGAGACATCTGGTATAGACTGTGCCCTAATACTTTAGGAGAAAGTGGGAAATGTTACTTTTTTGGACTATGACTTCTAGACTTCTACAGCGAACCAGGTACAGAGAACTGTAATCCAATAAATAAATAAATTTAATTTTCCCAAATCACTGTATTTGTGCATGAATGCTGCTCTCTTCTTTTCAATACACTTAGATGTTATAAAGCAGGGGTGCCCAAACTTTTCAGGCCATGGGCTGGTCACGTGGTTGAGTGCGCCAGTCACATGGTCCTCCCACCCAGAAGCGGAAGTACAATGTGCCCACCCATGCGCAGAGTGCTGCCATAAATAACCCATGGCTGTTGTAAATGCGTTTACAACCGTTGTCAGTCATTTATGGCAGCGTTCTACACACGTGTGTTTTGCTTCCGAGAGCAGCATGGGCTGGATTAATTGACACCATGGGCCACATCTGGCCCACAGGCCATAGTTTGGGCTCCCCTGTTATAAAGCACATTTAAAAGCAAACAAAAAATTAGGAACAAACACAGCCGGCCTCATAGCTCTGATTCTTTTTTATTTTGGTAGAACAGGATCTCAGCAAAGCACTCTATGGCTCTAAAACAGGAGTTCTCAACCTTTTTAAGCCAGGGGTCGGGTCACACTCTCTCAGACACCTTCAGGGGCCGGACAGTCATTTTGTCCTTCCTCCACCACATGGCACTTCTTGGTGTGGTGGAGGCGGTGGGGGACCACATGAAATGGCACTGTGGGCCACATCCGGCCCACGGGCTGCAGGTTGAGAATCCCTGTTCTAAAGATTGTTAAAGACACCAACAATGCAAAGTATTCCAAAGCAGCAGCATCAAAGAGAGATACTTGCTTCTTTTGGAGTAAGTTGCACTCTTTGACAAGGGAGGAACAGAAATTCCATCCTGATGAATCATGGCTTGGCAGCCAGGGATCAAACCCTTTGGCCTTCATTTCTGACTACAGCGTTGTTTTTGCAGCCTATGCGGGCTTTCTAATGTAAGTATCAGAATCAATTAAGAAAATCCAAGCAATCCAAGAGGGATACTCTACAGAGAACCTAAATAAATTAATTAATAAAGTACTACGCCCAAGCTATCTAAATCTACAAAGTTACTGAGAAACTAAAAGAACGCAGGAATTGCTTTCATATGAGAAAATTGTTCAGGGCACTCTTGCAAAAGCAGAAGCAGCTGGAAAGAACAAAATTGAATTAAGTCAACTATCTGTTCTGTATGCTTCTGCTGACTGTACCAGATGAGTACCTGATAGCTATTTGGAAGCAATTATCTAACTGTATTGGGAGACTGCTTTAGGGGTTGAGTGGAATGATATGGAACTAGAGGCCCACTTAGCTTGGTTCACCTGTGGCAAATTTAACCCTGAAGGTCAATCATCAAAATGCAGGCCTGAAAAATGTGTTCATTTGCTAGCCTTTTCTTCCTTCTTGTAGCACAATCTCCCAGAGGTTGCTTTCCCATCCACAGGGGAGGGGGAAGAGAAAGAAATGGTCCTACGATCCAAAACATGTTCTGAAGGAACAAAGAGACGGAATGTGCAGGAAACCCTCCCCTCGCATTCCTCACCATGCGTGAACATTAAGTCAAATTAATCAATCCGTACCTCTCCGCAGAGATGATGCCCCAGATGTCAGTAGGCTCCCAATTCCTGTCAAGCAGGCTGAGCCTGATAAATGCAGGATTCCAGAAACATCTGGATAGTTCCTCATTGAACCATCGGAAGAAGATGATTCAACTGACAGCAAGGTCCAGAAACATATAGGACTTGGTAGACTAGCACCAACACTTTGTGATTTGCATAGAAACGGACTATGAGCCAGTGCAGATCTGCCAAGATCGGGGAGATACCTATCACCAACCTGGCTGCCTCATGTTGAACCCATTGAACTTTCTCTACCAAATAGAAGAGAAGCCCCATGGAGAGAGCATTGTAGTAGTCTAACCTGGAGACTAGCAAAGCATGGATCAATGTAGTTAGGGACCTGCTATTGAGGAAAGGACACAGCTGAGCAATTTGCCTAAGATGGGAAAAGGCTATGCAAACAGCAATTATCTGGGACTTCACTGATAGTGTTGAGACCAAAGTAAGACCCAAACTGTGGACTCTATTCTTGACAGGAAGAGGAAAGTTCGGTTTCACTTACCAGTGATAACTTTCGTTCTTCGAGTATATAGTTTGTGAATACACACTCATGGGTTATGCGCCTGCGCAGAACAGCCGATCGGAGGCTTGAAAAGCTATTGGTCAAAAGTTTTGGCGGTAAGACCGCCCACCGTACCGCCCACCCTGAGGCGCCCGCGCGCCATTTTACCTCAGTTCCATACTTAAGCCAAGCACAGGATAAACCAACTGATCTCATCCGTGCAGCTCAAGAGGGGAGGCAGGGTGGGTAGTGTGTATTCACAAACTATATACTCGAAGAACGAAAGTTATCACTGGTAAGTGAAACCGAACTTTCTCCTTCGTATAGTTTGTGAATCCACACTCATGGGAGATTAGCAAGCTCACACTTACTTGGTCGGTGGGCAGTCGGATGAGATGATCCCACGATGAGCTGAAGAACCCGTAGGTGGACCCGTCAGGGGCGTTGAGTCCGGAGCCCCCTGGTGAGGACGACACGGCCAAGCCTGGCGTCCGCAGTGGCTCTGGTGTCCACCCTGTAGTGCTGGACAAATGTGGAAGGTCTGGACCAGGTGGCAGCCTTACATATGTCCTCAAGCGGTGTGCCCTCCAGAAAGGCAGTGGATGTGGCAACCGCCCTGGTGGAATGCGCCCTGACATGCGGTGGAGGTGGCAGTGAAGCTGACTCGTAGGCCAGGTAGATGGTAGAGGTGATCCATTTGGAGAACCTTTGAGCAGAGATGGGTTCACCCTTGGACTTTCCCCCATACGCCACAAAGAGGCGTTGTGACTTCCTGAACTCTCTAGTCCTGCTGGTGTAAAACAATAAAGCTCGTTTCACATCCAGCGTGTGCCAAGTCCTTTCTTGGGCGTTAGTGGGGTTCTGGAAGAAGGTTGGCAAGGAGATAGTTTGTGCCATGTGAAACTTGGAGACCACCTTGGGTAGAAAGGTGATGTCCGCTTGGAGGACGACGCGGTCGTTGAAGAACTGGAGAAAAGGTGCGTCTGCTCGCAGGGCAACCAGCTCACCAGCTCGTCGTGCAGACGTGATGGCCACCAGGAATGCTGTCTTCCATGTGAGGAGACGAACATCAGCGGTAGCCAAGGGCTCGAAGGGGGTCCTGGTGAGCGCGTTGAGAACGGTGGACAGTGACCATTGAGCCGTTGGTGTCCGGGCCGGCGGAAAAGCGTTCTTTAGTCCCTTGAGGAAGCGCTTTACCGTTTGGTCGCGGAAGGCCCCGGAAGCGGGCGAGCCAGCAGGCGAGTGCGCTACCACTGCTGCGAGATGCACTCGGATGGAGGTGATGCTGAGGCCAGACTCCGCCAGCTGGAGGAGGTAGGTTAAAATGTCCTGCAGTCCCACCTGCGTGGGGGGCGTTTGCCGGGCGGCCAGGAAAGCACAAAAACGCCTGTATTTGGAAGCGTAGGACTTCCTTGTGGAAGGGCGCCGCGCTAGTTCAAGGATCCTGGCCAGTCTGGGGTTATCCTCCACGCGGTGAGGTGGAGGCTGGGCAGGTCCGAATGGTGCAGCTGGCCCTGCTCCATTTGGAGGAGTGTCGGTGATTCCGGCAGTGTGCGATACTGTGACGACATGCGCAACAGTAGCGGAAACCAGGGTTGGCGCGGCCACGCCGGTGCCACCAGAATTGCATTGGCTCTGTGTTGGTGCATCCTGGTGAGTACCTTCTGGACCAGAGGAAACGGAGGAAAGGCATAGAGATAGTCCTGATCCCACCGTTTCATGAAGGCATCGCCCTCGGAGTTCAGTCCGATGCCTGCTCTGGAGCAGTACCTGCTGAGTTTCTTGTTGGACTCCGATGCAAATAGGTCGATGCTCGGCGTCCCCCAGACCTGGCACAGGGACTGGAACACTCCGTCGTCCAGCTCCCATTCGTGGGTCGTCGAGGTGAGACGGCTCAGGTGGTCTGCCAAGACATTCAGTGTGCCCTGAATGTGCACTCCAATTGGGAAAATGTGCTTCTCCAGGCACCATTCCCACAACTGCACTGCAAGGTACAAGAGGGTGGTGGACCGTGTTCCTCCCTGCTTGTTGAGGTACGCCACCGCCGTGGTATTGTCCGAGGCCACTTGAACCGCCCTGCCGGTGAGCAGAGTCTCGAAGGAGCGCAGGGCCTTCCAAATGGCCAGCAGCTCCAAGTAATTTATGTGGTGCACCGTTTCGTGCGGTGTCCAGGTGTCGTTGACCGTGAGAGTCCCGCAAGCAGCGCCCCAGCCGAGGTTGCTCGCGTCGGTCAGTATCTGCAGCGAAGGTTGCGGGGGGTAGAAACTCTTCCCCGTGGCCACGTTGAGTGGTGTAGACCACCACAGCAGTTGGTCCCTCAGTTCTGGAGATGGGGTCAACCGTTTGGATTGGCTCTCCCGAAGTGCGTCGAACTCGTGAAGGAGCCACGATTGCAGGGACCTGAATTTCAATTTGGCATGGGGGATCACTGCCGTCGTTGAGGCCATCAGGCCTAGAAGTCTCTGAGCCTTCTTCGCCCGGATGCACGGTTTCGTGCGCAGTTCGCTCACCCCCTGCGCAATGTCCCGTAAGCGTTTCTGGGGGGCGTAGGCTCTCGTAGTGAGCGAGTCGAGTACCGCTCCAATGTACTCGACGCGCTGGGAGGGAGTCAACTTCGACTTGGTGAAGTTGATCCTGAGGCCGAGACTCTCCATGAGGTGGACCGTGTATTGTGTGTCCCGAACGGCCGACGATTTGGAGGGGGAGACGATCAACCAATCGTCGATGTATGGGAAGACCCTGATGCCCCGTTGGCGGAGGAATGCAGCCACCGGAGCCATGCATTTGGTGAAGACCCGCGGTGCCGTGGCCAGACCGAAAGGTAGGCATCAGTACTGGTACACGGAATGGTCGATACGGAAGCGGAGAAACCGTCTGTGTTCCTCGAGGATGGAAACGTGGAAGTAGGCATCCTTGAGGTCTATGACTGTGAACCAGTCCCCTTTGTTGATGAGGGGGAGGACGGTCTGTAGGGTCACCATCCGGAACTTCCTGGTGTGGATGCATTTGTTCAGGCGGCGTAGGTCCAGGATAGGGCGAAGGCCTCCGTCCTTCTTCTGGACCACGAAGTACCTCGAGTAGAAGCCGTTGTCCCAGTCGGACGGTGCTACCCGCTCGATGGCTCCCTTGGAGAGAAGGGTTGCTATTTCTTCCTCCGAATGGGGGGACGAGGTGGTGAGACGATGTCTTCCTACTCGAGGCACCCGCACGAACTCGATGGCGTAGCCAGAGGACAAGATCTTTAAGACCCACTGGTCGTCCGTGATGCCCGACCATGCCTGGAGGAAGTTCCGGAGGGGGAGGTACGGGATGTGGAGCGAGAGAGACTCGGCCGTCGCAGCTTCAAACGCGGGGCTTGGGCCGCGCGGTCGAACGCTTGTCCTGTCCGTAGGGCCGGTAGCGGGGTTTGTGTTGTCGCCGCTGTTTATAGGAGCTGGATCTAGGCTGCTCCGTCGGTCCCTGCTGCTGTGGGTTGCCCTGGAACCGCCGTGTGAAGGGCTGGAACCTCGGCCTGGTGGAAGTTGCCGGCGTGGTGAGCCCCAGGAACTTCGCCGTGGAACTGGTCTGGCGCATCTCATTCAGGACCTTATCGGTGTCCTGACCGAATAGGCCCTGCCCGTCGAAGGGAAACTCCTCGATGAGCTTTTTCATAGCGTCATCGAGGGAGGTGTCCCTGAGCCAAGCATGGCGACGGAGGTAGATTGCGGAGGCCATGTCTTTTGCCGCATAATCGTTGATATGCCGGGCAGTGCGCATCAGCTGCTCGGCGACGAAGTCCCCCTCGGTGGCCAGCGCGTCAATCCTCTTCTGGGCATCGGCGGGCAGTTTTGCCGTCTCAACCTTCACCTGCTCCCAGAGGTGAGATTGGTACAGGCCCATGGCGGCCGAATAGTTTGCGGCCCGAAAGAATAGGGAGCCGGTGGCGTAAAACTTACGCCCCACCGCGTCCAGTTTCTTTCCCTCCGGCGTCGACGGGACCGGGAATCCGCTGGTGGCCGTCCTATGCTGGAAGGCCTTGACCACCAGGGAATTAGGCAGGGGGTGTGCCTGCAAGAACTCGACGTTCTCGTCCAGGACCCGGTACATGCTGTCGAGCCTGGACGAAACGGAGTGTGCCGCCAAAGGTTTCTTCCACGTCGCCCTCGCCGTGGTCATCATGGAGGGGAGCATGGTTATGTGGACCGGTCGCACGGCACGCCTGTCGAGCTTCGCGGTCATCTGATCCTCACCCTCCAACGGCGGTTGGTCGACCTTCAGGTTGAGGGCGGTGCCGAGCCTCGTGAGCATGGCGGTCAGTGAGCGCTGGTCCTCACCACGCGGTGGGTCCACCGAGCCGATGGCCTGTTCCGGCGTGCGCTCGGCGTCGACGTCTCCCTCGTCCTCCTCCGACGACGAGCTGGACTCATCGGAGGACGAGGGAGGCAGTCTTTCGTCCACGTCCGGACCGCGCCAGTACGGCCTGGGCGGGCCGGCGGGATGGGCGTCCACCGCATCAACGTCCGGACCACACCATGACGGGTTGGGTGGGCCGGCGGAGCGGGTACTCGACCCACGGGAGGTCGGTGGGGCCGCGGCAGAGCCGGGATGCCCGGGGCTTGCGGTGGTCGGAACCGGAGCCGCAGAGGCCGCAGGCGTGGAGGTCTGGAATCTGGTCGCAAACGACGCCATGACCTGGAACATCTCTCGGACGAGGGCCATCTGAGACGCGTCCGAGTCCGCTGGGGGTGGAGCTCCGGTGGCCGGCGGGATGGTGGCCCACGAAACGGTGGGAGCCGAAACGGTGGCCGGCGTCGGTGTCGGCGAAACGGTCGTCGAAACGGTGACGACCGCCTTGTCCGTCGGTGTCCTGGGCCGTGGAGAGACGGAGGCCTGCCTCGGCGAGGAGTTTCTGCCCCGAGGAGGAGAGGAGAGCACCTGAGGTGGGCGAGCTGGAGCCCCAGCCCTGCGTCCTTTCTCAGGTGACCCGGAAGACGACCGTCCTCCCCAGATGGAGGATCCCGGAGAAGGACATCGGGCAGTCGAGAACGGCGGCGAAGGCCCGGGAGAGGCGGGTGTGCGCGGAGTGGGGGGAAGCGACCGTCTCTTCTCCGACCCACGCTTGCGCTTCTTCTCACCGTTCTTGTCCTTCTTCTTCTTCTTCCTCATCGGAAGCACGGAGGAAGAGGCCGGCGGTGGTTGAGCGGCAGCGGTGGCCGTGGAGGCGGACGCGGCGGGAGCCAGAGCGAGCTCCATCAGGTGAGCCTTGAGGCGATTGCTTCGGTTCTGCACCGCGAGGCGCGTAAACTTTTTGCAATGCGGGCAAGACTGGCTCTGACGCGACTCTCCCAAGCAAAAAAGGCACAGGCTGTGTCCGTCGGAAGCCGGAAACTTCTTAAGGCAAGCCGTGCACTGTTTAAACGCTGCAGCCATCAACCGCGGAAAAAATTCTTCCAGTGGAAGTTTCTGGAGACGAGTACCCCGAAGGGCCGACCAGCCGCCACCCCCTTGAGGGGGGAGACGGTGATCGATGCGAAAAATTGGCTACTGAATCCACTCAAGAGAAGAGACAGAGCCGGGGTGGCGATCCTGCCCGGAGGACAAGATCACCGAGAAAAATTATTAAGATTTGCCAAAAAGACTTTCCCTCAGAAGGGCGAAAAAATTGAGGAAGCTCTCAACGATCGTCCTGCTGCTACGGCGGAAAGAAGAGAACTGAGGTAAAATGGCGCGCGGGCGCCTCAGGGTGGGCGGTACGGTGGGCGGTCTTACCGCCAAAACTTTTGACCAATAGCTTTTCAAGCCTCCGATCGGCTGTTCTGCGCAGGCGCATAACCCATGAGTGTGGATTCACAAACTATACGAAGGAGAACTCCTCAAAGTTTTAATGAAATTCTCACAAAGCAGGTAGATGAACCACCTAAACACAGACTTTGGTCTTATCCAGTTTCAGCTTCAATCTGTTTTAGTCTCATCCAACCCATGACCGTAGCCAGGCAATATGCAAGATCAGGACCCACTTCCACTGCAAATGGTGGAAAGGACAAGGTTGTGTATCATCAACATAACGATGAAAAAATACCCTAAATCTCTGAATGGCCTTGCTCAGCAGCCTCATAACCTTCTGGAAGTGATCCTTCTAAAAAGAATTGGAGCTAGCACAAGGCCAACTCACTAACCACAAAGTGGAGAGCTGCTCTAGGAGGCTATCATGGTCAGGGGTGTCAAAGGCCACTGAGATGTTGAGGACAACCAACAAAGAGATTTCCTCCTGGTCAGACTCTCTCTCAATCGTGCAGTGCGACCAGGGCTACTCCATTCTATGGTGGAAATGATCGAGGGAGTCAGTTTTAAATACTGTAGTTTGGATGTTACAGGAAATGAAGACAAAATCCAAATATTACAGTCTCTGAGACCTCCCTAGTTCCCATCTTCAAATGTAACCAGAACACTGTTTCAAGACATCTGTGCCAATGAACCTTATAAGAATTTTAAGACTTTAGACAGTTGAAATGCAACTCTTTTCAATTGGTACTATTGGCCTATGTCAGTTCTACACTGATTAGTAGTACAATATGACCTCAGTAGAAGCCTTTCTTTGCCTTGGTAACTGAAAACCTTAGGAGTAGGAATTGAACCAAGAACAAGTAGGAATAAAAGACATACCTTCTGTTGCTGAACCACAGCCAGTCCCTTTGCAATGGCATAAATAGTGTGTTGATCTCTGCTCAATGGATTAAGGTAGGGGTGGCCAACCTTGATGCTCCAGCTGTTCTTGGACTTCAATGACCAGAAGCCCAAATCAGCACACCAGCTTATCAGGGCATCTGGGAATTGAAGTCCAAGAACAGCTGGAGAGCCAAGTCTCAGGAACCCTGATCTAGCCTGGCATGCTACAGATGTGTTGTCCTACAGCAGGGGTGGCTAACCTTAGTGCTCCAGCTGTTCTTGGACTTCAATTACCAGAAGCTCAAGTAAGCATACCTGCTGATCAGGGATTCTGGGAACTGAAGTTCAAAAACAGCTGGAGCACTAAGGTTGGCCACTCTTGGATTAAGGAGATGGAAGGTAGTTAAATATCTACCACAAGTTGCAGTTGTATAGTTTTTTAAAAACCATTTGCACTTACTTTTACAATTTGATGTTTTGATATACTGTAAATAAATTTTTTAAAACAGTACACCATAGTTTTTCTAGCATGGCTAAAATGCTGTGTGGCTTTTTAATGCACAAAGGCATTACATGCATTTTGGAGGGGGAAGTTCATTATTCTCCAAGCCTATATACAAAAGGATGAAAAGTTCAATGCAAAAGCAATTAAAATACACAACGTGGTACACACCAGCAAAATAAATCTTCCTTCTTTAAAAAAAAATCAAAGCTCAGCCTTCCAACGTAAACAGACTGCAACCTTTAAAAATGATATCTTAGATATTCATTTGAAAATAAAACAGTATCTTCCTCAGATCAGAAAGAAGCACTAACCATATGTTAAACAGCAGCAACATCTGAATGCAGTAATGGTGAAAGCTTTAAATAGTTATACGAAGCTGTTAAATGAATAGAAGGAAAATTGGATCTGATCAACAACAAAATAATTCCATGGCTACAGCTAACAGACTATTTACTCAGCTACTTCTGTATAAATAAAAACAGATTATATTATTTAATTCTAATATCAGCACAAATATTTTAGCACCAAGTCGAGATTTGACTTTATACCCCCTGAATTGATTTCAGAGCTACAGCTAAATGAGACCACATCTCTCATTGTGCTTTTGTCATAACATGCTCATGTGTAGCAAACTGTGAAGAAAATGTAGTAATTAGAGGTTAAATTAATCCCTGACAGACAAGAAGCTTAGTAAATCCAGGACTTCTGCACAAAGCATTGCGTGGAGCTCACCAGTCTTGCAGAATTAGACACAAAGACCATTGCAGTTGTAATGCACTTTGTCAATCTTAACACAAAAGGGTTGAGAGATGTAAGCACCAAGAAAAGGCTTCAAAAACTCAAATATACAATCTAGACCTCTTTGACAATGCAACTTGTAGTGTAATGCAATTGTCTAAAATGGCACTGCAATATACTCAGGGTTGACAAGTTGGAATGACATCACTTTTGGACATCACTTTTGCACCCTGTGAATCCACACAAATGGGTTTACTGCGATTCATCCAGCCCGCGCTGCTCTCGTTGCTCCCGGAAGCGGAAGTAAAACGCGCCCGTACAGAGGAAGGGTTAACCCTGAAGAGCCTTAACCATTCGGGCGTGTTTTACTTCCGCTTCCAGGAGCAACGAGGGCAGCGTGGGCCAGATGAATCGCAGTAAGCCCATTCGTCTGGATTCACAGGGTGCTTGGGATTCTGGGAATTGAAGTCCAAGAACATCTGGAGTGCCAAGGTTCGCCATCATGGGCATAGCCTATGGCTGCTTAATGGGCTCTCAGAAATGCCATTTCTTGTTTTTATTCATGTTTTCGAGACCTGATAGCTAAACAAGTTAATTGGAAGGCAGAATAGAAAAAAAAACTATGTTTAAATACTAGAAATCGGTAGGGGGGTGAAATGGAAATTTGTTTTC
Source organism: Bradypodion pumilum (assembly GCA_035047305.1). Taxonomy (NCBI): domain Eukaryota; kingdom Metazoa; phylum Chordata; class Lepidosauria; order Squamata; family Chamaeleonidae; genus Bradypodion; species Bradypodion pumilum. The sequence goes on along the minus strand of JAWDJD010000011.1, from coordinate 7,582,160 downwards.
GCATTCAGATAACAGCCTATCAAAAGATTAATTACATTTTACAGATCTGGGGAAGTGGATATGACATTCCAGAAAGAACAATGTAGAAATGGTAGAGCAAGTGTAACATTAATACAGGTTCAAGTTCCTCTAATAGTGGGGAGGTAATAGCAATTAAGCAATAATTTATATATAGCCTTGACTTTGCTTTACTTTTCAATTTCTAAAGCTGCTAAACTCATTTTACTAAGTTGCATAAACTACTACAACCTCTAGAGCCCTGTTTATACAATCAGTTATCCTGGGTTAAGGATGCTTGAACTAACTTCAACCTCTAATCTGCGTACATGTTTTAAGGGGTGAATCAGAGGTTAGGATGGGTAGAAAGAGCTCACAAACTCTGTTAACAAAAAAGGTGGGATCAAATCATTATGAACTCGCTGTTCCAGAGGAAATACAGTAAAACCCCGGGTTACGACGGAGGTCCGTTGTAACCCCAAAAAAATTGTAACCCGAAACATCCATAGGGATGCATTGAAAAATTAAAAAAATGGTCCTGAATTGATCGTTGTAAACCAAAACAAATACATTAAAAATTTGTAAAGCAGGACGGCATTTCCATAGGATTTGCTGTTGTAAACCGGAGCAAACTTAAACTTAGGCCGTTGTAATCCGTGGTTTTACTGTACAGTAATTTGTGAATGATATTGCAACTGGAAACATCCCAGTATACTTTATTCCTATTCATGACTTGTGTAGCTATGAAAGAAGTATGTAAATTGTGTTCTTCAGAAACCTGGTCTTCCATGGAACATTACAAGGAGGCTTCAGTTCGAAGCAACGGCAGGTAACATTCTGGGGAACAGAGCATATGCTTGCCACTACAAGCCAAAGACTGGTGGTGGAGCACATAATATCTACATCAGGAGTTCTCAACCTTTTCAAGCCGCAGGCCTCAGACAGCTGAGCGGGCCAGACTGGTGGCTCCCCCCGCCTTAAACACTACTGTAAAACATGTCCGCGGCTGTCATAAACATGTTTATGACAGCCGCAGGTGCGTTTACGGCTTCCGCAAACGCATCCACTTCCAGTGGTGGCCACATGAAATGGTGCTGCAGGTCAGGTCCAGCCTGCGGGCCATAGGTTGAGAACCCTTGACGTACGTGCAGAAGGCCTTCCTTCCCTCCCCTCAGATCTCTGACCAAAACGGCAAAAAGCCACTGTGAGTCAAAACTCCAGATGTAGCTACTGCCAGCTAAACAAGCAACATTGAACCAATAGCTGGGCAGTCTGCTGTAAGTGTTCCCTGTCATGTGTAGCCAAAGGCAAATGCTGGGTCTGTTTCCAGTTCATACAGGGCAAACGTGAAGCCAAACAGGTCTGCCCAGAACTGGTCTTGATTTCAAGAACCCTTCCAATAGAAAACAGGCAAGGGTCAAAGTAGGGGTGTTCCTTGACAGTGAAAGTTTTAAAAACATTGTCTTGGAGTGTATCTGTATGAAAGCGAGAACAGGCGCAAAATCCCTGAATTGTGTTAAAAAGTTACTCAACAGTAATCAAAGCATTACATATACAGTACATACATTACATGTATGTACATGCTGGAGATGGCATAGAGCCCATGATAATTAGGTAAAAGTAAAGGTCACCCTTGCTCGAAAGCCAGTTGTATCCAACTCTAGGGTTCAGTAGTCATCTCTGTTTACAGCCAAAGAGCCAGCACTATCTGCGTCCGCAGACATTTCTGTGGGCACGTGGCAGGCATGCCTCAACACCGGAGTGCGTGGAACACTGTTTACCTTCCCACCAAAGTAGTCCTTATTTATCTACTTGCAATTTCTTGCTTTCGAACTGCTAGGTTGGCAGGAGCTGGGAGAGACACGGGAGCTCACTCCGTTGTGCAGTACTCGGGAATCGAGCTCTGACCTTCCAGTCGACGAGTTCAGCATCTTAATCACTTGAGCCACCACGGATAATTACATACTGTATGTCCTTTTCAGGTTCAAGATTTTGCATTACAACATAGCAAGAATACATGAGTTGTTGCAATGTTTCCAAGAGGAGTCTGCTCTGTTTAAACATTTTTGTTACTAATAGTAAAACACTCCCGTGATTTCAGTTGAGAAAAACAAGGAATAGAATTTCTTGCAAAAACCAGAGTTTTAAGTTCAGCTAATGGAGAAGGTCTGAGATGTTATGGGCTGAAAACGAGAAAGAGCTTTCCAAAATTCAGTATTGCTTGTATTTATAGGAACAGCTTTACTGCTTTTTATATATACAGTAGAACCTCACATAAAGAGTGCCTTGCTTAGAGACTAACTCGCTTAAAGAGCAGAATTTTCTCTGAATGGTCACCTCGCTTAACAACTAAAACCAACCAAAAACTCACTTAACAACTAAATCGAGGTTTGCAATCCCCCCCCCCCCTTCCTGCCAGAAGTCACAATCGGTCACTTACAATGGTGTTTCACTTAAAGAGCAAAATCGCTTAAAGAGCAATCCCTTGGAACACATTATGCTCTTTAAGCAAGGTACCACTGCAGTTGTTTTTATATATAGTGGTACCTCATACGATTTTAATCCATTCCACAAAGCAATTGCTATACGATACATGCATCGTATAGCGATTTTCCCTATGGAATGCATCGTACAACAATTTTTTTGCTAAGTGGTTTTTCCCATTGAAAAATTGTTGTACAGATTTTTCCCATAGGGAAAATTGTTATGCGGGATGCCATTTCCCCCAAAAAACCTAATTGTTATGCGATTTCCTTGCTATATGGGGTGATTGTTGTATGAGGTTCCACTGTAGTTGTTCTTCACCATCCCCCATGCATATATGTAATGACACGTGATAGATCAGGATAGCAGTATGGAAAGCTATCCTATACTAAGGCTTGTACCTAGTGATGCAATTTCATTTGTGCAACACCCATTGTGTTAGAAATTACACATCTTCAGATTTAGTACAAGAGCGAGATCCCAAACCCATTTTGTTGCACAATAAATGTGCAGGTTTTACAGCAACTCATTTTACAAGGTCATATAATCCAACTCAACTATGCTAGTGGGGATTTCCACACTGGTTGCATTACACTCAACTCAGTAGTCTGGAGAGGTCTGTGCACCAGTTCACACGGTCGGCTATCTCAACTCTGATTGGCATTTTGACTCTACAGCTTTTGGAAGGCGTTTTACCGTAAGGACTCTGCCCTTGGGACATGTATACAGAGACACCAGGGAGATCAGGATCGTACCTCGCAAGCAGCAAGATGAGAAAGACAAGGAAACTAACTGCCTTCAGCTTGGATCAAATGTTCAATTATATTTAACAAGAGTCAGCCAAAGCCAACCATAGTTACATGTTAAGGTTTTTGTAAAGCGACAGAAGCAAAGTTGCAGAAATCAGTCTCTTGTCTTCTGCCTGACTTTCCCCCACCCATCACCTCTGAAGGTAAGAGACATAAAAATCTAGACTTCCACCCTGCTTCAAGCCACCCTGCTGTGTCAGGCAAAGGCCCTCTCCCTGCAGAGAGGCAGGTAATCTCCATCGTGTCGACAACAGACTGGACCTCCAGATGCTTCTTCTCAAACTGAAGAGCACAAAGGGTGGCACAGCTGAGGTCAGCAAGCAGGTTTTAAGAGCCAAGGAGAAAGAAAGAAAGCTGTCTCTGTCAGTGGCGCATACATTTGTGATGCTGCATAGTGCTGAAATATCAGATCATCAAATCATTAACACTCCAGGATATGCCCCAAAATGTATAAATAAAGGCCTCCTTATCAGTTGAGCAGTCAGATTTCCTGCATGGTACACACTGGCAAAGCAACATCAATGACTTTACAGAAACCTGGGAAGTTCCAGATTTATTGCTGTTTTGTGAGAAATGTTTCTTCACTGATGAAAAGCAGGAGTACAGCATCATCTGTTCTGTGGTGTCTTTCCTTCATTGGCCCTACAGCCATGAAAAAACATGGCTGCTGGCGTTATACTTGAGGTGGCACGGTTTATATCAGAGTTTCTCAAACTTGAGCCCCCAGATGTTCTTGGGGACTTCAATTACCAGAAGCCCAAGTCAGTATACAGGTGAAACTCAGAAAATTGCAAATGTTCATTCTGTTCAGTAATGCAACTTAGAAGGTGAAACAAATATATGAGGTAGACTCATTACATGCATAGTGAGATAGTTCAAGCCTTACTTTGTTATAATATTGATGCTTATGGCTTACAGTTTATGAAAACCCAAACCACCACCCCCAATCTCATGTACCCCATAATCACCACTTAACCTCATGTACGCTGTATGCCATGATCAGTACAATTATAACAAATTAAGGCACGACATCTCTTACTTTGCATGTAGTGAGTCTATCTCATATAATTGTTTCACCTTTTAAGTGAAATGAATGAACATTTGCACGATATTCAATTTTTCCGAGTTTCACCTGTATCTGCTGGGTGAGGCTTCTGGTAATTGAAGTCCAAAAACATCTGGGGGACCCCCAAGCTTGAGAAATCCTGGCTTATACTAAAAGTCTGCATAATTTGAAATAATCACTGGCAAGCCACTTTGAGATAATCATGGAGACTATCATATTAGTGTGGAGGGCCTCAGCTTTCTATCCACCAAACAACCTGATCAGGAATCTCAGAATGGTTGTCTGGCAGCTGAAGTCAACCATGAGGTTTTTACATTTGCTCTGGGCATGCTATCACCTCTCAAACTAACCCACATCATGTGGTAGGGGAACTCATTTGTAAGTCTGGAATAGCCATAAGTTATGTCAAACATTATTATTATTTTTTTAAAAAAGTCTGTGACATGCTCATTTGCTGCCCAATACTTTGAGCAAGACACACTAATAACTTCATCAAAGATCCCCTCTTTATTTCAGAGCTTTGTATAGGACAGAGCAGTAACGCAATATCATTGTTGATCTAGCAGTGAGATTGCTAGTATCAGAATTGCTAAAGACCAAGCACGAGTCGGCGTATCTAACACTTTGTTCAGCAACAGCTTAAATATCACTTGGACTATATTGCCACATCAACTGCCTTGTTTACTGTAATGCAGCCAGATGGTAAGTGGCGCACTGTTTTGAATTGCACTTGATACAAAGGTTCTTCCCTTTCTTTAAAGACCATAATAAAGAACCTTGTGGTGTATTTCTAGATGCTTCACTGCCTTGTTCAAAAACACTGTCCTTTCCAGCATGCTGAGCTGAATGCAAAGCCATCTTGAATAGCTGTGGAACTTATGAAGAGAAATACAAGTTCCACTATGGTCTTGGTCGACAAATCTGACACGGGTGGCTAAACCCCAGAAAAGGAACACACTTGTATTAAACAGATAAACTACCAACAACTCTTGGTTCCTACACATCTCTCTGTGTGCACCCATGGGTGTAGAAGCACAGTGGAACCTCAGTTAAAATAATTGATGCTTTCTCCGGGACGTTTCTTACAACAAAAATTACTTTAACCGAATTTCCCATACGAATACACTGAGTGCAATTTCCCATAGGAATGTATTAAAACCCAAAATACTTTAACTGAAACGTGGTTTCCCATAAAGAATGCATTGAAAACCAATTAATCTATTCCAAAAAAATTTCGTAAACTGAGCCACTATTTTATATGGATTTCCTTTTGTTATGCAATTTTTATGTTAACCGAGCCATTTGTTAACCAAGGTTTCCACTGTACACAAGCTGATGTGTTAGTTTTGTAGCTTGATCCAGCAGAGAAACCTATGATTCTCAAGCCTTTAAAAATAAAGGTTAAGGTAAAGGTTTCCCTTGCTTGAAAGCTCGTCGTATCTGACTCTAGGGTTCAATGTTCATCTCTGTTTGAAAACCGAAGAGCCAGCGATGTCTGTTTCTACAGGACGTTTCCGTGGTCATGTGGCAGGCATGACTAGACACCGGAGTGCACGGAATGCTGTTTACCTTCCCGCCAAAGTGTTCTCCATTTATCTACTTGCAATTTCTTGCTTTCGAACTGCTAGGTTGGCAGGAGCTGGGACAAAGACGGGAGCGCATTCCATCCTGCAGTACTCGGGTATCGAACTGCTGACCTTCTGCCTTCCAGTCAGTGTCTTAGCCCCTTGAAGAACTGCAGTTAACAAGTTGGCAGAAGGAGGTTCGGTGCACCCAGTGCTGTAGAAAGGACTTGGAACTCTCCATATCAGCCTTTCTAAGCTTCTTTTCGATTGTCTTTACTGGACCATACACTATTTCCTAACTCTCACCAACTAAACTTGCAAAACGCTGGGCTTTTAAAATCCATATAACAGGATAAAAACCATGAATATATGAAATGTGAAATAGGTCGATGCTAATTGTAGCATAAGAACAAAATATCATACATCATATAAACAAAATATAATGATTGAATCATGATATATGGGATTGATTGGTTTTGTACTAATCTCCCTCCACTCAGATATGAACCACTTCGAAGCAACACAGGGAAACTCCATTCTAATATAGCCCAATAGTGAAATGTGAAAACAGTGCCAGTGGAACATCAAGTCAATCTTCCCACCAAAATGGTCCCTATTTATCACCTTACAATTTTTTGCTTTCAAACTGCTAGGTTTGCAGGAGCTGGGACAGATACAGGAGCTCATTCTATCCTGCAGTATTTGGGTGTCGAACTGCTGACCTGCACCTTTCCAGTCAGCATCTTAGCCTGATAGGAGTATACTAAGGCATCATCTACATCAGGGATTTCCAACCTGTGGACCGTGGCACCATTTCATGTGGTCCCCCACCGCCTCCACCACACCAGGGAATGTCATGTGGTGGAGGAAGGGTGAAATGGCCATCCTGCCCCCAAAGCTGTCTGAGGGAGCGTGACCCAGCCCCCAGCTTTAAAAGGTTGAGAACTCCTGATCTACATATTTTTAAAAAACTCATTTCAAATGCATAATGTGATATCTTTATTAGACCATTAAACAATCAAACAAGTAGTGTGAGGTTTTTTGGGCCGTGAGTCCCTTCTTCAGGCCAATATTTTATGGACAGTGCCGAAAAAGTGTCCCAAAAATTCATGGCAGAGGTCTGCGCCAAGACCTCTTGAGGCGAGCTGAGATGCTGGCTGTAAACTGCCAAAGACACTTTCCCCCAAAATTTACTAGATAACAAAAGCTATGTGCTGCTTGACTTTTGGACTTGATTGTCTGAAACCTCATGTAACTCTCAAGGGAGCAATCTGCAGAAACTACTCTTGTGCAAGCCCCACTGAGATAAAATACACTTCTTGGAAACTAGGTTTGTGCAGAAGAACGTCCCAGTCGTTTGGCCGCTAGTATTTTTAAAGAATCACTGAAAACACCCCTCCACAAACCTCTTACAGTCGACTGGTGCTACCTAGGTTACCGTCAATGGCAATGAAGCGGGTATATTATTTTAGAAAAGGGGTATGACGGGAATTGGCTGCATTGTGCTGATCCATAGTAACCAAGAGCTGTTCGTCCATCATTTATCTCTTTCACCAACAACATATGGGTTTGTCTATTCACACTCTCAGCATTCTATCTGCTCCAACAAACACCCAGCATTTTCTGCTTGGATAAGGAGATTTTTTAGTTACATCCATTATGTGCGTATCAACATTTATGGCACTGAGATAATTGCCCACGAGCTCACGGGGATAAAAGCTCCCTCTTTATAACATAACATACACACACCCCTTCTGGGAGGGGGGGAAATCAATATTGATATAAAATAGTCTGACGCACAGCCCTGGATACACAAATTGGTCTATTTGAATATATATATATATATATATATATATATATATATATATATATATATATATATATATATATATATATATATATATATATATATATATATATATATATATATATATATATATATATATATATATATATATATATATATATATATATATAAAGAAAAAGCAGGCCATAGTAGGAAGATGGAAAAGCAGACCTTGCTAATGAGTAATGATTGGAGATGGCTCTTTATATAGAAGAGGAAAAAAGAAGGAGTTAGAAGCAATGCAATCTTAATCATTACTCAAATAAGCAAATGGCAAACCTGACAAATATGAAGAAAATTCTTTGGAAAAATGCCACCTTCTTGTTTGATCCTATTGAATTATATTGGACGTACGACCAGGTAGTAATGAATTGCAACTTACAAGTACTTGCCAATAGAATTGAATTGGCAGGAGGGAAAGCAAAGTGTTTCAGAGTCAGCATCTCCACTACCATTCTTTAGTAATTCCAAGTCTCCCCCCCCCCCCCAAAAAAAAAAAGGTTGTTTCTAAATGCATAGCACTTTGGTGGCAGAAAGGGATACAGTGAAAACCCCGACTTGCACATGCCTCAAGTTACATAAAATTAGACTTACATGACTACAAACCATGTCTCGATTTACGTAAATGTCCCAACTTATAGTATGTAACACGATTTCCTATGGGTTAGCTTCGAGTGACATAAAATAAAATTTCCTATGGGTTTGCTTTGATTTACATAAAAATTTTATTTTTCCTATGGGTTTGCTTTGAGTTACATAGATAGATAAATCTTTATTGTCATTGTCCTGCACAGAACGAGATTGGGAGGGGAAAAAAACCACTTAACAACCCAACAAAACCTAAACAAAATACAACTATACAAAATTATCAACATACTCCCACCCCACATATACACATTTAACCCCTAAAAAGCCGATTTACATAAAAACCCGATTTATATGGAATTGTCTTTTTACGTAAGGAGTTTTTTTTTTTTACTGTATATCTACTAGGAGAGACGCCAAGTGGATTCTGTTTCTACTTGGATCCATGCAAAAAGTGAACATGAGGAGAAGTGTGTTTATAGGCATGAAAATGACAACTTCAGGAATTCTGAGTGTCGGCCTCCCTGGGGAAAAACACAAAACTATTTCTTTGGGGGAGAAACTTCCCTACTTAAAAAAACCCACATGATTTTGATTTCAGAATCTGCATTTGACAACCTTGTGGCGATCTCAAGATCTATCTCAACAATTTATGCAATACTCTCCAATTGTCGACTGGAACTCGTATCCGAGAATGCATTTTTCCCCTTGAAGCAAGAAAAAAATGTCGCTGGTGTGAATTTGCTTAAGGTGGATCCCAGCTTGCCATGAAGTGACCCACACACGATGATCGTGGAGCCATCTCCTGCGGCACACATGAAATGAGACATGCAAGATTTAACACCAGGACTGCAATGGACTGCCGCAGCCTTGAGGATATGAACCCTCCCATTATATACAAATAAAACTGGTGATGGTGGGCTGAAGCAGCGATTACTTTTAATGTCAACATTACACTTTTTTGTAAGATAGCACAGAGATGCTCAGAACAAACTTTATCCGAACCAGCACTTTCAACCAGCAAACCTACGCAACAGAAACACTCTTTACTCTTGAGATTATATGTAGCTTTCAAACTAGATACACAGTTCCATTTTGGGCAGCATTTCCTGCAAGCTATAATGTATCCCCCCCATATTTCACACATCTGAATGCTAAACTAGCTCCAGAGGTTTGTATCCAAGCCAGAAGGAAAAGTCAAAACACTGTCCCTTCCCCTACTAATGTAACAAGGTTACAGTTCATTAGGCTACGTATTTTCCTGCTCTTGTTCCACTGAATCCTTGTGGATTGTTTGCCATGTCTCATTATGCTATCATTATGTCCAGACACAGTCACACAGTGACAGGCTCTTGTTGCATGATACAGCCATCCTCTCCAAAAATAACGCAGGGACACTGGAAAAGTCATAGAGCAGGGGTGGCCAACCTACAGCCTGTGGGCCGGCCCCGGCCTGTGGTACCATCTCGTGTGGCCCATGCCACCGCCACACTGGAACCGTTTACAACAGCCATAAAACACATCCACGCCTGCATGCCCCATGGAAACAGCGCCCTGCTGCCTCAAGGGTTCTGGCTTGGGCAGAAATCGACTTGCGCCACTGTGTAGCCGCCCAGTGTCATACTTACACCCACCTCTGGGGGGCACCAGACCCTGTGGTGCACCGGGATTTGTCCCGGTGTCCAAAATAGCCACCACAGGCCTTCTAGTGGAAAAAAAAGAGAAACTCACAGAGTGGCCTCAGCAAGATTAATTGGAACATAAAACTGGTAAAGAAATTCAGCCCCAAAACAACTACTGTATGTAAGACTGTTGTGTATGATTTGTTTTTCTCCAGCACTTTGATTGCAAAATTGCCATAAACTGAATGGAAAGCTGTAGACCAGGGATCTCAACCTGTGGCACCATTCCATGTGGGGTCCCCATTGCCTCCACCACACCTGGAAGTGCCATATGGTGGAGGAAGGGCAAAATGGCAGTCCAGCTCACGAAGCTGTCTGAGGGAGTGTGACCCGGGCCCCAACTTAAAAAGGTTGAGAACTCCTGGTGTAGACGGAGGTTCAGGTGCAACTCTTATAGTTGATGGAGGAAGGGGCTCTTAGTTCTGCCACTTGAAACAATTATGCTGCAAGGTGTTAAGCACACTCCCCCCCCTTCCAACACAACCAAAGAGGAAAACTCCCTGGACTTTGTTTCTAGGGTGTCAAAAGAGAACTTATTTTCCTTTCCAAGTTGGAAAAAAAGTATATCTCATGATTTGGCAGGATTCACTCTCCTAAAAAATATGGGAGGGAAATGCCAACTCTGTTTTCAATTTGATGTGAAAAGGGCCTTATCCTCCCCCCCCCCCCGCCCCACTGGAGAGAAGTTGTTAACTTCACCTCCTAGTAGAAGACAGACAGTTTTCTGTTTGTTTTCCATCCCCAGCAACCGACTACAGTACTTCCTGGTTGCGTTAAAAAGCTTTGTGACGTTCCTCTTTCAGCCCACACACCACTGTGTCACTATCAACGTCAGCAGAAGGGAAAACATTAAAATTGCCCTTTTGCTAATGCTTTCCTAACATGGAATTTTCTTGTCACTTTTTCTCCCCTCCCCTCGCCACCGGAAGCAACTTTCCCCAAAACTGTTTCTCTTTGCACACCATCCTCCTCCGCACGACGTACAGAGAACCTACCAAAACTGTGAGATTGAGGGGCTTCCTTTTGACTTTGGCTGGCTCCCACTTGGTGCGAACTCCAGAGTGTGTTCCAGGGAGCAAGCGTCTGATCAAGGCATGCGCAAAGCAGCATGAGTCAGGTGTACTGTGAGCTATGGAGTCCATGCACATGGTGAACCAAAAGAGTAGGCAGGTGGTACTCCACTTCCCCCTTTGAGAGGGTGGAGGGAGAGGAGGACGGCCACAAGGTAACAGATGCATTTCCTTATCAGCAACTCACTTTTAAAATAGCAGAATTATTTTATCCCCAGGAAAGATTTGGAGAGGGTGACCGAAGCCTCCTTCACTTGACAGTCAAAATTAAGATTTGATCTGTCTTCCTGGTGTTCAAATCTACTACTCTTTTACTTCTTTAAAGGTAAAAGATCACCCTACCTTGCTTGAAAGCCTGTTGTATCAGACTCTAGGGTTCAGTGCTCAGCTCTGTTTCATAGTCGAAGAGCCAGGGCTGTCTGCTTCTGCAAACGTTTCCATGGTCATGTGGCAGGCATGACTAGACACCGTCGCGCACGGAGCGCTTTTTACCTTCCCACCGAAGTGGTCCCTATTTATCTACTTGCAATTTCTTGCTTTCGAACTGCTAGGTTGGCTTATGGCCAGCTATTTCAAAAAGATACAGTACATGAATGGCTTAGACCACACCTAGGAGCCTCCGGGTGAGCAGCGTTTATATAAGTGCTCAGAGGGGGAACATGATACCTCGGTAAGAAAGCAATAGATAACTCTATTACATTGCACTCCTTTTGAGAACTCCTTTTAGTGTGCAAACTGCGGAGCACCTCAAAGTGTGGGTAGGATGAAGAGAGATGTTTCTTTAAGGGAAGAGCTGATTAGCTGCTCTTGCTGGCAATAAACAGCTGGTCAGTCCAGTGGGTTCAAGGCCATTGCAGCTAGCATGTGCCCCCCCTCTCTCTCACACACACAGAGGCACCATATGTTTCATCTCTCAGATCAGTAGCTTTAGTTTCCAATAATCTTGCTCCAAAAGGGAAGCACAAAGAAAGGGAGAGGAGGAAAAAAAAAGGGGGGGGGGAACAGGAAAGAAGCAAGAGGGAGCCCATGTTTTGCATCTGATTTATTATATTTGCCCATGTTTACCAAGACTTTCAGTGGGGAAAAAATCATACACATATGTAGGCGTTTCGTTTAGCTTTGTGCAGCTGTTAAGAATAGAGACAACTCCTCCAGTTTGATAGAATCTTCTAGGAAATTCAATTAGGATATTCAATGCTCTATATCATGGATGCCCAAACTATGGCCCGGGGGCCGGATCCGCCCCTGATGGCAATTCATCCGGCCTACAAAGCCCTTGTTGCTCCCGGAAGCAAAATGTGCCCGTACTGGCGCATTTTACTTCCACTTCTGGGAGGAACGAGGGCTTTGCAGGCCAGATGAATTGGTGTTGGGGGCCGGACCTGGCGTAGTGGTTTGAGTGTCAGACTAGAACTTGGAAGACCTGCGTTTAAGTGGATAAGATGCTGACTGGGAGGCGGAAGGTCAGCAGTTTGATTCTTGAGTACTGCAGGACGGATTGAGCTCCCGTCTTTGTCCCAGCTCCTGCCCAACCTAGCAGTTCGAAAGCAAGACATTGCAAGTAGATAAATAGGGACCACTTCAGTGGGAAGGTAACAGCGTTCCGTGCACTCCGGTGTCTAGTCATGCCTGCCACATGGCCACAGAAACATCTGCAGAAGCAGACAACGCTGGCTCTTCGGCTTTGAAACAGAGATGAGCACTGTACCCTAGAGTCGGATACGACTGGCTTTCGAGCAAGGAAAACCTTTCCCTTTACTAGTCATGAAACATACTGGTGATCAACGTTGGATCAACCTCACAGAGTTGTTGGGAAGATAAAGCAGGAATGAAGAGAGCTACCCATCGACTTGAACTCACTGGAGGAAAAGCAGGTTGAAAAAGTAATAAATAAATGGGGGGACATTGGAAAGCTTCCAGGTGGCAACATATAAGTTATGTCACATGCCCTTCCTGATGGGGCAAGACCACCATTAGCTGTGGCAACTTTCATCCCATGCTAAACTTTCCAACATGTTCCAACACTTGTCAATGCTCCAGATAATCCACTTTTTAAAGATTTTTCCCCAGAAAGCACACAGACTTGCTGGATTGCAATCAGTACGTCTAAAAAAGCCAGTTCCTGGCAGCCTCCACAGGTAAAAATGACTGTATGAATTGGTCAAAATGGAAGAAGGCACACTGGCTCAACTTTTTCTTACTTCAGCTAGCATCTCATGAAGGATGCTCCTTCTTTTAGCATATCACTCCTGCTCATTACATCAGGTGCTGCCCACTTAGTTTAAAGTCTAGAGCAGTGATGGCGAACCTATGGCACGCGTGCCAAAGGTGGCACTCGGAGCACCCTCTGTGGGCACCCGTGCAGTCACCCCAGCACAGAGCTTGCCCCGCTGCTCTGCCTAGCAGCCCAATAGGAACACATCCTCCCTTCCCCAGCACAGAGTTCACCCCATCTCTCTGCCCAGCAGCGCAATGGGAGTGCTTCCTCCCTCCCCTGTTGCTGTGTTGGCACATTGAGATAAATAAGTGGGTTTGGGGTTGCAGTTTGGGCACTTGGTCTCTAAAAGGTTTTTCATCACTGGTCTAGAGCAGTGGTCCCCAAGTTGGGGCCCACGCCCCACAAGTGGACTTCAATTCCCAGAAGCCTAAGTCAGTACATTGGCCAATCATTATTTTGGGGAATTGACTTAGGCTTCTGGGAATTATAGTCCAAAAGCCAAAAGTTGGGAAACACCGGTCTAGAGCAGAGGTTCCCAACCTAAGGCCTGTGGACCGGATCCGGCCCATGGTACCATTTCATGTGGCTCCCCACCCCTCCAAGGGCATTCGAGAAACAAAATGGCTACCCCCTTTGAAGCTGTTGGCACAAAATGGACACCCCCATCACTGAGGCAGGGCAAGAGTCCTACATACAGTACGGCTGCTGTTTGTACCCTGCCAAGATTGCTTGGATATGAATCTCCTCTTCTATAGGACTCATATTTGATTTTCTTCCCTCTTTAGTGGAACTCTGGTTAGAGGTTGGTTTACAAAGGACCCATGGATTAATTGGTTGAGTTCCCCTTGTATACCGCCGCCATAGCGCAAGCCCTCTCGGAGTGGCTATTTACTTCAAACAGCAAAATTCTCCAAGTCAGTTGTCCTCAGGACTTACTTATTGGTCAGACTTTCCTCCAAGTAAGAGACCTCCAAAACTGACACGCTTTAGGTATTAACCAGGGATTAAAGAGCTAAACATAGAAACACTAGAGAATTATATAATAGGGAAATAATGTGTTTCCACTACAAGTTGCTCTATTTAACTCCTAACTAGTTGAAAAGGAGAGATTTCCAGCTAAGAGCTGATTAAATCACATAAATCTGCAGACACCCACAAAGCAAGATCTGTAGAACAAAGGAGGCAGAAAACCTCTCTTGGGTTTTCACTCCATACTCAAGTAAATGTTTGAAATAATTCATTTACAGGTGCCTTCTCAAAACCCACTCTGTTGACAAGTGACCTCCATCCTCCCCAACAGCTGTGCTAGCTGGACAGGATGAAACATGGGAATTGTAGTCCAAAAATATGAGGTACTGTATGCACTAAATTGGGGAACTCATTGTCATGCTGTTTCCAGTCAGCCAAGAAGCTCATAAGCAATCAGTTCAATTTACCTTACAGGGCTGTCATGGGATGGGGAGAAAAAGAGGAAAGGACTACTTATATATTGCCCTTTAATCCCGTAGGATGGGGTTCCCAACCTAAGGCCTGTGGGCCGGATCTGGCCCATGGCACCATTTCATGTGGGCCCCCGGCACCATTTCATGTGGGCCCCCACCCCTCCAAGGGCATTCAAGAAACAAAATGGCCACCCCTTTGAAGCTGTTGGGACAAAATGGCTGTCCTCATTCTGTATACAGGGCAAAATGGCCATCTGGCCCTTGAGCATGGCCCGGCCCCTGGCTTGAAAAGGTTGAGAACCCCCTGCCTTAGGATAAAAATTGGGACAGCAGCAAACTAAGCAGAGCTGTATGGCAGTGAAGTAACTAATCTAGAATTACCATTAAAGAAATGCTGTGTGTGAGCTTTCCTCCTTGGTGTTGTTTATTAGGAAGGGAAAGATGAGAAATATGTGGCCCTCTAAATATGAAGAGACTGCAACTCCCATCATCCTTCACCATTAACTATGCTGAAAGGAGTTGCAGCCCAGCCCAGCTAGAGGGCTACAGGGGCCCTATCCCTGCTGCAAGGTATGATAAGTAGCTGCAGGCCACAGCAAATGGATTCTGTAGTCCAGCTTTTGTAGGTAGTATCCTTTCACCCTAAGCCACTAGGTGAGGAATAAAAGAAAAGCAAACTATCAAAGAAAGAGCCAACCAACAGAACCCACAGATAAGTTCTTTTTCCTGATGTTGATGAGAGGAGGAGCAAAACAAACCATGATGTTACCTTTACCTGTCCTGTTACCTTTACCTCTCCCTCGCATCCAATTCTGGCTTGTAATTTCTTTGGGACAGAGGTTTATCTGCTCACAATGATTCATCCACTGTATAACACCCCCCCCTGCACACTAGTGTCTCTGAAGTAAATGATCACTTCCAAATAAAGATCCCCAGCCCAGCTTTTATTGTAAAAAAATCACTTATCTAAAACCATCTGGAGCTCTACAAAGGAAAACTGAAAAGGGAAGAAAAGCCTAACCCAATTTATAGCATAAACATTTTGTACTGCCGGTAAGCGGAGAAGTAGATGAATGGACTCTTGCGCATATTCACTTGGGCAGAGTACAGTTAGGAGAAGCACACTCAGAAAGCAAGAATGGGATTATTAGGCCACTTGTTAAATTTCCACCCTTAAAAATTTCCTAGAAAACATATGGGGGTGCAGAGGCGAGGTCATACTCCATTTCTCTCTCTATCTCGGGAAGGCTCTTATGGGTGGCATCTTTATAAAGCTGCAAAATTGCCTGCCTCATTTTCCCCTGGCAGCGAAAGAGAGGAAGAGGAGGGGGAGAGCATTAGCCCCCATGAGCCCTTGCAAATTGTGGAAAGGAGGGGGGGGAAGAAGCACAGCGCTGATCATGCTCGATGGCAACAGAGACTCCCCTGCAACCTATTAATCTCCCGTTACAAACGCCAGGATCTTTTGCAGACACGGTGCCACCTTCCCCTCCCCTTCTCCATTCCTGGCTTCAGCCTGCTGGGAGAAGAATACAAGAGAAAGCAGCTTTTAAATTTATTATTCCAGGAAGGAGGAGGACTCTGAAAAGAAAGCACAAGCTGGGTTGATTGGGGGGGGGGAGATACTGCCATCCCCCCCACCCCAGGAATACTCTTTTTCTAATCACCCTGGTTACACACACTCACACTCACACTCCCCCACTACTAGGTTCATAACAAAAGCGATGCCCGTAACCCTGGGAATAGAAGAATATAGCAGCTTAAGGCCACCCAAACAAATCCCCCTCCCCCTAATTCCCCCCATCTCCTATGGGGGAGGGGTCTCAACCACCAGGGTAGCAAGTTAATTTTGTGAGGGGTGTGTGTGTGTTTGTGAAAGATTGTGTGCTGGAGTTAAGAGGAGACCCTAATAATTCGTCAGACAAATACGGCAGCCTCCTCTGGGTTAAACCAAGGGAGACAGCTGGGAAGCACCAGTCAACAACAACACAACTTGTTTACCCTGCAAAGTGGCTCCTTCCTTCCACCTCATCTCTTAATCATAGGGTGAGAAATCAAAATACTTTTTTTTAAAAAAAGTCCTGAGTCACCCCCCCCCCAAAAAAAATCCCAACAAGGAAACACTCACTATGAGCCAAGGAAAGACGCACAGACAAACTCTGGACCAAAGCAAGGTACGCAATGCTTAAACGGCAAGCTTCCCCAGTCACACAGACCTCTTGCTCCCTGGGCTGAATGCCTATATAGCAAGCACTCCCCACCCTGTGTAGCTTTATTCTAGGGCATTTATTATTGATAATCACTCCATTAAAGGCACATCAGGCTTTTCCAGAGTAACCCAGTCAACCACAAAAAAAAAAAAAAAAAAAAGGTCTCAGCCCCGCACAGCTCCCAGGATTCCAATCATGTGCTGCATGTCCGCAGCTTTGAAATGTGGGAGAGAGAAAGAGAAAGCAAAAGAGGAGAAAACCACATCCCTTGGACTTTCTAGGACAGGTTCCCATCCCCGGGTCTTTCTTTCTTTCTTAGGCCCTACAAAGGGCACCTTTTAAAGAACTCCCCCCATCCCTCCCATTGTCTGTTTGATCTCAGTTAAAGACCTCTCCCCCTCCCTACCCTAGTAATTAGGCTAAAAGAAGCCTTCCTGACTGTGTTTACACACTGGAATACCACAACATCTTTTAGGACTGAGTGCATTGGCCGTTTTTCTAATCCTATTAAATCTTCTGTGCAGTCAGCATTTAATCTAGGAAAAGGGGGGGGGGGAGAGAACCCAGACAGGCACCACTTCCTTTCCAGACTCGATTTCGAGACACATTTTTCACCTCTACATATGGGGGGGGGATCCTAATACATTTATTTAAAACCCCTCCATCACAATAAAAGTATCAACTTTGCATCCGTGTGCCCCGCAGTTTGTTAGGGAGGGGCGACGTCGGGCGTGTGTGTAAACTGCTTGTCCTACCAATACACGGGGGGGGGGGGAGGAGGAAGAGGAGGTGTGTGTGTGTGTGTGTGTGTGTGTGTGTGTGTGTGTGTAGTAGTAGTAGTAGTAGTAGTAGTAGTAGATCGCGCATGCTGTGTTTGTCTAAGAGGAACAAAACTATTCCGGGATCGTGGCAGGCGAGCGCGCAGATGGGAGGCTAAAGGTGCGCGCGGTGGTGTGCGTGCGTGTGTGAGTGTGTGCGCGTGTGTGCATGTACTATATGTCTCTCTCTCTCTCTCTCCGCTGCTTTCCCGGCCAGACGCAAGGGCGCAAACAGGCTGCTGCCTGCACTTTTGTCTGTCTGCCTCCCTCCCTCCCTCCCTCCTTCCCATCCCATACCACCGACCCTCCTTCCACCACCACCAGCCCGGCCGGCTGCCCTCCTCCTCCTCCTCCGCCGACCTGGCCCTTCCTGGAAGCCCCACGACGACGGCAGGCAAGATCCTCACACCTCTCCCTAGTTCACCACCATTTTAAGGCGCCCGCGCACCACCACCGTGCCGGCTGGGGACTGACTCTGACTCTGAAGCTGGCACGAGTGAGCCCGGAACAAACAAACAAACAAAAAGGCAGCATCCGCGTCCGTCCGTCCCCTCCACCTCCCGTCGAGGCAGGGCAGGAGGAGCCCAGAAGCTCGAGCCAAACGCCCCCCCCCGGGCCCCGAGGACCCCTTCGCCCATCCCGAGTCAAAACTTCGCTCTCCCCCCCGCCCCCCCCCCCAGAAAAAAAGAAGCAGGATCGCTTCCTGAACCTGAACGTGAAGATGCTAAGGGGTAGACAGAGGATGGGTTCTATGGGAGGAAGGGAGGAGACCACCTCTCGTTCTCTTCTTTCTCGCGACCCCCCCTCTTCCCTCCCTCCCCGCCCCCCCCCCCCAGGCCCCGATCCCCCCCACTCCCCGGCCCCTCTCCTACTCACTGGCAGATGCGGCTCCATGCGTGGTGCTTCTACCCGCGGGGAAACCAGAAGCATCTTGGACTGGCGACCCACCACCAGCTTGCTCTTCGACAATCCAGTTTGGCTGCCGCCTTTGGACCAAACCCAGGGGTGGGGGTGGCGGGGGGGAGACACGCACGGGAAGGGCCCCGAGAGCCTCGCCGGTCCGTGGCGGGGGGGTTTTCACACACACACACCCCACACACACTCGTGCCTCCTCCTCCCCCCCTCTGTGCGCCGCCACCCTCTCCCCTCTTCCTTTTAGGTTCCCGGCAAGTTCATCCCGGCGGCGCCGCAGTTTGCTTCTGAATCTGATTCACCGTCTGCGTCCGGCTACTACTGGCTGCGCCCGGGCGCCTCTCTTCCCTCCCCGCTCCCCCGCCCCTTCCCTGCCTCTCCCGTCCCCGCCTCCCTCCTGCGCGCGGAAGGTGGAGCTACGGCCACCGGAGTCCCTGATAGGGCGTCGCCACACTCGGAGCCCCCCCTCCCCCGCCCCGTCTTAAAGCGGAAGGAGCCCCGGAGGAGGAGGTGGAGGAGGAGGCGAGGGTGCTGCTCTGGCCTGGCCCCGACGTCGCCTCCCTCCCTCCCTTTCTGTGCCTTCCTCTTACGGGCGGGGGGCTGTGCTGGCCATGCCGCAGCGACCCTTTCCGGGCACATCTGGAGTTCCCTATCAGGGAGGAGGTGGGGTGGGGACTTCCTCAGGGCCAGGCCAGGATTCTTGAGGTGGGTGGGCGAATATGTTTTTCAGGATGGGAGACAATGACACACACACACACACACACACACACACACACACACACACACACACACACACACACACACACACACACACACACACACACACGTGATGGCGATCCTTGGCACTCCAGATGTTCTTGGACTTCAATTCCCAGAAGCCTCCATGAATCCACACGAACGGGTCTACTGCGATTCATCCGGCCCACGCTGCCCTCGTTGCTCCCGGAAGCAGAAGTAAAACGCGCCCAGACGGGCGCGTTTTACTTCCGCTTCCGGGAGCGACGGGGGCAGCGCGGGCCGGATGAATCGCAGTAGACCCGTTTGTGTGGATTCATGGGGTGCTTAAAGGTGAAGGTAAAGGTTTCCCTTGCGCGAAAGCCAGTCGTATCCGACTCTAGGGTTCAGTGCTCATCTCTGTTTCAAAGCCAAAGAGCCAGCGCTGTCTGCTTCTGCAGACGTTTCCGTGGTCACGTGGAACGCTGTTTACCTTCCCACTGAAGTAGTCCTAATTTATCTACTTGCAATTTCTTGCTTTCTAACTGCTAGGTTGGCAGGAGCTGGGACAAAGATGGGAGCTCATTGAAGTCCAAGGACATCTGGAGTGCCAAGGTTTGTCATCACGCTCATATACTGTATATGTGGCAGGCATGACTAGATATGTAAACAGCCAGGAGTTTGAGGGTGAGCAAACTGCTAACTCAGGGTGTGCCATGGCCACCCTAGCCACGGCCCTGGACTTCCCTTGATCGCTTTCTTGTTGGCCGAGCCTGATCTGGCACCCCACCCTTAAGGGTGGTTCCTATTCCCCCCCCCCACACACACACACATGCATTCAGATCCCACAAAGCATGAAAAGTCGTAACAAGAACTAGGCGGCAAAGTTAATTTTTTAAAAAAGGACCAATCTAGCAGTTCAAAAGCAAGAAATTGCAAGTAGATCAATAGGGAGCACTTCAGTGGGAAGGTAAACAGCGTTCTGTGTGCTCCGGTGTCTAGGCATGCCTACCATGTGATCACGGAAACGTCCTGCAGAAGCAGACAGCGCTGGCTCTTCGGCTGTGAAACAGAGATGAGCACTGAACCCTAGATTCGGGTATGACTGGCTTTTGAGTGAGGGCGACCTTTACCTTTACTAAGGTGTCTAGTCATGCCTGCCACATGATCACAGAAACATCCTGCAGAAGCAGACAGCGCTGGCTCTTCGGCTATGAAACAGAGATGAGCACTGAACTCTAGAGTCTGATACAACTGGCTTTCGAGCAAGGATGACCTTTACCTTTACTACGGGGTCTAGTCATGCCTGCCACATGACTATGGAAACATCTTGCAGAAGCAGGGAGCGCTGGCTCTTTGGCTGTGAAACAGAGATGAGCACTGAACCCTAGATTCGGGTACGACTGGCTTTCGAGTGAGGGTGACCTTTACCTTTACTAAGGTGTCTAGTCATGCCTGCCACATGATCACAGAAACATCCTGCAGAAGCAGACAGCGCCTGCTCTTCAGCTATGCTACAGAGATGAGCACTGAACTCTAGAGTCGGATACAACTGGCTTTCGAGCAAGGGTGACCTTTACCTTACAGAACCCAGCATCCCTTGCTGGGATCTGTAGTCCCTCTTTAAAAAAGAAAAAGAAAAAAGTTTCCAAGCTCCTGTCCTAATATGTCAAGGTTGCCAGTGCTGTCTGCATCTGCAGTCATTTCCCTGGCCACATGGCAGGCATGACTAGACGCCAGAGTGCACGGAACGCTGTTCCCTTTTCCTGCCAAAGTGGTGCCTGTTTATCTACTTGCAGTTTCTTGCTTTCGAACTGCTAGGTTGGTAGGAGCTGGGGCAGACAACAGGCGGTCATTTTGCCATGCAGCACTTGGGTCTCGAACTGCTGACCTTCCATTCATCAAGTTCAGCATCTTAACCACTAAACCACCACAGTCCCCTCTGTCACAACACCAATTACTGTACACTTATAAACCACTCCATAGCGCTTAGTCCACTCTATGGGTGGTTCACAGAGTAATTAGCATTTTGCCCCCAACAAGCTGGGGGCTCATTTTACCAACCTTGGAAGGATGGAAGAGGTTGAGTCAACCTTGGGTCCCACCAGGATCGAACTCTTAATGTTCTACCTGCAATACAATGGTGTGAGGAAGGGTGGGTGGCTGGGTGGGCAGCCCCCTTCGAAAGAGGAGTGCAAGGAAGGAATCCCCACCCACCCCTAAAGCCCGCAGACAAGGATGGGCTCCATCCCCCTCCGCCCTTGCATAGGTGAATCCAGGTTACTCACAAGCTCGGCTAGGACAGTGTGTCCTTTTGCCTCCTGCTGCGGTGTGAGGATATTTATACAGGCTGCTGCCAAAAGCTCGAGATGCTTTTTATGGCTGTGAAACATGCTTGTTTCAAGCCTGTGTGATTTCTGAATGGTAGGCTGGGCTAGGAGAGCTCTCGCGCGGCCCCAGGGGAGAACAGGGCAGGGCAGTCGAGACATACCTACTCAAGGCCACAGATCTTTCCCTCTGAATGGCAGGCCTGGCTCAACTAGAGATGAGAAAGCATGCACTTGGGGGTTACAACATCCCCCTGAAATCACCAAGGTGTTGGATTTTTTTTTTAAAAAAAATCATTTTTCAAGCTTTGCACACAATTGCAGATTGCCATTGCCCTGTGAACATGTTGCTCAGCTCCGCTGGACCTGGCTTTCTTGGGCCAACTTTGAGAAAGCACACCCTTCTCGGCCGCGGGGGGTCTCTCGACTGTGCGGCACCTGTGGGCCTCTGAATCAGAAAGAGCAAAGGTGTGCTTGAGAGCCACCCCGTCATGTACTCCATCATGAACCCACTCAAAAGTAAATCTCATTATAAATGTAGATCAGGGGTGGCCAAACTATGGCCTGTGGGCCAGATCCAGCCTCTGAAGCCAATTCATCCGGCTCACATCACCTCCGTACAGGCACGTTTTACTTCAACTTCCATGAGCGACGAGGGTGGCGTGGGCCAGATGAATTGGCTTCAAGGCCATATCCGGCCCACAGGCCATAGTTTGGCCATCCCTGATGTAGATAGTGAAAGCTTTTGTATACTATGGCGCATTTATCAACACAAATAGTAACTGAATCCAAGAAATCAGAAGACAACTTGGGACTTGAAAGGGCTGCAATGAAGAAATTAGGAAAGATCATCAATGTGTCAGTGAAGACCAAGACCATCTGCATTCTTGCACTCTCTATTAAACAGGCGTGGATGTGAAAGCTGGACATCAAAGAAAGCTATCAGGTGAAAATTTGATTCATTTGAAATATGGTGCTGGAGGAGAGATCTGTGGAAAGACAAACAAGCAAATTACGCCTTGACTGTCTCTGGTGACAAAAATAATGAAACTGATTCTTTGGTCACATCATGGGAAGGTAAGCTTCTCTGGAAAAGACCACAATGCTAGGAAAAGTGGAAGGAAGTGGGAAAAGAAGATGATCAAGTACAAGAAAGTTAAATCCCCAAAGGAAGCCACAGACTACAACAGGAGTTCTCGACCTTTTTAAGTCGGGGGCCGGGTCACGCTCCCTCAGACAGCTTTGGGGGCCATACAGCCATTTTGCCCTTCCTCTACCACATGGCACTTCCTGGTGCCGTGAGCTGCATCTGGCCCACAGGCCACAGGTTGAGAATCCCTGGACCAGGGCTTGCAAGAGCTAAACAAGGTTGTTGAGATCAGGACATTTAGAGATCTCTCCTTGATAGGGTCGCCATAAATTGGAAACGACGTCAGCATATGTTTATGTTTGTTTATGTTTATTCAATTTTATATCCCGCCCTACTCAACACATGGCCGACTCAGGGCGGCTAACAACATATAAATGACCCTGGGACACCCCACAGGGTTTACATAAAGATACAATATTCAAATTATAATAATAAATACAATGTTATAAGTAAATACAGTATAAGGGAAGACAGTCAACAATAATACAAATAATACAAATATCAGCACCACATCAAAATAATATATCAATAATTACAATAGAATCACAAAGGATGAAAACATCACGTAATATAACAACAACAATATAATAACAACCACCTGAGATTAAGTCCCACGGATCTTCATTTTCTTTAATATCCTAATCTTTTTACTACAAATGGCACTTAACTCAGCCAGTAGAAAGCCATTTTAAGAGGCAATTAAACTTGTCCAGCAAAAAGCAAATTTTATTTTATTTATTTATTTAATTCGACTTGTTTAGCCTCCCCCTCACCAAGGCGACTCCCAACCAATTATAAGCCCTTGACCAGCAACCTAGTTTAAGCAGTAAAAGTCATTCTAAACCAAGGGTTCTCAACCTTTACAAGCCGAGGGCCGGGTCACACTCCCTGCCTGCCACACATGGCACTTCTAGGTGTGGCAGAGTTGTCCCCCATGACATAACACACACTGAAAGCTGGTACTAATTTGTTTTTGCAAAATATCCTCAAAATTATCCTGCAAGTGCAGATGGGGAATATTGATTATATATTTCTCAAATATTCAGATATTTACTAGACATTTACCAGCTCTCTCTGATTTTAATATTTGATTTGAATATCTGATTTTAGTATTCAGTTTTGCAAGGTGATCTTTTTTCTGTAATTTTATTGTAGAGATATTATTTGATAACTGTTAAAAGCAACACAAGCAACTACATCTAGAAGTTTCCAATTTCCAATTTTGGAGTAATATATAATATCGCAAACTGAATTTCAGTTTCAAAACATCCCATTTAAAAATTGGCCAAATTTTTGGTTATTCGCTTTCTTCCTAAAACCTGCCTTTAGTTGCCTTAAATAAATATTCAGATCATTAGAAAAACTGAAAACAAAACTAGAACTTTGTACTACTGGTGTGAGACAAAATGCTCGACTGGATGGGCCATGGCCTGTTCCAGCAAGGCCGTTCTTATGTTTCTTAAGTATATATGGCAATTTATAAATATTTGCTAAAATTATTTTATTTCCTATCAAGGTTTATTTTATCTTATTTGTCTATTGCAGGGGTGTCCAAACTATGACCTGTGGGCTGGATCCGGCCTATGGGTTGTAGTTTGTGCACCCCTGATTTAAGCAGAGAAAATGGCAGTCTAATAATTTATCCTATCCACTTGCAAAACAGATTGCGAGGCACATTTAACTTCCGCTTCCGGTGGAAGGAACCATGTGACCGGCCCGCTGAACCACATGACCGGCCCACAGCCCGAAAGGTTTGGGCACAAATCTCACAAATCTCATAATGTCATTATTTTCCCAAGTCAACATGGACTTTTGGGAATTAAGCGATCCTAGGTTGTCCTATTTAAAGAAATCCAGTGCCGTAAGGATTCCTCAAGGTACTATCCAGTGTTGTTGGGTGCAGAATAGTAGATTTAACATTTTTACATTTCATGCTACTTATGTAAACTACCTAGAGTAGTGGCTTTCATTAAGTTGTGTCCTATAGAAATCTATCAATTAATCAACAAATCAATAAGCAAGCAAGCAAACAAACTGTGAGAAGCTACCTTCTCTCCATGGTGACAATTTGGTGTACGTCCCACCCACCACCTCCTAGCTAGTAATCCTTATGTACCATTTATGTGAGTCTGAATCCTTCTTGAAATCTCTCCATACAACAATTTACACCAGAAAGCAAAACAGCGATGTGTATCTTGCTCCAAAAGAGACTGATACAAGTAACACCACTGGACAATAAAAGGAATATTTAATTCTCTCCCCATTGCTTGCCTGACCAGAAAAGGTAGCTAGATAAATTCTAGTCGGCAGTTTGAGACCCGGGTACTGCATGATATATTGAGCACCTGTCTTTGTCCCAGCTCCTGCTAAACTAGCATTTTGAAAGCAAAAAATTGCAAGTAGATAAACAGGGACCACTTTGGTGGGGAAAGATCTTGGGGACATTGTTGTTTCTCATTCCATTCTCCTTTCTCTTATTAACCACCTCTCCAGTGCCATGAGGAATATTAAATCCTTTGCATGTCCTCTCCAAAAACCAACTATGCGCTATTGGAAGCAGCTGATTTCCATGTTGTTTCTAAAGGAGATACGGTCATTCTTTTGTTTTCTTTGCCACTAATAAGATTTTCCATTTTAATAAGAGGCTGCCTTTGAATGGCAACATCCCATTTTAAGTACCATGGCATTAGCAATAACAACAGATGGAAAACTTGGACCAATGGACGGATTTCTGCCAGTTTCAGCACATTCACTTCACATGTGCCTTTGGTTTTACATTTTATGAAGACACTGGTTGATTGTTGGTCAAACATGGCTTGTGTCAACCTTTTTCCCCCATTTCACCACCAGATTTTAATAGTCATTGAAAAGTTCTAGAAGGCTTTGTTTGCCATAGTGAACATATTATTGGCCTATCTAGTTCAGTATTCTGCTCCCCCAGTGACCAGCCACTTGTTTACAAGACCACAAGGGCTATCACAAGCGATTGATCATGCTAACAATAAATTATCTCCCATATTTAATGCAGTGTTCTTTCCAACACTAGTTTCTGGGAAAGACTTGAACCCCAGCAACCATTCTGGTTGGGATATTTTGGAGTTATCATTAAAAGAAAACACTTTTTTCAAGGACTGGCAAGACATGAGTGCAACTATACACTTCCACTCCTGTTTCCCAACAGTTGATGTTAAGAAGCACACAGCTTCCAATACTGGTGATAATATATACCAGTGATGGCGAACCTCTTAGAAACCAAGTGCCCAAACTGCAACCCCAAAACCACTTATTTATCTTAAAGTGCCAACACAGCAACAAAGGAGAAAGTAAACACTCCCATTGGGCTGCTGGGCAGAGGGGTGGGGCAAACTCTGTGCAGGGGGAAGGAAAGAAGTGCTCTCATTGGCTGCTGGGCAGAGGGGCGGGGTGAACTCTGTGTTGGGGGGAGGGAGGAAGTGCTCCCATTGGGCTGCTGGGAAGAGGGGCAGGGTGAACTCTGTGCTGGGGTGACTGCATGGGTGCCCACAGAGAGGGCTGTGAGTGCCACCTCTAGCACATGTGCATAGGTTCGCCACCACTGATGTATACTGTATTTGCCGGTGTATAAGACGCATCGGAGTATAAGATGCACCCGTCATTACCAAAATAGCCCACTATAGGCCAGTATATACAGTACAAGACCCGCTCCATTTTCCCAGTGTATTTTAAGGGGTGGGGTGGGGAGTGGGTCTTATGCACCAGCAAATACGGCAGTTATTGGGATTAATAGCTGTCACTTGGCTTATTGTCCATGAATTTGTTGCATTCTCTTTTCAAACATCCAAGCCGGTGTTAATTACTGTTAATTAATCTGTGGCTTATTCCAACTCATTATTTATCTGTTCCTGCACTACTATGCAGTTGCAGTTAGGGTTTAGGCATGATGAAAATTGTGAAGGTGTCTTTAGGTTGGGTTTAATTGTACACAAATGGGGGGGGGGACTGCTCAGATAACTTTATCATGCAAATGAGTGTGAAGTTCAATGTCAGTTCATGGTAAAGACAACTCAAGATGCTGCTTCAGAAAGTGTGATGGAATGCTATTTAATCTGGAGGCAAACCTTTCTGGAAATGTTGCAGGCTGAAACACTTCAAAGGAAACTCAGTTTGACCTATGTAGGGAACACTCAGCGCTTTGTCACTTAACAGTTTAATTGCCAATAAAGCACATTGATTCGGACCAGTGCTATGGAAACAGTTGTTAACTCAGTGTTTCAAAACTAAACCTTGTGTTTCAAAAACAGGCAATTTGGGGTGAGAGGGAGGTGCATGAAGTTTATTTGCCCATTTTTTTTTTATTTGAAGGTTGGGTTAAAAGTTCCATCCAAATGCTATCAGAGGTAAAGCTTGAAACATCACCCTGCCAAAAAATATATTGTTCTGCCTGTGTCATCCATCCATCCATCTCCACAATATGGTACAGTACTTAATCTGAGGAGGATGCGTTGTCATCAAAGGCTAGCTACTGGTTCATTGTTCCAGTGGTCTAATAAAATTGTCATCTGCTCTTGCACTTTCCATATGTTGGTTTTTTAGCAACTTTGTTCACTATCAGTTTAGTCAAAAGCTGCTATGCAAAAGTCTCCACCAACAGGCTGCATTTTATCACCCTGCTTATTCAACTTATACACAGAGCACATAATGCACAATGCAGGGATGCAGGAATCACAATTTGGGAGAAACATCAACAATTTGAGATATGCAGGTGATACCACCCTAATGGCAGAAAGCGAGGAAGACCTAAAGAAGGTGCTGCTTAGGTTGAAAGGAGGAGAGTGCAAAAGCTGGTTTGAGAGTCAACATCAAGAAAACCAAGATAATGGCAACAGGCCCTACCAGTCCCTGGAAAATAGATGGGGAGGAAGTAGAAGCAGTGACAGATTTTACTTTCTTAGCATCAAAGATCACTGCAGATGGAGATTGCAGCCATGAAATAAAAAGGCAACTGATTCTTGGGAGACAAGCTATGAGAAACCTAGGAAACATAGTGAAAAGTAGAGACATCACCTTGCAAACAAAAATTTGCATAGTCAAAGCATTGGTATTCCCAGTGGTAATGTATGGTTGTGAGAGCTGGACCATTAGGAAAGCTGAGCGCAGAAGAATAGATGCCTTTGAAATGTGGTGTTGGAGGAGAGTTTTGAGAGTACTTTGGACAGTGAGGAGAACAAATAGGTCAATCTTAGAAGAAATCAATGCTGACTGTTCATTGGAGGGTCAAATAGTGAAGATGAAGCTAAAGTACTTTGGACATCAAATGAGAAGGGAGGACTCACTTGAGAAAGCATTGATGTTGGGAAAGGTGGAGGGCAAAAGAAGAAGGGATGGCCAAAAATGAGATGGCTAGATGGTATTGTGGACACAATGGGCACAGAGCTGGGTGGGCTGAGGAGGATGGTGGAGAACAGAGGTGCCTGGAGGGTGGTGGGCCATGGGGTCACAAAGGGTTGGAATCGACTGTGTGACTGAACAACAACAAAAAAATCACAATAGGATTGGAGAAGATCCACCTTTCTCTTAAGATGACTGAATAGCTTTTGGAAGTATTTTGAAAGAGTTTCCTTTTACACTGAGTGTTTGTAGGCTGAAGTCACGTAGGACAAGACAAGAACAATTTGTTGCTTGATGGATGGAGAGAAGGTGGCCTTTGGAAAAGGGTGGAGGGGAGAAAGAGAAGGAGAGTAACAGAAAAAAGAGAGTAAACAGTTGGCCCAGCAACCTCGGAGCCCTGCCCCTGCCCACTGCTAGCTGCCAACATGCCTCTCCTCTTAACATATTATTTCCAAAGGAATGCAGCTGTCAACAGGAAACATGCTCCCCAGACTAATGGTACAATCGAGGGTTGGGTAATAATAATTTCATGCCAGAGATTACTCCAGGTTGAAAGGATTTTTGCTGGAGAAAATCCGCTCAGGGGACGCCCAAATGAGGCTCCTTTCAGGTCCCCAAGTGCAGGTTTCGGGTATCGAAACCCGACCTTCCAGTCTCCAAGCTCAACGTCTTAACCACTAAGCCACCGAGGGAGCTGCAAGGGTTGGGTGATTGATCTAGACAGAGGAAAAATCCCCTCATGGTCTGGAGGACATTGTGGCCACTCATCTCAACTGACTGCTTAGCTGAACTACCAGCTAGTTACAAGGGACTCAACTCCTATGTTTATGTTTATTCAATTTATACCCCGCCCTACTCAGCACATGGCCGATTCAGGGCGGCTAACAACATATAAATGACCCCAGGGCAACCCAAGGGGTTTACATATAGAATACAATGTTCAAAATACAATAATAAATACAATGTTTCAAGTAAATACAATATAGCCCAGGTCTAGATACAGTATTACAAGTTACAATATAAGGCAAAACAATCCACAATAATACAAATATCAGCACCACATCAAAATAATGTATCAATAATTACAATAGAATCACAAGGAATGAAAACATCACATAATATCAACAAATTACCAAAATTACAGAAACAGAAGGAAAAAACCTCACATAAGAAGCCCCACAAAAAACTGACAGCAACCGAGCCATGACAAAAAACAAAGTCAATCAACCGCCCTTGTCCTCCTCCCGGCAGATAGAGGGGCTGGGAGGGTGCGGCGACCCAGCTGGTGCGGCACCCCCAAACTCCCCGCGGCCTCGGGGAGCTCCCCTTAACCTCCCGGCGATGATGGGGCCAGGAGGGTACGGCAACCCAGCTGGTGCGGCATCTTCTTGCTGCCCGCGGCCTCAACTCCTAGCCTTGGCCTCATCTCCCTCTTGCTCCAGTCTTACAACAAGGTAAAGCTAGTCATGAGTAGGCCCACAAGCTAGGGATTCCCTTCACCTGTCATAATTTATATCCCAGAATAATCCCTATTTAGTTTGATGGAATTTTCTTCTGAGTAATTATTACACAATTGTCCTGTAAAAGTCTTTGGTTATGTAAATTTAAGTTTTATTTAAAAAAATTGGTGAAGGTATTAATTTCTGGGCTAGCTATAGCACATCAGCAGCAGTCCTCATAAGCATGAGACTTGCAGACTAACTATCTGTGAGTGAAATAAACACCAGGGTGCCATATGGAGAAGTTTGCATCAGCCCGGGACAAACATCTATCTGGTCATGTCTTTTATTCGTCAATCAATCAATCAATCAATCAATCAACCAATCAACCAACCAACCAACCAACCAACCAACCAACCAACCAACCAACCAACCAACCAATCAATCAATCAATCAATCAATCAATCAATCAATCAATCAATCAATCAATCAATCAATCAATCGATTCTCTATGATTCCATCAGCCCGGGACAAACATCTATCTGGTCAGGTCTTTTATTCGTCAATCAATCAATCAATCAATCAATCAATCAATCAATCAATCAATCAATCAATCAATCAACCAACCAACCAACCAACCAACCAACCAACCAACCAACCAATCAATCAATCAATCAATCGATTCTCCATGATTCCAATGAGAGCATTGTATTTTACTACATACATCACTAGAGTAGAAATTTGGCAGCTGCAACAGGTAACACATTAATTAATTAATTAATTCACATTTACACACTGCCCTTTTGATGTGAGCACCACTCAGGGCAGCTTAATCTCCTGTTGTTCCTAAGGAAAACACTCACAGGCCATGAAATCAGGATCAGTCCTCAAGCAAGTATGGTAACCCTATTTTAGTTTCAGTTCTATTTATTTTATTGGCTCAGCTTCTGTGTAGGAAGATTTACTCAGGTAAATGTGCAAATAGAGTGGGGGTTTATCTCCCTGCCTCTCCAAAACATACAGCACAGTACATCTATTTCATCGGTTCAGCACGCCCCTGTGTTTTGCAAAATGCACAGCAGTAGGAGATTCTGTCTCCGGTTTCCAGATCCAACATTTAGAGAAGAATTACTGAAATATAAAACAAGGGGTGTTCCCTTAAAACAAGGGATATCTGCCAGCCTTCCTTATGTCATGAAAAAAAAATGGGTAGATCCTAGCCTACGCCCTACCAAGAATAGCAATCAAAGTTTGCAGCTGCCAAACTTCTACTCCAATGATGTATGCCAGGGGTGCCCAAACTTTTCAGGCCATGGGTCAGTCATGTGGTTCAGGGAGCTGGTTACTATGGCCCCAGGGCCAGATCCAGCCCCCGATGCCAATTCATCCGGCCCACAAAGCCTTTGTCGACCCCGGAAGCGGAAGTAAAACACACCCATATGGATGTGTTTTACTTCTGCTTCCAGGAGTGATGAGGGCTTCATGGGCTAGGTGAATTGGGGTCGGGGGCTGGATCCATCATCCCTGAAGTATGCTCTCATTTGGGATGATGGAGAAAGATCTTTGGGAGCACGGCTATAAAAGCTGGAGCAAAACACCCTCTTGTCAATTCCAGCACCCTCAACGCAGCTGCCTCAAAGCACAATTAACACACAGGCATGCATGTGTGCTCGCATGACTTCCACTGCCCCTTACTATGGTGTATATTTTTCTCGACTATTCTTTCATCTCCAGGCTGAAGAGACTCAGAACACATTAAAGCAGAACCAAGAAAAACATCTTGCAACAATAGCAAGTGTTTTTCATGGGCTTTTTCTATTGCCTCGGACAGCTGGTGTAGTGACTCAAGAGTGTGGGCCTGGATGTTCCGGGATCAAATTTCAGTTAATTTGCTAGATAGCGAATGGCAGGTCACTATTTTCTGAACCTCTGCCCATCCCGATTTGTCACCCTTCCCCCCCCACCCACATCTGTAATATGGATATAACAACACTGTCCTATCGTAGAGGCCTGTTGAAAGAATCCTTAATTTATAGGAAAGTATGTGGGACATTCAAAATACATGCCAGGAACGATTTATGAGAAGGCACATGAATATCCAAAACACATAGTAAGAAGAATGAGTATCTTAAAAATCGCACCAGAAGCAACCTTACGACATATCAGCCAAAATTGTTCCGCGCAATCGCCAGGCCCCCGGAGTTAAATGGCAATTTGGCTATGGATTCAAAGGCTGGGGAATTAGTGACGCCACAAGAAGTGCTCCAATGTTAGACCCAAGACCTCTCAGCCAAAAAATAGTGGAAATCTCCAGAGGCAGGAAGATCAGAGGGTTTTCATCTTGGGACTCATGAGCCCAGATCAACACTGACAGCTGCTAAGACTATATCTAGCAGGAATGGGACCAGCAACACTCCTCACCAGGACTGCTAGCAGGGCTGGAGACAGGATTCTAGATTATTATTATTATTATTATTATTATTATTATTATTATTATTATTATTATTATTATTATTATTATTATTATTATTATTATTATTATTATTATTATTATTATTATTATTATTATTATTATTATTATTATTATTATTATTGGGGGGACATTTTCAGGAGGGGCAAGAAAAATTTCAGGAGGGGCAACAATGTCACACTCACATATATAACATTGGCACCGTGGGGTGGGGGTGGGGTTCCCCCCGCCCCCTGGCTACGGCCCTAACTGCTAGGCTCATAGCCAAGGGCCCATCCTGTTAAGCCCTCCTTTTATGAGAGAAGAGGTTGAACCCAGGACAATAGCTACCTCAAGAGGAATAAAGGGACCCAGACCTAGTCATAGCAAGCTGCTCGCTTGGAAACCTTCCAGACGCTGTAATACCCAGTTTGCTTTGCAGCCTATGGGCTTATGCCAATGGCTTGCACATGAGAGCAACACAACTGAAAGATTTTTCAATTTGAATCCATAATTTCTCGTTCTTAACAATGAGTTGAGTGATAGTGTGGCCACAGATCCTGATAGTGGTTCTCGTCATACCTTACATGGAGAACTGCTAAGCCAGCTAAGTGCATTACAATATTTGCTTGGGAAACAGGGAGGGAAAATGACAGTTCAATGACATAGATTTCTTCTTCTTCTTCTGCGTCTAGGCCATTAGATTGAACAAGCGCTATTCCCTTCTGTTGTGTACGATGTCTCTTGAAGACACAGTTTAACAAATCTTTGCTCGTCTTGACAAAAACTCTTCTGGCTTTCCTTGAAGCAGCCCTGACAAAACATCCCTAATATTACTTGAGGCAAAACTATATCAATATATTTGACATGAAGCTCTCTTAGAAGGGTGTTTGGAAACTATAGCTGGTGCAAAATGGCACAGACAATGCAGTCAATGCATGATGGTGGGGAGGGGGGGGAGTTATTGCTAGAATATTGCATGAGCTCCTACTTTGTTACACAACCAATCACACAAATCCTGTCTGATTCTGGAACGTAAGCAAGGGCTTGGTTTGGAACCAGAGAGGTGATCTTTTAGGACTAAGAGAGAATCCTGCCTGAAAACCCCGAAAGTCACTGCCGGTCAGTGTTGATAACACTGACCAAGGTGGGTCACTACTTTGACTCAATATAAGGCAGCTTCACATATCATTTTCCAAGCCTCGTTTAATGTGTTAGGTGTTAGTTTTGAAGCCATCAACACAACTGAAGAATAACTTGTTTTCATATACTGTAGTGCTATCCATATGTTGAGATCTTAGGAGGAAACAAGACCTGAGGTCAGTGATTAAGAAGCTTGCCTTGTTAGCTGAAAGGCTGGCAAGTCGGCAGTTCAAGACCCCGGTACTGCATGACAGTCTGAGTGCCCGTCTCTGTCCCAGCTCCTGCCAACCTAGCAGTTCGAAAGCAAGAAATTACAAGTAGATAAATAGGGAACACTTTGGGGGGGGGGAGATCTTGGGGACATGAAAGAAGCCTCATTCGGATGTTTCCTGAGCAGAGTTCCTCCAGCAAAAATCCTTTTCAACCCAGAATAATTTCTGACATGATGATGATGATGATGATGATGATGATGATGATGATGATGATGATGATGATGATGATGATGATGATGATGATGATGATGATGATTATTATTATTATTATTATTATTATTATTATTATTATTATTATTATTATTATTATTATATCAACTTTGGCTCCTACACTCTTGAACCCCCTCAAGGCAGAAGGCCTCCTCCCTTTTCTTCTTCCATGAAGGCTACCTTTCCCAATCATACTTTTTATATAAAAGTGGGGGGGGGGGCTATGCAGCATGGTTTGATGGCCCTATAAACATTACATCTGACTCAAGAAATATGATATCTGATAGCTTCTAATGTTTTTCTTTAATCAATAGTCTTCTTTTTATTTTATACCTGACTGCAATTAATTTTGCTGTCACACCTTTAGAGAAATCAGAACAACCCTAAATAATTTCATAGAGCTTATTTGTTAAAAAGGCTATTGCATTTACATACTGGTTTCTCCTTATCTCCTCTCTCTAAAATAAATTAGAGTGGAACCTCGCTTAACAAACAGCTCACTTAACAAAAAAAAACCTGTGTAACAAAAGGAAATCCATAGAAAATAGTGGCTCAGTTAAAAAATTTATTTTGGAATGGATTAATTGGTTTTTAATGCATTCCTATGGGAAACTGCATTTTCATTAACACATTTTGGTGTTCAATGCATTCCTATGGGAAATTGCATTCAATGCATTCCTATGAGAAAATCACTTTACAAATTTTTCGTAGTACAAAAGATCCCGGAAAACGCATTAAATTTGTTAACCAAGGTTCCACTGTACAGGAAAAGAGGAGCCATATATCGTTATAGCCATTAGCGTAAAACCTCACAAGGTTTTCTATAGTTGACAAGACAGACCAAAACATATTATTCATGCTCAATGGGTGGGATTTGATCACTTTTGTGAAATCAACATAACCTGGCCAAAGACAAAAGGTTATTAGGGTCATTGGCCGCTCCCTTCAGAACTGGAGATGCTATGTGACAGTGAATAAAAAGAACAGCATATGGAGGTTGCAGAAGAATAGCCCTAAGGATATGTATTGTCTCCAACACTGTATAATATACTGTACATACAAATGATCAACCAGTTCCTAACAATACAAAATTGTTCATCTATGTGGACAACGCAGCAATGGCCATTCAAGGAACAAGCTTTGATGAGGTAGCTAGAAAACCTACTGGAGCACTTGAAGAATTAGGACAGCATTACAACATCAACCATTTGGAGCCTAATCCAAGCAAGACTCAAGTATGTGCTTTCCACCTTCGAAACCGAGAGGCAAGGATTACAGCATTGTCCAGTACCAAAATACAGTACTGTACCTTGGTGTGACACTTGATAGGACATTCTCTTTTACGCAGCACTGCCTGAATACCAAAGCCAAAGTTAGTACAAGACACAACATCATCAGGAAACTCACAAACTATAAATGGGGAACTCAACCACCCACACTGTGTACATCAGCTTCTTTGGCCTTGAGCATCTCTGCAGCAGAGTATGCTGCTCCAGTGTGGAGCACATTCACACACAAAACAAGTTGACTTTGCTGTTAATGAAACCATGCGTATAGTGACAGGATGCCTCAAACCTACACCAGTTGAGAAAATATACCCTCTTGTTGGTATCACTCCACCTAAAATCACCGAAAGAACTAAGCAAGAGAATGACCTTCGACATCCTCTGAATCGATATGAGCCTCAAGTCCGCTGGCTCAGATCCAGGGAGAGCTTTATGGCAAGAACAAACATTCTTGAGGGTACACAAGAGCAAAACCAAATTAGAAGATGGAGGAAGGAGCTCACTGGACAAGGAACAACATTAAAGAAGGATATAGCTGAGGAACTCGACCCCCCCTACATCCATAGCTGTCAAGTATCCTTTATTGGCCGGGAAAACCCTTATTTTACCCTATTTCCCGCCATCATCCATTATTAATTAGACTGCAATGCCAATTGCCGCCATTGGAGGGCAGCACAGGATAAGCATAGCTGTCAAGTATCCCTTATTTGCTGGGAAATTTCCCTTATTTCCAAATCCAAAACTTGACAGATATGCCTATGTCACTTGGAGGACCCTGAATAGACTGAGGTTTGGAGTCCCTAAATGCAAGACCAACATGCTCAAGTGAGGGCTGCTGTCGGAATGTGAATGTGAATGTGGAGAGATAGAGAATCTGGCTCATTTACTGGTCTGCCAATTACTGCCAGAAACATGCACTGATGAGAACTTAGGTTTGGTCAACGACAAAGCCAAGAAACTGGCTTCATTTTGGCAGTCCAAAGTTTTGTCGGGACATGAAAGAAGAAGAACGTAACCTGGCATGAACAGTACAATACAAGTACACTTTATTCACTGTGGACAGTTCAACATGTATTCTACACACAGGCAAGCATCTGTTAGACAGATGGATGTTTTTGTTTTGTGCACGATTGGATTGCTGGTTGGCTTTTGGTGCTAGCCTTAACACAGAAACAACCTTATGGAAAAACTAAGTGAGGTAGCTGATTTCCTTGGGATTAGGCAACGATACTAAGAGAAGCATAACAGAAGGCAAAGAGAAAGTAGCCCATGGGGCACAATCCATCAGAAAATCCTCTTGTAAGGCTCAATTGAAATGATAGAAAACTATGCACACTCTAAGGAAGATTTTACTGTAGGACGCATCCAAGTGCATCTTATATCACTGTAATTATTCTGCGGTCGCTTACCTTCAGTACTAAAAGAAGGCAAGGGGGAAAAAAGAAAATAGAAGGAGGGAAGTAGATGCAGCTGAGCAGCCCATGATTACAATCCAAAATCAAGGTTACCTTTTTGGACCACTAATATAATCTAAAGAATCGAGCTTTTATAGTCTCTTAATCAGGCTGGGCATTGCAGAGCCTGAGGTGGATGAAAAACAAAGAAGCTCTTAAATTATCCTGATTAGATATTGTAGCCACAGGATTCGAATAAAGGGGCAGCAGACACCCTGAAGTATACCCTGAAGTTTATCTCGCATTGGGCACAGATGAATTGAACTTAAAACTTGGTGACTACACAATGTAAAGCTCAATGGTTGTGGAATTCTCTCTTCTTCTTCTTTTGGAGGGAGTGGAGGTGGGATTGCCTTTTTTTTTTTGGTTCGGCTATCAGGGACGGTTTATATCTGTTCTGACATGTTTGGCGTGTCTTTTATCAGTCCCCCTCAACTGAGTACCCTAGTTTCACGTAAAGGTAAAGGTCACCCTTGCTCAAAAGCCAGTCGTATCCAACTCTAGGGTTCAATGCTCATCACTGTTTCATAGCCAAAGAGCCAGTGCTGTCTGCGTTTGCAGACATTCCCATGGTCATGTGGCAGGCATGACTAGGCGCACGGAATGCTGTTTACCTTCCCACCGAATTTCCACACAGTCTCTTTTCAAAAGAAGATTTAGACTTAGTGCTGGAACAGAGTTTCACTCAGGCAGTTAGGAGAACTAAATAAAAAGAGAGGGATGGAAATTACCGGTTAGCACCTTGTTAGTCATTTCAGGCAACTGCTTCTGTAGGAGCTCCAAGCAAACAAAGCATTCTGCCCTTGCCCTGCTAAATCCTACAAATTGTCCTCAGGATGACTAAAGAAACCTAAGTTGCACCCTAACTTTCAAGAGATCAAGTTTCCAGAATGAGATTGCAAACATGAAGAATCAGTTTATATCAGGTTTCAACTCAGGGATTCAAAACCCTCTTTCGCTATCTTTAGAAACACACGTGGTCAGTCACTCAATGCACTTTCCATTCTCTTGCCTTTTGCCAAATCACACTGTGTTGGGCTGGGTTCAGAAAGAACAACATGCAAAATTACAATAGAGCTAGGCTGCAATGGTGAGGACTTGTCACAGTCTCTGGGAAACATGTGCAAAAAGCAGTAGAAGAATAAGGGTTAAAACTTTAGAATTTCTGTGTACTGAATCATGTTGGGTTTGCTTTTGGAACAAAATGCTTACACCACAATATTAATCTAGAAACTGGGCGTACAAGTTCTAAAGGCTCAACTTATGCTGCTATACTTGCCAAGATGCATCTGAAAATTGCCTTCTGGACAAACATAATCATGTGGTGAAAGTGGCAAAGGAATTTTGTGTGGGTAGTGCTGGGGAATTTTTTGGCTAATCCATTATATAGTTAGCAGAGTGTGTAATAGAAAGAAAAAAAACAACAGCAGAGAACATATGAGGAAATAGCCCTAACTACCTTTTCACGGTGACTAGCCCTTTGTATAAGAAGAATCACTCTAAAGCAGTGGTTCCCAATGTGGGGCCCATACCCCACAGGGGGACTTCCCAGAAGCCTAAGTCGGTACACTGACTGATCAGTGCTTTGGGGAATTGACTTAGGCTTCTGGAAATTGAAGTCCAAAAACCAAAGGTTGGAAAACACTGCTCGAAAGCATTTAAGTAGGAAAAAAAGGTATCTTTACTTACAGTTGCCTTCTGTAGTTATAGTCAGTAGGAAAAAAGGGGAAATGGAATCTCCAGAAAAGGGCAAAGGTTAGGGGAAAGTGAGAGGCAACGATGAAAGAGAACAAACAGGAAAAGGAGCAAGTGAGATGCAGGAAAAAACGATCCTACTACTAACTTAACTTTTGGGTTAGCAGCAAAGGAGCATCACTTTAAGTTAAGAGATCCTCCCACTTATACCCAGTGTTAGCGCATGCGAAATTGTTGCCATGCTAACACCTCTTCTCAAGCTCATCCTTTAAATCCCATCTTGCTTCACAGGTTCTTGAAATAATCTCTTGGTCAGGATTCTGACGTCATCTCTGCAGACAGTCAATAATCTGGATACCTCACACCAATGCATTTGATGAGTGAATTCATCTTCCCACTCTGTGACAGTTTGGTGCGGCTCTGGTTGTCTTCCATCATCTGGACTAGTATCTCTGCCTCTATTCCGAAACCTTTTAGCTGCTCTTCTAGACATAGCAGCTGTCTGTATACTTCCACTGTGGTGATGAACTCTGTGTGGAAGGCAAACTACAACGACTCGTTTATGACTAGCCCATGAAATAGGCCCATCATCATACACAACCAGGAACCTACTTGGTGGACTTGTAGTTGGTGCTACCCTCTGCTAAGAATGGATTTCTGTACCCTGGAAGATTTAGATTTGGCAGCCTTAGCTTACAGTCCATAGTTTCTTTCAAGTATTTAGCTACCCTTTTGACAGGTGTCCAGTCCCCTGTGTTGGTGAACTAACTTTGTTGCTCAGAATCCCTACAGCAGTAGTTATGTCAGGTCTAGTAGTGGATGTTAGATACAAAACCTTTCCTATAGCTCTTCTGTACTTGCTATTGTTTGGTAGACGTTCACTCTCCTCTCTGTCTTTCAGAGAAGCCATGAGTGTTGCAAGAGTGTGGCCATCTTGGAAGCTTGGTATCTCCATAAGTTCAGCAAATCATTTGCTTCTGGTTCAGCAAAAATGAGCCATTTGCTTCCCTTTCAATTTGAACGCCCAAAGAGTATATTATAGTGGCGGTGAACCTATGGCACGCATGCCAGAGGTGGCACTAGGAGCCGTCTCTGTGGGGACCCGTGCAGTCACCCCAGCACAGAGTTTTCCCTGCACCTCTGCCAAGCAGCCCAATGGGAGCGTTTATTTCCTCCCCTGTTGCTGTGTTGGCACTTTGCGATGAATGAGTGTTTTTTCGGTTGCACTTTGGGCACTCGGCCTCTAAAAGGTTTGCCATCACCTCCTGCCGGCAGACCTGCGGCTGCAGACTGAATTGCTGCTCTTTAGGAAAGGGCTGAAAACCTGGTTGGCGGGGCAAGTTTGGGGGGCTGATGGGGTGATGACTCCCGCCCGTTGGCTCTGCTAGAAGCAGTGGCCCCTTTTTATTGTTGGGTGGGAAGGGAGGGTCTTTTAACTGTGAGAGGGTCTTGGTTTGTTTTTATGGAAGTTTTTAAA
The DNA here is from genome assembly GCA_035047305.1 of Bradypodion pumilum. Classification (NCBI taxonomy): domain Eukaryota; kingdom Metazoa; phylum Chordata; class Lepidosauria; order Squamata; family Chamaeleonidae; genus Bradypodion; species Bradypodion pumilum. The sequence continues at coordinate 7,542,473 of JAWDJD010000011.1, read as the reverse complement.
AAGGAATTTTACAGTTTTTAAAGGGGATTTTACAGTTTTTAGGTGTAATTTTGCCGCCCTGAGTTGCCCTAGGGCAAGAGGGCGGGATATAAATCCAATTAATTAATTAAATAAATAAATTACATGGCCTAATTCCTTTATTTCCACCTCTCTGTTATGTGCAATCTCTTTAAACTCCTGTGATGCCTTTGAATAGCCACAATTGAGTCATAAACATAGTCAAGAATAAAAGCTAAATGTCCATTTCTGCTTCGCATCTTTGTCAACTTCTCATCCCAGGTCCAAGCAGTTTGTTTCAGTCCACACAGGCCTTTCTTTAATTTGTTGGCTAAATCAGGATGTTTCTAGTTAAAGAAGCTAGATGATGTACTAGGTACACCTCCTCTGCAATCTCTCCATGTAGAAATGCAGTCTAGATGCTTGACTTGCATCTGTGTGGAGGCTGCCACAGGAGCATTCTTATAGCACCGTGCTTGATAACAGGAGCAAAGGTTTCACCAAAGCCTTCTCCATACTTCTGTAGGAAACCTTTGGCAACCAGCCTTTCACTTCTTCTTCCGCACCATTATTCATCTTGAAACCCCACTTGAACTTAATGGTGGTAGTAAGGGTCCACATCTCATTCTTGTGTAGTGCTTCCATCTGTTCTCTAGTAACTTCTTTTCAGCTAGCAGCTTCAGCTGCTGACATTTGTTCAATTTCTTCCCAATTTCTTCCCAGGGTCTACCAGCTCATTCATCAGTAAGAACTGTGCAAGGTAGGTCAGGCGAGGAGGCAATACACCTTTCTTGGGTCATGATGATGGCTGGCTACGGAGCATGTTGTAGCATCCGTGTCCCTTCTAGTCTAACAGCCTCAACTTCTCCATCTCTGTTCCTTTCTTTTTTTGTACTGCTCTCATTCTATGTCTTACCATCATCATGCTCTTTGACTTAGGTTGAAGGCACTGGCACTGCCATACCAAGGAATGGTCCAAGATAATGTTCTTGCTCTTCAGAAGTATCTAACACTTCATCCGTCAGCTCTCTTTTGTTCATCAAAATCAGGGGTGCCCAAACTTTTCGGGCCACAGGCTGGTCATGTGGTACAGTGGGCTGGGCACGTGGTACAGTGGGCTGGTCACATGGTTCAGCGGGCCGGTCACATGGTTCCTCCCACCGGAAGTGGAAGTAAAATGTGTCTTGCAATCTGCTTTGCAACAGGATGAGATAGATTTTTAGGTTGCCATTTTCTCTGCTTAAATCAGGGGTGCCCAAACTATGACCCATGAGCCGGATCCGGCCCCCGATGCCAGCCCATGACATCCTTGCTGCTCCCAAAAGCGGAAGTAAAATACAGCAAGGGCATCAGGGGCCAGATGAATTGTCATCGGGGGTCGGATGTGGCACATGGGTCGTAGTTTGAGCATCCTGATCAAAATGAACCACATATCTTATATTGACTTTTCCGGTTTTTAAGTTCATTACTTTATAACTTAGCCAAATAAAAGTAATGAAGATCTCATTTTACCCACCATGGAAGGATGGAAGGATGAGTCAACCTTGACCCCTGTCAGGATCAAAGGATTGTCAGCAGTTTTGCCTGCAGTACAGCCGTTTAACCACAGCACCACAAGGGCTCTATATATCTTGAATGTTTCATGTGTCTTACTCTTCTCCTATAGGAGGGAGGTGACACACTACCTCAGAGATTCTCAACCTGCGGCCCACGGGCCAAATCCAGCCCTCAGTGCCAAATAATCTGCCCCCCGCCCTCACTCCAGCCACTGCCACTGCCGGCAGAATCAGCCATGGATTCATTTATGGTCTTTGTAAATGCATTTACAACAGCCATAAATGGGGGGGGGGGGGGAACTAGTCTGGCCTCCTCAACTGTTTGAGTGAGTGTGATCTGGCCCCCGATTTGAAAAGGATGAGAACCCCTGCACTACCTCAAAAAATCGTCCACATTATTAAGACATATTTGTTGTGTTCTAGTAGTGGCACATTAGGTGGCCCACACAGATCATTGTATATTACAGGGGTTCTCAACCTATGGCCCATGGGTCGGACCCAGACCATGGCACCATTTCATGTGGCCTGCAGCCACCCTCACCACTCCCAGAAGTGGAAGCGGATGCATTTATGTCAGCTGTAAAATGTGCCTGCACATGTGTACATGCGCCCACGCCTGTTGTAAACATGCCCACTTCTGCCGGTGTGGCCAAGGCCCACTCCAGGGGGCATGGTCAGGCCTGCGATGTAAAAAGGTGGGGAACCCCTGGTGTATTAGCTCCTTCTCTCCGTCTTTAATGGGAAACGAGGATGTAGCAACTTTTTCTGTGATGTAGCTTACGTAGATGGCTGGGCTTTTTGCATCGTGTGAATTTACCATGATACCTGTAGAAAGGTTGTGGCTTTGCCAGTTAAGGACTGCCTTTTAATCTTTGTGTGCAACACAATGTTGCAGCGCCCTTGACAGTTGTCATCCTCTCCCTGGGATTCCACTGTGCTTGCTTGCTGCTCTGAAAGACTCCGTTTGTAGACACCATTAGATTTTAAGGCTCAGAAATAGACTTGAATTTTCCCCCCCACTATGTATTCTCCATTTTCAATACGTATGGAAAAACCTTTATCATCTAAGGCTGAAGCACTTAACATGTTGCATTGCAAATCAGGAACATTCAGAACATCTATAGAGCACTGACACTGATTTCATGGGACACTTCATGTTGTAAAATGCCACTTCCAATTCCTTCTATATTCATAAAGTCACTATTGCTTATTTGAATATTTCCATCAACATTTCCATCTAGGGTAGAAACAATTCTCTTTTGTGTGTGCAGTGACTGGTACATCCTGAATCAATGATTCAATCACTTGATTTCTGTTCAAAGTTATAAGCCATAAACTCTATGTTTAAAATGCTTGTTTTTATTCCCCCTTTTGTATCTCTCATAGAGTCATGTTCCAAATGTCTTATGTAATTCTCTCTCTCAAATCATGGCTGAAAAGTTTCTGGGATGGGCATTGACTAAACGGCTCTTCCTACCGCAATTCCAATAGGAATTGGGTTGGATTAAAAATGTGTCCTTTTTATTACTTTTCCCACGCACTAGGTCAGGGGTTCCCAGCCTATGGCCCGTGGGCTGGATCCGGCCACAGCACCATTTAATGTGGTCCCCCACCTCTCCAAGGGCATTTGGGAAACAACACCACCCATTTGAAGCTGTTGGGACAAAATGGTCAACCCACCATTGTGCAGGCAGGGCAAAATGGCCATTTGGCCCTCGAAGCTGACTTAGAGAGCATGACATGGCTATGGCTTGAAAAGGTCGGGTACCCCTGCACTAGGTGATTCGAGCCATTGTGGTCTCAGGAGACTTCCTATTGAGGGCATCTTGCATTTCTCTCTGAAGCAACTGAGGGCATCTCACAAACTTAATTGTTTACCATTCAGAACAAACATAAAGTAGCAAATGTTTTACCTAATGTTACTGAAAGAAAGCCCACATGTGGTTTATTATCTAAGTCAGGGATTCTCAACCTGCGGCCTGTGGGTCGGATATGGCCTGCGGCACCATTTCATGTGGCCCACCACTGCCTTCGCCACACCAGGAAGTGCCATGTGGCAAAATGGCTGTCAGGCCCCCGAAGCTATCTGAGGGAGCGTGACCCGGCCATTGGCTTAAAAAGGTTGAGAACTTCTGATCTAAATTAAATCCAGTCAGGCGTATATGACTGATTTGGGTGCGTGATTTGGGGGTCCTCCTGGACTCGCGGCTACTGCTCGAAGAGCAGGTGGCAGCCGGGGCTAGGAGGGCCTTTGCACAGCTTCGTGTCATCTTCCAATTACGCCTGCTCCTGGACCGGGACTCCCTGCTCATGGTCACTCACACCCTGGTCACCTCCACATTGGATTATTGTAATGCAGTCTACATGGGGCTGCCCTTGTTGACCATTTGGAGGCTTCAGCTGGTCCAGAATGCAGCTGCCCATGTTGCGATGGGGCGGGGGCTGCACTGGTTGCTGGTGTGCCTCTGGGTGCAATTCAAGGTGCTGGTTTTGACCTTTAAAGCCCTCCATAGCAGTGGTTCAGCTTACCTAAGAGACCGGATCACCCCTAGGTGTAATACCCGTCCAACGAGGGCTGATCGGAGGGGCTCGGTTATGGTCCCTTCAGCAAAAGAAGGCCACCTTTCAGGGACCAGGAGGAGGGCCTTCTCCGTGTCAGCCCCGGTCCTCTGGAACCTCTTGCCTCTCGAACTATGCCTCCAGACGGAGCTGCTCCCCTTCAGAAGACAACTGAAAACATGGCTATGCCAGCGGGTATGGACCTTGGATGCATCAACTGCCCAGTCCCGCTGGCTCATTTAGCCTATACGGGGTTTTTGTCCTTGACTTTTTTATCTGTATGGGAGGGATGGGGCTTTTAGATGGTTTTAATATGGTTTTTTTTAATGGGGTCTGTTAATCTGTCTTTATTTCTTGTTTTAATTATGCTGTTAGCCGCTTCGGGTCACTCTTGAGTGAGGGAAGCGGGATAGAAATATTTTAAATAAAATAAAATAAAATAAATGCACTCGTGGCTGTCGTAAATACTTTTACGACAGCCACGGATGCATTTTACTGCAGCGTCTTGCCTGCTCAGCTGTCTGAGGGAGCGTGGTCCAGCCCACAGCGGGAAAACATTGAGAACCTCTGCTTTATATTGTTAGCAGAGTATGGGATAAAAGGCAACAACAACCCCAGAGATAGAGAGAATAGCCAAAGTCTCAGACCTAACCCCTTTTAGCATTAAAAAAAACCCAACCCTCTATAAGCATTTAAGTAAAAAAAAAGTATTTTACTTACAGTTACCATCTAGAGTTATAGTAGAGAAATTGGGGAAATGGAGTATCCAGTATGCAGAGGAGACCCTCAATGCTTGCTGCATGGTTGAAGTACAGTACTGGGAAGAGAGAGCAAGAACAATGGAAGTGAGTTTAAAAAGGAGTAAGAGAGGGCAAGCCATAAAAAAGAACTTTACCTATGGGTTAGTGGCAAAGGACAACCACTTTGGGTTGTAAAAGCCCTTTGCACTTATACCCAGTGTTAATGTATGTAATATTGTTGCCATGCCAACAGGTAGAAACCGAAGGGTTGGGAAGCGCTTAAGAAAAAGAGACATATAGACAAGAGCAGCACTGAATCTTGTCTACAGCTCCAAAAATACTACAATAAGTTCCTCTCCAGGTAAAGAGAACTGCCAAGAGACTCTGAAACGATCTTTCGTTTCTGCTATGATCTCAAGCAAGGTGAGGAGGCAGGACTACTAGGACACTTAAAAGTGTCTGTGTGTTTGCTCCAGCCTTTGTTTTGAAATAAGGATCACCATGTGGCGCAACTATTTTTAACATGCCAATTAGACAGAACTTATGCGGTACTTTTTGTGAGGCTGCAGGAGCAGAGAAGGCAAACAGGACTGCTTTTTATATTTTTTTGCTGTTCTGCATTTTGCAGAGGATCAATTTCAGTTCTAATGCTCCTAAAACAGACCTACACACATATGTGACAAAAACGAAAAAGTAAGATAAGTGAATGGTTATGCCTGGGGTGGTGGTGTAAATTTTTTTTTTTTTTTGCTATTGAGGTTTTTTTTTTTTGTCCTATACAAAATCCAGAATGATGCATAATCAGTGGACTTAATCAAAGACATAGAAGGGGCGGCAGTGGCTCAGTGGTTAAGATGCTCAGCTTGTTAGCTGGAAGGCTGGCATGTTGCCAGTTTGAGACCAAGGTACTGAATTGACCCAGGTAGTGATTGAGCACCCATATCTGTCCCTGTGCTGGCCTGGTGGGACACCGGGATGTGTCCTGGTGCACCCCTACTTATAACATAAAATGGTACCTGTGGATTGAAAAAAAAAGCCACGGAATTATCATTATTATTTTCAAAAATTGAAAACAGCAAAAAGAAAACAGAGGCATCTCGGGGCAAATGAGGTGCGGACTGAGAAAGCGAGGAGAAGGATGCTGTCAAAGAGAAATCAGAAAATCACGCCCCTTCGCCCATTGTCAGGGCCGCCTCGGCAGTTTCCGCTCCTGAGCGGAATCTCTCCAGCAAAAATCCTTTCAACCCAGAATAATTTATGACATGAAATTATTATTATTATTACGGTATTATCAAAGACATAGATGCAAATGGTATCCACTTTAACCCCACAACCGCTGTTACCTTCAGGTGGAAATGGCTCAAGGACGGAAGGAAACAGCAAGAAACAGGCAGCTACCTGGTATACAGTGATACCTCATACAACGTCCAAACTTGGTTCCACAAGTTTGGACTTTATACGGATTTGGACTTTGTATGAGGCATGAAAAATCCTAGCCGCGATGCCTCATACAACGTCCAAATCCTTGCTGCGATGCCTCGTACAACGTTGTTTCCATAGAGATACATTGTACTGTAACAGCACAGACTTCAGGGCAAAATCAAGGAAACAGACAGGAAACTGACAGAACTTTAAGAAAACATTGTCTAAAGGCTAAATACATTACAAAAACATGTCAAACAACCCTGATTGTCCAAGAACCTGAAGAATGGTGCAAAAATCCCAGGAATGCTTCTAAAAATTCTGATGAAAAAATTCAAAAAAATCCAAAATCGTGCTCAAAACCACTCCTAAACACTTTTCACCTCATGCAAAACCCACAAAAGCAATGCACGCATGTGTCCTGCCTTTTATACTGCCCAGGCACAATGCAACCTGGGAAAACCCCAATGCCTCATACAAAGTCACACGACTTTGTATGAGGCAACTTTTTTCAAGGAATTAGGCGATGTTGTATGAATTCGATGTTGTATGAAGCGGACTTTGTATGAGGTATTACTGTACACTGAAGCCAAGTTGAAATGTCCAGGATAGTTTTTCCTTCCAAATAAAGGCAGCAGTAAAACATAATATATGTTACAGTATATGTAATTCAGCCCTGATTCATGGAAGGAGCATGAAGGTAGGTCCTATGTTGTTTTATTGCTTAAATTGGGAGGGTATTATATTTAAAACTGTTGCTTTGCGTGTCAGTGGAATGGACACTGTTAGTGGAACAGATTCCCTCTCTCATTGTAGCTCTCCTCGAAATCGACTTTGGGGAGGTCATGTAACCCTCCAGCAACAACAAAAGCAAGAGAAATTGTAGAGCTAAGTGGGAAGCTGTGAGGTCCATCTCTCTGGGCAAACCGGTCAGGCTAACTTCTGAAGGCTCCAAAAGATAAAGCGCAAATTCTTAAAGAGATATGGAAAAAGTCACACAAAGCAGACTCTGTAAGCTCTCAGCCTTGATACGAACTCTTCAGTTAAAGGTTATCTCCAGCAATGGATAATATATCCTCCCCACTGAATATTAAGTTTCCGCAGTGTTAGAAACTCAAATCTTTGTTCGTATGTAAGGTGAAAAGTAGAAATACAATTTTACTACACCAGTCATAGGTGGAAAGTAATAAAGCAGCAAACAAAAGAATTAACCCAGTATGTTGCTTTAGAGAGCCATGGTTCCCAATGTGGGGTACATGCCCCATGCGGGGGAGGCTTTGATTTTTAGGGGGGCAATTCGAGAATGAGTTATTAACAGTGAATGGCTTTTTAGGCTTCCTCCACGTGAATAGGAGTTCACATTTTGCATAATAAGAATTATATGTTACAGGGGACATCAGGATTTTAGAGAAGCTTAGGTGGGCATGGATGAAAAAAGGTTGGGAACCACTGATATAGAGTCTCCAAAGATGGAATCCTGAATGGGATTTCCAGAACAGTTTCCATATTTAGTGTGACTCTGGAAACAAGACTGTCATTTGCTCTTGCAATGAAGTTCCAAACCTGCCTTTCTCAACAGCACTGGCCATTAAATATTTAGGTGGCCATATGCAAATCATTTAAATCTCTTCTTAAGCAGCACATAGCAGTGCAGAGCAGCTTTTTGTGTTCACATCTTCTAGCAAAGCATTTGCCCACCCATCCTTTTTCGTTCATTAGTGACCAGACATTGGTGTGCTGTTTTTCACCCATTCCTCCTTCCTAATAGACCCCCTTTTGTGCACATAAGGTGGAGACATTCAGAAGCTGGCTGAAAATTGCATTCACAAAACTCTTTGTGTGTGTGCATGCAGACAGAAACAAAAAATAAATTAGATCCAAGCATATTTTAACAACCGCCTTTCTTGTACATATTTAGGGACAAAATCGTGTTATGGATCTAGTCTGTCATTAAAAATCTATTAGTGTTTCCAGAGATGTGAGTCAGGCAGACCTTCATGACTGTGCAATGATGCTTGCAAAGGGAGCCTCTGCTTATCTACCAATGACTGATCACAAAACAAAACAAGTTGATCTGCAAACTGTGGGAGGTGTGAAAACTTCCTGCTGTGACTGTCAGACCTTTTCAGCATGTATGAAATTACCTCTTCTAGCCAAGGACGATCTGTAACATACAATTTGGCCTTAACATGGGAGAATAACATCCCATTCAAGGAATAAACTAGTGGTTCAAGTGGCTAAGATGCTGACTGGAAGGTGGGAGGTCAGCAGTTCGATACCCGAATACTCCAGGACAGAACGAGCTCCCGTCTTTGTCCCAGCTCCTGCCAACGTAGCAGTTTGAAAGCAAGAAATTGCAAGTAGATAAATAGGGACCAATTCGGTGGGAAGGTAAACAGCATTCTGTGCACTCCGGGGTCAAGGCATGCCTGCCACATGACCATGGAAATGTCTTCAGAAGCAGACAGCGCTGGCTCTTCGGCTATGAAACAGAGATGAGCACTGAACCCTAGAGTTGGATTCGACTGGCTTTCGAGCAAGGGAGCCCTTTACCTTTACTAAACCTGTACATGGTCAGATTTCCAGTTGTACTACTTGTAAAGCAAGGCTTTCTTTGCATTGAAGTTTCTGCCAAACAATCTGGATATTTTGCAAAACAGCTACAATCTACAGTGAAGTTCCTCGGCACCGGGCTGACTGAAATGCATTCATGTTTGATGCACATCAGTGGTGCCAAGAGAGATGCCCTAGTACAACTTCCATGCCTTTCAATGCAGCAGCACTTCCTGGTGGATGGTACTCCTATTTTCTTAATGTCACTGTGAATTTGCTTGTGGAAGTGTATGACACCATGCACAGAGCTGCTTAAACATCTGAGCGCAGGCTTTAGGCATTCTCTCAGGACTGCATGCATGGGGGAGGGAGCTTCCAGCCAGCATTCATGGCCTTAAAACACACACACACACACACACACACACACACACACACACACACACACACACACACACACACACACACACACACACACACACACACACACACACACACACACACACACACACACACACACACACACACACACACACACGAGGGGGGGGGAATAAAAAATTCCAGGAAGCTGGGGAAATCTTGTGTGTTGACCTTATTTTTCTTTCCATGAAAGATCAGCCTAATAAAGGATGATAGACACTAGCTTAATTCATTTACAAACATTTTTTTTAATACCACATGATTGCTTTGGCTGAGCAAAGAGCATTTGAAAGCATCTGGCAAAAAAAGCTCGAAGGGACCTATTTTTGATAGAAGCAGTTACCCCGGAGCACTTGAGTTTTTATGCCCCATTTTCATCTTTAAAAATTGGGTGGTTTTTCAAAGTAGAAAACAACAGCACTGGAAGTGTTAAGTTCGTACAACGGAATACACAGAAGTCCCAATACATATATCTCCAACAACCACAACAAGGCTTTTGCTAGGTTCCTCATAATAATATTTTTCATCTTAAAATATGTTGCTAGTCCTTACATTTGCAGAGCAAAGTTGCTCTGGATAAAAATGAGAAAGCAACAGAGGTGTCACAACGACAATGGATCAATTTCGACCTTTTACCTTCACCTATTTCACAGAACAGTTGTAAGAAAAGAGGAAGGACCATGTACTTAGCTAACTGGATGAAAGGCAGGGTAGCAATGTGATTAACAACCGTATAACAGTAACATTTACAGGTGTACGTAAATGGAGAATGCATGGATAAGAATTTCTGATCCCACCTTCTCCAGGCTCATGGGGAAAGAAAGGGCAGGTTACTCACCTGTAACTGTGATTCTTCAAGTGTTCATCTGTGAATTCACACAGGTGGGTGTTTCTACACAGGCATGGAACCCATTAGAACATCCGAGAGCTCAAAACCAAAAGGTTATGCTTAAAGAGCATAATGCGCCCTTTAAGCGACTTTGCTCTTTAAGCAAAACGCCATTGTAAGTGACCAATTGTAACTTCTGGTGGGAGGATTGCAAAACCCGATTTAGTTGTTAAGTGAGTTTTTGGATGGTTTTAGTTGTTAAGTGAGGCGGCCATTCAGAGAAAATTCTGCTCTTTAAGCGAGGCGCTCTTTATGCGAAGTTTTACTGCATAGTGTTTGAGGAATGTCAAGGGCTGAGACTATACTGTTCATTTGCAAATGTCTCTCAATTGTATCCCTTTGAGAAAGGCTGTGGAAGAGGCAATAGCTCAAGTAGGATGTGGTGTCAATGAGTCGGGGACTGGTCAATTAATTAGTTAGCAAGGGAGGAGGATATGCTTATCCACTTTTGCACCCCAGATAGGCAACAAATCACCCACTAAACTTTTGGAAGTGCTTGGTTCTACAGGTGTAGAAAGCCAAAGTTTAATGGATATCCAATGTGGGAAGAGCTTTTTATAGCTCCATAGTATATATATGATGGGCTGCGGTGGCTCAAGTGGTTAAGATGCTGAACTCAATGACTGGAAGGTCGGAGTTTGATTCCTGAGTAATGCATGATGGAGTGAGCTCCCGTCTCCCAGCTCCTGCCAACCTAGGGGCCACTTCGGTGGGAAAGTAAACAGCGTTCCATGCACCCCAGTGTTGAGGCATGCCTGACACGTGTCCATGGAAACAACTGCAGATGCAGACAGTGCTGGCTCTTTGGCTATAAACAGAGATGAGCACTGAACCCTAGAGTCGGATACGACTGGCTTTCGAGCAAGGGTGACCTTTACTAGAAGATGACAGAAAGAAAAAGTTGGGAGGGCATGAGGCTGTTTAAAGAGAAAGTCTGATATCACCTTGGGGAGGAAGACATGTCGGCAAAAATAGTGACTTTGTCCTTATGAAGCTGCACAAAAGTTGGGTCATATTGGAATGACACACAATTCACTTGGCCTTTGTGCTGAAATGAAAATGACCAGAAATGAATTGCCCAAGAATTCTGTTTTATAGGCAAGAGGTCTTTGGTCTGCACCATAACCATCAAATTGAGCAATGACTTCATAAACTGGGTTGACCACTAGAGAGAGTGACCATAGTAGGGGTGAGGTCTTCAACTCTGGGAAGACATTCTGCACACCTTGTAAGTCGACCTTCTTGAGAGTTTGCCTTCTTAAGTATTGTGATGTTTTGGAGCCAGCAGGCTGCTTTGCCACTAGAGCTGATAAGTAGACCTTGATAAAAGAATGGGATAAATCTTTTAGATTGGGGGGGGGGGGAGATGATGAAACATTGTGCACAATGAGAGTTGGCGGGTCAGATTCCCCAGTTGAATGAGCAAAGGAAGAGAACCTCCACCATTTATATTTGTAATTACATCTGGTAGATGGCTTCCTGGACTTGTTCAAGATTCCTTTCAGTGCTGGAGAATTCTCCATGCTGTCAGCCTCAATCTTGCTAAGTCTGGATGGTGAATTGTTCTTCTGTTTTAATTGAGTAAGTGAGTAAGTAGAAGCAGCTGGTAGACTTCTGCCATTAACATTAATGATGCAAACCAAGGTTGGTACAGCCAGGCCAATTAGTATTGCTTTGGATTTGTCCTGATGAAGCTTCTGTGCAACAGGGGAACTGGTGGAAAGAGATAGAGGAGTTTCCTCAACCAATAGGTCAAGAAGGCATCTCCTAGACCAATGGTGGTGAACTTTGGCACTCCAGATGTTTTTGAACTTCATTTCCCAGAAGCCCTCATCAACCGGACTGCTGACTTGGGCTTCTGGTAATTCAAGTCCAAGAATACCTGGAGTGCCAAGGTTCACCATCACAGACCTAGACCTAGGGAATCTTTCCCTCGTCCTCCTTTGAAGCAGTATTTCTGACATTTTTTTGTTGTTGTGAATAGCAAGCAGTATTTGGTTGACCTTTTCTGATGCAAATATTGTTGAAAATGTCTAGAAAAATCAAACTATTAAACTTCCTTTTGTGATCTTATACTATAAACTAGTTGGTTGTCTCCCCAGCCACTGAGATGGCTATTGGGAATATATGAAGTTGGTGGCACCTTTTCCAAAGATCGACTGTTTGTTTACATAGTATATACAGTAAATGTAGTGTTCTCCATGGGAACTTATACTACTTTGTCTGATATTCCTTTCTCAAATGCTTTGAAAACCTTTGGGTAATCTAACACTTAGAAGTTAGCTGCTGTAACACCATTTTGCATTCCAAAAGGCCTCCGCACACTCCACAGATTAGCAAGTCATTAGTGACACAAAGCCTGCCAATTTACCAAGGTTACTCTTCGATCCTAATCAGTCCAAAATTCAAGTGACAAAAGATACAAACGTGACAGATTGGGGAGCACAACATAGACATAAACAAATATACCCCTGTGGTACTTTTCAATGCCCACAAGGAACCTGTACAGAAACAAACTAGAGCCACTAGCAATACTGAAGGTTTTCAAAGCATGTATGTATTACATACATACATACATACATACATACATACATACATACATACATACATACATACATACATACATACATACATACATACAGATTGATTGATTGATTGATTGATTGATTGACTGACTGACTGACTGACTGACTGACTGACTGACTGATTGATTAGACCCCATTAGGTCCACTTACAAGAGTTGTGGTGTCAGGAGTCACAACCAACCATTTGGAATTGCTCTCTGTCAATATGTAGGAGGAGGCAAGGGACCAGGACCAAGAGGGACCATTTGTGCAAGTGTGCAAAATCACAGCAGTCATAGATGCTAGTTGGCCACTATTAACCAATTATAACACCATTAAACTATGGGGTATAGTCAGTGACTTTGTACTGGTTGAAATTGTTACCCAATGTGAGGCGTAGGGAAGGTCTGAATGGATGGTAATATGAAAATCAGCATTTTTGAGATTGACGACAGCAATCAGTTCCTTCTTTTGAGGAGTGGTAATATTGCTTCTAGTATCACTGTTATGGACTTTTTGGTGTCTATGTAAGAATTTACATCTCTTCTATCCAGAATCCATCTCAAACTATTATCTTGCTTTGAAAGTAATGGGGATAGAAACCATTGGGAAGCATTTCGAGAGGAACAGGCTGTACAGCATCTTTCTTTAGTAGCATAACTATTTCTTGTAGAACTGAAGACAGTGTCCTGTAGGTCTTAAAAGAACTTTAGAAAGGAGAGACATAAATGCTCTAGCATAGTCCCATCCAATGATGGTTAGCATCTGTTTGTCATTGCTGACAGTGTGCCAGGTGGTAAGATAAGGTGCTAGAAGTGTAATGGTTTCCTGTTTAAAGGTTGTCAGTGGCTTGAGGATCTCAATGTGCAAAGTCTAAAGTGCTGTTTTGATTTTTCCTTCTGTTGCTTAGAAGTTGTTTGCTATTTGTACTTGTGGTATTGTGTGACTGTTGCCTGTAGAACTGTGAAGATGCCTTCAAAATTTCAGAAATCCTTACATTGCTTTTTATAATGTGGTTCCATATGAGATACCACCAGTGGTGGGCATCAGCAGGTTCACACCACTTCGCCAGAACCGGTAGCAGAAATTCTGGCTGGCCCCTCTGCTCATCCAAGTTTTGAAATAAAGTACAGTAGTCCTAATTTGAGTGCAACACAGGGTTTTCCCCTTGGCCACGCCCACCAGGCCACGCCCACAGAGTAGGTAGTAAAATAATTTGGAGCCCACCACTGGATACCACCTATGTCTTAAGTTTACCATGTACCTTGCAAGCCATGGAACATAAAAGGTCCATGAAAGGTGCAGTATAAATATCCTAAATAAACACAAACACATGAAAACACACATGCATACATTAGTGGTAACCGACATCTCAGTAACCTAGCTTTTCATACTGAAAAGTCAATAAGCAGAGTCCTCATGGTGTTCACATAACGTGTGTTTAATCTGTTGTAGCTAATTGTGGCTAACTGATAAGATGCCGGATCACATCTTAGTTGCACAATCAGACGTACCTGCTTCTTGTTGATCGGCTGCAATTAGCCATGTCAAGTTATGCAACCCTTATATAAACACCAACCAGGTTTTGGTCAGCATTGTTTCTGAGTTCACAGCAAGCAAAGCAATCATACTTATATACCTTAGAGCTTAGTGTACTCTCTGGGCGGTTCACATATTAATTAGCATGCTGGACACTCATTTTACCGATCTCGGAAGGATGGAAGGCCAAGCCAACCTTGAGCCCTTTTGACTGCAGGACAGCCGTTTAACCACTACATTACCAGGGCTCATTGAAAGAAAAGTGAGGTAATCTGAGAGAAGGCAAGGCTATTTTGTAAAATTTATATCATTCCCTCCTCCCTTCCCCACCACACTCCTTCCAGAGGGGCAAATGAAAGTAAAAAGTGGAGAAAATCCAGAACAAGTGACATTTAAGTACTCTTTACTAGATCAAGTCCGAAATTTAGTTAATTATTTGTGACACACGTAAAATAAATTTGATGCTAGAATTAATGTAACCCCACCATAAAAACAAGTTAAGAAAGAAGAACATTGATTTTGCTGCCATAATGCTGTCCACATATATCAGGTCTACGTCTGCCAAAGTTTTTTTACAAGCAAAGATGGAAAATATGGCTTCTGAAGCCTTGGTTCTATTCATTTTCCAACATAGCCCATGCAATTCGAACAACACCGTCCTACAGAGATTTATGCCTATTACTTGTTAAAATGTCAAGTTAAAAAAACTGCTTCTTGGCTCACTACTTAGAATTCCGACCCATAAAAATATTTCATTTTAATTGCCTAGGTCAATCTCCTACCTTGTTTTGTAGCCTCCGTTACTACTACTGGCTATGCCTTCAACTGTTCACCTGAACCTTATGGTGCCCACATTAGAACCACAAATCATGTTGTATGCCTTAGTCTTCTGGAAGAAAGGACTAGCTCCTGAGCCTTTTACAAAGAAGTTAATCCTGCCAACTTCTCGTTTTAAATCTGTGACTATTATTTCATAGAACTAGGTAACCCTGTAGAGATGACAGTTATAGACCTCTTCAAATATTGTTCAGTTCACAGTTTAATGCCTTCATTTCCAGAACTGCTGATTCCTAGGAATTGCCTCTAGGTTTTCATTTTGTGTGTATTTGTATATCTGTTTTCTGCCAAGAAGTCTTCCACAAAATCCTATTTTTCTACTAAAGGACAAGTGGATTGCAAGTGAGAAATATATGACTGGTTTTGTTTGTATCTGAATTTTTGTTTTGTTTGGGGATTGTTTGTTGGGGTTCTTTTTGCAAATAGCTATGGGGGGTTTGTATGTGTATTCTGTAAAAAAATTGTGGACATATGAATGGTTGGGTAAATAGTGCACAATAATCTTTTTAATATTGTTTTCAACTGCGTTAATTTTTGTTTAGTTGAGTTTAAATCGGGGTGCCTAAACTTTTTGGGCCGTGGGCGGTCACATGGGTTCAACGGGCCAGTCACATGTTTCCTCCCACCGAAAGTGGAAGTAAAAGGCACCTTGCAATCTGTTTTGCTACAAGGTTAGATTTTAAGCTGCGATTTTCTCTGCTTAAACCAGGGGTGCACAAACTATGGCCTGGGGGGCCAGATTTGGCCCCCAATGCCAATTTATCCAGCCCACACCACCCTTATGGCTCTCGGAAGTGGAAGTAAAAGGCACCCGTACAGGCGTGTTTTACTTCCGCTTCTGGGAGCAACAAGGGTGGCGTGGGCCACATGAATTGGCGTCAGGGGACAGATCCAGCCCCCAGGGCGTAGTTTGGGCACCACTGGTTTAAATAATCCTATATAGCAGCCTTCACTTGCTGACAGTTTGGAAGTTCTTCACAGAACAAAACAGGTTGAAAAACTATTAAGACCACACCAACAAAGAGAAATTAAGATGGATCTGCAGGTCTATTATGCTAATCTGCATAAAGTTCAGTGGCTATAGGTATATTTGTAATGCACAGAGGGCTGGATATATGTGTGGAAACAGCTGTTCCATCTCTATACAGTATTCGGTTGAATGTGAAAGAGAATCATTAGACTGAACATATTCGTTCAAATTCTTTGCTCAGTGAAGATCAGGCATCTTATTTCTTTCATGTGAAGCATGTTCTCAAACACTGCAACAGGGCCTAAATTATCTGAGGCAAGGGGATTTTAATATCTCCCAAGGAATCACACTTATTGAAGGGGACAGCCTATAAATTAGTGCTTAAGTTAAAATCAATTTCTAGATAATATGTATCCCTCAAAGACAGATTGTTGGTTTGCATGAGCATTGTTTCAAAACTTTAATTAAAGCCCCTTTTAAATAAAACCTGTCTTACATTATATCGCTAATTGACTTGACCTGGTATGAAGACTTTGCAAGCTAGAGAAGATGAAAGGAGATTACTCTGTCGGCCGCCGCCGCCGCCGCAGTAAATGTGTGTTAATAAAATTTATTTCTGCAGTCTTACCCGACTCCCTATTGTGTATTCAAGAAATGTGTGGGCTTGAAGCCAGTCATCACAAAGCAAAAAATAAAAATAAAAAAAGTAATAAAATCTCAAAAGACAACTCACACACCCTTGTGCCCAGAATGCCACAGGATACATGGCCAGATCTTCTTTTGCTAAAACCAAGACTGCATTTAGACGTCTCTAAGACATAAGGAAGGTTAATCTTGCACCAACAATAAGGGGGGAAAGCCATAAAGGCAAACCTGCTGGTGTTAAGGGCAGTATGAAAACGAGAGAGTATAAAAGAAAATATTCAGCTCATGAAGGGTATATTTAGGACAGGAATGATTAGGCGGAAGTGCAGACAGGGCTAGCATGAGTATGACAACTAGTTAGGAGGGAATTTCAGGAGGGCCAACTCTCCTTGCCACCCCCCAAATTTGTCTCTTTTACACAGCTGTTGTTAATACAGGAGGCCTGCCTTATTTGCCATTCATGTGCCAGTGCAGTGTTCTTTGCTGCCACAGCCACAGGGCTGCATAATTCTGTTTTACAATTCAATGCGCCCATACATGCATGTTTAAATTTGTCAAAATAGCCACTGCATAGGAAACATTTGCACATGGCAATAATGCTCGTATAAGCATTTACTGGAGCGGGAACCTTATGAAGAAGGTACTGAATGGATACAGTACAAGGAATAGCTTAAGCTGGGGTTGGAAGTGTGTGTGAACTGTGTCCCATTAAGACTTTTGGTCATGAAGCTGGGAAAAAAACACCTCTCAAAGTGAAGAACCTTCCCAAAATGAAGATACCTTGGATACCTTGGAGTCATTATTCAGCGAGGAATCGGTGCATTGGTAGACATCTCGGCAGCGACATTCCGCACGTGCAAATGGACTTGAGAAATCGGGTCCGTTTGCATGCGTTTTTTTAGCCACTGGATATCACGTCACCTGCTGGCTAGGCGGACCATGACGTCCCAAAATGAATTGTAAGGATCATTCTCTTTTTTGCACAATGGCTGGAATTCTACTGATGCAGACCTGCATGTATAAGGCTTATAAACCATAGCCTTTTGGCTCTGTGGGTAAGGTGCTGAGCTTGGAGACAGGAAGGACGGGGCTCGATTCCCTGAGAGCTGCACAATGGGGGACATGAAAGGAGCCTCATTCGGGCGTCTCCTGCAAAAATCCTTTCCACCCAGAGTAACCTTTGACATGAAAAAGCACACATAATTAAAAGTTTCCTACTTCTTCCTCCTTGGTGTTGAATTTTTGAGCCTCACTTTCAACCTGGGGAAGATTGGGGGAGCCTCAGAATATGGTTAACATTTAATACACTGAAAATGGCCAACACTGGCCCTGCTTGTGGGGGGGGGGGGAGAGGAAGGAAACTTCTAATTAAAGAAAAGAGGCTGCAGCTGATGACATCACTAACCTTACGCACATAGACATCTGCCAACAGGATTCTGGCTAATATCTTTACAACCAGATGTCTTTACAATCTTTACAATATCTTTACAATCAGATGTCCCTGCTCTCTGTCTTTCACACACAGTCAGTATGCTGAGCTCACATCTGCAATCTGAATTGACACAATCCGATTCAGTAAGAACACTAGAAGCATGTGGAACGCATAGAGAAGTTACTTCTTTGAAATGCAGCTCCTAGAATCCCCCAGCCAGCATGGCTACCTCTGAGCTCTTGGCCTCCAGAAATCAAATATAAAGAAGTTCACTGTACAATCCTATCTATGCACGCCTGTTCAGAAAGAAGTCTAACTGACTTTGACTGAGTGTGCCCCAGACATACAGTACATCTATAAGATTATAACCTCAGGCTGAAGTGACATCCTTGTTAAGCTCCACTGGACTCTGGTTCTCAAATATGTCACTCTTGAGACAAGTACAACCTTTAGAGTTTTTTGTAACCCCCACCCCAATTCAACATCTCATCTTTGACCAATGTATTCTCGGATTCCTTTATCTCCAGCCATCTATTTTTTTCCCTCTGAGGGTGTACAGAGAGCTCTTTGTTAGATGCCAGAAATTCTCAAGTGTTAAAAGTTGTCTGAGTGTCATTCGCAGAATCTCTTCTGATCTTCCATATCTTGCAAATTACCCTCCTTGTTTTATGACCGATTACCAGGAAGTAAGCAATGGCACTGTTTGCATTTTGATATCTCAATCACAATCTAAGAAAACACTAAATATATTTTTGTCTGATTTTAATGATGCACTAAGTGTAGCATCTGAGTTGACCCTGCATCTACTACTGCAGGCCGTTTCCACTGACCAAGCCCTAAATGGTTTGAGTAGGACAGGGGTGTAGAAAATACTACGTTCATAGAAACTGAGATAACAGTCAGTGAACAAAACTGCAATTTAAATATAAGACTCCAGTTCACAGCGTCCCTGTGACAAAAAAAGAGAGATTTTTTTTTTTTTGCTAAAACACTGAACTGTTAAAATGGCAGACAAAGTTTTATTCATTTGCAAGCTCAGCAGATGTGGAAGCATGAATAGACTAATTGATTTCAGAGTTCTCTGGGTGCAAATGAAAATACAGTATAGCATCTTTGAAGGTCCGTGAGATAGTCGTAAGTTTGGTACCAAAATATATCAATATGATCTCATTTTTCTAACATAGTTCCTTTTAATCATGGAATCTGTTCAGTACATTTACTCCATTTCCCTTTTTAAAATCATTTTTGAAACTTTGAGAATTATCTAAGTACATGTATATATATTTTTAACTTTTTTCTTTATTGCTATTCTAATTTAATGGGGTTAAACATTGCATATTGAAAGTAAATTCTGTCGTTAAGTCACTCTGAAGGTGAATGGCTGAACAAAAATGCAGATTATAACCCTTTTTAAATGAATGACTGGATTAAAAAATGGCCATCCCACTGTCTAATTCCTGCTACTGAAAATACAATACTCTTTTTCTTGCACTACTTGTTCTGAGTTGTAATTTGTTTTTAATTGCTTGCTTTCTCCATGCCTGAGATTTTTTGGAACAATTGAAACTTCACCTTATCTCTCTTTTTTTTTACAGAGCAAAAACTGCTGGTAGAAAACAGCAGCTTTGATCTTATAATGCTGGTGGAACGGCTTCCAGTCGAATGACCCCCCTTTGGGTGGGGCAGAGTTAGAGTAGTAGAGGAATAAGGAAGGGTGGTTGGGCAGGAAGGGAAACCCATTACAACTCCTCCCTGCTAATCTTTCACAAGTGTGCACTGACTCCCAGAGAGGAAATATCTGTTAAATGCATTAGTTAGACCAGTGATTTGTATACCAGTGTATGATCTCAACGCTACTGTGAGTGAAAGCAAACTAAACTACAGGACTCTTTAACATGGGAGCTTGGCTTAGAATAAACCAGTCCATACGGTGTCATCCATCATGCAAAACTTTCTCTCCTCCTATATACACATTCCACACAACTTTGTCATAGGATTCAACATCACTGGGTGAGATCATTCGTTCCCATGGGGTGAGGTATCATCAGTATGCTGATGATACCCAACTGTACATCTCAGTCCGTGGGGACCCAAGTGTTGCAGTCAAAGTCCTAACCGGGTGTCTGGAGGCTGTTTGGGTCTGGATGGGGGACAACGGGCTTCAGCTGAATCCTGGCAAGACTGAGTGGCTGTGAGTTTAGGGGCTTGTGTTATCCCAGGAGCTTCCATTTTTAGTTCTGGATGGGGCAGTTTTGCCTCAGACAGACCTGGTGCGTAACTTGGGGGTCCTCCTGGACCCGCGGCTGCTGCTCGACGAGCAGGTGGTGGCCATGGCTAGGAGGGCCTTTGTGCAGCTTCGTGTCATCTACCAATTACGCCCACTCCTGGACCGGGACTATTCGGAGTCTCCAGCTGGTCCAGAATGTGGCTGCCCGGGGGGGTGATGGGGCGGGGGCGTTATGCTCATGCCTCACCGCTGCTTCAGGAGCTGCACTGGTTGCCAGTGTGTCTCCTGGTACAATTCAAGGTGCTGGTCTTAACCTTTAAAGCCCTACATGGCAGTGGCCCAGGATACTTAAGGGACCACATCTCCCCAAGGTTCTCTACCTGTCCTACTAGGGCAGATCAGAGGGGTGGTCTCCCAGACAAGAAAAGTGCACATGATGGGGACCAGAAGAAGAGCCTTCTCAGTGTTTGCTCCAGCCCTGTGGAACCTCTTACCATCAGAATTGCACCTCCAGACAGAGCTGCTCCCTTTCAGAAAGGCCCATAAGACCTGGCACTGTCAGCGGGTCTGGGACCCTTCATGTGGACTGAGTGGCTGTGAGTTTGGGGCCTCGTATTATCCCGGGAACTTCCATCTTTAGTTCTGGATGGGGCAGTTTTGCCTCAGACATACCTGGTGTGTAACTTGGGGGTCGTCCTGGACCCGCGGCTGCTGCTCGACGAGCAGGTGGTGGCCATGGCTAGGAGGGCCTTTGCGCAGCTTCATGTCATCTACCCATTACACCCACTCCTGGACCGGGACTATTTGGAGTCTATACGGGACTATACGGCCCAGGCCCACTGGCTAGTTTAGCTGCCCAGGTTGAGTTCTTCTGTGATCTGTCAGTAGTGTTAATATAGTGTTTTTAGTCTATGTTGTTTTTATGCCTTTACATTTTCCTTTTATCTTTTACTTCTTAAGGGGTTAGGGAGGGTATTGTTGGGGTGTTTTTAGATGTTTTATGATTGTTTTCGTATGCATTTTATGTATTACATGGAGAGGGCTTCTTACTGTAATGGAGCCCTCTCCTTTCTGCTGTTAGCCGCCCTGGGTGGTGCTTGCGCCAATAGGGTGGAATACAAATGTCCAAATAAATAAAAAATAAACATATTAAATAGAGAAATGACTGGATTATTTGTTCACTCAACAAGCAGAAGCTATATGGCATTCAACAATTTTGAAAGTACCGTATTGGTATCCAAGCATATCACTGAATTTATAGAAACTCTACACAAATTAATGGTTACCATTCAAAATCAGCAAGGCAATTTACTATTTTAAAATAAAGATTACACTTTCAGAGGCAAGACACGAGTGACAGAAAGTACACTGCAAGCCAGCAATTAGCTTTGCAAATGGATGCTTCGAAAACAGACTGAAGAAGGCTCAACTACACTTGCAGAAAGTCATACATTTTCACCTGTCCTTTCTAGTAATAAGAATATTCTGCTAGCAGACATGTAAAGTAAACATAAATGTGACATATGTCTGGTCCAGGAAACACATTGGAGGACAGCAAGTTACAGACTGAAAATGGCTAACATGGATTTAGTGGTTGAGACACCACATGACTAGTCTTCTTCTTCTTCTGCTGCTGTATCTGAATCGAATAGTGGCGATCATCATGGCGATTAGCCATGAAACTGTCCTGAGAATGTAATGCAGTGGATTTTCATCTCTCATCCACATCGCAGCATGACACCCGTACATATCTAGTATAGGAGTGCAATTTTTATTAAACCTGGTCTCATTATAATATCTACTGCATTGACAGAAACAAATAACAATGAAATTCTCACCATCAGACCCACCACAACATCTTTCTTGCAACATCCACCCTGCTATGGAGTGGCGTTAGGGACATAGCAAGACGGGCAGAGGGGACAGGGGTGGTGGTGGCAGAAGTGGCAGATGCAGGCAACTGCCTGCGTTTTTCCTGGTTGCCGCTCTGGCCAAGTCCAGGCAAGGGCAGGAAGGACCCCTCCTTCACCCATGGTAGACCAGTAAGCAGGGAAGTGGAGGCATCAATGGCGTGTGTGTGGGGGAGTGTTGCCGCCGATGGCGATGACACCAGTCCACTCCACTAACAGTCTGAGGGGGTGTGATCCAGCCCGCGGCTTAAAAAGGTTGAGAACCCCTGATCTATAGTCAAGCCCTCTGTCCTTTGGAGAGTGAAATAACTGATCACATGGAAACAACACTGTTGGAATAACTTTTTTAAAAATATTTTTTATTGATTTTTTAACATATAAAAAACAACAACAAAGGAACTGTTTGAATAACTTTTGATTATAAAAAGAAACATCTCCCAGTGACAAGGGAAGAAACCTCCACTTTGGAAGCAAAAAGGGCTGGGCTGATTTTGTGTCATGTGTTTTACTTCTGTAGCAAATTCTATACTATTTACCTGTCTCTTTGCAGCCTGAAAGACAAAATGAATAGATGCCTTTGAGATGTGGTGTTGGAGGAGAATTTTGAAAGTGCCCTGGACAGCAAAGAGCGCAAATAGGTCGATCTTAAAGGAAATCAACCCCGACTACTCTTTGGAAGGTCATATATTGTCATATATTGAAGATAAAGTTAAAGTACTTTGGACATCAAATGAGAAGAGAGGATTCACTTGAGAAAGCCTTGATGCTGGGAAAGGTTGAGGGCAAAAGAAGAAGGGGGTGGCAGAGAATGAGATGGCTAGATGGCATTGTTGATGCAATGGTCACAAGGCTGGGCATGTTGAGGAGGATGGTGGAGGATAGGGGCACCTGGCGTGCAGTGGTCCATGGGGTTGCGAAAGGTCGGAAGTGACTGTATGACTCAACAACAACAACAAGTACTGTACTTCTATCTGTTACAACAGTAGTTTTGGGCATATCATACGGCAAGTTTTAATTCTTAATCAACTTGTCACCTGATTTGAGCTGCCCCTTGGCAAGGACCAAAGCTATACGAAGCATAATAAATCACTACATCTTGGATTAGGGTGCTGCTTCCTCCAAGTCAAGATCAGTGTATTCACAGTGGTATTGCAGACTAGGCTTATAAACAGAGGGCTTCGAGCTGCTGATCCATTTGATGAGCTAATGAGACAGCAGATCAGTAAACCCTTTGGACTGGGAAGATCCCCAAGTGATCTCACCTGTGATCTACTAGATTTTCTGGATATGCAAAGGAGCAAAATAATAATAATAATCATCAGGGTCAGAATGAAACCTTTCCTTAGGCAGTATTGGTCTAATAAGGGATTTTCTTTGCTTCACCCTGGTCACCTGCCAAGATTGTGATAAAAAAGTTAAAGTTGGCAAATGGTTCTGCCAGTTCAAGTTGGTTAAATTACCCAGAAGCACATCTGCCCCCATGCAAATTCTGGTACAGCTTGGATAAGATAGGACACCCCGTACTGGTTTCAAAGTAAGCCTTTCTTGTTGAGGTTTTCAATAAACTGTGACCCACTTTGAAGTCCACCGTCTCTTTCCTCTTTTTCCATTTGCAGGGAACAGGAGTCTATACAACATCATTAATAGGCTATTAAAAAGACAGCTCTCTTAAGGAGAAGAGACTGTTTAACTTAACATGAGCTTGCCTCAAGCCACATATGGCAAAATTGCCTGCTTTTGTTTTGCAATTAGGCAACTGGGAGATAACATGGGTTTATATGCACATCTGATGTCTCAGGCACAATAGCACAGAGAAGTCTGAGAGTGTGGAAGGATAATGCTGTAAGACTGGGGTTCTCAACTTATAGCCCAGGGGCTGGATGCGGACCACCACACCATTTCATGTGGCCCCCACCGCCTCCGCCACACCAGGAAGTGCCATGTGTGGCAGGCAGGGCAAAATGGCTGTGCGGCTCCCGAAGCTGTCTAAGGGAGCGTGACCCGGCCCTTGGTTTGAAAAGGTTGAGAATCTCTGCATTGTAAGAGAACAAAATACACATTTGCCTAACATGTGACCTGATCTTCACTTGAGGCAAGGGCAAACCATGTTCAGAAGACATAAGAACTGGCAAGGAGATAAAGGAGACTGAGATCAAGTCTCTTCGAGGTACAGGTAGGTAGTGTAGTCTTTACCCCCACCTGCTGGAGTCACAGGTAAGAAGTCCAAATGTCTTCTTACACAAGACAGTAATGTATTTTAAAAAGCAGGAACAGGGGTATCCCCTTTTTGAAGTGAGCTGTCTTACTGAAACCTGGTTTAAAGGTTCTTTCAGAGGGAGAGTAGGACCTTGACTTTGTTATTCCACTGTTAAGTAACTGGACAGTAGGCATGGCAGGTCACCTCGTCACAGTCTTTCTTCTTCAGGAGATCCTTGACAATTTGGTGCATATTATAAAAATAACTTCTGGATTTGTACATGCACATGTAAATTAGTACATGCAATTTTATGCAATCCAGTGTATTCTTTTTCAGTTAGGTATTAGTGGCCACTCTTTAATGGAGACTAACAAAGATATTTTTTTCTTAATGACAATGTCTTCACTGGTATAGGGAGGTACACAGAAAGAGCCTCCTCGAAGATTGTGGTACAGTAAAACCCCGGGTTACAATGGAGGTCCGTTCCAACAGCCTCCATCATAATGCATACCTGTCAATTACCCCATATTGGCCGGGATTGCCCTCTAATTCCGTGCCGATTTTCTCCATTTCCTGCCCGGAGCTGCCGCTACCTCGTAATTAGGCAGCAGGGGGAAGTAGTTCCTGCGCATCCCTTCTGCGCAGGTCCATTCTACGCATGCATAAAAACCTTCTACACATGCGTAGAAGCAGCCTACGCAGAAATGTTCTGCGCAGGTCCCGTAATCTCCGGAGCCGCGCTTGACAGGTATGTTGTAATGCGAAACAATTATAAACCAAAGCATCCATATGGATGCATTGAAAAATAAAAAACGGTCCAGAATTGATCGCTGTAAACTGAAAAAAATGCATTAAGAATGTGTAAACTGGGACAGCATTTCCATAGGATTTGCCATTGTAAACCACAGCAAACTTTAACTGAGGCGATAACCTGGGGTTTTACTGTATTTTTGAGTCACAATCAGGCGTCCCCTGGTAATGGCAACCTTGTGTTGCCGGCTGATCTTTCTCACACTGCAAGGGACTGCAGAATGAACTCACCAAAATGTGACTTTGTTTTGGCAGTTTCACATCTGGACTAGACATGGAGGAAGAAGAACTGATATGGGGAAAGCATGTTTTTGCCATCGCAGGGGCATTTCAATTCAAAACAAACACTTTAGTTGACTCACATTGGTAGGTTTACCTTTTTGTCACAACCTTGGCAGGTGACCTCTTTGAAGTGGAGCAGGCCATTAATTTGAGGCGCACTTGGAAAGGTGCCTGGGATCTCTCACCTCTCTCACCTCAATGGACCAACTGAAGGGAATTTGTCAGTTGGGCCAGCAATATGTTTATGAGTTGCTCCAAGGGACAGGGTCTCCCTTTTAGTTGGGCCCAGTGTTGGGATTGCTGGGGCGGGGATGGTGGTGGTGGTGGTGGAGGAGCAGAGAGAAGATATGAAACTCCCACCATGAAATAGGCAACAAAAACTGCTTTTTCCCAGCTGCTACTAACAGTTGGGGAAAAACAATCTAATATTATGGGACTCATGACTGGCCAGGTTATCCTGCTATGGTAATAGAGTAGACTATATTGCCAGCAACTTAACACCAAGTGTCAGGCGGCAGTTAACTAACCTGACCACCCTGAGGACTAATGGCTTGAGTGCCAAAGTCCACAGGGAAGGGTGATGGTCCCCAAGTGGATTTAATCCCACTGGAATCCATGTTGATGGAGGGCAGGTGTTTCATCAAAACTGGCCTGGGGTCGATGAGGACTTTGTGTGCCAACACGGGCTCAGGACCAGAAAGTGACTCATGGTGTTGGATCAGTGGTATGGGTATCCTGCTGTGGTGAGGAAGGCAGATGAAAGGACACTGCATTATATTCTCAGGACAGTCTTCATGGCTGATCGCCATGAGGATCGCCAATATTCGGAACTGGATACAGAAGAAGATTATTACGGGATGGGGGGGGGCTGTGTCAAAGTTTTCCTTTCTCTCCTCTCCTGTAACAGCAATTCTGGCTATGACTACTGTCCTACCACCGCTAATTAAAATGTGCTCACCAGTCTCTCTCTGTATGTGTGCGTGCACGACTATGCAGAGTGTAGCCAAAGGCCTTGTGTAGGCTCTCCCTTTGGGGCTAGGGTGTTCAGTGCAAAGCAGGCAACAAGTATACTGGAGCAATGAGCCTGTGCCTAGGTAAAGGTCACTCTTGCTCGAAAGCCAGTCATATCCGACTCTAGGGTGTGACACTCGCCTCCATTTACAGCAGTGGTTCCCAACCTTTTTTTGGCCATGCCCCTACCTAACCATCTCTAAAACCCTGATGCCCCCACACATGACATTTAATTCTTATTATTCATTCATTTCATTCATTCATTTATTCGATTTATACCCCGCCCTACTCGACCAGGGCCGACTCAGGGCGGCTTACAACAGTTAAATCAAATACAATATACAAAATTACAAAAGATACAATGTTACAATACAGCAGTGAAACAATAAAATGTGCAATAACATTTAAGTTGTAACATAACAAAGCGGTTACACGATCCCTCAGCTACTAAACATAAGTAGGGTAAAGGGAAAGGGGAGGGGGAAAGGGGAGGGAAAAGGGGAAATACGACACAATACAGTTTATTATGCAATACAAGACAATAACAACATATCAAGCATAAACATAATATAAACAATTAAATAAAAAATAAACAAATACAGAACATAATAACAGTTTACAATGTTACAAGATATAATCAGGAAAAGAAAATAATAATCCAAAGGGGGGGGGAGGGTCGGAGCCCAAGGCTCAGCGACCTTACACAACTCTTAATACGAGCCGGGCTCAACAACTACATTGGAGCTCAGCTCAGTAATAAGCAATAGTACCATAATACACTCTACAAAATACAAAAGAAACAAGACAAATACCGCAATGTCCTCAGCAGCCAAGCCCACAACCATGGTGGGGCCACGAACGAGAACGTCATCATGAGGCGTCCTTCGGTTCCCTCTGGCCACGGGAGCCCTTTTAACCTTGGGCTTCAATGCCCAAAAAACCCAAGTCTTTCTGAATTGAAGTCAAAGAACATCTGGATACGCCCAGTAACCCATTCGTATGGATTCACAGAGACTTCAGCTTCTGGGAATTGAAGTCCAAGAACACCTGGAGTGTCAACATTTGCCATCACTGGTCTATGCAATCTAGTGTTTTAAAAGATGTAAACTTTAGTGTTTTGAATCATGGGGAACTGATGGCATCAAGGAACTGCGAGGACAAACAGAAGCCACTCATCTCTGGTTGTTGGAACAGTAGGGATCTGAAAGCTGCTGGTGCCATTTGCTGTTTCAGTTTTTAATGCGCAAAACGAACACAGTTCAGTACTGGCTCCCATACCAGTCAGTCTGACTCATTTGTAGCAGTTCTGTGACAACCTGGGCCATATCACAGTTGTACTTCTGGAGCAGTCGGATGTTCAGGTGCCGGTCACAGAAGCCCATCTCACTCAGGTTGGCCAAGAAGGTGGCCATATGATCCTCAGTGGTCACAGGTAGAGTCTGTTCCAAGGAAGGTGGTCCAGCAAACAGTGCCTTGTAGGCTGAGGCAGCCACTGAGAGGGCCCCCTTCATCAGACCCCCGGCCAGGCTATTGCCATGGGTGTGTCTGGATAATTCTGGACAGGTGTGGGTTCTGTTCACACTCCTTATAGGTAGAAGTTCAGGACCATCTTCTTGTTCTTCTCTAATCTGTTCAGGCTTCAAAATAGTTTCTCCTCTACCAGGAGCATTAGTTGCATTGGAAGTGTTCTCCGAAAGGGCCAGACATCTCGCTGGCTGCGGCTCCACAATCTGAGGGGTCATGGGCACCTCATCCAGAGTCTGCGAGGTGGTCAGGATGTCACCAATACTCCGGGCCGGAAGTGGGCTCTTTCCTTCAAGACTCGCCGAAGCCTCTGCCGCTTTCTCCAAGCTTGGCTGTGAGAGAGCCGAGCTGTACATAGACTCGCCCAGAGGGCGGCTCGTGTCAAAGCACTCTGGTAGTATGATAATGTAATCCTCGGAGGAGGTAGATGATGCCTGGCTGCAGACCTCATCCTTGGTATCATCGTCAGCCTCACCACCATCAGCCTCACCATCGTGCACTGAGAGTTGCTCAAACTCTGGTTCCTTTGTCATCTCCGTGTCTTGTTTCCTGGTCTCAGATTCCTGTGTTGTAGAAACAGCACTAATGAGGTCCTTGTTCTTTGAGCTGTAGTTGAGAGGGTCTTGTAGGGCTTGGACAGAACCCTGTAAAGACTTCTTGTGAACTCCTATTCTAATATTATGGTCTAAACGACCATTCACTGTTAATAACTCGTTCTCGAATTGCCCCCCTTAAAAAATCAAATCCCCCCCCCCCCCCGTGGGCACCATGGGTTTATAGCCAAAGAGCGAATGCCATCTGTGTCTGCAGACATTTCCGTGGTCATGCGGCAGGCAGGATTAGGCACAGAATGCCAGGTGCCTACACAATACAATAAAGTGTGGATGGCACAAGCAAGCAAGCCACAGGCTGTGGAGAGATGGTTCCTTTGGAACTGGGCAGCAACCCATGGTTTGCCTTTGCTCCATTTAAACTGCACACAGAGTTTGCCAACAATTATGCAATATCTCTATGAGCAGCAATGTTAAATCCGCTCTGTTCTTCTGCACCGGGATCTCTGTTAGCAATATGATTTACGTCTATACTTAAGCATCTTTTCTTTCTTTGCCGATGCCTGCTCTGTTGCATCCCAGGCACAACATTGGCCCCTAGCCAATGCAAGTAAAGACAAAACTAAGCTTCGTCATCATATTTCAATTTTAACTGTGGATTTCAATATTTCCAGGGGGAGGCTCAGAAGGATGTGTCAACTGAACGAGAGAGCAGATCTTAATAAAATAAAATAAAATGGAACTGAAGCATTTTGCAAATGTAGAAATCTCGCTAATGTAGATCTGTTTAAACAAAAGAGAGCATTTACGGCTTCTCTCTTGATACTTATATTCACACTAAGAGTTTACACATTCCCTGATCTTTACACATTTCCTGAACTTTGCAAAGATTAATTTATTCTCATGGGTACCCAAGAATTAGCACTGTGGCAAAAAGTAAGCAGATCACTGCCGTACCTGGATAAAGGATGATAGACTCTTATTCCCTCTTCGAACTGATACCAGCGATCCTCAGGTTTTTCACACCCTGCATTAAAACTAATCTGTGCGTTACATGTAGAAAAGCTCTTGCAAAGAATTTAGTTGCACTTTATGTGTCTGAAGAATGTCGTGGAAGGGCTTCTTCCTATGTGGACATGTGTGCAACCAAGCTGTGCTTTGAATGCTTGTGGAAGCATATCCAATGATGTCAGCCTATGTTATTTTGTTACTCCCTTTCCCATCCTTAAGGGACTACAGTGGCTTAGTGGTTAACACACTGAACTTGACGACTGGAAGGTTGGCAGGTCAGCAGTTTGAGACCCGATTACTCCATGGCAAAGTGAGCTCCCGTCTCAGTCCCAGCTCCTGCCAACCTAACAGTTTGAAAGCAAGAGATTGCATGTAAACAAATAGGGACCACTTTGGTGAGAAGGTAAACAGCATTCTGTGCACTCTGGTGTTTAGTCATGCCTGCCACATGTCCACAGAAATGTCTGTGACACAGACAGTGCTGGCTCTTTGTCTATAAACAGAGATGAGCACTGAACCCTAGAGTTGGATACAACTGGCTTTCGAACAAGGGTGACCTTTACCTTTAACTTCTCTTTCCTTAGCCTGTCCATTGCTGGGATGCAACCCCTAAATCAGTGATGGTGAACCTTTTACAGACTGAGTGCCAAAACAGAGGGATGGGGTGAACTCTGTGCTGGGAGGGAAGGGGAGAGGAAGCACTCCCATCAGGCTGCTGAGCAGAAGGGCAAGGTGAACTCTGTGCTGGGGCATGCCGTCCCATACGTGCCATAGGTTCACCACCACTGCCCTAAATTGTAAGTCAATCCCTTAGGTAAAATGGTTTCCCCACGGCTAATATTTAAAAAGAAGAAAAGTACAGTAAATCCCCGATTTACGTAAAAAAATCCGTTCCGTAGCTTCTTACATAAATAGGGGTTTCACATAAATCAATGCATCTCCCTAGGGATGCATTGGGGGAAAAAAAGGGTTTGGAATTGGTTTTCAATGCATCCCTATGGAAAATTAGGCTTTGCGCCCCTAGTGGCCGAGATGGTAATGACAGGCATCCCCCCCATCCCCCCCCCCACCTTTTAAGCTCTTCTCCTAGGCGCGTTCACAACTAAAGCACATGCCCTGGAGAAACCTCATGCAAACAGCGGAACGGAGTGGATATTCCCATTGCACTCTTCCAGTCCCAGCAGAAGCAAGCGGGGACTGCAGAAAATTGTCACTGCCGCTGCCTCCATTGCCACCACAGTAAGCGATATATTGCGAATTTCAGTGGTGGGGTGGATGGCGCGCATACCTGTCAAGTTTTGGTTTTGAAAATAAGGGAAATTGAGTGGGCGTAGCCAAATCGGTGGTTATGGCCAAATCGGTGGGTGTGGCCAAATTGGTGGGTGTGGCAAAATCAGTGGGTGTGGCCAAATCGGTGGCCATGTGACTTGCTGGGGGTGGCCATGTGACTTGCTGGGGATGTTCATGTGACTGAGTGGGCTATCTAGTCATGCCTGCCATATGGCCATGAAAACGTATACAAACAGACAGCACTGGGTCTTTGGCTGTAAATGGAGATGAGCACTGCACCCTAGAGTCGGATACGACTGGCTTTTGAGGAAGGGAGACCTTTGCTAACCACTTGCAACTAACAGAAGCAAAACCTCACAGCAATTTTGAATAACAATCAGGGATCTTCTGTTATTAGCTAAAGGTAAAGGTTGGCCTTGCTCGAAAGCTAGTCGTATCCAACTCTAGGGCTCAGTGCTCATCTCTGATTACAGCCAAAGAGCTAGTGGACTTGATTCACAAAAGTTCACATTAATATACAGCAGTTATTCTTTAAGGTGCCACAACGTTTCTGTCTTTCTGTTGTCTTTACTCTCTGATGCGCTCTCACAAAATAAAACCTTAGAAAACCTTAGTTTGTGTTTCAAGCATATCAGGATGTAAACAAAACAAAAAGACAAAAATGTTGTGGCACCTTAAAGACTACAGGGAGGGGGGGCAAGGGACTTACCCAGAAAAAGAAATAAATAAGGGAAGGGTGACTCCCCCACCGACGTTGCAATCGCCCCCAAAATGTGGAGGATGGGGGGGTGTCTCTGTTTATACATGCCCACCCCAACCCTGCCACAACTGAGCAGGGAGTTTCCTTGAGGGGGGTAACCCTCCCTCTCCCATCCGCTCATAGGATCTCTACTTTTGCTTAGAAGGGAGGGGGATCTTTGCTCCCCCCATTCTTCGCCTTTAAACCACCACCACCCTTTCCCAGTTCCCCATAAAGCACAACCCCATCTGGACTCGGCATGGCTGATTCGAAACCAATTGTTTGGCTGTGGGTGGGGGAAAGGTTTTCCATTTGACAAAAATGATCTTGGGGGGTGGTTTTTTCCTCTTTCTCCGAAGGGGTCCCCCACCAGATCCAGTGGATCGCACTTGGCAAAAGCCTTGAGTGGGGGTGGCACCTTTGTCTCCCGAGGGGGCCTTAAACTGCCAAAATGAAGCCACCTTTTAGCGAATTTGTTCCATAGTTCCTTTCACCTCATATAGTGTGAAGAAAGATTAGCTGGCACAGTAAGATGGCCATTGGCCCACTAAAAAAATACCCCAATCGCCAAGGAGGCTCTTTCTGCCATAGCCTTCTATGGGGCAGCAGATAAGTGCAATTGCTTTACCACCCAGTGCCACCCCTGCAACAGAGTAGAGACTGTCGACTGCAGCCACGGCTTGATTTCTCCTCCCACCCCCCGTGGGAGACCTCTGGATATCAAAACCTTTCAGTATAAGATTGTTCTGGTGGTCTATTAAAAGTACCTGCCCCCCCCCATGACAGCCCAATGCAAATTGAGTGGAAGGCATCTGATAACACTATCCGTGGACCTCTACTTGAATAACTTACAAAATCTCTTCTTTTGATTCATGCAATCACTTTGGTGGCGCAAATGGCAACTCTTGCAATTGTACTACTCTGCTTTGATGTTTCAATTGTTTATTTAAGACAGAATTACCCATTAGGGAATTCCTGATTTCAGTATTCTTAAAACAAATGTCTACTTTACTGAAAAATAGAGAAATAAAAAGCATGTCCCTCACTGATTAAATATGCTAGTTTATATTCAAGAAAGCACACTGCTTAGAAGAAAACAATAATACTTGCATTTCTAAATACTTCTTGGCTTGCAGAGAAAAAGAGATTGTAGTGATTTTATAATAAGCATTTCAAAATTACCACAGCTGGCATAAGAAGGTAGACAGGCATGGAGCTATACAGAATGGCTCAACGATCAATACTATAATTTGGTTATAGATCATCTTTACTCATAACGGCTTTCAAATCATCTTTACTCATAATGGCTTTTATCCAAGAGAAATCAGAACTCCAGTTTACTGAAAGATTTCCAGCCCTTTTTCATAATAAGTCTTGAAGAGAAGGAATGACAATTAAGCCACTTCAAAGCCTATGGCTGACATACCACAAACGAGAGAAATAAAAACTTGTCTATTTATTTACTAAAAGAGGAAGTAAAGAAGAAGAAAGAAGATTCATTACACTTATATACCACCCACTAGTGAGCTATTCTGGGTGTTTTTTTTATTATTGTGTCAGAAGCATACAAAGGTGCTTTCTGTGTTAAAAGGGTTTTTGCTGGAGAAACTCCGCTCATGGGACGTCCAAATGAGGCTCCTCTCATGTCCCCAAGATATTTCCCCACCAAATTGGACCCTATTTATCTACAGCAGACCCCCGTATAACGAAAAATATTCCATTCCACGGAGCTCTTTGCTATACGTTTTTTTTTGTTATACGGATCCCTATGGGCAATGAATTATATAATGAAAAAATGTTGGTTATACGGATTGCTATTGGTGATACCCTGTATAATTTTTTCATTGTATGGGGTATCACCAATAGCAATCCGTATAATGAACATTTTTTCCGTTATACTGTGCATCGGCAATAGCACAAAAAACACTTCGTTGTATGAATTTTTCGTTATACGGGGTACCACTGTACAGAAATACCTTATACAAAGTCCGCTTCATACAACATCGGATTCATACAACATCGCCTAATTCCTTGAAAAAAGTTGCCTCATACAAAGTTGTGTGACGTTGTATGAGGCATTGGGGTTTTCCCAGGTTGCGTTGTGCCTGGGCAGTATAAAAGGCAGGATACATGTGTGCATTGCTCTTGTGGGTTTTGCACGAGGCAAAGAGTGTTTAGGAGTGGTTTTGAGCGCGATTTTGGATTTTTTTTAATTTTTTCATCAGAATTTTTAGAAGCATTAATGGGATTTTTGCAGCATTTTTCAGGTTTTTGGACAATCAGGATTATTTGACATGTTTTTGTAATGTTTTTAACCTTTAGACAATGATTTCTTAAAGTTCTGTCTGTTTCCTTGACTTTGCCCTGAAGTCTGTGCTGTTACAGTACAATGTATCTCTATGGAAATGACGTTGTATGAGGCATTGCGGCAAGGATTTGGACGTTGTATGAGGCATCACAGCTAGGATTTTGCATGCCTCATGCAAAGTCCAAATCCGTATAAAGTCCTAACTTGTGGAACCAAGTTTGGACGTTGTATGAGGTATCACTGTACTTGGGATTTCTTGCTTTCAAACTGCTAGGTTGGCAGGAGCTGGGACAGAGATGGCCGCTCATTCTGTCATGCAGTACTTGGGTCATGAACTGCCAACTTGCCGACCTTCCAGCTAACAAGGTAAGCTTCTTAACCACTGAGCCACCACAGTGGTTAATTCTTTCCTGTTCATTCTGGGTGGTGAACAGGAAAGAATTAAAACCAAAGTGATCAAAGAATGCCCTAACAACACTCTAAGATGGCAGTAGGGAATGTCAAAATTAACTAAAATTAATGAAAATAACAAATGATACAGCAGTTAATGAAACAGTTAGCTCAGGACACAATAAATTAATTCATAAGGACATCTTCAAAAGCTTCTCTAAGAGAGCCATTTTCAAAAGTTTCTTGAAACAAAGTACTGTCAGAGCTAAATGCAGCTCAGCAGTGTGGGTGTTCTAATGCAAAGAACCTACCACTGAGAATGTTCTATTCTAGTGGTGGTGAACCTATGGTACACGTGTCAGAAGTGGCACTCAGAGACCTATTTGTGGGCACCCGTGCAGTCACCCAAGTGTCATGGGCATGACCTGACGCTGTGGGTTCGAGAGGCTGGTTGCAATCAATAGGCGGTCACTTTCACCATTTTTCTGCACACTCCCAATACAGCCATTTGTCACCTCTCCGCCCTGAGCCTCGGTCAGCCCAATGATCTCCCACCTGTCAGTTACAGGGAGCATGCAGTTGCTTTTAGGTTTGGTAGCGTATTTAAACAGAGTGCTACGGTACTTGGACAATGCCTGATAGATAGACATCTACACCTGAAGCATTAAAACTCACAAAGAGCTTTATTTTCCAATATGCATTTCAGTAAGCATAACATCTGAAAAAGAACAGAAACAGAATACACAGAAAATAGTTAGTTATAGTTAGTTAGATGGGTTCCCTTTAGAATAGCCCTGGAATGGGTGCATCTCAGGGAATTGGGTATTTTATTTCCCCCAGGAAATTTGAGTCCAGCTAACGGAGCTTGGGTAGCCCCAGGCCAGAGGACCGAATAGCTGAGGAAAGATGCCTCTTTTTATAGAGAAGATGAGCATCCTCCCCACCTTAGGAATTAGGTCTTAACTTGATAGGAAGCTCCTTATGTGGAGATGCTTCTGGAAGCTTCTGGGTGTCCCCTCCCAGAAGTTGAGTGCTGGGTGCAGAGTTAGGACTTTTGAGAAGTGGGCTGGCTCAAGCTTTGAGCTGAGTGCAGAGAGGGGAAAAGAGAATTTCTAACTGTGTAGTAAGCTGTGACTTTGAACTGCCAGAGGCCTGACAAAAGCCTGGCAGAAGCCTGAAAATGAGGCCAAACAAACCAAGATCATGACACCCAGTACAGAGTTTGCCTTGCCCCCTGCCCAGCAGCCCAATGGGACCACTTCCTCCCACCCCCAGCACAAAGTTCACCCCACCCCTCTGCCCAGCAGCCCAATGGGAGCGTTTCCTTTCTCCTCTGTTGCTGTGTTGGCACTGTGCGTTAAATAAGTGGGTTTTGAGTTACAGTTTGGGCACTCAGTCTCTAAAAGGTTCGCCATCACGGCTCTATTCCATCTCTCGTGAATTTCATGGCTTCCCTAAAAATGAATGAGGACCTCAAATGTTATTCACAGAATAGTACATTATAGAGATCAGCAAGTCAGTGCACAGAGAAGGATTATCTTTGGATGAACTGAGCAATAGCAATTATACTTATATGCCCCCCCCTCTCCATAGCACTTAGTGTATTATCTGGGAGGTTCACAAACTAATTAGCATTTTGCCCACAACACGCTGAGTGTTCATTTTACCAACCTCAGAGGGCTGGAAGGTTGAGTCAACCTTGAACCCTGTCTGGATTAAAATTCAACATTTTGGCTGCAGTGGAGCAGTTTAACTCAGGGATTTTTAACCTGCTGCCTGTGGGCTGGATGTGGCCCACAACACCATTTCATGTGGCCCTCACTGCCTCCACCACACCAGGGAGTGCCATGTGGTGGAGGAAGGGCAAAATGGCCATCTGGCCCCCGAAGCTGTCTGAGAGAATGTGACCTGGCCCCCGGCTTAAAAAGGTTGAGAACCACTGGTTTTACCACTGTGCAACCAAGACTGAGAAAACAGTGCAGATAGAAAAAATCTGTGTCACAGTTTTTTTTTGAAAATCAAGTATATTTTCTAGGATGCCCAGGTTTTATGATATTGGATGACATTTGTGGGAATGTCTATGCCACTTTGGGTTGCCTGACAAGGAGACACCCCTCATGGTGACTGGCACTGAAAGAGAAAAACACATGTGCTTCTTGTGTGCGATGTTTTTAATGACTGCAAACCCACTTCCACCCAATCGTAGTTGGTGCCAAGACTCAGGTGTAAAGATCTTTATATACGTGGTTTTTTTTTTTTTACTTTGTCTGCGCTGTCTCTAGGGCATAATGAGGAACTAACTCTGTGACACCATAAGATCCACCTTGATGTACTGTATCTGTTCACAAGTTCAAATTTCAAGTAACGTGCCATTGCTGATTTGGCAATCCTAAAAATCATGCTTAATTAATTAATAATTATTCCAGCATCATAAGCAAGTTAATAAAAGTTTAATTAAGTTCTACAGCACTGACTCAGTGAGCATGCCCAGATGGGCGCATAGCTTGCTTTTTGAGCTCTAGAGAGTTTTGCGGATGGTGGAGCTCTGCAAATTCCCCGACACCCTTATTTTTTGAATCCCTGTCAAGGGGTT
Source organism: Bradypodion pumilum (assembly GCA_035047305.1). Lineage (NCBI taxonomy): Eukaryota > Metazoa > Chordata > Lepidosauria > Squamata > Chamaeleonidae > Bradypodion > Bradypodion pumilum. Next base: position 7,505,510 of record JAWDJD010000011.1, on the reverse strand, counting down.
CTATTTTCTTTTTTTCTTACACCAATCCTCTGTATACCGTTCCCAGTCCTGTGTATACTGGGAATGTTGTGTCAGAAAGGCATCTGACAAAAGGCTACTTCCCGTATAAACCTCTTGTATTGGATTTTGAATTAAAATTTCCTCTTGTGCCTCTACAGAGGGACAAGGAATTTGTAATTCCTCCCCCAGCTGATCATCATAGTGCTGCGATGGTTAAGGCAAGGTTAAGGTCACCCTTGCTTGAAAGCCAGTCGTATATGACTCTAGAGTTCAGTGCACATCTCCGTTTATAGCCAAAGAGCTAGCGCTGTCTGCAGCTGCATATGTTTCCATGGACATGTGGCAGGCATGACTAGACACTGAAGTACAAGGAATGCTGTTTACCTTCCTACCACTATGACCTGTCTGTCTTGGGTGGCCCTACACGGCATAGCCCATAGCCTCATCTAACTATGCAAGTCCCCTTGCCACAGCAAGGCAACAATCCTTGGGGGGGGGGCGGGGGGGATATCAGTTTATCTACTTGCAATTTCTTTCTTTTGAACTGCTAGGTTGGCAGAAGATGGGACAGACACGGGAGCTCACTCCATCATGCAGCAATGCTGGCCTGCCAACCTTCCAGTCGTCAGGTTCAGCATCTTAACCACTAAGCCACCGCAGTCCCTGGTTAAGAGATGGTCAAGAGTAACACCTCCCCTCTCCATTTTTCTCTTTTAGCACCAATTGAAATGATGGCTGTGAGTAGTTTTTCACTTGGCAACAGAAAGGAATAATGGATAAATTTTTTAACCCTCCTAACCAATGCAATGCTATAACAATCATTAAGAGAGAAAGATAATTACATTTTCCCTGCCCCTCTGCAGAAGAGCAGGAGAAGTGTTTCATTTGCCCATATGGTGAAGTGGTTCACCATATGGGCAAAAGGTTGCTTGGCCTGTTTGGATGGGGTTAGCTAAATCTTATTTAGGCCCTCCTCGTCTTGCAGCAACTTGAAAACGATTGAACCCTAACCACTTCACAAGGGGCAGTCTAGACATAACACGTGTGTTTAGGATTACAACCTAAATGCATTTTTAAAAATTTAACTTTGTGATCACCATAATGGACCCTAACTTCACTTCTGTTTGAAGAAACCCAGCCAGTCTCAAGTCTGGATAAAGTGAGGAAGGTTGGGTGTAGGGTTAGCACCCCCATCCCATAAAACCTATATTTGCTAAAAAAACAACAACAACAGCAGGTCAATGGCCAAGGTCACTGAAGAACACTTGCTGCCCAATGTGTTCAGCACAGGACCTGATGATGATGATGATGATGATGAGGATGGATGGCAGTCACTGAGGATTTTCTGGTTCTAGTGAAGAATTAGATTGCAATCCAAATGGAGATAAGTACAGTAAAACCCCAACTTACAAATGCCCCGAGTTACATTAAATTTGACTTACAAAATGATTTTGTGCTAAAACCATGCTCCGATTTACACAATTTCCTATGGGTTTGCTTCGAGTTACATAAAGATTCTTTTTCCTATGGATTTTCCTATGCTTTGATTTACATAAAAAAATATTTTTCCTATGGGTTTGCTTCGAGTTACATAAAAATTCAACCTAAGAAAAAGCCTATGGAACAGACTTTTTTTCCCGTAAGTAGGGGTTTTTACTGTAGTATTATTCTGTATGGACCTTACTTCTGAGTACTGGATGTACTGGATTGCACTGTTAAATATTACAGATGCATTTAATAATTCTGAAAATCTATTTTAGGCTTGCATTAATAATTAGGTTAATCATCTCTGTGTGTCTCTCTCTCTTTTCCTTTAGTAGCCCTTAGACCTCTGTCTTTTTGCTAGGGCAATACAACAATAGGAGGCAATAGCTAGCCTCCTCCCCACTGGTTACTTCCCTCTGGGTTTTGGGAACTGCAGTTGTAACTGCTTGTTCCTGTGCCCAGGAGATCTTGCAGACAGAATGCAAGCGCGGCGCCAAAATGGCCGCCGCGCTCTTTGCGCCCCCCCCACCGGACTTGGACATCCGGGTAGTTAGGGGGGCGTGGCCAGCACCCTTTAAAAGGGGTGGCCACGAGGCAGCCGCGCTGCCATTTTGCGAAGCGACGGAGAGGAGAAGTTTTTCCCCAATCGCTCCGTCGCTCTTCCCTTTAGCCGGGAAGCCTCTTTCGAGCAGCGGTTTCTTCTGCGCTTCTTTTCTTCGACTTCCCAGCGAATTGCAGCAATGCCTTCCAAAAAGAAGGCAATGGCGAACGCGGTTCGTACTTCAAGGAGGCGCCAGCCGGGTTGGAGGACCGCGACTGCGCCCCCTCAGCAGGCCCCCTTTCCGGGGGCGCCCACCGGGACCGGCGGGATGGGGTCGATTGCTCCCTGGCCCGAGGCTGGGCAGCCTCAGACCGGCCCTGCAGGGGCTGCGGCCCCCGGCCCGCAATTAGCGGCCACCGGCCCGGACCTGGCGCATAGCCAGGCGGGGCCTTCGGGCCTTGGCATGCAGCTTCCAGCGGTGGGCTTTAACCAAGGGGGTTGGCTGGGTTCCCTTCCCTGGCAGGGCATGCCCTCGGCCCCTCCGGGGCCGGTGGTTGGGGCATGGCCATATTTGGGCCCCGGGGTCCACAGACCTGGCCCGGCGCCAGCGACCGGTGGGCCGGCCGGCCCTTTGCCCCCATCAGCGTTGGGGGCTATGTAAATGTTGATGCCCTACTGGCCCGTGTAGCGGCCCTGGAGGCATCTTTGGGGATAGTTAATCCATCAGGGGCACCCTTTGGTTTACAGGTCAACTCAGCGTCTGCCGGTCGTCGGCAGGCGGCCGAAAGGGTTGAGCTGCCTGAGGCAAGTAGGTCGGCGATGGCCGCAGCCTCGCAGCTCCCCACTCAGCAGATGCCACCAGCAGGTAGTGGTCAGGCCCCGTCTAAGAGCTCGGTTGCGGTCGCGAGTTCCGACGCCCGCAGTGGGCCGGAATCCCCGGTGGGGGCGGCCCATGGGGGTGCAACTTGTGAGTATACGGTCCAAGCTAGTGCACCCACACCACAACCCACTACGGGGGGAGGTTTGCAGTGGCCGTGGCCTCGCCTGGCTGGGGCGGCGGGTCAGCCGCCTCCGGCCCATCCGGGAACAGCTCCAACACTCCAAGGCCCCTCTTGGGGCGGGGCACCCTGTCCTGCAGGGAACTTATTGGGGGTGGCGGGGCTGGTCCAGGCTCCTTTCATGGTGCCCAGCACGGTCAATGTTCCGGTGTCGGCCTTGCCGACAGCAGGTTATTCTTTACCCCTTGGGGATCATCTGGCCCAGGCTACCAAGGAAAAGATCTGGCGGGGGGAGTATGTGGACATTTTCTCCCTCTTGAATAGAGAACCCACCAAAGAGGAGAGGGAGGGGCAGGACGAGAAGGACAAGGAGCAGTCTCGTCGACGTAAGCCGCCACGCACGTGGGCCAACTGGTTACCCGCATACCTTGTATACATGGCGGTGTACCTCACGGCCCGGCCTGACCTGGCAATTCCGATGGTCCAGTATTTGGACAACATATACCAGGCGATGGTTGATTTCCCTGGCCCGTCGTGGTTGGCTTACGACGAGGAATTCCACATGAGAGTGCCCCTACATCCAGAAATGAGGTGGGATGAGCCCTGCCAGAAGCTGTGGCTTCTGTATATGACCCCCACGCGCCCGGCGCCAGGGGAGAGGTACCATTGTGGACATGCGGTCCAGTGAGCTACTCCAGCCCAGGCACCCCGCCAGGTGGCGGGGCAGGGGGTTCCAGCCCGCCTGCTGTGTTGGAGTTTCTCAGCCAATGGTGCGTGTAACATGAAGCAGTGCCGTTACAGGCACGAGTGTCCCTCCTGTGCTGGCCCCCATGCCGCCTCCGCGTGTCCTAGGGCAGGCGGACTGTGGGGCAGAGGTAGAGGTGGACAGGGAGCGGGCAGAACTGCCGCGGAGGGAGCTGGTCAAGCAAAAGGCCCCCTCCCCAATTAATGTGGACATGCTGGAGTGTTGGCTCGCGATGTACCCGAGGAGGGCAGACGCAGCTTACCTGCTTGAGGGTTTCCAGCAGGGGTTTCACATTCCTTTCACAGGGGACAGGTCCCCTCAAGATGCACCCAACCTGTTATCACTCAGGGGAAGGGAGGAGGTGGCTACTATGAGCATTGCTAAGGAGGTTGCTGCTGGCAGGGTCGCTGGCCCTTTCCCTGTCCCACCATTTCCCAATCTCAAGGTTTCCCCGTTGGGGTTAGTGCCCAAGAAGTCACTGGGGGAGTTCCATTTGATACACCACTTGTCTTACCCGGCTGGCCGTTCGGTCAACGATGCTATCCCTGACGACCTTTGTTCGGTTAGGTATACATCTTTTGACCAGGCCCTGCGCATGGTGCGCTCATGTGGTCCGGGTGCACTACTGGCTAAGTGCGACATTAAGTCCGCGTTCCGTCTCCTGCCAGTGCACCCGGGCGACTTTGAGTTTCTGGGTTTCAAGTTCCGGAGTGAATTTTATTTCGACAAAGCCATGCCTTTTGGCTGCTCCATTTCATGCTCGGCATTTGAGCGCTTCAGCACTTTCCTGCAATGGGCCTTTGTTCGCAGGTCAGGGTCCCGGTCTGTAGCCCACTACCTCGACGATTTCTTATTCGGGGGTGAACGGGGCTGGGACACGTGCACGCGTCTCCTACATACATTTCAGACGCTAATGAAGGAACTCGGTGTCCCTTTAGCGCCCGAAAAGACCGAGGGCCCTTCAACCAAGCTCACATTCCTGGGGGTTGAGATTGACACGGTTGTGCAGGCATCCAGGTTACCTGCTGATAAGGTTTCACGGATCGTTGCACTCATTTTGGACTTGCTGGCAAAACGCAAGGTGTCCCTTCGGGAGCTCCAGGTGTTACATGGTCACCTCAATTTCGCTTGCAGGGTCGTCGCACCTGGCAGAGCGTTTGCTCGACGCTTGTGCGACGCCATGACTGGCTTGGCCAGGCCCCACCACAGGGTCCGACTGAACAAGGGCATGAGGGCTGATATGCTCATCTGGCTTTAGTTCCTGAGGGAATTCAACGGGGTGTCCTTTTGGAGGTCCGACCTTTTGGTTTCCCCTCGTTTTCAGGTTCAGTCGGATGCATCAGGGTCCCTGGGTTATGGGATTTACTTCGAAGGGAAGTGGGCCTACGGCAGATGGCCGCCAGCCTGGTGGGGTTCGGATCATTTGCGCGATCTCACGTACCTGGAATTTTTCCCCATTCTGGGAGCTTTGATACTATGGGGCGAGGAGTGGGCCAATTCGGTCGTCCATTTCTGGTGTGACAATGCGGCAGTTGTCCACATTGTCAACTCACAGACGTCTCAATCTCCCAGGGTCATGGAACTGGTTCGCCAGTTTGTGTTGCGCAGCCTACGCCTCAATGTGCTTTTTAGGGCCAGGCATGTTCCAGGTATTAATAATGATATTGCTGACGCTTTGTCCCGCCTGCAGATCCCCCGGTTCTGTGCCTTGGCCCCGGACGCAGAGGAATTTCCCTCGCCGCTCCCGGACAAGATATGGACGCTTGGCAAGGAGAGGTGAACCGGGCGATCGGCATGTTGCTCGCCCCCCGCACGCGTAAGGCGTATAACCATGCATTTAGTTCATTCAGGGCCTTTTGTGCCCAATCACGGCTGCCTGAAAGTTGGACCATCCCAGTAGCTCACATCCTCCAATTTATGGTTTACTTACATGCCCAGGGCTTAGCCCCCCGCACCATAGCATCCAGGCTGTCAGCGCTGGCATTCATGGCCAAGGTGGGTGGTTTTGGTGACAGCACAAGTGATTTTCGCATACGACATGTTTTGGAAGGGTGGGTGCGGGAACGTGGGCGCAGCCCGGACGACCGCCACCCTATTTCTCCAGGGGTACTTACCCACCTTGCATGGGGTTGGCATGACCTGTGTTTCGACAGGTATGAGGCAACCCTGTTTCACGCGGCTACTACGGTGGCCTTTTTTTGGGCGCTCCGCATCAGTGAGCTGGTGCTACTGTCTAAGGCGGATGCGAGTCGTAGGGCACTGGAACTCGAAGATGTCTATGTTTCTTCTGATTGGGCTCAGCTGAGGATACGCTCCTCTAAGGTTGATCAGCACGGTGTAGGCAGTGGTGTAAGACTGCTACGATGCCTTGGCAGACATCTGTCCGGTTGGTGCCCTACAGGAGTTCCTTGCACTACGTGGTACGCACCCTGGCCCGTTTTTCTGTCACCAAGATGGGTCTCCCCTTACTAAATTTCAATTTTGGAAGGTGACCGGTAAGGCACTAGCCAGTGTTGGCCTCCCTGGGGCTCATTACGGCACCCATTCATTCCGGATAGGGGCGGCTTCCACCGCAGCGGCGTTTGGGTACTCTGGGGCTGAAATATGCAACATGGGAAGGTGGGGATCACGATGTTTTCAGTTGTATGTTCACCCTCTTCAACAGTGAGTACCAGTTAAGTCACTGCCCTGTTTCCTTTTTTCCTTGACAGACCCTGGGTGTCGTCTTACACCGGTGACAGTATGGCTGGTGGGCCACAGCTATGTGCACAGGGCAGCGCAGTTTGCTGCGGTGACAGAGTGGGGACCCCGAATGGGACTGGGTGCATCCGCAAGTCTCAGGTAGTACGGTAAGCGCAGAATGTTATGGCGGGAACTGTTGCCATTCCTTTTCTCCATCAGGGATGCTGACCCGCCTGATGTCCTGATTATACACCTCGGGGGTAATGATTTAGGACAGGTCACAGGCCTATCGCTGAAGCATGCGATTTGCGGTGACCTGGCCTACTTGCATTATGTGTGGCCTGCCACAACCCTAATTTGGTCGGACATGATACCACGGCACGCTTACAGGGGAGGGTTTAACCTCCAGGCCCTTGATCGGGCTCGGCACTTGGTGAACAGGGCTATTGCCCGGTTCTTTCTGGACAAGGGTTGGGGGCGTGTCATTCGACACCCCACCATCAGTCTCCAAAATTATGAGCTTTACACAGGGGATGGGGTCCATCTGTCGCCGGGAGGTATGGACCTCTTGTTGGGAGATTGGCGAGCAGGCCTGTTGACCGAGCTGACGGTCTGGGGGGGGGGCGGTGAGCCTTTGTTGAAGCCTCCCCGTGTGGCGGGTAGCACTGGTAAGGTAAACATTTATGACCCACAGGTATCCGACAGGTTCGCAATTGACTGGACAACACTAGACAGGCACAAGTTGGTTAACGTTGTCCGGTCAACGATGAACCAGGCAATGGGGTGATGGCACGAGCTAGGCAGCAGGCATCACCCCGTTATTTTACGGATACGCGTCAGAGGGTGGGGTCAGTAGTTAGATTATTGACTACGATCAACAATTTGTTTGTTGTCAACAAACAAATTGATACAAATGGATACATTGTAACCAATTGCCGTTGGCAATTTTGGGTGGAACCTTACCAGTGTTACTTCGGCCTGCTTGCCTTAAGAATTATAATTGGTTGAATACCAATAGAAATTTATAATTCGGACTAGGGCATGAATCAATAAATGTGGCCCAATGCTGTTATCCACTTTTACCAGTGTCTGAGTCCTTTATTGGGGGGTGCGCCTGCAATGCAAGCGCGGCGCCAAAATGGCCACCGCGCTCTTTGCGGCCCCCCCCACCGGACTTGGACATCCGGGTAGTTAGGGGGGCGTGGCCAGAACCCTTTAAAAGGGGTGGCCACGAGGCAGCCGCGCTGCCATTTTGCGAAGCGACGGAGAGGAGAAGTTTTTCCCCTCCACCCCCTCCCTAGTTAACAGTGTGATATTTTGGTCGCTTCGGGGCCGGGTGGGAATTTTTGGCTGGGACCTACAATTGGCTTCCGGGTCCTGGCTTTTTTGCCCATCCCACACTGTTGCTATGGTTTGACATAGGGGTTTCTTGCTGCTGCTGTTGACTTTGGTCACATGGGCGGGTAGCACTGGTAAGGTAAACATTTATGACCCACAGGTATCCGGCAGGTTCGCAATTGACTGGACAACACTAGACAGGCACAAGTTGGTTAACGTTGTCCGGTCAACGATGAACCAGGCAATGGGGTGATGGCACGAGCTAGGCAGCAGGCATCACCCCGTTATTTTACGGATACGCGTCAGAGGGTGGGGTCAGTAGTTAGATTATTGACTACGATCAACAATTTGTTTGTTGTCAACAAACAAATTGATACAAATGGATACATTGTAACCAATTGCCATTGGCAATTTTGGGTGGAACCTTACCAGTGTTACTTCGGCCTGCTTGCCTTAAGAATTATAATTGGTTGAATACCAATAGAAATTTATAATTCGGACTAGGGCATGAATCAATAAATGTGGCCCAATGCCGTTATCCACTTTTACCAGTGTCTGAGTCCTTTATTGGGGGGTGCGCCTGCAAAGAGAGAAAGTCCACGACCCACTGGGCAGAGTTAAATTAATAGGCCAGAAATAGTTGGGTAATTATTTCATCGTATGGAGGAGAGGTTCTTTGATGACTCAGACCTTTTTATTACATCTGTGCGATGTCAGTCCATTGAAATGCATGCTTCTTCTGTAAGTTAAAAATGAACGATTTAAAAAGGGTTCTACGCAAGCGTAGAAGGGTTCGACGCAAGCGTAAAAGGGTTATACGCAAGCGTAAAAGCCTTCTACACATGTGTTGAAGGCGACTTGCGCAGAAGGGATGCGCAGTACCTCTTTCCCCCCCGCTGACAAATTCCAGGGTTTTGGCAGCTCCGGATGGGAAATGGCACAAATTGGCGCTGAAAAACGGGAAATCCGGGCCAATCCGGGAAGGTTGACAGATATGATTCAGTAGTTCTCAGCCTTTTAAAGCCAGGGGCCAGGTCATGCTCCCTCAGACAGCTTTGGGGGCTGGATGGCCATTTTGCCCTTCCTCAACTCAATGGCACTTCCTGGTGTGGTGGAGGTGGTAGGGGGCCACATGAAATGGTGCCAAGGGTTGCATCCAGCTCACGGGCCACAGGTTGAGAATCCCGCCCTATTTACTTGACTTTATAGCCATAAATGGAAGGAAGAGCACACAATGTTTTCAAGAGCACACACAGCTGAGTCCTAAACCATTTTTCTATTTTGTTTTCTGGACAAGAAATACTGCTGATTGAAATCCCTAGACAGATGAGCTGCATTAACCCATCATTTGCTCCACCTTAATGTAAACTCTGTTGTAGACTTCAGCTCTGTATTTCTTCTCTTCTTAAATATAAATCTGTTTCAGGCATTTTAAGGCATTTTATTTGGTAACATTCAGAGAACAAGCTTCTAGGGGTCTCTACCACCTCCAGCAAGATAAAATCAAATGGTGCTCCAGCTAGTTAATTAAAATGTTTCAGAGTCTTTTTCACCTGCCCTGTCAAACTGTTTTATTGAGTGAAGCATTGTTATGTGTAACAAAGCAGGTGCTGCTGCTGCTGTGCATTGCCACAGACTGGGCTGCTTCATAAAAGCATATCAAAGGACTGGCTTAAACCCCAGGGCCTAATCAAGAGGGCAGAATAGACTCTCTGTTGGGTTAAGGACCCAAGTGTTAAAAACAACAACATCACCTTCCTCCACTCATTGATTTCAAGAATTCAAGGCTTTACAACCAAGAGACAGAGCGGCTTTGCTATACAGCCTGGATCTGCCCCATATGTTTCTTCTGATCTAGAGTTTAGCAATACCCAGGAGTTATAAAACCAAATCCCCAGGATTCTTCTTGTGTGGTCACCTCCTCCACCCCAACCTGTCTGAATGGCAGTAGCTAGATCAGGGGTGTGCCTAAACGTTTCAGATCACGGGGCGGTCACATGGTTCAGTGGGCCGGTCTCATGGTTCCTCCGACCCTAAAGTGGAAGTAAAATGTGTCTTGCAATCTGTTTTGCAACAGGATGAGATAGATTTTAAGCTGCCATTTTCTCTGCTTAAACCAGGGGTGGCCAAACTATGGCCTGTGGGCCAGATCTGCCCCCCCCCCCACCTCGTCGCTGCCGGAAGCGGAAGTAAAATGCACCCGCATGGGCACATTTTACTTCCTCTTCCGGGAGCGATGAGGGTGGCGTGGGCTGGATTAATTGGCATGGGGGGCTGGATCTGGCCTACAGGCTGTAGTTTGGGCACCCCTGAGCTAGATGAATGATGCTCCTCCCTTTCTACCAAGCCTACCATAAGGCATATACCTGTAATATATTTCCAGTAACTGTAATACTGGTGACCTATGTACCGTATTTTCCGGCATATAAGACGACCCCCAACTTTTCCAGTTAAAATATAGAGTTTGGAATATACTTGTCAGCTGCAGTTAAGTACCTGTCCTATAAGACGACCCCCGACTTTGGCACAGATTTTTCGGGGTTAAAAAGTAGTCTTCTACGCCAGAAAATACAGTACTAATTTTACTCCTCCTTAACACTGAGCAGAAATGCTCCTTTTTAAGCACCCTCATTTTAACTCTTGTCTCTTGATATATTTTAGTACCTCCATTTTAACTTCTGTTTCCTTTGCTGTTCTATGCTGGTCTTGGACCATGATAAAGATTTGATTTTGATGATTTCGAATATATTTCCAGCATGTTGAGGAATACAAAAATTAGAGATAGCTTGCTGGCTTTAAAACACATTTCAGAATCTGGATTAGGAGAATGCCTTTATTAGGCCAAACAAACGGACACAAAATATGTGCAAGTTTTGAGTAAACTTGCTAAATCTCTTCATCATATAAGCTACTGTAATAAGCAGGAGAAAGAGGAGACTTCTGAAAGGTACATGGCCTGCATGGTATCTTCATCATCATATAGTATAATCATCACATAACAAAGTATCTAGCATCACATTACCTCCTGTAAGGATCGGCAGAAACATCCTCCAATACATCTCATGACAACCACGTAGACAATGCAACTTTAAGAAGAACGAACAACTTCTGCTTCCTCTCCCCTCACCCGTATTCCATATCATTTCTCCAAATAAAGATATCTAGATTACCTAAAGACCTATAAAGTTATGAGTGTGTATTATTGGTCAGACAGAGGTGTTGTTTCCAGCCTGCTTTATTAGGCTGGATTGTTCAGGGTATTTAGATACAGTATCTGGTTACAGATCCAGTTTGGGAGTTTGATTCCCCATTGTGTCTCCTGGGAGAAGAAGCCACCCTGTATAGCCATGGGCAAGTTGGACAGTCCCAGAGTACCTCCAGATGAAGGAAATGGTAAACCACTTCTATGTCTTTTCTACCTAGAAAATCCTGAAATCATAAATCAGAATTGACTTGATGATATATAATCATCATTCTTAGAGGTATTAATTCTAATGTAAATGTGGGAAGAATATGTACAGCTGCAAAGATAATTTGTTGTTTAACATCTGACCTAGACATGGAAGAAAAAAAAGATAATTTGTTTAATGATATCTATTTCTTTTCATTTATTGAAATAGTCAAGGCTCAAGGCAGGTAGCACAGGCAAACTATGCAAAACTGGATAAGATTTCATCTATCCCAGTGATGGCGAACCTTTTAGAGACCGAGTGCCCAAACTCAACAGGCTGCTGTATGCATCACAGAGAGGGGGCTGAACTCTGTGCTGGGGCAATGGCGCATAGATGTGCCCACAGAGAGGGCTCTGAGTGTCTACTCTGGCACTCGTGCCATAGGTTCGCCACCAATGATCTCTCCTAACCTGGCTTAACCCTGATAACCAAGAGCCTGCCCTAGCACAAGCATTTTATATGGGTTTTTATTTCCTTGGAATGAAGCTAAATTTAGTTGGGTAGTCCTCTAGCAAAATGGATGGGGATGACTTTCTGAAACAGTATCTTACTGTCTCTAGGTGGAGAAATTCTACTACTACTACTACTACTACTACTACTACTACTACTACTACTACTACTACTACTACTACTACTACTACTACTACTACTACCACCATTAACTCTTTGTCAATAAACTTAATTAGTATTTTATTATTCGTATGTTGCCTTTCCTCCTGAGGCATTCAAGATGAATGCCAGACTTAGGACATTTACATACTTTAGATTGCAAGATTTATTTAACGTTTTAAAGACAATATTAGATATACTTTAGGAAAGGGCAGAGTTGCTCAGAAATCTGTCATTCTTTTTTTGTTTCATTGCATATTCTCCTACTTTTTTTGCCTAATCATGATATTTTCCTCATCTGATTAACTGCATTTCAAGTTTCCCAATTTATTTGGAATACCTGCACTTCCCTTTTCCTTGTATAATAACTGAGTGGTTGTTTTTCATGCTGTCCCTCAAGAATCTGGAAGCCCTCTGGGGAGAAAAGAAATCCAGAAAGAAAGAAAGGAAGTCAGACTACCAGATGTACACCAGAGGACTTCTAATCTCCTTACAACTAAGGGCTTCCTTTTCTTCCCCCATAGCTATAGGCAAAAATTTTCTAAGGACTTTCTTCTTCTAAATTATTTATCCACTCCTTGCCCCCTTTTAATAATCTCAATACACAAATGATAGCACAAATTTGCAAAAAGACATAGCATTCACATTGTCAAAGGAACAGTATGCAGCCCATTGAAAGTATCAACCATTTGTGTTTAATACAATTGTTTGCAACTAAAAAATGATTTGATCTTTTAATACAGGTAACAACATAATCTCAGCTTTCTCCAACATAGATTTATCCTTATCATCCTTATCATACCAAATGCAGCTTTAACCTATCATATCAATACCAGCATCTGCTGCACCACCCAGCCAGCAAAACAAGATATGACCTGAACATTTGGACATGTTTGTCCAAAGTTTAGATTAAAAGGAAAATAACTGAGTAGCCTTTAACTTATCCGTCTTCCCAAATGAAATATAATTCTTAGACTGAGTGCAACCAGAACTTAATTTTTTAACAACATTTTTTCAAAGTCCCTATTCTCTTCAAGGATTGCCCATTACTTAACTGCTACCTTGATGAAGCAGTACTATCCTTACACATCTAACCAAGAAGTTCCAACTTTACTTAAAGCCCTATAACATACTTTCTACAATGCAGGAAAGTAGCTGGGTAGAGGGGTTCAGGACTTGTCCACCAGGTCTGAGCTTGACCACCCCGGTCTGCGGTGCTTTGGCTCTGTGCTCTCCTCTGATGTTTCCCATTCTCCCCAGTAAAATGTTATTCTGCTATGGTAATAGAGTAGACCATACTGGCAGCGACTCAACATTGAGTGTCAGGCAGCAGTTAACTAACCTGACCACCCTGAGGACTAATGGCCTTGGATGCCAAAGTTCACAGGGAAGGGTGATGGTCCCCAAGTGGATTAAATCCCATGTGAACCTATCTTGATGGAGGGCAGCAGCTTCATCAAACCTGGCCTGGGGCTGAGGAAGACTGTGTGCCAAAAGGGCTCAGGAACAGAAAGTTGCAGAACTGGATCAGTGGTATGGGGGCAGGGGCATGTTGCAATGTGGAAGGCAGATGAAAGGCCACTGCATTATACTCTCAGGACAGACTTAATGGCTGATCGACATGAGGATCACCAATATTCGGATTCGGATATGGAAGAAGAAGATGACTCGCAAGGAATTAATTCTCACACCTGTTGGTTCAATACCTCTTGGGGAACTTTTTGCTGGAACCACTCTCCACTCCTTCTTTCTCTCCCTGTAGTTCTCCTTCCAATCTCATCCACCACCAGATCAGCCAACCTTTTTTTCTACCCTCTCTAGTTCCCCCACCCCATCTCCTTTGTGAAGTTTCTCCCTCACCTGTACCTCCTTTTCCTTTAACTTCTCCTTAACAGTCGCCATGAAGACCTCAGCTACTTCAATTCCCTTCTTGCCCCAATCTATTGGGGAACTCCTTGTGAGGAACTCCTGGCCTGAATTGCTAGGAGGCAACAGGCCACCTCCTTCATGATGTTCCTCCTCACAAGCCTCCTAGTGGTGGGCAACTTACATTTGCAGGCGCACCCCCCCAATAACGGACACAGACAACATTGAAAGTGGATAACAGCAAAGGGCCACATTTATTGATTCAATGCCCTAGTCCGAATTATAAATTTGTATTGGTAAAACGACCAATCATAATTCCTAAGGCAAGCAGGCCGAAGTAACACTGGTAAGGTACCACCCCAAAATTGCCAACGGCAATTGGTTACAATGTATCAAATTGTATCAATTTGTTTGTTAACAACAAACAAATTGTTGACCGTAGTCAATAACTAACTCATGACCCCACCCTCTGACGCGTATCCGTGAAATCACAGGGGTGATGCATGCTGGTTAGCAATCATCATCACCCCATCGCCTGATTCGTCGTTGACCGGACAACGTTTAACTACTTTATTCCTGTCTAGTGTTGTCCAGTCAATTGCGAACCTGCCGGATACTTGTGGGTCATACTGTTTACCTTACCAGTGCTACCCGCCCATGTGACCAAAGTCAACAGTAGGAACGAAGAAAGACCCCTATATCAAACCATAGCAACAGTGTGGGATGGGCAAAAAAGCCAGGACCCGAAGCCAATGTGGGTCCCAACCAAAAATTCCCACCCGGCCCCGAAGCGACCATAATCACACTGTTAACTAGGGAGGGGGTGGAGGGGAAAAACTTCTCCGCTCCGTCGCTGAGGCAAAATGGCAGCGCGGCTGCCTCGTGGCCACCCCTTTTATAAGGGAGCTGGCCACGCCCCTAACTACCCGGATTCTCTGTCCTGTGGGGGGGGGCCCCGCAAAGGGCGCGGCGGCCATTTTGGCGCCGCGCTTGCATTGCAGGCGCACCCCCCCAATAACGGACACAGACAACATTGAAAGTGGATAACAGCAAAGGGCCACATTTATTGATTCAATGCCCTAGTCCGAATTATAAATTTGTATTGGTAAAACGACCAATCATAATTCCTAAGGCAAGCAGGCCGAAGTAACACTGGTAAGGTACCACCCCAAAATTGCCAACGGCAATTGGTTACAATGTATCAAATTGTATCAATTTGTTTGTTAACAACAAACAAATTGTTGACCGTAGTCAATAACTAACTCATGACCCCACCCTCTGACGCGTATCCGTGAAATCACAGGGGTGATGCATGCTGGTTAGCAATCATCATCACCCCATCGCCTGATTCGTCGTTGACCGGACAACGTTTAACTACTTTATTCCTGTCTAGTGTTGTCCAGTCAATTGCGAACCTGCCGGATACTTGTGGGTCATACTGTTTACCTTACCAGTGCTACCCGCCACACGGAGGGGCTTCACAGAAGACCTGACGCCCCCCCCCCAGACCGTCAGCTCGGTCAACAGGCCTGCTCGCCAGTCACCCAACAGGAGGTCCATACCTCCTCGCGACAGATGGACCCCATCCCCTGCATACAAGTCACAATTTTGTAGACTAATATCGGGGTGATGACTAACCCGTCCCCAAGCCCTGGTGGTGAGAAACCGCGCCACTGCCTTATTGACCGCGCGCCTAGCTCGGTCAAGGGCCAGGAGGTTAACGCCCCCTCCGTAAGAGTGGCGCGGAACAATGTCCGACCAAACCAGGGCTGTGGCAGGCCAGACATAATGCAAGTAGGCGAGGTCCTCGCAAATCGCATGCTTGAGCGATAAGCCGGTGACCTGGCCCAAATCATTGCCCCCCAAGTGGATGATTAGAATGTCAGGCGGGTCAGCCCCCAGGCCAGAAAAAAGGAAAGGCCGCCGCTCCCGCCATAACATCCCAGGCTTACCGTGCCATGAGAGACTGGCGTGGTCACCCAGTCCCAGTCGGGGTCCCCACTCTGTCGCCGCAGCGTAACGCGCTGCCCTGAGCACATAGCTGTGGCCCACCAGCCATACTGTCACCGGTGTAATACGACACCCAGGGTCTGTAAGAAAATTGAGAAAAATGAAGGTAAGGTGACTGGATTGGTACTCATGGCGGGAGTGGGCGCACATAAAACTGAAAACATTGTGAGCCCCACCTCCCCATGCTACGTATGTCAGCCCCAGAGTACCCAAAAGCAGCTGCTGTAGAGGCTGCGCCAATACGGAACGAATGTGTGCCATAACGGGCACCTGGTAGTCCCACCCTGGTGAGGGCTCTGGCTGTCACCTTCCAAAACTGAAATTTAGTAAGGGGAGACCCATCTTGGTGACAGAAAAACGGGCCGTGGTGCCAGCCACGCAGTGCCAGGTATTCATGTAGGGCACCAACCGGACAGATGTCTGCCAAAGAACACCGTAGCAGTCTTACTCCACTGCCTACGCCATGCTGATCTGTTTTGGAGGAGCGAATCCTCAACTGGGCCCAGTCTTTGGCAACATATACATCTCCGAGTTCCAGTGCCCTACCACTTGCATCCGCCTTAGACAGCATCACGAGTTCGCTGATGTGGAGCGCTCCAAAAAATGCCACCGTTGTGGCTGCATGAAAAAGGGCTGCCTCATAATGATCAAAACAGAGGCCTGGCCAGCCCCGGGCCAACTGGGTAAGAACCCCTGGGGAAATAGGGTGCCGGTCATCCGGGCAACGCCCGCGCTCGCGCACCCACCCCTCCAAAACGTGTCTCACACGGAAGTCAGAGGTGGTATCCACATGACCCCCTACTTTGGCCATAAAAGCCAACGCCGAGAGCTTGGATGCTATGGTGCGAGGTGCAAGGCCCTGTGCATGCAGGTGAACCATGAACCGCAGAACATGGTCCACCGGGATGGGCCAGGTCTCTGGCCATTGAAATCGAGTAGCAAAAGCCCTATACAAATTGAATGCTTGTTGATACGCCTTACGCGTGCGTGGCGCTAGTGACAGGCCAATCGCCCGGTTCACCTCTCCTTGCCAATAGTCCACATCTCGTCCGGGAGTGGCGAGGGAAATTCCTCCGCATCCGGGGCCAAGGCGCGGAACCGGGAGATCTGCAGGCGGGACAAAGCGTCAGCAATATCGTTATTAACCCCTGGGACATGCCTGGCCCTGAACAAGACGTTGAGGCGCAGGCAGCGCAGCACAAAATGGCGCACTAGATCCATGACCCTGGGCGATTTAGAAGTCTGTGCATTGACAATGTGCACCACGGCAGCATTGTCGCACCAGAAATGCACCACCGAATTAGCCCACTGTTCGCCCCATAGCATCAAAGCCCCCAGAATGGGAAAAAATTCCAGGTATGTGAGATCCCGCAGGCGACCTGTGCCTGCCCATGCCGGTGGCCACCCACCATAGGCCCACTTCCCATTGAAGTACATCCCATAACCCAGGGATCCTGAGGCATCAGACTGGATCTGGAAATTGGGGGATGCCAGGAGGTCAGACCTCCAAAATGAGACCCCATTAAACTCCCTCAGGAATTGCAACCAGACAAACATGTCTGCCCTGATACCCCGGGTAAGCCTGACTCTGTGGTGTGGCCTGGATAACCCTGCCATGGCGTCGCATAAGCGCCGGGCGAAAGCCCTGCCCGGTGCGACCACCCTGCAGGCAAAATTGAGGTGCCCATGTAGCACCTGCAGTTCCCTCAGGGATGCCTTACGCTTAGCCAGCAATTCCGAGATAAGGGTCACTATCCTGGACACCTTATCACCCGGTAACCTAGAAGCCTGTACTACTGTATCAATCTCAACCCCCAGGAATACTAGTTTGGTCGACGGGCCCTCGGTCTTTTCGGGCGCTAAAGGGACACCCAGTTCCTGCATTAGCGTCTGAAATGTATTGAGGAGACGTGCACACGTGTCCCAGCCCCGTTCACCCCCGAATAAAAAGTCATCCAGGTAATGGGCTACAGACCGGGACCCTGACCTGCGGACGAAAGCCCACTCTAGGAAGGTACTAAAACGCTCGAAAGCCGAGCATGATATGGAGCAGCCAAAAGGCATGGCCTTATCAAAATAATACTCCCCTTTAAATTTAAAACCCAGCAATTCAAAGTCGCCCGGGTGCACCGGCAAGAGGCGAAAAGCTGACTTAATGTCGCACTTGGCCAGCAAGGCACCCGGGCCACACGAGCGCACCATGCGCAGCGCATGGTCGAACGATGTATACCTGACCGAACAAAGGTCATCAGGTATCGCATCGTTGACCGATCGGCCGGCTGGGTAGGACAAATGATGAATAAGGCGAAACTCACCTAGGGACTTTTTAGGAACCAAACCCAATGGTGAAACCTTAAGGTTGGGAAAAGGGGGTGCGGGAAAAGGTCCGGCGACCCTGCCCGCGTCTAACTCCTTTTTAATGCTGGCCTCGGCTACCTCCTCCCTTCCTCTGAGGGATAAAAGGTTGGGAGCATCCTGAGGAGATCTATCACCCATAAAAGGGATACGAAATCCCTGCTTAAAACCTTGGATGAGGTACTCCCTGTCCTCTCCCCTTGGGTACGATGCGAGCCAGCGCTCCAGCATGTCCACCTTAATTGGGGAGGGGGCCTTTCGGAGAACTAGTTCCATCCGTGGCAGGCTTGCCAGCCCACTGTCCACCCCTCCCTCTGCCTCGCACCCCCCCAGGCTTGGGACAAGCAGAGGCTGCATGGGGACCAGAACATGTGGGACACTCGTGCTTATACCTGCAGTTCTTCCGACTGCAGGAACCATTGGACGAGAAAGTCCAGCACAGCAGGCGGGCTGGAACCCCCTGCCCCGCCATTTGGCGGGTAACCTGCGCTGGAGCTGCTCGCTGGACCGCATGTCCACAATGGTATCTATCCCCCGGGGCAGGACGTGTGGGTGTCATATACAAGAGCCACAGTCTCTGGCACGGCTCATCCCATCTCATCTCGGGGTGCAGGGGAATCCTCATACGGAATTCCTCATCATATGCTAGCCATGAGGGGCCCGGGAAATCTACCATCGCCCTGTATATGTTGTCCAAATATTGGACCATGGGAATAGCTAGATCCGGCCGCGCCCTCAAATACACCGCCATGTATATCAAATAAGCGGGGAGCCAGTTAGCCCAGGTACGCGGCGGCTTACGGCGGCGTGCCTGCTCCTTGTCCTTCTCATCCTGACCCTCCCTTTCTTCCTTAGTGGGCTCTCTGTTCAGGAGTGAGAAGATATCCACGTACTCCCCTCGCCATATCTTTTCTCTGGTAGCCTGAGCCAAGTGATCACCCAATGGCAGGGAATACCCTGCCGTCGGCAAAGCCGAAAAGGGGATAGCTGGCCTACCCAAAGGGGCCTGAGTTAACCCTGCCACCCCAAGTACGTTCCCAGCAGTGTAAGAACCAATGCCCACCCCAGCGGGCATGGTGGCAGTAGTTGTCGCCGGGTGGGTCGCCAGCGGCGTAGCCCCTGCACCACCCGCGCGAGGCCAAGGCCACTGAAAGGTCCCCCCTATATTGGGAATGTGTGTGGATGTACTCGTTTGCACCATATACTCACATGCTGCACCCCCGCGGGCCGCCCCCAACGGGGGTTCCGGCCCACTGGGGGCGTCGGAGCTCACGACCGATGTAGAGCTCATCACCGGGGCTTGACCCGCGCCAGGTTGCTGGCTGGGGAGCTGCGAGGCAGTGGCCGGAGCCGCGCCACCCGCCTGCAGCAGCTCAACCCTCCCCGCCGGCCGTTGTCCTGCTGCCGATAGCGCCTCCAAAGGTACCCCGAAAGGGGCACCTGCCTGACTGGCCCGGGCCAAAGACTCCTCTAAGGCCGCAATACGGGCCAGTAAGGTGTCTACAGTAACCATGGGTAAAGAGCCGGCCGGCCCACCTGACCCTTGCATGGGGACAGTTCCCTGCACCCCATGGCCCAGATATGGCCATTGGCCAGGGCCGAAGCCCGGTAGGGCTGGTGAGGAAACCTGCCAAGGCGGGGCACCGGGCCACCCCCCAAGGCTAGAGGGCCCCGGGAGAGGCTGCGGCCCAGAAGTAGTCGGCCCAACGGGTTGGGCGGAAGGAGGAGCGGTGTCCACCGCTCGCGGGCCGCGGGCCGGAGCGCCCTCCGCGCCCGCACTCTGAACGGGCCAAGGTGCGATAGACCCCAAGCCACTAGCCCCGGCCGGGGATGGCAAAGGTGGCTGTTGAGGAGGCGGCACCACGGTCCTCCGACCTGGGTTGCGCCTCCTAACAGCCCGAGCTGAATTCGCAGCAGCCTTCTTTTTGGAAGGCATCTCGAGCAAAAAAGGGAAGCTAGCTAAGCAAAATCGACCCAAAAGGCTTCCCGGCAATACCAACGAGCGACGGAGGCGCAGGGGGAAAAACTTCTCCGCTCCGTCGCTGAGGCAAAATGGCAGCGCGGCTGCCTCGTGGCCACCCCTTTTATAAGGGAGCTGGCCACGCCCCTAACTACCCGGATTCTCTGTCCTGTGGGGGGGGGCCCGCAAAGGGCGCGGCGGCCATTTTGGCGCCGCGCTTGCATTCTTCAGATATTGCAGGACTGCAAATCCCATCCTTCTTTTCTCACTGGCTATGGTGGATATATATACAGTATAATGAACTGTTCTCAGTGGTGGGATATGGTTGATGACTAGGTTGAGGAGGTTTGGTCCATCAACATGAAGGACTGCAGTTGCCCTAATAATAATTGCATGCCATAAAGTTGATTTCCATCTTACAGTGATCCCATTTCAGAATTTTCTACATAGAGTGATTTCTATACAGAGTCATTCCCTTCTATGCATCCTCCAGCTGTGCACCTTACCCAAATTTATATAGGCAGACTTCTCCAAGTGGAGGGAAGTAAAGAGTGGGGTCCCCCAAGGTTCAGTACTGGGACCCCTGCTTTTCAACCTCTTCACAAATGATCTAGAGGTAGGAGTAAAAAGCAAGGTAGCCAAATTTGCTGATGACACCAAATTATACAGGGTAGTGAAAACTGTGAGAGATTGTGAGGAGCTCCAGAGGGATCTCTCGACACTGGGGGAGTGGGCAAAACAGTGGCAAATGAGCTTCAACATTAGTAAGTGCAGAGTGATGCATGTTGGGGCAAAAAAACCCAATTACATTTATAAACTGATGGGGTCTGAACTCTCTGCGACAAACCAGGAAAGGGACCTTGGTGGACAGCTCAATGAAGGTGTCAACCCAGTGTGCCTCAGCAGTGCAAAAAGCAAACTCAATGCTAGGGATCATTAGGAAGGGTATAGAAAATAAGTCAGCAAGTGTCATTTTGCCTCTTTATAAATCTATGGTGAGGCCCCATCTGGAATACTGTGTACAGTTCTGGTCGCCATACCTCCAGAAGGATATTATGGAGTTGGAGAAAGTACAGAGGAGGGCAACCAGAATGATTAGGGGACTGGAACACCTTCCTTACCATCTGAGGTTGCAACGGTTGGGCCTTTTCACTCTTGAACGACGGCATCTAAGAGGTGACCTGATTGAAGTTTATAAAATCATGCACGGTGTGGACAAAGTAGATAAGGAAAAACTGTTTTCCCTATCACACAACACTTGAACTAGGGGGCACTCGATGAAACTTTTGGGTACTAGTTCTCAAACAAATAAGAGAAAGTACTTTTTCACCCAGAGGATTACTGGTCTATGGAACTCCCTGCCAGAAGAAGTGGTGACAGCTGTCAGTCTTGACAGCTTTAAGAAAGGATTAGACAAGTTCATGGAGGACAAGGGGATCAATGGCTATAATTATGGATACTTAAGGACAACCTCCGGGTTGGAGAGATAGGCAGGATATCTCTCAATGCCATTTCCAGGGAATCCTAAGCAGGTGAAGGCATCTGCTTGGGAATAATACCCTGAAGCAAATGGTGAGCCACTGTGTGAGACACAATGCTGGACTGGATGGGCTCCTGTGGCCTGTTCCAGCAAGGCTGTTCTTATGTTCTTATGTTCTAGACTCTTCTTCCAGGAAACACAGAGGGGGAATCAAACTTCAAAACTTTGGCTCCACAGCCAGATTCATGATTCACTGAGCTACAAGCTAGGTACAAATCTCCACTCAGTACCGAATCTTCATTCTACTTCACATGATTGTGAATTCAAAGTGGATACAATAGAGAATATGAACATTGCCTAAACTCCTTGGAGGAAGGGGGGGGGGGGGATAAGATGTTAACTGGGGCCAGTCCAAAACATTGTGCTGTTTGAGGTGAAGGATAAGACACTACCCCTCTTCTATTTCAGTTGGCAGTTGAATTGTAGATCAATGGTGGCAGCAGAATAACTCCTTCACCAACACTGTAGTGCAGGGGTTCCCAACCTTTTCAAGCTGGGGGCCAGGTCAAACTCTCTCAGTCAGCTTCGAGGGCCGGATAACCATTTTGCCCTGCCTGCACATTTGGGGTGTACATTTTGTCCCAACAGATTCAAAGGGGTGGCCATTTTGTTTCTCAAATGCCCTTGGAGGGATGGGGGAGCACATGAAATGGTGCTGTGGGCCAGATTTGGCCCACGGGGCTTAGGTTGGCAACCCCTGCTGTAGTGAAGCAACCTATATTGTTTCCTAATATCTGCTTATCAGGCAAATACTTCATTTTGCCAAATAACAGGACCTGCCAAATGGTTGCTGGAACTGGATTGATTGATTGACTGATTGGTACATTTCTATATCATCGATTTGGGAGGTTTTCTCATTTGGGGTGGTTTCCCATTATAGAAGAAACATAAACATAACACAGCATTAAATTGACATTACAAACATTACATAAGTAAGTAAGTAAGTAAGTAAGTAAGTAAGTAAGTAAGTAAGTAAGTAAGTAAGTAAGTAAGTAAGTAAGTAAGTAAGTAAGTAAGTAAGTAAGTAAGTAAGTAAGTAAGTAAGTAAGTAAGTAAGTAAAATAACAAAAACCCAAAACCCTCCACAGCAACATGATAAATTGTGTTAGTTGCTATTACTCAAACCCCTCATAAAATGTCCAACAAACAAACAAACAAACAAACAAACGAATAAATAAATAAATAAATAAATAGAAACCTGTGTGTGTGACAGCCTCATAATGGATGTGATATTCATTATCTCAAAAATCACAGATAAAAATAGTGCAATAAGAACATAAGAACAGCCTCGCTGGAACAGGCCACAGCCCATCCAGTCCAGCATTCTGTCTCACACAGTGGCTCATCATTTCCTTCAGGGTATTATTCCCAAGCAGATGCCTTCACCTGCTTAGGATTCCCTGGAAATGGCATGGAGAGATATCCTGCCTATCTCTCCAACCCGGAGGTTGTCCTTAGGTATCCATAATTATAGCCATGGATACCCTTGTCCTCCATGAACTTGTCTAATCCTTTCTTAAAGCTGTCAAGACTGACAGCTGTCACCACTTCTTCTGGCAGGGAGTTCCATAGACCAGTAATACTCTGGGTGAAAAAGTACTTTCTCTTATTTGTTTGAGAACTAGTACCCAAAAGTTTCATGGAGTGTCCCCTAATTCTAGTGTTGTGCGATAGGGAAAACAGTTTTCCTTATCTACTTTGTCCACACCGTGCATGATTTTATAAACTTCAATCAGGTCACCTCTTAGACGCCGTCGTTCAAGAGTGAAGAGGCGCAACCGTTGCAGCCTCAGATGGTAAGGAAGGTGTTCCAGTCCCCTAATCATCCTTCTGGTTGCCCTCCTCTGCACTTTTTCCAGCTCCATAATATCCTTCTGGAGGTATGGCGACCAGAACTGTACACAGTATTCCAGATGGGACCTCACCATAGATTTATAAAGAGGCAAAATGACACTTGCTGACGTATTTTCTATACCCTTCCTAATGATCCCTATCATTGAGTTTGCTTTTTTCACTGCTAAGGCACACTGGGTTGACACCTTCATTGAGCTTTCCACCAAGGTCCCTTTCCTGGTTTGTCGCAGAGAGTTCAGACCCCATCAGTTTATAAATGTAATTGGGGTTCTTTGTCCCAACATGCATCACTCTGCACTTACTAATGTTGAAAGCCCGTTGTCCCCCATCCAGACCCCGACAGCTTCCAGACATCTGGATAGGACATTGACCGCATCACTAGGGTCCCCATGGGCCAAGATGTACAGCTGGGTATCATCAGCATACTGATGATACCTCACACCATGGGAATGGATAACTTGCCCAGCGGCTTCATGTAGATGTTAAATAGGAGAGGAGAGAGCACCGAGCCCTGAGGCACCCCATAACACAGGGGCCTAGGGTTGGACCTCTCATTCTCCAACCACACCCTTCCTAATGATCCCTATCATTGAGTTTGCTTTTTTCACTGCTAAGGCACACTGGGTTGACACCTTCATTGAGCTTTCCACCAAGGTCCCTTTCCTGGTTTGTCGCAGAGAGTTCAGACCCCATCAGTTTATAAATGTAATTGGGGTTTTTTGTCCCAACATGCATCACTTTGCACTTACTAATGTTGAAGCTTGCATGACGAGGAAAGTTAAGCGCAGTGCGTTGCCAACCATCTTGCTCTGTGTAATGCACAAAAGAGGATATGCCCACAAATAATTTACATCTAGAACAAAGCAAGCCCTCTAAATTATCAAATTTTAAAGTAAGCCCAGTAAAGAGGACAGGGGAAGCATATGCTAAGAAAGGACTGACTGACTGACTGACAGATGCCATAACGGATTGTCAGCTTTAAAGAGTTGGCTTGCTAATTGGATAACATAATGCAGAAGATGCATGGCACTCTCAGAGAGTATATGATTGTGCACTCTTTCATCAATCATGCCAAGACATCTTGACATTCAAAACACAGCAAACCATTCTTAACTATAGTTTTTAAAACAGGCTATGAATAGTCTCTCTATAGTTTCATGCAAGACATGATATGCTAAACTGGAACATGTGGATATGACATGGTACACTTATACAAAGCAGCTTGTGGTTTCATAATGGTGAGATTCTAACTATCAGATAGATTAATAAATATTTTACTAAAGCACTACCAAGTCCAACCATTTAATCACTTTACAATGTAGTTATCTGGCAGCTCTCCAGTGTGAAGCTGAGGACCATTTTTAGAAAACAATAACAACAAACGGTATTGTGGCACAATAAAAACTAACAAGGTTTACTTGACAGAAGCTTTTGTGGGCTACACTAAACTTCATCAGTTGCTTCCTTAGTGCCCTTCCTCAAGGTCTTTGGAGGAAGAACTCTCATGCCAAATAAATCTTGTTAGTCTTAAGGATAACACATGGCTCTGTTTTTCCTGCAAAAGACTAACGGCAGCTTTCATTTGGAAACTACTTTTAGTGGAGTACTAAAAAAGTAAAGGTCACCCTTGCCTGAAAGCCAGTCGTATCCAACTCTAGGGTTCAGTGCTCATCTCTGTTTCACAGCCGAAGAGCCTGCGCTGTCCGCTTCTGCAGACATTTCCGCATAGCTGTCAAGTATCCCTTATTAGTCAGGAAAACCCCTTATTTTACCCTCTTTCCCGCCACCATCCCTTATTAATTAGACTGCAATGCCCTATTGTCGCCATTGGCGGGCAGCACAGGATAAGCATAGCTGTCAAGTATCCCATATTTGCTGGGAAATTTCCCTTATTTCCAAATCCAAAACTTGACAGGTATGCATTTCCGTGGTCATGTGGAAGGCATGACTAGACATTGCAGCGCACGGAACGCTGCTCACCTTCCTACCAAAGTGGTCCCTATTTATCTACTTGCAATTTCTTGCTTTCTAGCTGCTAGGTTGGCAGGAGAGTGGAATACTAAACATGTAGATAAATGTACATTTTGCTCCATGTCCTCTGCCACCCCCTAAATATTCTTTGATGCAGAAAATAGTATCCAAGTATAGTTGGAAAGAAGTCACTACTAAGACTGAGAGGATGAGGTGAGAAATACTTGCCTACATAATAGATGTTATGACCAAAAGTAGCTATCAGGATGAGCTTAGCTAGATGGAGGGAATTTTTGTCTGTTTGTAGCCATATTTGTATGGAAGTCCTATCATAGGAAGAGCATTGCTTGATTTTTATACCTTATGTTTTATGCATAAGAGCACAACAAAAGTCCTGGCAGATTAGGAGAAAGTTCTATTTGGTAGCAGCGGCATTCTGTTTCTTGATGCAGGCAATCCGATGTCAACTGGGAGGACGAGATGTACGCTCACAGAGGCTGCTTCTTTCCATGAGCAGGCTACAAAGATAGTTGGATGACATTGAGTAACTGACAACCCTACATGAATATACTGATATTTCATAGCTAGTATTTCACAGCCATGTTCAAAATGTAAAATATGAGTACTGTACTCATTGTTTCTAGGTATAAGGAATACATTAGGTTTCAACATAACCTAACATCTCAAAATTATAGGGAAATGGTCAGACAATCTTTGTCTCTCTGCTGATCTTGTCTGGACAAGGGTGGGGAGCAGACAGGGGAAAGGGTGTGATATTTCCTGGTGTGATATTTCTAATCAAAACCCATTTTAAGATGGGATGCCTTTTACTGGGGTTTAAGGTCATTTCAGTTACAGTAGCATTAAGGTTTTTCAATAAAACATTTTAAATGCCAGTTATATAACTGCTTTTAAAACATTTAACAGCCACATTGGTTACATGACCTGGGACAAAGGATATTTTCTCAGCACACTGATATATGGTAGGCAGAATACCCATATGGGAACATTGCAGAATGGCCTCAGGTCATTCCATAATGCACAGGACAGGATTTATTTTTTTGTGTAGAAAAACAATGATTGTTAATGAATCCTGCGGCAATGAAAGTTCAATGACATGGCAAAAGACAGAGATAATAGACTCAATAAGTGTGAAAGAAACCAGCCAATAACAGCAATTGGAGGGGTGTGTGTGTTTGCTAGCAAAAGTGGTCTGTGGGTGAAGCACTAAGGAAAGCAAGTACACAGTCTGACAGACACCCTACCTAGAAATGTCATGCTTGAATTAAGCAAGTACAAATTCCAAAACAAAGGCACTGTCCCCTCAAGAATTCCAGCTATTCCTGAGTGTAGAAACCTCCTAGTGTCTGGCCGGACATCCCGCTATGATAATGGAGTAGACCATACAGCCAATGACTCAATGCCGAGTGTTGGGTGGCAGCAAATAACCTGACTCCCTAAAGGGGCCAACAGCTATGGGCAGATGAACCCCTTTAGGTGGGGTGATGGTCCCCCTCAGTGAAGGAAATGCCATTGGGCCTATCAGCAAAATGAACGGAGGAGGAACCATTCTGATTCCCAATAGTCATGGAGGCAGAAGAGGCTATGCCAGATGGACTGGCTGTGAAGGCATACCTTAATAATATCCTCAAGGCTGTGGCAGTCCATTGCAGTCCTGGTGTCAAATCCTGCTTGTCCCATTTCATATGTGCTGCAGGAGATGGCTCCGTGATCACTTCATGGCAAGCTGAGATACACCTTAAACAAATTCACGCCAATGTTTTTTCCCCCCCTGTTTGTCATTCTTCTTTCATCCATCAACTGTGAGGATTGATTTTCAGGGGAGGGGAATGTATACTCGGATACGTGTAGCAGCTGATGACAAGAGACCCCCTTCCTAACAAGGATGCATCACAAAGAGAATATGGTTTTACCTGCAAGAGCTAACACATTAGAAAATGGTCATGAAATTTGGCAATATAACAGGAGGAGAACTTGGCCTGGCACTAAGGCCAACATGCAGCCAGGGGGGACGTAGTATGGACAGCATTGGGGAAAACTGAAACCCTGTCCCCACTTTGACATAACTTTCACTAACTGCCTATAAGGCACCATACAGCCTAGGCTATTTCATAGATTTCAGGTGGTGGTGGTGGGGTGAGTTTGCTAGTCTGCTGTGGCAAAAATAACTTCATCAATAGTGTTTGATGAAGTTGTATACAGTACGTATGACGCTTTAAGGGACCACAACACTCCCTGCCATGCAGAATTCCCCTTGTTATGCCTAACTCTGCAGTTGTCTGTAGTGTAATTGGCTGGAACTTTCCAAAATATTTTGAAACTTATTGCTACCCTCTTATGCATGGAGCAGCCTTGTAATGTTAAATGGGGTGATCTCAAGCTTGTATAGCAATAAACAAGAGACCCCACAGAGCAATTTGGTCATGGAGTGCTATTGTCGTCAGCTACAACCTGATCTGTGCATGGGGTGTTTTTTTCCCTGCCCCTGGGTGCTGGAAGCCTTGGTCTTGGAGGCCAGATGGTTCTGGGCCTGATTCACTCTCTGAAGCAAGCAGGAAAAATGCCACTGGTGCATACCTGTCAACCTGCGGCTCCGGAAAAAATGGGACCTGCGCAGGTCGCTTTCCACGCATGCGTGGAAGCGCTCCACCGCTTGCGCAGCCCCTACACAAGCGGCGTAGCGCTTCCATGCATGTGTGCAAGGGTTTTACACTTGTGTAGAACCCTTCCACGCATGCGTGGAAACCGTTTCCCCCCACTGCCAAATTACAGGGTTTTGGCAGCGCAGGGCAGGTTATGACGCCAACCGGCGTCAAATTTTGTGGCAATCCCGGCCAAATCGGGATGGTTGACAGGTATGCACTGGCGTGAATTTGTTTAAGGTGGATCCCAGCTTGCCAAGAAGTGACCCACACACTATGATCACGGAGCCATCTCCTGCGGCACATATGAAATGCGACATGCAGGATTTAACACCAGGACTGCAATGGACTGCCTCACCCTTGAGGATATGGACAAGGTGCGCCTTCACAGCCAGTCCATCTGGCATGGCCTCTTCTGCCTCTATGACTGTTGGGAATCAGAGTTCTTCCTTCTCACATTTTGCCATTGGGCCCAGTGTGATGTTTTCCAGTGGCATTTCCTCCACTGAGGGGGACCATCACCCCACTTAAAGGGGCTCATCCACCTGTAGGGAATCAGGTTATTTACCACCACCCAACCCTCAGCATTGAGTCACTGGCTGTATGGTCTACTCCTGTGATGGCGAACTTTGGCAATCCAGATGTTCTTGGATTTCAATTCCCAGAAGCCCAAGTGTTTTACTTCCGCTTCCGGGAGCGACGAGAGCGGTGCGGACCGGATGAATTGCAGCAAACCCATTCGTGTGGATTCACAGGGGCTTTGGCTTCTGGGAATTGATGTCCAAGAACATCTGGAGTGCCAATGTTCGCCAACATGGGTCTACTCCATTACCATAGTGGGAGGTCTAGCCTGCTACGGTATGTAATCCCATAGCTTTGAACAGGAGTCTGACTTTGGTTCTTAAAGGTGAAAACTAAAATCTCATGGGATAATGCTAGGCAAGCAGTTCTGATATGAAACAGAGCTATAAGTTAAACAGAGAGGAGTTGCTGAATAATCACGCTCAATAGGACAAAGAAATTCTGTTTAATGGCAAGTTGCAAGTTGTCAGGAAGGGGAGGGTGTGTGATCAGGAACTGAAGCAAGGAACAGCTTCTTCAATCTGCACATCCAGAGCACTATTGGCTTTATTTCTACTGAGAGGTAGCAAAATGTGTGGTTAAAAAAATATGGTCTGGAGTGACTAAATGTTTGGCATTTGGGGATGAAGTTAATCCAGTGATGCACTGAAGCAGGTTCTGTCCTGTTTGGGAGAACCGGTAGCGGAAATTTCCCCAGGCCATGCCCACCTGGCTGGCCACGCCCACCTCCACAACCCATTGCGTTGGCCATGCCCACAGATTTGGCCCTGCCCACAGAGGTGGTAGTAAATTCTTTTGGAGTGCATCACTGAGTTAATCATTGGGATCTTTACCAAATGTGCTGAGGCCAGATGTGGGGCTAAAATAGGTGATTGACCAATGCAGGGAACTAGATGGGTGTGTGTGTTTTACTGTTTACTGTAGTATACTTGTGAGGTAATAATAATTTCATGTCAGAAATTATTCTGGGTTGAAAGATTTTTGCTAGAGAAACTCTGCTCAGGGGATGCCCGAATGAGGCTCCTTTTATGTCCCAAAGACCTTTCCCCACCAAAGTGTTTCCTGTTTATCTACTTGCAATTTCTTGCTTTCAATCGTCTGGGTTGGCAGGAGCTGGGGCAGAGATGGGCGCTCAATCCGTCATGCAGTACCTGGGTCTTGAACTGCAGACTTGTTGGCCTTCCAGCTAACAGAGTTAGCTTCTTAACCACTGAGCCACCACAGATTTATGGATAGTATTGGACCTGGCTGTCCCGGTTCTAATCTCATCTGGTTTATGTTTTTCAAGAAGGTGGTGTTAGGGGAGCAACTTTGTTGAGTTTCTACAGGCTATTAAACATTTTTGTTCCATGTCATTTGGTAATATTTTCAGTATATTATTTCTTCACTCTGTTATTAAGTTTACCTCCTACATTTAATGTTTTTGTTGTTTTAGAATTTTTAAGTTTTAAAATTGTTTAGAAATGTAATGTTGTAAAATCACCTTGTATGCTGAAAGGTGTTGCTTAAACAAAAATAAATGCACAGACTCAAGAGATACATCGGGCATAATCCTGTTATGTAGTTAATGCCTGCAGGGTGCATACAGTATAACTTGCAACAAGTCTTCCCTGGCAACTGTGAGCTGACTTGAGTTGCCCCATTGGGAGAAAGGTGGCCTTTAACTGAGACAAATAAATAAGGTAAATAAATAACGATAGTCCACTTGGTTTTGTGTACACACTGATCCATTCTCTTGGCATACCTGAACGTTCAGAGGTTCATTAACTGCCAGAAAGTGAATTCCTCGGGCATAACTATGCAACAGGACTTTTGCCATTATGTTGGCTGTCAAGCTAGCCGGGACCTCCAACCTCCCTCTTCTCTGTTTTTTGTGTTAAGATAATTAAAAACAAAACCACTAACAAATTAAGTCAGTTAAACTCCTAGTTAACATTCCAAGTCTGAAGTTAAAGCCAAAATGCACTCTAATCCTGTGTTCAAACTAATTACTGCAACCTTGCAGGTCATATGGGTTTTGACTTTGCCACGATTTCATTTCTTAATAAGCTTAAAAGAGTTGTCAAATTTCTTCTATAATAAATTTTTACAGTAAGCCAGTGAAATAAGGGTTTCTAAAGGTAACAGCTGGTATCTCTTTTCATAAAAAAATTCCCTTTTACAGCACTATTTCCAAACAATATCACAGTGGTTCTAATCACAGGGTTACAATTAAGGTTGTGTCAGGTCTCCTCTTGTAGGCTTTGCTCAGGGTCCTTCACTTTTTAGCTCTTTGTAGTAGAATCCTAATAAGTTATGAATAGCTTACATTTTAAGGGTCAGGTTACTGGTTCTCAGGACAGTGTCTGAGGTCTCTAAGAACTACTATGCTTCCTCTGGTCGAAATGCAGGCAGACAAATTCCAACTGGTACTAGAAGAGGAGAAATGATGGAATACTCATCTTTGTACTCTCAGGGCTCACTGGCTCAGTGAGAACCTTTCTGTATGTGTGCGGCACACATAATATTTGCTTAGGGTGCAGTATAAGAAACCCATATTACTAATTTTGCTTTCTCACACATACACATATTATTGTGTAATTATTAGACAAGGACTTGCCTCCCATAAAGGTTTTGTTCTTCTAACATCAGGGAAAGGGAAGTTAATTACCTGGCAATCCTATCAAAGATTTATAATGGATTTTGGCTATAGTTAACATTAACTTATACAGGTGAAACTTGGAAAATTAGAATATCGTGCAAATGTTCATTCATTTCACTTAAAAAGTGAAACAAATATATGAGATAGACTCACTACATGCAAAGCGAGAGATGTCATGCCTTAATTCGTTATAGTTGTGATGATCATGGCGTACAGCATACATGAGATTATGTGATGATTATGGGGTACATGAGATTGGGGTGTTGGGGTTTTCATAAAATGTAAGCCATAAGCATCAATATTATAACAAAGTAAGGCTTGAACTATCTTTCTTTGTATGTAATGAGTCTATCTCATATATTTGTTCACCTTTTAAGATGCATTACTGTTGTGCATTGAGGCACATTTGCAAGTAGCGTGAGGAACGCTCTTGCAAGAGGAAATGGTGGTTTCCCGCCATTCTAACCAGAAGCCTAAAGTGGCGTGAAATCCCCTGTAAAAGGGCGCGCTTGTTAGGTCAAACCAAGCCCTGTGATTGGTTACACTTTTGGATCCTGTTTCTCATTGGTTAACTACATATATCCCCTGTTATGATTGGTTAGTCACGTTTGTCCGGCGAGTCGCTACCTTGTATCCAGGAGCCACCGCCGGGGAGACACTATATAAGCCCCATAGGTAAACAAGGGTGGGGCCGGACCGGATCTATACTTCCTACTCCATACAGGTAGCCGGGTAGCACTAAGCCTTGGTCCCTCCCTTATGCTACGCTTCTATGGTAGCTAGTTTATTGCCCATTGTCGAGTAAGAGTCCAGAGGGACTGAATCCACTAGGAATGTATAGCCATCTCAGGATCTGTAACACCTTGTAAACACATCTCTAATTGACGGTTAAATAAAGTTCATCGTTGTCCTGGATTAGTGCTTATAAGGGCCGGATTCAACAATTACTAAACTGAATGAACATTTGCACAATATTCTAATTTTCCGAGTTTTACCTGTACTATGCTTATTTGCACATATAAATACAGTGGCTTTTTCAAATCAGAAATATAAACTAAGGGGTAATTAAATTGACAAATAATACAGGAAATACTATAGGACATGGGTTGGTCAGCTTGGTCAACTGTGCTGTGTGGTTGTTTAAGGCAAAGTTACCCAGGTAAACCCAACTTCATGGGTGCAGAACAAATTCAAGGCAAATTGCTTTGCATTTTTTCTGTTGCATTGTTGTACCCCAATTGTAGTTGTAAAAGCTTTTGAAATAGGTTTGGAATACTAACTGTTAGATTTTAAACCTAATGGCTAATCCCAGTCAATGTAGTCTCACTGAATTATTGTTGAAAGAAAAGTCAACACTTACAGAGATCTCATCGATTTCAGTGGGTCTTATAATAGTTTTAGACTATCAATTGGATTTAGGCCAATAAAAAGTCAGATTATGCTTTCAGTTCTTAAATAGTATGTTTCTTTTAATATAGCCCTGTAATTCCCTGTAATTCCTTGTAATGATAAATTTATTGTATTATTTTATGCATCTCATTTTATTGATACAGTAAAACCTCAGATAATGCTAAAACTTGTTTCCACAAGTCGTAGTGTTATCCGATTTTTAACGTTATCTGATGCATGCATCGGATAACGTTAAAATCGTATAGGACGAATCGCATAACGTTAAAACTCCATAGAGATACATTGTAACCGGCACAGGCTTTAGCGAATGTTATCCGATGCATCCCATAGGATTTTAACGTTATGCAATGCAATTTTTTCCCCAGACTGCTTAATGTTATGCGGTTTTATTGTTATCTGATGCAAACATTATCCAAGATATCACTGTATTATATCACCTCATATTTAATCTATTATTACACCATTTTATTCAGTTCAACAATTGTATTTTATGCAATCCATCTTATTATATTTTAACTTGATATGGTCAGCAGACTAATCAACTAATAAAGAATTCCATTCAATTCAATCCTAGAGTAAAAGGAAGTCATTATTTTAACTTCTGTTTCATGATACCCACACATATCCCCCCCCCCAACTAAAAATATCCAAATCTGAATCAGACAAATTATTAGAGGAAGGGCATCTGAATTTTCCTTGATCTGTTCCTGATCTGAGGGTAAATCTCACAATCTGTAGAAGGATGGGTTTGTCATCCTTGTTTCTGTAGCAATGTGCTGTGAGAGATATCTTTATTAATTTTTTTGTCCTTTCATCATTCTTCCTTCTCTTACTTGAATTCTCTAGGTCAGCCATATCTGCAGGGGTGGCAGCAGGATTTAATTGCTTTTCACTTCCTACTTTCGTCTCAGGGTGACCAGCCCATTAATAATGCACAGGAGCCAACTAAGAAATGCATGTTAGATTAGGGATTAATTGATATTTGGAAAGATTTCAATCCATATTTGAGTAAGGTTACATACTGTAGTCTTAACTCTTCTAGCTCTTGTATAATTATTTCACAATTGGCAAAAGCTCAGCTTTCTCCTTTCTCCTCTTATCATCCTCTAAATTTGCCTCGCACAACCACTATGTAAAACAGTGGTTCATACCTAGTGATGGTAGAGTTGCCTTTCATTTCTGTTTTCTTTCTATTTCTGATGTATACCACCACAGCCCACAAACAAACAACTTGATTACTCAAGAAATGTTTCATGGAATAATATTGCACCATGCTTAAAAGCCATAACTTTGAAAAACTGTAAAACTTCGTTCATTGTTGGGGACAGGGACTGTTCAATCTATGCCCATTTTTAAGTGGGTTTCCTGTTGCTCTTTTGAAAAATCTATTGAGACGCTGGCTTTACATTTAATCTGCTGCTGATTGGGGTACTTTTAGTGTCATTCTGTGTATTTTCTTCACTCTTTCTGTATCATGATACCATTTTTACTGAGTGTGTCACAGAAAATTGGAACATAAATATTTTGTAGGTCAGGGTTCTATTCAGAGTGACACCCAAATACTTTGGGGGTAAGGTGGTGTTCCAAAATCTTGCCTTTCCACCTCACTCAGAGATTCCTCTCTTCTTCTCTGTTCTTTAAGTGAAATACACAGCCCTGTGTTTTAAAGAGTTTGGTTTCAGCTAGTTGTTTTTGTAATACAGTAAGGTCAGCAGCTCGAATCCCGAGTACTGCAGGACGGAATGAGCTTCCGTCTTTGTCCCAGTTCCTGCCAACCTAGCAGTTCAAAAGCAAGAAATTGCAAGTAGATAAATAGGGACCACTTTGGTGGGAAGGTAACAGCGTTCCATGCGCTTCGGTGTCTAGTCATGCCTGCCACATGACCATGGAAATGTCTGCAGAAGCAGACAGCGCTGGCTCTTTGGCTTTGAAACAGAGATGAGCGGTGAACCCTAGAGTCGGATACAACTGACTTTCGAGCAAGGGAAACCTTTACCTTTACCTATAAGGAAAGATCTTCTAATGCAAAGGTTAGCTGGTGCTCAATGGACTCAAAAGTTTCTCCTTGGACTGTCAAGGCAGGATCATTAGCATATGAAACTCCTAGAGTACGTGCATGTCAGTTGATAGTTTGTGTAAATGTTAAAAAGTAATGGTGTCAATACACTACCCTGTGAGAGACTGTTCCTTTGATTCCTCCAGTTGGACATATTTACCCATGAGAAAAGAAGACTTAGGGGAGATATAACACTAAAATAACACTAAAAATTGGATACTGTAACGCTAAGACTTGTGGAACCAAGTTTTAACATTATCTGGGGTATTACTGTAATCTACTTTGAGGAGTGCACACATAACTTTTGTATAAACACCAGTCTTTTCAGGACCCATTACAACAAAATGTCTTGCTTTAGCAGCTGAGGCTATCTGTGCAAAGCATTGATAGACTAGTTCTTCTGATGCCTTGTGATTCTGGAGCAACTTTTATACAAGTTAAGTGCCAAATGAATATACAGGAGAATGAAATTCTATGGCACATTTAAAAAACCTCTTATAGACACACAACCTGAAGTATGAAAGGAAGGGCAAGGTAGTCAACGATACAGACTCTTTGTACAGCCAAGCTGTGGTACAGCTACAGATGCTTCGCTGCAGAAGGGTAGGGGAACTAAAGTAACATGCACACTAATTATCCCTATTTATCAAACACCTCCAATACACTGGTTAGTATTCCCTTCCCGCATCACCTCCTAGCAATGAAAACTGACACAAGATTTAGAATTCACTGGGCAACTTGTATAGGTAAAGTAAATTGTACTTTCCCCATAGACAACAGTGGTGGATTTGTATATGACTGCAATCTTTTGCTATGATAGCACTTGAAGTTAAGACTAATGGAATCTTGTAGCAAGCTTCTAAGAGTAGACAATTTTGGACCTGTTTCAAGTCTGCAGAGTGTACATCAGAGAGACAGAAAGAGAGAGAGAGGAGAGAGAAATACTGGGCTATCATAAAAACACAAGTGGTCTTCTCCATTTAGTTATTAAAATGTCAAAGGAGACTTAGACCTGAGTTTTACATATGTAGGAGGACAAAGAACTGTCTGGAATACAGATCAGAATGCTTGATGAGCTCTCTTAATCAAAAGGCAGGGTGTTCTTATGCTTCACCAAGGCAAGAAAATGCTTTGAATTTCCCCGTGAATAACAAACGGCTAGACCAGGCTCAAGCTAAATATTCAGCAAATTCTGTGCTTCTTTCCTGCAGTGTTTAACACATATATGAACACACAGAGGAGTCAGAATGGGAATGAAGGTGAAGGAAACTGAGGCAGGATGGAATTTTGCCTCTCCTCCATAAGGTGGAAAAGGAACGTAAGGAGGCCAACTGTGATTAAAAAAGAGATGGTTGCCCCATTGATAATTGAAACGAGTCATGGGATATAGAGACTCCCATGCCTAGAGATCAGAACTGGATTGTTCTCTGTCACATACATGTTGCATAAAGGGAGATAAAGAACAAATAGTTTATTTTACCATTTTGTTTACCCATACTAGTATTTCCCCCCAAAAAACTATTAGCACAGCTAATTCAAATAGGTATTTGGGGGATGCTATTAGTGTTGCTTTTGCTGGCCATACTTTTGATTATGCTTGTATGCGATTTTATCTTTTACTCTGCAAGGTTTTGCAATTTTTAACCCCTTTGCTGATTTATGGGCAGTATCTGTTTAATTAAAAGGAAGTGAGGACTGTAAAGTATAATGAAGTCACAATGGGGTACTTAGCCTTCCTTTTAATTAAAATGTGAATATAAGAAATAATATTTTCTGGTGCTATATATCTTCAGGCTTTGGGATCCCATTTCAACAGTGCTCTAAGTTTCCATGGAAGACCCTATTCAGCATTAGTCCTGTAACAAGTGGGGGCTTTAGGTGTTGGGAGTGAATCCATCTTAGGTTTTAGTCTGGACTTTACATGGATTGTCCAATGATTTGAAATTATTTGGAGAATAGTGCCCTGTGTCCTTGACAGCTCTTATAAGGCACAGACTAAAACCTGGATTCATAGCACCCCTGAAATTAGAGTCACCAGCTGCCACTTTCTGCACAGAATAAAGTGCAATGCAATTACAGTGAACCCCCGACTAATGACGCATTCGAATAGCATCATTTTTGATTAACAACACTACCAACGCACCCCACGTGATCTCCCGCACAACGACAAAAAAATCATGATTTGAATAACAATGGGTTTTTTACCATCGTTGTGCGAATAACAACGGTTTTTGATGTTCTGCAGGATATCTCCCATAGGAAACCGCAAAACAACGTTTTATCAATGTCGTTATGTGAGGGTCTACTGTAAGTCTTTGGTTTGAGCAGTTCATTCTGGCCTCCACTTGGGTAGATGAGTAAGAGAGACGGGGAAAATAACAAGTTCTTCTTCCACATGCAGAATCATTTCCAAGGAGTGCAGCTGTTTTATTGGGAGCCTTGTTTAGGTAACTGGTTTTAGGTGTCTGGCTGTGGAGACAGCGGTTAGGAGTTCGATTCCCTGCTGTGCATCCTAGAAGAGCCTGTCTATGTAGACGTGGACAAGCAGCACAGCCATCCCCAAAAGAAGGCTATGGGAAACAATTTGTATATTATCCACTTAGAAAACCATAGAAAAGGTCACCATAAGTCTGAATTGATGGTACAAAGTTATTATTTATTCACCAGAGGTAAGTCTAGATAGCTCAGTCTGGGTAAAATAACCCATCTATCTATTCAGCTGTGGAAATTTCCAACTACAGTAGAGACCAAATACATTAGGATTCCTGCATTGAGGAGGGGGTTGGACTCGATGGTCTAAAAGGCCCCTTCCAACTCAGTGATTCTATGTTTCTACATTAGTATTTACACAAAGAGGCAAGGTAAAATATGAGATTATATTTAGTAGGTCAATTCAATGAAATAGAAATAATAAGGATGACAATGAGTGTTATTTTAATTGCCTAGGTTCACAATTCTTCTTAGAAGGCTTGAAGTAGAAAAACAAATAAGGTAGTTCAAATTAAGATTTAAGGAAATCTTAAGTGATACACACATGCAATTAGTATGTTTTGCACTGAATAGCTGTGACACATAAAAAGAGCCTCCTTGAAGATTGTGGTATATTAGAACCACAATCGGGTACAACCTGGGCAACGGTAACCTTGTTGTGCCATCTAAGACTAGGTCAGGTGAAAGGAACTGTGGAATGAATTCACCAAAAGGTGGCTTTATTTTGGCAGTCTCATGTCTGGCCTAGACATGGAAGAAAAAGAAGACGACTGAATAGCTTAAAGAGAACAAAAGAAACGGTAAGGCACCAAACCACAGTTCCAGTGATGGGCAACTTCTGACAAATTTACTACTATGTTGCTTCCCTGCATCCCACACCCACTTGTTATATGATGGGCTAGGACAGTACTTTTGTCAAAAGCAAGAAGCAACTATTCAGTCACTTTTGTTGTTCAGTAGCACAGTCGATTCCGATCCTTTGTGATCCTATGGACCATTG
The DNA here is from genome assembly GCA_035047305.1 of Bradypodion pumilum. NCBI lineage: Eukaryota > Metazoa > Chordata > Lepidosauria > Squamata > Chamaeleonidae > Bradypodion > Bradypodion pumilum. Next base: position 7,467,262 of record JAWDJD010000011.1, on the reverse strand, counting down.
CCTGCCAGGCACCTCTGTCCTCCACCATCGTCCTCAACCCATCCAGCTCTGTGCCCATTGCATCTACGATACCATCTAGCCATCTTCTCTTTTCCTGCCCCCTTCTTCTTTTGTCCTCCACCTTTTCCAGCATCAAGTGAATCCTCCCTTCTCATTTGATGTCCAAAGTACTTTAGCTTCATCTTTACTATTTGACCTTCTAAGGAGCAGTCAGGGTTGATTTCTTCTAAGATTGACCTATTTGTTCTCCTTGCTGTCCAGGGGACTCTCAAAACTCTCCTCCAACACCACATCTCAAAGGCATCTATTCTTCTGCGCTCAGCTTTCCTTATGGTCCAGCTCTCACAACCATACATTACCACCAGGAATACCATTGCTTTGAATTTGCAAATTTTTGTTTGCAAGGTGATGTCTCTACTTTTCACTACGTTTCCCAGGTTTCTCATAGCTTGTCTCCCAAGAATCAGTCACCTTTTTATTTCATGTCTGCAATCACCATCTGCAGTGATCTTTGATCCTAAGAAAGTAAAATCTGTCACTGCTTCTACTTCTTCCCCGTCTATTTTCCAGGAACTGATAGTGATCCAGTCACTACCTTTTTGTAAAAAAAAAGTCTATTGTGAATTAAAACAGGCTCAGGAGTAAGAATTATGTTTAACCAACAAATCATGCATAGTTAGGATTTCCTGTATTAGGACTGCATTTTTCTGGAGTACAGGAGATTAGATGAAGTCTAGAGGCTTTGGGGTTGCATTTGGACCATTACGAAGGTTCATACTGACCAAAGTCTACCATCTGCGTTCCCTTGCATGAACTATTTACTGCATTATTCAACTTGGTGTCCTGATATCTTGAGCTGAGAATGCAGGGAAGAAAGAAACACTACTGAGAATCCATTGTTAGAAGAAAGTCCCAGAGTCTAAAGGTACCCTTCCCTGTCATGTCATGTAGGTAGAGTGATTCTGGCTTGGGCCATGGAAAGTTTTATGAACACCCCAGTAAAGGAAGCAGAATAACTGCTCTTACAGAGTTATACCACAGAGCATGGGTGCATCAATTTGATTTGTTTGAATAAACTATTGCTGACTGCAGTGTACAAATGCAATATTCCTACTAATTGTCATTAGTTAATTAAAACAGCTAAAGGGATTAAAAAAAAGTTTCCTTTTTAAAATTACAAGGAACGATATTGGCAATTCAACGGTAATTGGCACATACTGTCAAAAGCAGACAGCCAGTACTACCACTATATTTAGAGAGAGTGGTGCTTTTCTTTCTCAAGGCTAGATATGAGCTTTGATTACATAGCATTTCTTTAATTTGTTGCTATTCAAGAAAGCCCTTCGAGCACCAAGGCAAGTGGTTTTGCTTTGCTTTTACATTTGCATTTTTTAATTTGCATTTTTTAATTTCCCAGACTACAGCTACACACCTACGCAGGCATCCCCTGTGGGAGGAAAAAGAATATTTTTCAGTATGAACGATGCTGTTTCTTTTCTGAAAGAGAGCTGTCGTTATTAATTCTGGGGTTGTAAGAAAAATCACTTGCTACTTAAGCACTTATATGTTAAAAATCATATCCATTATTAAGTACAGATATGCTACTGAAACGGTTTCTGCCTTAAATAAGACAGCCAGGCAAAAAGTTAACATCGATCAGCTGACTTTATCAGATGGATGTCTGGGCTGTCAGGCAACCTAGTTCTATATTCCTTATACATGCCACCAAAGTGTGTTATAGACACCTTAGCCCAGGAGTGCCCAAACCTTTTGGGTCAGGGGCCTAACCATGCCCCCAGAACAGTTGAGCGGGCCAGACCACGGCCCCAGAACAGGGCGTGTTTGCGCATATGCAACCATATTCACTTCCTGGTTTAGTGCGGATGCTTCTACGCATGCACAAAAGCAGCCATATTTACTACCTGGTTTGGTGCGAACGCTCCTGCGCATGTGCGAGGATGTCTGCGCTGAACTAGGAAGTGAATAAGGATGTGTCCGCACATGTGCAGAAGCAACCGTATTCACTTCCTGGTTTGGTGAGGGCATTACGGGCCTGATGGAATAGCTTCGGGGGCCGTATCCGGCCCATGGGCCGTAGTTTGGGCATGCCTGCCTTAGCCCAAGTAATCATTTATTGAAACAAACATGGCAATTTGGAGCCTAAGGTTTTTACTACTAATAGCAACTATCTATTGACTCACAATACTGACATATTATTCAATAATAAATTGTCTAACTGGTTTAAACATAATGTACTATGAAATCATAATATGAATCAGTGTATAATATAAACATATGACAATCAATTCACATTTAGAATAACTAAAACAGAGCAATGTCAAAGAAATTATGAATGTGTGGAAAAAGAAAGGTTTTCAGGAAGTACTTGAAACATATTACAGTCTCTGCTTATGTCACATGTGGGGGAAGGATATTCTACAATGGGTGGCATGGCTGAGAAAGGTGATAACTGGTAAAGCCACTGCAAATCTCAAATGTCAACTGCATATATTTATAGGAAGCAGGTCTTCCAGCTATTCTGAATCTGAGTTAATTAAGGTTTTATATACTACCTGGCTGCCTGGGTAGTGATGGGGTGCGGGCGCTATGCTTGGGCTTCACCACTGCTCCGGGAACTGCACTGGTTGCCAGTGCTGGCTTTGAACTTTAAAGACCTTCATGGCATTGGACCAGGTTACCTAAGAGACCACATCGCCACAAGGAATTCAGCCCGTCCTACTAGGGCAGACAGGAGGGGCTCACTGATGGTCCCAACAGTGAAATAAGTTCATCTTAGCGGGGCCAGGAAGAGAGCCTTTTCCGTGTCTGTCCCAGCCCAATGGAACCTCCTACCACCTGAGCTGCATCTCCAGACGGATCTACTCCCTTTCAGAAAGATGCTGAAGACATGGCTTTGTCAACAGGTGTGGGGCACGCTAGACTCCACTAGTCAAGCTCACTGGCTGATTTAGCCTATGCTAGGGACCTTTTCTGGTTTCGTTATTCTGTCTTATGTGGGTAAGGGTGGGGTCGGTTGTGTTCTTTTAATGATGATTTGCTGTTGTTCTGTTTTAATGCTGATTTTAGCTGTGGGGTTTGGGTTCTTGTTTTTAGCTGTGGTTGTTTTAATTGTTTTTATATTGTAATTTTTTTATCTATTGTATTTTCTCTCTCTCCCCCCCCTCCCGTTTTGTTGTTAGCTGCCCTGAGTGGTGTACCCATCAGGAGGGCAGGATATAAATGTTTGAAATAAATAAATAAATAAATAAATAAATAAATATACCCACAGCATATCCATAAGTATGGTTGGGTAGCAGGCATATAGCTGGGTATGCATTGAGTTCTGTAGCAGTTATGTTCTGCACTAGCTACAGCCTCTGAACCAGGTACAGCATATTGCATTACTTACCTGCATTAGATATCCCACTGGGGAGGCTACTCCACTCAGAAATTAGTCTAGTAGTTAACTCATGCTGGCCGTGAGATTTAGGGATTGTTCAGAAAGCATTAAGTCTGCTCTCAAGTGTGTTTTTGGGGTGGGATGATCTGCTGTTTTTACAGTGTCCATAACATGTTGGATGATGGAGTGGCCAACTCCCACCCAATACATACCTTTCGAGCACCTGTCACGGATTTTTAAAAAACATGCTCCCATATATCCTGTTCCCGGTGCTTGTGGATGTTGAGGACAAGATATATGGGAGCCTTGCAGCTGTCAAAGCTGCTTCCGTTGTTAATTTCTGGAACCCCGAAACCACTTCAGCATAAAAATTGTAAACTTATTTAATGTTTGATAGATGATTGATGTTGTGCTGCAGCACTTAGATCACAGTAAAAAAAATATTTTTTTGTCTTTCCCTTTCTGTGTATTGCCGATTAAGTAACTGCCCTCAGGCATGGTTTCAATAGGCAACACACAGAAAAGGGATTTTTAAAAAACTGTCATCTAAGTGATACAGTGCAACATCATCATCTATCAAGCATAAAAATAATTTCGCTTCCCCTGACTATCTGCAGATGATCAGAAGAAGTTTTCAATGTGCTGTTATTATGAAGCAGCTCATCAGTCACTTCATAATAATGGCAATTAGATCATGTATGCTGTTTTAATGGTGAGGGAGTGGGTTAAATGTCATATAGCTTCTCGCCCAGCCAGTGGTTGGATTCAGCAGGTTCACCCCAGTTCGCCAGAACTGGTAGCAGAAATTCTAGCTGGCTCCGTCCATCCAAGTTTTGAAATAACCCAGGGCTTTCCCCTTGCCCATGGCCACCATGCCATGCCCACAGAGTAGGTAGTAAAAAAAAAATTGAATCCCACCACTGGCTACTTGTGCAACTGACAGGGTGCAGTCCTTTATGGGGTCAAGGCAATGGTGGGCATCAGCAGGTTCACACCAGTTCACCAAAACCAGTAGCAGAAATTCTGGTTGGCCCATCCCATCCAAGTTTTGAAATAAATTAGTCCTAATTCAGGTGCAACACAGGGCTTCCCCCTGGCCATGCCCACCATACCATGCCCATAATGTGGTAGTAATTTTTTTTGGAGCCCACCACTGCCCCCAGCCCTCATGTGACCAACCTGAGCCAGCATAATCCAGTCTTCATCTCAGCAGCCAGTGTGGGCAAGCCTTTGTTTAGACAAAGATGGGTCTACAAACACTTCCCAAATGTACGTACCTGTTTATTCAGTTTCCATACAGTCACACTCAGCTCAGAAAGGATCTGTGTCTTACCAGGATTCATCATCAGCCCTTATCCAACCCATAATCGCATCCAGGCACTGGTTCAAAGCATAGGCTAGCTCAGAATATGCATGACAGTCTTCAACTGCTATTAGAATTGCGAATGTTTTCAATCAAATGACCAACATGATGATGGATAGGGTTTGTGGAGGTAGAGTACAGAGCAGCTCTTTAGAAAAGCATTGTTCATCTGCTCTGCCAAAGAATCCCCATTCAAGGGAGTTGGGCCAATTAATGCCAGAGAAGAAAGCAGATTTTGCTTTTACCACAAAAGGAGACACATCTACATATCCCTTTCCAAACAGAAAGGTTCAGATACAAAGATGTATAGTATATGTAAAATCAATAAACACAGTGTCCACGTGCAGTCTTGTTTTTCCCAAAAGAAATTGCAAATATCATTGGCGGCGGCGACGGCTACTCATGTCCAAGTACACATTTTTCCTAGGAAAAATGCCATTGGTGTGAATTTGTTTAAGGTGGATCCCAGCTTGCCATGTGGACCCATCTCCTGCGGCACATATGAAATGAGACATGCAGCATTTAACACCAGGACTGCAATGGACTGCCGCAGCCAAGGTGCGCCTTCACAGCCAGTCCATCTGGCATGGCCTCTTCCGCTTCCATGACCGTTGGGAATTGGGTTCCTCCTCTGCTCATTTTCCCTCAGGACTTCCACAATTAGATAGGCTTTCATTGTTTTAATGTGTTTTCTGAACTAAGATTGTTTCATTTGCTTAATTAATCTGTAACCTACTTTTGCTACAATAAAAATACTTTTAAAAGACAAGAAGATGACTGGAGTGGTTACTTGGCTATGCGCTACCTTAATTAGAGCCTAGATTGAGGTCAGGAGACATGAGAGGGCAAGCTTAAAATCCTGGATTCAGGTGTGGTCCCACCTACGTGTAGACTAAAGTTCTACTTGTAACAGAATCCGTCACCCTGCTGACCACCCTGTCTTCTCTTTTCTATATGCTAGCACTAGTTCATCAGTTTCACTCCAGATCACAACTAGAACCAATCTGGGATTTCACAAGTCAGCACTCAGGTTCCTTCAAAGCAGGAGTTCTCAACCTTTTTAAGCCAGGGGATGGGTCACGCTCCCTCAGGCAGCTTTGGGGGCCGGATGGCCATTTTGCCCTTCCTCCACCACATGGCGCTTCCTGGTATGGTGGAGGCAGGTGGGCCCCCACATGAAATGGTGCCGCGGGCTGCATCTGGCCTACTGGTCACAGGTTGAGAATCCCTGCTTCAAAGCCTACATGTCTTACAGAATGTAGTCTGCCAAGTAGCAATATCACACTGAGCAGAATTAATGTATAATAATAATAATCAACAGAAGTCATAATAACAGTAATGTTTCTAATAAGGATTTAATCGTACAGATCATTCGCCCACCTACTCCAACCCCGTGAAAGAGCTTAGATAACACTGATTGTTTATTCTTGTAGTGGATTTATCACACAAGCTGCTTCAAGGGCCACGCTGAGTAACAAAGCTTCAGAAATTGAAAGACAGATAAACTAGAAGGCTTAGATGATTGCCATTGGGCTGAGCTTATTAAAGAAATATTAACAAAAAAGAAATTGAGCCTTTAAGAAAAAAAATCTCTGATAAGAGAATCAAAGCTGAAAAATGGGGAAAGGAAGGAGTTAAAATTGTCACTGTGTACGAAATTGGTTTTGTAAAGAAAGATGTAACATATAAATGAAGCATGTTTAATTTCTTGTTAACACAATCCACACACTATATACTTATGTAAGAGACTATTACTGCTACAGTAAGGTATGAAACATCTTGCATTTTATGTAACAACTTAAGTCATTTGGGTACTTAATACGACAACATGAAAATTATGCCCTTACAGTAGCATTATCTATCTATTTTAATCTGTTAATTAAAAAAATCTTCTGTCTTCATTTCATGCTTTAAAAAATAATGTATTTACATATCACTCTTCATAATATTTATCCCAGGGCAATTTACAATATAAATTAAAAGGAAATAGAAGTAAATTAAAAGGAAATAGAAGTAAAATCATAAAACAAATAACACAATTAAATATTAATTAAAACAGCGGAGTGTTTAAAATACAGTACATCTGACAGTTAAAATGCAAACTAATGTCTTTAAGAACATAAGAAGAGACTTGGTACAGTATTTTCATTCTACTTTAGCAAACCAGATTTTGTTTACTTACTCCTTATAAATTGTCCAATAATCACTGTACTCTGGGTAAGGTAAAGCAAAATGAGATAACAAAACACAAGATATTTTCTTTCTTATACTCTGTATCAGAGTATTGTGCAAATTAAAATTATGGATGTGTATGAAATATTGGTAGCATTTGAACTGTTAAGATGATTAGATTCCTTAACATTCGAAGGAGTAAAAGGCAGGTAAAGAAAAAATAGATGGTTTAACTATTTTTGACCAAAAGCAGGCTATTTCAATAGTTTTACCTTGGCCATTTACTGGATCTTCTTTTGTATATGTGGTAGGGTGTTAATTGCACACACATAAATACACAAATTAATTGAATTTTTTCACATTCACAAAAAATTGTCCACTCATACAAATACAACAGTCCCATTTTACTTAATTATTCTTTGACCTTCCTACTTCACCTCAAAGTCTATTAACAGGTTTCCAAATGGCCTATTCTGGATCTTGTCCTGGTGGGAGACACTCTTCAGCATTTGTCCATTGGGCAAGGTGTGTTGTCTTTGTTTGCCATAGGTTTAGCGTAGCCTCTTCTAGTTTAATATTTAGAGCTTCAGGAGTGTGCAGAAAACTTTTCCTTGATTTAAGCCATTATCTGTTGATGGGTTTGGTGATGTATTACCTTATTAAATTCCTTAATTGCTAGCACCACTCAATGTACTTCTAGAGGGACAATACCAGTCAAAGAAGTACTTTTTAAAGTGGGGGATAGACTTTAGGCAACCAGGAATAATCCTGCATGATTTATTAAGGGCTGCATCCACTTGTTTGGTATGTGCTCATGTTTATCACAGGGCACAGGTAAACAACATTGGTGCTCCAGGTGTTCTTGGACTTCAATTCCCAGAAGCTCAAGTCAGTACACCTGCTAACTTGGAGCTTTCTTTCTCCTTCTCTGTTCTTGAAGTGGAAGGCAACATTTCTAATGCAGAGGATAGCTGGTGCTTGGGGGACTCAAAGGTTTTCCCCTGGGCTGTCAAGGCGAGATCATCTGCATATATGAAACTCTTGGCATATAGGAATGTGAACTGACCATTAAACACAAAATGATAAACAGTGATAAAATGAGCACATGAAGTGTGAAGTCTACCAGCAGGATAGAAGAGCAATCACATTCTTTTAATGTCGTACTCTTGGCATCTGATATTCAAGTCACCAGATGCCTCTTATTCTGGAGGTAGCATTTAAGCATAACTAGTAGCTACCTGCAACCTTATGTGGCATGAATTTATCCAAACACATTTTAAAGCTTTCCATGTTAGCAAGATATTAAAAACAAGTAAGATGAATATATAAAAGTTGTGTTTTCCTGGTAGGGTAGATTAGCTGTAAATAAAATGAAGATTTAACCTAAAATTATTATTTTTTTATTTAGAATTTCACCAATGAGGATAAATGATGCTGAATTAAAAGAATGGTAAATTATGCTTAATGTATTTTGTAATGCGAACAAAAAAGTAAGGATTATTTCTTTTTAAAAGAGATGGTATAAAATTCAGAAATTAGGAGGGTTCATATTCATAATTACGTTGGAGAGGATGTCAGGAAAAGGGACCTATTTTCATACATGGTGGAGTTGTGAGCATGTTTTGAAATTTTAGCAAAAGGTCTTCAATGAGATAAGTGAAATAATTAGATTAAATTTAGAAGTACAGTATGTTATAAATAGCTCTTTTATCAAGATACTGTATAAGGTTCAAGATAAAACTGGTGAAATAAAAAATAAATTTCAAACTTTGTAACAGTAGCAAGATTAATGGTTTTAAAGATTTAGAGAGAATTTATAAATTACATTTTAATAAAGGGGAAAGGATCAATACCTTCACAAGACTCGACGCCGTTTTGGAAACTGAATGAAGGTTCATAAAGATTTGAAAATGGTTATGTAGCTCTGTTGGGAGCATGGAGGACATTTCTTTAAAAATTATTGTATATTTTATATAATTTTATATATTAAAATTATATAAAATGTTATATTTCAATTCTTATGTTTTGCTTATGTTTTGTTTATAGAATAAAATAAAATGAAAAAGCTTTCCAAGCTAATAACTATACAGTACTACCTTGGAAGCAAATTCTATCATTTACAATACATTACTGGTCTAGCAATTTCCAGTAATTAATGACTTCTTCCTCTTGTCATATGGCTTCCATCTGTTCCAAAGGATGAAAGAGGTTACCTGGGAACAGTGGGACAGAAGTTGGAAGTGTTTAGTTTTTTTAAAAAATTATCTGTGCTGATGACATCATCAGCCTTATGTGGGCCTCGCTATACAAGCAGGATTTATTTATTTATTGTTAAATTTCTATACCGCCCACTCGACCAAGGCCGACTCAGGGCGGTTCACAATTACAGATAAAACAGAATTAAAACCCACCCCCTAAAAAGGGGTGCAGGTACCAATGGAACCGTGGGGTTTCCACCCCAAAGCTCTATGAAGAAGCACTTTGTGACCTGACTCTTCCAACATTTGGCTTAACTGGTAACTTGGGACATCAGGATTATGAGAGACATGAAAAAGATCTAGTCTAAATTCTTCACATATATTATATACCTCAATATAAGTGGGAAAGCTCCAAATATGTAAGCATTCCTCACAGAAGATTTGTTCCATTTCCTTTCATTGAAGAAATTCCAGAAACAAGAGGAAACAGGTGCAAATGCTCTATCTCTCATTTTGGGTTATGGAAGGTACCAAAAAGGGAGGAAATGTAAGACTGAGCTTTGTTGCTCTTCATCTGGGAGTCCTCATCAAATTTCACACCCTTCAAAGAATAGTGATCAAGAAAAAAAACCAACTGTTTTGATTTCAGTGCCTGTTATTGTTGTTGTTCAGTCGCACAGTCGATTCCGACCCTTCGCGACCCCATGGAACATTTTCCTCCAGGCACCCCTGTTGTCCTCCACCATTCTCCTCAGCCCACCAAGCTCTGTGCCCATTGTGTCCACAATACCATCTATCCATCTCATCCTTGGACGCCCCCTTCTTCTCTTGCCCTCCACCTTTCCCAGCATCAAGGCCTTCTCAAGTGAGTCCTCCCTTCTCATTTGATGTCCAAAGTACTTTAGCTTCATCTTCACTATTTGTCCCTCCAATGAACAGTCAGGATTGATTTCCTCCAGTATTGACCTATTTGTTCTCTTTGCTGTCCAAGGGACTCTCAGGACTCTCCTCCAACACCACATCTCAAAGGCATCTATTCTTCTGCGCTCAGCCTTCCTAATGGTCCAGCTCTCACACCATACATTACCACTGGGAATACCATTGCTTTGACTATGCGAATTTTTGTTTTCAAGGTGATGTCTCTGCTTTTCACTATATTCCTCAGGTTTCTCATAGCTTGTCTCCCCATAATCAGTCGTCTTTTTATTTCATGGCTACAGTCTCCATCTGCAGTGATCTTAGATTCCAGGAAAGTAAAATCTGTCACTGCTTCTACTTCTTCCCCATCTATTTTCCAGGGACTGATAGGGCCTGTTGCCATTGTCTTGGTTTTCTTGATATTAAGTCTCAAGCCAGCTTTTGCACTCTCCTCCTTCAATCCAATCAAGAGGTTCTTTAGGTCTTCCTCACTTTCTGCCATTAGGGTGGTATCGTCTGCATATCTCAAATTGTTGATGTTTCTCCCAGCAATTTTGATCCCATAGTGTGATTCCTCCATCCCTGCATTGCGCATTATGTGCTCTGTGTATAGATTGAATAGGCATGGTGACAAAATGCAGCCTTGTCTTACTCCTTTTCCTATTCCAAACCACTCTGTCATTCCGTGTTCTGTCCTAACTGCTGCTTCTTGGTTCGTGTACAGATTTCTCATGAGGCATATGAGGTGCTCTGGTATTCCCATCTCTTTAATTACTTGCCACATTTTGTTGTGGTCCACACAGTCAAAAGCCTTGGTGTAGTCAATAAAACAAAAGTAGACTTGTTTCTGGTATTCTTTTGTTTTCTCCATGATCCAACGTATGTTGGCAATGTGGTCTCTAGTCCCCCTGCCTCTTCTGAAACCGGCCTGCACCTCTGGTAATTCTCTCTCCACATGGTGCTGCAGCCTATCCTGTATTATCTTGAGCATCACCTTGCTGGCATGTGGGATGAGCGCAATTGTTCGGTAATTTGAACATTCTTCGGCATTGCCTTTTTTGGGGATTGGAACGTACACTGATCTTTTCCAATCCTGTGGCCACTGTTTTGTTTTCCAAATTTGCTGGCATATTGAATGCAGTAGTTTGATTCCATCATCTTTTAGGGCTTTGAAAAATTCAACTGGGATACCACCATCTCCACTAGCTTTGTTGTTTGCAGTGCTTTTTAGGGCCTTTCTGACTTCACTCTCCATAATGTCTCGTTCAAGTTCAAATTTCTCATTATTGTTATTATCAGGAATGTTGAGGTCCTTTTTGTAGAGTTCCTCTGTGTACTCTTGCCATCTTTTTTTGTTCTCTTCTGCTTCAGCTAACTCCTTTCCATCTTTGTCCCTTATCATGGTCATTTTTGCTTTAATTGTTCCCTTGATTTCCCCAAATTTTTTGAAAAGATCTCTAGTCCTGCTTCTTTTGTTGTTTTCCTCCATTTCTTTGCACTGTTCGTTCAGGTAGTTTTCCTTATCTCTCCTTGCTTTTCTTTGAAATTCTGTATTCAGGTGATTTTATTTTTTCTTTCTCCTTGGACTTTTGCATTCCTTCTTTCCTCTGGTATTTTAAGGGTCTCATCAGACAACCACTTTGCTTTCTTATGCTTCTTTTCTTTTGGTATGGTTTTTCTTGCTGCCTCCTTCATGATGTCCCACGTCTCTGTCCATAATTCTTCTGGTACTCTGTCTATCATGTACAGGACATTAAATCTGTTCATGACCTCCACTGTGTATTCTTTAGGGATGTTGTGTAGGTCATATCTGTCTGGTCTAATTGCTTTCCCCATTTTCTTTAGTCTAAGCCTGAATTTTGTGATCAGAAGGTTGTGATCTGAGCCACAGTCTGCTCCAGGTCTTGTTTTTGCTGACTGAATGGAGGTCCTTCATCTTTCACTGAAGAGTATGTAATCAATCTGGTTTTGATGCTGGCCATCTGGTGATGTCCATGTGTAAAGTTGCCTCTTGTGTTGCTGGAAGAGGGTGTTTGCTATGACTAGTGCGTTCTCTTGGCACAACTCTATCAATCTTTGCCCTGCTTCATTCTGTGTCCCAAGACCAAACTTGCCTGTTATTCCATTTACTTTTTGATTTCCTACTTTGCCATTCCAATCTCCTAAGATAATGTGGACATCATTTCTTGGTGTCTGTTCTATGAGGTGTTGTAGGTCCTCATAGAACTGGTCAACTGAGTCTTCATCTGCACTAGTGGTTGGTGCATAGACTTGGATTACAGTGATATTGAAAGGTTTGCCTTGGATTCTGACTGACATCATTCTGTCATTTTTGATGTTGTATCCCATTACTGCTTTCCTCACTCTTTTGTTGACAATTATGGCTACTCCATTTTTTCTGAGGTTTTCTTGCCCACAGTAGTAGATATTATGGTTTCTAGAGCTGAATTCACCCATCCCTGTCCATTTTAACTCACTGATGCCCAGGATGTCAATGCTTATTCTTTCCATCTCGTTTTTAACCACTTACAGTTTTCCTTGATTCATAGACCTCACATTCCATGTCCCTATGCAGTATTGTTCCCTGCAACACTGTATTTCTCCTCCCCCTTTCAAGTCCCTCCCCCTTTTCAGATCTGCTGTGCTGAGCATCCCCTTGTTTTGCCCTTTGTTTTGGTCCATAGGGTTCTCTTGGCAAACTTTGTGGTGTGCCTTGCTGGTCTCTACGCCAGTCTCTTCCCATCACACATGTTATCACAGTTTAAACAGTTTTAAAACAAAGTATTATCATGCACAATATCACAGTTTATCACATAGTATCGAAGTAAAAGTTGGACTAATTAATGAAAGGGAAAGAGAGAAAGAAAAAGTCCACTATATCAAGTCTCTATGTAAGTCATTTTCTTGTACAGTCACTATGTCAGTTGCTATAAGCCATCTATGTTTAGTCAGCTATATTATTTCATTTTGATTACGTATCCTTTGCATGCATGCAGCAGCTCTCGCCTCCCTTCGGCCGCATCGAGTTGGTCAAAGGCACCGATTCAGGCCTGTGATGGTGGTTGCAGGTGGAATCTCCTGGGGGTGGTCGGGGGTCTCCGGAGGTGTCCGCGGTTGGCTGGAGCGGCAGCGTGGCCCTTCTTCTTTGCTATTAAGGGTTGGGTTATAGCAGTACCAATAGCCCAGTAGAACAATCTTTTCTTTCGGTGTGAGCTTTTATTTGCCAATAATTCTACTCTTAATGCAACCACACTTCTGGATATGCAAAGTCTCAATTTATTTTCCTCTACCTGTAACAATTTTGACTTCAAGATCAATACGAATAAGATAGTGGTGATGTATCAACCTGTTCTTGGTGTATTGATTCAGAAGAATCAGTTCTAAAAGTTTTTCTCCTTTCTGTAGTGGATATGTTCACGTATGTTGGAAATACTGTCTCCTACTGTATGCTCATCAATGATGAAGCGACCTCACAAACCTTTAAAGCTGATATTGGCTTTGAAACATTTTGCTCTTCTGTATGGAATTGAGATGAATCAATCTTTCCATTAAGCTGAAGATGCACGACACTCTTGTTCTATCCTCTCTGCTTTATGGAGTAGAGACGTGGTCTATCTATCAACACAATGCAAGAAAGCTCAATCACTTTCATCTCGCCTGTTTTCAGAGAATTCTTAACATTAAATAGCAAGATGAAGACCATAACACCAAAGTCCTGGAGTAAACACAGATGACAAACATTTCGCAATTGTGATACAACGACTTCAGTGAGCTGGCCAGGTTTTCCAGATGTCAGGTGAACATTTCCTTAAGTATACCTTCTATGGACAACTTGCTCTAGGTGCTCAATTGTGTGGTGAACAGAATCAATGATTCAAGGACATAGTGAAGACAACTTTAAAGATAGTTAATAGTGACGTGCCAATTGGGAAGTTTTTGTTTAAGACCAAGATTTGAAACAAAAAGAATTAAGGATGTACAAAAGAAGATAAAATTGAGAAAGCAAAGATGTAACATCTCAGTAGCCCAACAAGTCCAAGACTAGTAAACTGTTCCAGAGTTCCCTTGTCATCTATTAGCATGCTACTGTTCAGTCTTAACTACTTGTCTCATTTTCCTTAAATGATACATTTGATGGAAATAGTATTCTTCCAAAACAATAAACAGACTACAGTATGTGGTACAGTAGACCCTCGCATAACGATGTTGCTTGGTTCCCCAAGTAGTGTTGCTATGCAGAAATACTGTCATTATTTGAATAACAACGTTTTTTGTCATTATTCGAATAATCACATGGGGAGTGTCGTAGCATCGTTAATCAAAAATGATGCTATTCGAACGCGTCATTAGGTGGGGGTCCACTGTATTCAGAATTCAATATGGACTGGATTTGGCATGCAGTAGTTACTAATAAAAAGAGGTTGTGTAAGAATTATTTTTTAAAAAAGACCTACGTTAACCACAGAATTAGTGAAATTATTATTGTGATCAAACATAACAACCTCGTCCCTGCTAATCATGTAGCTAGTTTTTTTTAAAAAAAAAGATGTCATGTTTTGAATTGATGTGTAAACAATGTCTGAAGATTGTAACAGGAAAGAATTGAGCCAGCCATCTCTTTGTGATGGGAAAGAGTTACTGTATATCATCTTAAATCTATATGAGGAGTTGCTTCTAGCAGGAGAAACAGATAGATCTGACTAGTAAAGAGATCTTAACAGATCTAATGGAAGCTTGTAGTTGCTTCTACAATTTACGTAATCAGGGAGGACAAAAGGCCAACATTTTCTCCAGAGACGTAGGCACTTCCTAATTCAAGGGTAAATCATGCTGAATAAGAATGCAAAGTCATAAACAGTAATCAGATTGGCAGCTTAAGCAGAGCTACAAGAGAAGATATGCTGCTCTACAGTGGAGTGTTAACCCTATACATGATGAACACACATTAAAAAAAAATCATGAGAAATTTGAGGACAGTGGAATTTACTTCCCAAACCTGCTACTGTAGAATGTCTGAGAACTGTCTGTAGAGGCACATTGGTTGTGTCTGATTTGCGTGGATAAAATTACTGCAGAAAGGGACAACGCTTGCCAATACAGTAACCAACTTTTCATAAATCATAAAGTTGAGTTTTATTTTATGGTGTGACCCTATACACAGCTATTTGCAAAGAACCTTGGTTGAAATCAAGGGTGTGTGTGTGATTAATCTTCCAAATGTAAGGATTTAGGTCAGGGGTGCCCAAACTACAGCCTGCAGTGCCCTCACCGCTCCTGGAAGTGGATGGGGATGCACCCGCCAATGTGCATGCACATCTGGAACCACTTCCAGAAGTGGTTCTGGACACCCCTGCACATGCGCAAATGCATCCATGCCACTCCCTGAAGTGAATGTGGATGCCCCTGCTCATGCACAAATGCGCCCGTGCCACTTCCGGGAGTGGTGCAGACATGTTTGCGCATGCACAAGGGCATCTGAAACCACTTCCAGGAGTGACATGGGTGTGTTTGCACATGTGCAAACATACTCACACCACTCCCGGAAGTAGTTCCGGATACACATGCTCAAACACGCCTGCTGCCGGGGGTGTGATCAGGCCCACTCAGTTGTTCCGGAGGTGTGATCAGGCCCCTGGTGCAAAAGGTTTGGGCACCCCTGGTTTAGGTATCTTCAATAAAATTTATACTAATCCAAACTAAAGTGGACAAAGGAATGAGGGTTGGGATTTTACTTGGTGAGTCCTATGAGTTACACATGACTTTTACATATGTACAAGAGGACTGTATTGGGGGTGGGGTGGGGGGTACATGTGGAACCCTTCCGGGAAATTTCCAAAAGAGTCTATCTGTCAGCCTGTAGCAGCAAAAACAGAGTTTTATGGCACTTAAAGACAACAAACTTTATTTGGTTTGTGGGCTTTTGGTGAATGGACTATAGTCTTAAAAAGCTTGTTAGTCAAATAAAGTTTCTTAGTCTTTAAGTTGCCTTAAGACACAGAAGGTTTGGTTAATAATTATCAAGCTGACAATTTGCCATTCTTCTGTAGAAGAATGGGAAGTGTGATCAGGAGACTATTGCACTCATGTCCTTCACGTGGGTTTCCTGGAGCCAACTGGTTGGCTGCTGTGTGAAAATAATGTCAGGTGACAAGCTGTTGGCTTGGTCCAACAAGGCTCTTCATATATTTTTTGCTCTACTACCCCGTGTTTGCCTCGAATGAAGCCTCCAACTGATACTTCACTTCTTCTCCTCCTTGATGCACAAAAGAATATGGTCCCAAATGAAATAAACATTGCCAGAAAGCATTTTAACTGCACTTTTGTTTGAGGGTCACAGCCGTTAAATCCAGAAGACGGCTGCATGATGGATTACCCCAGGCAGTGCTTTCCACAAAGGTTACGTAGTACACATCACACATAGGCCAAAGATCATATAAACCTAGTGCTGCAACATTCCCATCAAAACATGTTTACTCTACTCAAAAAAGGTCATGGATGGGGGTGGGGGTGGGAGAAAGGAAAAGGAAAAAGAGCAGTAATGTAAACTGTGGGTTGTTCTCTGGAAAAAATCATGGAATTAATTTAATGTAGTACATGTTAAAGAACATAATGGGAATTAGCTAAAATTATATCCCAATACACATACAAACACCATTCTACCAATCAAGAAACAAAAGAAAAGAAAACCAATAAATAAGGTACTGTACCTTAAAGACAAAGTACTATATTTTAATATGAGCTTTCATGGACCAAGTCCATTTTCTGAGACATAAAAGTGAGACTACATGTCAAATATTAATACTTTTTTATTTTGGAGCCTATACATGGTTGGTTAATAGACACAAGGTGCAAATTGTGTTTATAACTGTGGCATTTCACACCTGGTAATGACTTAAGACCCCGTTTAATATTCAGTTCTTTTTCTTTGAAGATATTTTCCATAAAAGGGCCAATGGTTAGTGACTAAAAGAACCCCAGGCTGTATATTACAGCGGCAGCAATATATAATAATGGTTTAAGAATCTGTGACTTTACCTTTGAAGATTGTTCTGTAAAGGTTGGTGTGGTTAGCTGAGAAGAAACCTGGACTATGGAAAGTAACGACAAATAACATAATTTTTTATAATAGTTTCAATTTAGTAATGGCTTAAGAATTCTTGATCACTTTATTAGCTTTTTTCAAAACTTGTGTCTAGACTCTGGTTGTTGTATACAAACAGATACAGACACACTGTTTTTTAAAATTTACAGGCAGTTGTTAGACAAGGGTACACTCTGTCACCATTTCTATTTATACTCAGTATGAATTTCATCATGAGAAAGACAATGAGCAACCATGCCATAGGCATCCAATGAAATGAGCAATCCTGCCTTAAAGATACGAACCTTGTAGATGATATAGTTCTTTTAGCAGAAACAACAACTAATCTACACAACATATAAACAATGAACTAGATAGGATGTCTGGTTTTATGGAGTTATAACTAAACAGAGATAAGACAAAGATGATGTACATTAATGGCGGGAATAAAATATCTACATGAAACTGCTGGGTGAGATCATCCGTTCCCACAGGGCGCGGTACCATCAGTACGCGGATGACACCCAAGTGTACATCTCATCTCATAGTGATCCCAGTGATGCTGTAAAGTCCTGACCGAGTGCCTGGTGGCTGTTGGGGTCTGGATGGGGGACAATGGATTACAACTGAACCCTGGCAAGACTGAGTGGCTATGGATTAGGGGCCTGGTGTTATCTTGGGAGCTACCATTGTTGGTTTTGGATGGCGCTAGTCTGCCCCAGACAGATCTGGTGCACAACTTGGGGGTCCTCCTGGACTCACGACTGGTGCTTGAAGAATCAGGTAGCGTCCGTGGCCAGGAGGGCTTTCGCCCAACTTCGGGTGATTCACCAGTTGTGCCTGCTCCTAGACCGGGACTCCTTACTCATGGTCACTCATGCTCTGGTCACCTCTAGACTATATTATTGCAATGCGCTCTACATGGGGCTGCCCTTGACGACCATCCGGACGCTGCAGTTGGTCCAGAATGCGGCTGCTTGTGTGGTAATGGGTGTGTGGGTGTTATGCTCGTGCCTCACTACTACTTCGGGAGCTGCACTGACTTCCAATTTGCCTCCGGGTGCAATTCAAGGTGGTGGTCATTACCTTTAAAGCCCTACATGGTAGTAGGCCAGGATACCTAAGACACCGCATCGCCCTAAGAATGTCTGTCTGTCCAACCAGATTGGATTGGAGGGGCTCTCTGTGTGTACCATCTGCTAGAGGGCCCCGTCTCTCTAGCACAAGAAGGAGGGCCTTCTCTGTGTCCGCTCCGGCCCTATGGAATCTCCTGCAGGTGGAACTAAGGCTGCAGATGGAATTGCTGCCCTTCAGGAAAGATCTGAAAACATGGCTGGCGGGGCAGGTGTGGGGTCCTGAAGATGTCGTGACCCCCACCTGCTGGTTGGTTTAATATCAAAGCAACTTTCCTCCTTTTAATATGTGTGGGGGTTTTAGCGGGGTAATTTGTTTTAATGGGGTTGTTCTTGTTTTAAGGGTTATAAGATTGTATGCCACCCAGAGTCTTCGTGAGTTGGGCGGCTATATAAATATGAATGTTAAATTGTGAGTTGGAGGGATGAAGGTGCTGATGGTAATAGCAGAAATGAGAAAGCTTCAGCAGTTTTTGATAAATGCACTGCATATGGGCATCGGTTTCAATTGCTACACCCATAAAGTTTGGCTTTTTTGTGTTTACTATTATGCCAATGGCTATATATGCATGTGAAACTTGGAAAATGTCAGCAAAATAAGTACATAAGCTTAATGTTTTTCACCAATGGTGCCTGAGACAGATGTTAAAAATATGCTATTGTGATCACATCACAAATGATGAGATTTTGCAAAGAAGCGGCCTTCATAGTTTACACACAATTGTGGCTGAAAGGAGATTATGATTTGTGAGCCATGTTTACAGATGGGCAATGGGGGGAAAAATCAAAAAACAGTACTGGTGTGGATATCTTAAGGCAAACACAAAAAATGAGGGAGGTCACGTAACATCTGGAGCCAAACATTCATAAATGATCTTTTACAAATGGGTGTCCACTGGAACAAAGCTGAAAATCTGGCAATGGATCAATTTACTGGAGAAATCACATTGCCCAATATGGTATATACCAGTGATGGTGAACATTGGCACTCCAGGTGTTCTTGGACTTCAATTACCAGAAGCCCAAGTCAGCACTCCTGCTGATCAGGACTTCTGGGAATTGAAGTTCAAGAACACCTAGAGTGCCAAGGTTCATCATCACTGGTATATAGCATAGGAGGAACTAAGTCTAAGCCATGGCTTGTAAACCTATTTCGATACCTGTTGAAATGGGTTATTAAACATATATATATATTTTATCTCGGTTCTCTCCCTCTCTGTCTAGAGAATCTTATCCTGTAACTTCTCTTCTCCAGAATGGCAACTTTCAAATCCTGTAAAGATTGTCCAAGTACAGTAAAACCCCTACTTATGAAAAAAGTCTGTTCCATAGGCTTTTGCTTAAATTGGATTTTTTTGTAACTAGAAGCAAACCCATAGGAAAAATGAAATTTTTATGTAAATTGAAGCAAAGCCATAGGGAAAAGAATCTTTATGTAACTCGAAGCAAACCCACAGGAAATTGTGTAAATCGGGACATGGTTTTAGCATAAAATCATTATGTAAGTTGCATTTTATGTAACTCGAAACATTTGTAAGTCGGGGTTTTACTGTAGACTTAAATCATTTGAAACATTCTATGTATTGCCACTCTTGCCATGTCTGATTTATGTGCATTAATTCTTTTGTCCATAAATGCTCCCATTTGTCCTATGCAGAATGCAGAAGGACGTTGTTGGCAAAAAAAAAAAAAAAACTGACATAGATCATAGTGGCAGAGGGAAATGTAAACACACCCTTGATATTGTGTGCCACTGTGTTGTGTCCTGTAATAATGTTGAGAGAAGGTGTGGGGGAAAGCTGGGGCCTGGGTTTGTAAGCAACTGTTAACACACAACAGACTTCAACAACACTGAAAGAGAGTGTTGTTGAAGTCTGTTGTGTGTTAATAGTTGCTTGAGATTGGCAGGATATCTGTAAGCAAAGTATCTGTCACCAAGGGCTTGGGAGAGTGAACTATTCTTGTCAAGAATGGGTTGGAGATTATTCATGATGTGTGTGAGTGGTCTCAGTTGTGTGCTGAGAGTGACAATTAACACTGTCTGGTTATTTTTCTTTTCTTTTGGATCTGTCTTGCAGTAGGTTGCTTCCGGCCAGAAAAAAAAAATCTGCAGTATGAATTTATTATTAATCTTGGATATAGTGAGTTTAGATACCCAGAGTGGTGTAGTGGATAGAGGGACAGATTAGGACTCAGCAGGCCTGGGTTAAAATCCCCACTCAGCTACAGAAACTCACTGGTAGTGTGGAACTGGTAAAACCGCCTAGTAAATATTTCATTTACCTTGATTAGATTTGCTATAACTTGGTTCCAATTTAATGGCATATAACAGCAAAAGTGGGCAAAACAGTGGCAAATGAGCTTCAACATTAGTAAATGCAGAGTGATGCATGTTGGGGGGGGAGGGGAAACCCCAATTACATTAATAAACTAATGGGGTCTGAACTCTCTGAGACAAACCAGGAAAGGGACCTTGGTGTCCTGGTGGACAGCTCAATGAAGGTGGTGTCAACCCAGTGTGCCTCAGCAGTGGAAAAAGCAAACTCAATGCTAGGGATCATTAGGAAGGGTATAGAAAATAAGTCAGCAAGTGTCATTTTGCCTCTTTATAAATCTATGGTGAGGCCCCACCTGGAATACTGTGTCCAGTTCTGGTCGCCATACCTCCAGAAGGATATTATGGAGCTGGAAAAAGTGCAGAGAAGGGCAACCAGAATGATTAGGGGACTGGAACACCTTCCTTACCATCTGAGGCTGCAATGGTTGGGCCTCTTCACTCTTCACCAACGGCGTCTAAGAGGTGACCTGATTGAAGTTTATAAAATCTTGCACGGTGTGGACAAAGTAGATAAGGAAAAACTGTTTTTCCTATCACATAACACTAGAACTAGGGGGCACTCCATGAAACATTTGGATGCTAGTTCTCAAACAAATAAGAGAAAGTACTTTTTCACCCAGAGGATTACTGGTCTATGGAACTCCATGCTAGAAGAAGTGGTGACAGCTGTCAGTCTTGACAGCTTTAAGAAAGGATTAGACAAGTTCATGGAGGACAAGAGTATCAATGGCTATAATTATGGATACTTAAGGACAACCTCCGGGTTGGAGAGATAGGCAGGATATCTCTCAGTGCCATTTCCAGGGAATCCTAAGCAGGTGAAGGCATCTCCTTGGGAAGGAATACCCTGAAGGAAATGGTGAGCCACTGTGTGAGACAGGATGCTGGACTGGATCATGGGCTCCTGTGGCCTCTGTTCCAGCAAGGCTGTTCTTATGTTCTAACAGCAAAAACCAAGCTTAGTCAATTATCACTGCATGCTTTTGTCAGAACTAACTAACTATCTATCTATCTAACTAACTAACTAACTAACAAACTAACTGTGAAGATTGTGTGATAGGATCTTTAAATTCCTGCAGTGAAATACATTCTCAGCAATGGAGTCTAGTAATCATCCAGTTTTCTGAATGATATGTAACTGATAATATTTCTCAACCAGTATGTTACCCCACAGGCATGAGATCTGTAATTGTGTTATCATTAAGGTTCACAGAAAATCATGCAATATTTTAAGCTAGATTTTGCAAGTAATGGTATGGTTGTGGGTGTCTATGCTTCTAAACCAATGGTTCCCAATGCGGGTCACATGCCCCACGGGGGGGGGGCATTTTGATTTTTAAGGGGAGCAATTAGAGAATGAGTTATGAACAGTGAATTTTTGCAAGTTTGTTTTTACCAAGTTAATAGCCTTTTAGGCTTCCTCCATGTGACTACAGTAAAACCCCTACTTACGAAAAAAAGTCCATTCCGTAGGCTTTTGCTTGAATCGAATTTTTTTGCAACTCAAAACAAACCCATAGGAAAAATTATTATTTTTATGTAACTTAAAGGAAACCCATAGGAAAAATGAAATTTTTATGTAACTCGAAGCAAACCAAAATGCCACAAGGGCAAGAGGATTTTAGAGATGCTTGGGTGGGGCATGGCTATAAAAGGGTTGGGAACTACTGTTCTAAACATTTAGATGGGTAACAAAATGTAGAAATAGAGCCATAAGAAATATTATCCCTAACTGATATATATTCTCTTGAATATGTCTTAAAATATATATATACAAATAGCAAAACTATATATGGAATATTACCTACAGGTAAGGAGAGAAAGGGGCTGAACCAGGACTCTGGGGAAAAAAACTTTGAAGAAAAAAATCCTTATATCTAGGAGGCTTTGCCTAGCATATGAAAATCTGCTGCAAATACAGGAGGTTCTTTATTCTTAGAAGAAATTTCCTTTCACTCCTACCTGGGACATATGACATGGATTCAGATTCTGAATATTAAGATAGATGTTTGGCATTGTGGTGAATACTCCTATTGTTCTAACTAATGATGACATGCCTGGGAAATAAACCAAACTATCCCTAAATAGGAACTACCACGTGTAGAATTCTATATGTCACAAATTGGGTCCTTTTCTATATTTTGTATACTTAATAAGATACAAAACCTTTTTTTTACAAAGGCGAAAGCAAGCTTGTAAAAGTGCAACACTTCAAGTGATACATACGCCAAAGATACTCATGTACTGTCAAAAACAACTCATGGAATGAAGCATACAGAATTTCAGATTTGTATTTATCATTGGCAAAAAAACAGCTGTACCAAAAAATTACAATGCTGGAGGCTAACAAGTGTCTATTAGGGATAGATTAGTACAGGCAAACACTGTGTTGGGGCAACCACATGAGTGGCCTCAGAGAGGGCTGAACCTGTGCAGGTCGCCTTCTAGGCATGCATAGAAGGGTTTTACGTTTGCGTAGCCCCTTTCTATGCATGCGTAGCCTTCTACGCAAGCGGCGTAGCCTTCTATGCATGTGTAGAAGGCGACCTGCGCAGAAGGGCTGTGCAGTACCTCCTTTCCTCAGCTGCCAAATTCCAGGGTTTTGGCAGCACGGGGCGGGAAATGGTGCAAATTGGCGCCAAAAACCGTGAAATCCCGGCCAATCCGGGAAGGTTGACAGGTATGAAATAATGTCTTTAAAGTAGGGATTCCCAACCTGTGGCCCATGGGCCGGATGCAGCCCACAGCACCATTTCATGTGGTCCCCCACTGCCTCCACCACACCAGGAAGTGTCATGTGGTGGAGGAAGGGCAAAATGGCCATCTGGCCCCCGAAGCTGTCTGAGGAAGTGTGATCCGGCCCCCGGCTTTAAAAGGTTGAGAACTCCTGTGTTAAAGCATCTAACAATATGTGTGATTTAATTTTGGTGCTGACCTGCTTCATTTCTTTTTTTCCTTCCATTGTTAGCCACTCCCTGGCACATGTATGCTGTTCACTCAACCTTCCAATACCACAGACTAAGAGTAAGTTAAATAAAATTTCAATAATTCCTCTCAAATGTTTCTCAAATGTTTAAAATATCCTTTAAAATAAATCTTAAAATTAGAATACAGTGGTACCTCACTTAAAGAGCATAATGTGTTCCACGGGATTGCTCTTTAAGTGAGTTTGCTCTTTAAGTGAAACACCATTGTAAGTGACCGATTGTGACTTCTGGCGGCAGAGGGCGGGGGGATTGCGAACCCCGATTTAGTTGTTAAGCGAGTTTTTGGTTGGTGTTAGTTGTTAAGCGAGGTGACCATTCGGAGAAAATTCTTCTCTTTAAGCGAGTTAGTCTCTAAGCGAGGAGTTTGTTAGGCGAGGTTTTACTGTATACTACTTGCTGTAGTTGGGGACTAAGATGTTGTACTTGAAGACTGGAAGGTCAGAGTTCAACACCCGAGTGCTGCATGATGGAATTAGCTCCCGTTTTTGTCCCAGGTCTTGCCAAACTAACAGTTTGAAAGCAAGAAATTGCAAGTAAATAAATAGATAAAGTAGATAAGTAGATAAACTTAGGTGGGAAGGTAAACAGCGTTCCGTGCATGCCTGCCACATGTCCATAGAAACCTCTGCAAATGCAGACAGCACTAGCTCTTTGCCTATAAACAGAGATAAGCACTGAACCCATGAGTCAGATATAAGTGGCTTTCGAGCGAACTTTAGCTTTACTCACTTGCTGTAGTAACAGAGTAATACAGTTATTACTCACTATGTTACTTTTGTAATGTAATGCTGTTAGGCCCTTATTCCTTAAAATGATAACTCATTCCATGTAACAGCATCACTTAAATATTACTCTGCAACTCTGGAAGAGCATGTAAGGCAGGGGTTCGCAACCTATGGCCTGTGGGACGGCCCTGGCCCTTGGCACCATTTCATGTGCCCTGCTGTCCTCACTCCCGCCACTGCCGCTGCCGCTGCCGCTGCCGCTGCCGCTGCCGCTGCCGCTGCCGCTGCCGCTGCCGCTGCCGCTGCCGCTTCCAGAAGTGGTGGAAGTGGTGAAAACAGCTGAAAATGCACCACATTTGCTCCCATTGCTGCTGCCAGAAGTGGCATAAACAGCTGGAAACGTGCCATAAATGCACACGTTTACGACAGCCGTGGACGTGTTTTACAGCAGCGTTTACAGGCATACCTGTCAAGTATCCCATATTGACCGGGATTTCCTGTAATTCAGCACTGCTTTTTCTACTTTCCCACCCGGAGCCGCTGCCATCCTGTAATTTGATGGCAGGGAAAGTAGTTACTGCACATCCCCTTCTGTGCATGCATAGAACCCTTCGATGCATGCGCAGAAGGGGATGTGCAGAAGGGGATGCGTAGAAGCCTTCTGCGCATGCATAGAAGGGTTCTGTGCGGAAGCCTTCTGTGCAGGTCCCGTATTGTCCTGAGCCGTGCTTGATAGGTATGGTTTACAGGGGTAACCCATGTCCAGTCTGCTCAGCTGAGGGGCCGTGGTCTGGCCTGCTACATGAAAACATTGAGAACCCCTGATGTAAGGGTATGAAAGAGAGGTAGATCCTCCATTACCCCTTCCTCGCTTAAAATGTTAGACCAGTAATATAGTGAAGACATTAACAGAAGTATCCTCCTTCTTTGGTTTGGCTAGTCTATTGCTTCTCTGAATGAAAACAATCAGTCATATGATGCAATCCTTCTTATTCACTTGTGATGATTGCATTGCTTCCTTTGTTCTCCCTATTCCCCTTTCCTTTGTTCTTGGGAAGTTTATTTTGCACACGAAAAGCCAATAAATCCTACTTTGAACCTCTAAAAAAATGAGTTGTTTGTTTATCCTTGGGCCTGGTAGCATGCAGAATATCAAAGCACCAGCTATGCTCGTCGTCTGTGCGGCACAGTCTTCAACCTTGACCTAGAAGGATAGCTTTTGCTAACAGAAAAGGAAGTGAGATAAATCACTCTCTGAGCAAACTAAATTTTGTATCTCTCCTGAGCATAGCGTTCAGTTACCAAAGCAAATATGGCAATTTTACATACAGCTTTTGGAACAAGATACTTCACTCAAGTCTAAAACCTGTAATTTTATATCTCCTTTTGCACTAAAATCCTATGGAAAACTCTTTGTGTTGGAAGAATAAATATCTTCTCATTTATTATACAGTGGATACACAAGGTGGTGTGATGGGCAGATAGACTAGGATTTAGAAGTCCTGGGTTCCCTGCTGAGCTATGGAAGTTCATTGGGGAAGTGGAGGTGGTAAAACCACTCCTTAAATATCTCAGTTACTGTTGTGTGTGAAACTGTATCGCTTTAAGAATGAATGTAGCCACTGCAATGTCCGAATGTAACCTAACAATGATCACAATATATATCAGCTGTTAATGGAACGTGAGCTAGCTACCCATAGAGGGCAGCTGCAAGCGTTCAGCTCACATGGTACAAATTCCCCAATTACCGTCAGCCGCGGGAACCTTCCCGCGCAAGGAACATCTGGAGAAGAAGGGCATGACTCAGGATGACGTCACGCAGGTAGCAGCCAATACGCTACCGTGTAACCATGTACAAATGTATTGTTGCATTATAAAAGGAGCTGTACCTCCGCCATTACCACATGTTCAGTCTACCGGTGTGCCAATAAAAATGTGTTAAGCCAGACTTCGGCTGCTTCTATTGTCTTGGTTCCAGTACACCAAATTGGCGATGAAGGTGGGATATGGCGTATCCCAAGATAAAGCCACACCAATTCGACATCAGCGATTCTGAGCAATGGGAGCGGTAGGAGTGCCAGTTCTGGCACGCGGTGGATGCTGCAGGCATCAACGACGAAGGAAAGATGCGTTCGCATTTCCTAGCCCAGGTCAGGCCGGCCACGCTGAGCATCCTGATGAATCTGCTAGCTCCCAGAAGGGTCGATGCGGTGCCCATTGACCGCATCTTCACAATGCTGAGGGAACCTTTCCAGCCGCCTGTCTCCATTTTTCCGGCCCGGGTCACATTCCACAGGTGAGACCAGCGCCTGGGAGAATCCATGTCTGTCTATGTGGCGGCCCTCAGGCTGGCGGCTGTCCACTGCCAATGGGAGGACCTGAACATTCCCCTTTGAGACCACATGCTGTGCGGCTTAAGGGATGAAGAGGTCCAGAGGAAATTGTTGACCCGCGACCATTGCCTTACGTCCAACGAAGTACTGTGAGAGGCCCAGGCAGCTGAGGCGGTGAGGAGCGGGGTCAAAGTTTTCAAGTCTTGAGGGGCCACCCCTGAGGAGGCCAAGTCACCAGTACAAGCAGCCCGGCGGACCTCAGCACAAGCGGCCTGGCAGGTCCCCCGGTCACCCACCAGCACCCCATCAACTTCCGAGGAGTCGTCCGCGGCTGTGGGTTCCTGTTCCAGTGAGGACGATGACGTGCAGAGAGTCGAGAGGCGAGGAGAAAAGAGCCAAACCAGCGAGAAAAGGGACCACCATTGCGATGGCTGTGGGGCATCTCACGCCCGAAAGAGGTGCCCATTCCAAAAAGCTGAGTGCCACAACTGCGGGCGGAGAGGCCACATCGCCAGGGTCTGCAGGTGCCGGCAAGCGGAGGACAAGGGCTCGTTGAGACATCCTCAAACACCCCAACGCAAGGCGGCAGGAATTGGAAAGGTCTCGGCTGACGACAACATGGTGACCATGAACCACGTGGCCCTGGAGCACCGGCGTTTCTTTGTAGAGGTACTGATACAAGGGGTCCCGGTTAGGATGGAAATAGACTCAGGGTCGTCCTACTCCATCCTTTCTCAGAAGGAGTTCCTGTGCATTCCCCCAAATGCGCGGCCCAAGTTGCGGGCCATGAAGTTGAACTTACGGGACGTGCAGGGTTATGGGATCCCGGTGTTAGGGGTGGGAAACTTCACGGTGAAGTTTAAAAGGTTCACGGAAAAACTGCCCCTAGTAGTTCTCAAGGAGGGGTCCTGTTGCCTTTTGGAAACCCAGTGGTTTGCTCCCCTGGGAATCGAACTGTCCGGCATAAACACCATTGAGACTGACCCAATTCGGGATGTGTGCAATGCGCACCCGGTGGTTTTTAAAAAGGGGCTCGGGACATACAGGGGGCCTTCCGGTCTCGTTTGACTTGGACCCAGAAATCCGGCCCATGCGACTCAAGTCAAGAAGAGTTCCCTTCGCCCTCAAGGACAAGATTGAGGCGGAATTGGACAAATTGGTGGGGCAGGAGATTTTGGTTCCAGTGGATTCTACAGAGTGGGAAACTCCGATTGTTACAGCTTTAAAATCCAACGGGGAGGTTAGGATTTGTGCTGACTACAAATGTACAATTAACAAGGC
Source organism: Bradypodion pumilum (assembly GCA_035047305.1). Taxonomy (NCBI): domain Eukaryota; kingdom Metazoa; phylum Chordata; class Lepidosauria; order Squamata; family Chamaeleonidae; genus Bradypodion; species Bradypodion pumilum. The sequence goes on along the minus strand of JAWDJD010000011.1, from coordinate 7,439,333 downwards.
CATTCGGCCAAATGCTTACCCAGTGCTGGTAGTTAGCCACTTACTAGCCACTTTACATGGGGGTAAGTGTTTCGCAAAGTTAGACTTGGCGCAGGCGTACCAGCAGCTCACTGTAACCCCAGCTGCTGCTGCTGCACAAACCATCGTCACACACAAGGGTCATTCAAGGTAACGCACCTACAGTTCGGCATGAATTTGGCCCCCGGACTCTTTCAGGCCCTCGTAGAATGCCTTTTAAAGGGGTTTCCAGGCATGCTCCCATATTTTGATGATGTTTTGATAACAGCAGGGAGCGAATCGGAACTAGCAAAAAGGCTGGACAAGGTCCTAACTGTATTCGAGAAAGTGGGACTGAGGTTGAGAAGGGATAAATGTGTGTTCTTGCGAGGGAGGTTGAGTTTCTCGGGTTCAAAATAACCCCAGAGGGTATCAAGCCATCCAAGTCCAAGGTTGAAGCTGTGTAAAACGCACCTAGACCCACCATGAAACCGGAGCTGCAGTCATTTTTAGGGCTCCTGAACTTTTACCATTCCTTTTTGCCAAGGAAGGCATCTGCTGCGGAACCACTACACGGGTTACTAAAGAAAGACGTGGTTTGGCAGTGGGGAGATAGACAGGAGAAAGCGCTCAAGGAGCTCAAGGGGCTCTTGTCCTCAGATGCCGTTCTGACCCATTTTGATCCAAGGAAACATGTAACCTTGGTCTGTGATGCATCACCAGTGGGGGTGGGGGCTGTACTGTGCCACGTGTTAGAGAACGGGCGGGAAGCCCCAGTTGCCTTCTATTCCAGGTCACTCTCAAAGGCAGAGCGCAATTACGTGCAAACAGATAGAGAGGCTCTGGCCATAATCGCGGGAACAAAGAAGTTCCACGATTTCCTGTACAGCTGACAGTTCACAATTGTGACCGATCACAAACCCCTTTTGGGGATTTTTACCACAGGCAAGCCCACCCCACAAATCCTGTCCCCCAGAATGCTGCGTTGGGCGATTTTCCACAATGCCTACCAGTATGAATTGGTCCACCGCCCAGGGAAGGAGATCTCCCATGCAGATGTGCTGTCCCGATCTCCCCACCATCAATTAGGAGACCCCAAATGCGAGGTGGAGCAGGATCACCAGGTCCTGCTGATCGAGTCTCTTGACTCACCCCCCATCGTTCCCGCAGACCTCGCCAAAGCTACAGCAGCCGACAAAGTCCTGTCCCAAGTCAGTTCCTGGGTTAGAAAAGGGTGGCCCACAACTCCCCCTGAGGAGGAATTCAAACCGTTTTTCAGACGCAGGGTAGAGTTTTCCATTGAAAGGGGCTGCCTCCTCTGGGGCCAATGGGTAGTCATCCCGGAGAAGTTACGGTCAAAGGTGCTCAGGCTACTGCACACCAGCCACCTGGGAATAGTGCACTCCAAAGCCTTGGCCAGGAGCTATTTCTGGTGGCCCCAGATAGACGCAGATATAGAGCATTTGGTGGGCACGTGCGAGAGTTGCCAGAGCTCTCGGCCCGAAGAGTCCCAGCTGCCCCACAGGGAATGGGACACGGCCCACGGGCCATGGTCCCAGGTGCACGTCGACTTCACTGGCCCTTTCCGGGGTTCCCTTTTTCTGCTGATAGTAGACTCATATTCCAAATGGTTAGAGGTCATTCCTATGTCCAAAACCTCATCTGCTGCAACCATTAAACAATTGCGCAAGGTGTTCAGCTGTTTCGGCCTGCTGGACGTGCTTGTGAGCGATAACGGCAGTACTTTCACGTCTGCGGAATTCAAGGCGTTCATCGAGAAGAATGCCATTTGGCACATTACCTCTGCCCCGTTTCACCCCGCCACAAATGGTCAGGTAGAGTGCCAAGTGCGAACTATGAAAGACACACTGCGGCGCATGGGTCCCGGTGAATTGAACCTCCAGCTGTGCCCATTCCTCATTTGTTATAGGGCAACTCCCCTGGCTTCAGGACTTTTGCTGGCTGAGCTCCTCATGTGGAGGAAGCCGGTAATGCTTTCTGATCGTTGGATCCGACCAGGGTGGAGGATGAGGGAAGAAATATAGAAATAGAGAGCTCCAAAAGTTTTGCGGTAGGGGACCCGGTTCACTGTAGGAATTACGCAACCTCGGGTCCAACGTGAGTTCCAGGAGTGGTTATTGAACAAACGGGGCCAGTGTCGTACAGGGTTGAAACCAGTACAGGTCTGCTGTGGAGAAGGCATGCTGACCAACTCAGACGGCGAGTTACCAGTGAAAGAGAGTCAATGTTAGGGTTCTCCCCCACCCGTTTAGCCCAAGGGGGGGGACACAGGGATTCCCCCAAATACAAATGCATATCCTAGATTCTCACACGGGGAGGAGGATACTTTGGAAGAGAGGAATGAGGAATCATCAGATGAGTTTAACTTTATATTGCCATACCAGGGGGGTGTTGCGGAGTGGTCCCCCACCCGTCTGAGCGAGAAGAGGGGTTTTAGTTCAGCCCCTGGTATTTCTAGTCCTCCCAGTCCTTTTGTTGTAGAGTTCACCCCATCACCAAGACCCCCGACCCAGGCAGCAGGGGGAAGCACGTTCACCCCTTCACCAAGACCCCCGACTCAGGCAGCAGGGGGAAGTACAAGTATGCCAGTTGCAGGCACAAGAAACCAGGGCGAGACAGCAAGGGTCTCCTCATCGGTTCCTAGATTTGTGCTGGGGGGGGGTCGTCAGCTGCCACAAGCGACAGGCAGAGATTCACATCGCAGTTATATCTCCCATTTCCCTCTCCAAATGCAAGGTTGCCACAGAGTCCCCGCCAGATGACTAATGAGTCCCCCCTTTCCGTTGCAGGATGAGAGTATGTGGAACTCGGAGCCCTTAGTTCCCCTGAGCTCAGCCAAGCAGTCGTTCGCCCCAAGCGCACATGCGGGAAGCCACAATGGTTGAGGGACTTCGCCCCATCCTAGGGGGGAAGGAGTGTTGTGTATGAAACTGTATCGCTTTAAGAATGAATGTAGCCACTGCAATGTCCGAATGTAACCTAACAATGATCACAATGTATATCAGCTGTTAATGGAACGCGAGCTAGCTACCCATAGAGGGCAGCTGCGAGCGTTCAGCTCACATGGCACAAATTCCCCAATTACCATCAGCCACGGGAACCTTCCTGCACAAGAAACATCTGGAGAAGAAGAAGGGCGTGACTCAGGATGACGTCACGCAGGTAGCAGCCAATACGCTACCGTGTAACCATGTTCAAATGTATTGTTGCATTATAAAAGGAGCTGTACCTCCGCCATTACCACATGTTCAGTCTGCAGGTGTGCCAATAAAGATGTGTTAAGCCAGACTTCGGCTGCTTCTATTGTCTTGGTTCCAGTACACCAAAGTTACCTTGAAAGCCCTACTGTATCAGGATTTCCAGCTTGTCAGGTCTGACTTGACAGCACACAATGACAACAATATAATATAGTGCACTATGTAGTATACTTTAGTATGCTATAATAAATACTAGGAATATATATAAACTATTATTATGCAAAGGCAGTAATGGTACGTATGAAACACTATGAAAATAGGAAGTAACCACTCTGAACCATCATGTTCCAGGCAACTAACAAAGTTCAGAGCATAAGCTGCAATTTGTACTACTGAGTTTGATAGGGCCTCTGTATAGAAATACTGTACAGTGGTACCTTGCTTAAAGAGCATAATACGTTGTTGTGAATTCAAGTAAATTGCAAGTTGCTCCAGCAATGCTTTGCAAAGACAAAATGGCGATTTCTCACCATTAGAATTAAGAGCAAGATTTGGCGCGTATTCTCCCCTTCTGGGTGTGCTCTTTATGTTAATTAGAGTTCTGTGATTGGGTTCAACTTTGGATCCTTTTCCTGATTGGTTAAAACTGTGGTATCAAGTTATGATTGGTTAATTAAGGTTACAATGCAGGTTACTACATTGTATCTTAGAGTGACCACTGCTGAGACACTATATAAGTGCCACAGGTAAACAAGGTTGTGGCTGGGCCGGATCTATACTTCCCTATTCTCTGCAGGTTAGTCCTAACCAGGCTAAGCCTTGGGTCTTCTCCATACGTTCACACGCAGGTGTAACTTAGTAGCCACGATGGCAGATTTTGGAGAGACCGATTACATGGGACTTCTGTAGCCATCTGTTATCCGGATATATTTGTAATTGTTGCCTGCAAGACTTTACAATAAACAGTTGTTCGTTGTTCTGTTCATCGTTGCTGGACTGTTCTTTACAAAGGGCCAGACACGACATACATTCAACGGGATTGCTCTTTAAACGAGTTGCTCTTTAAGTGAAATGCTTGGAAAAAGCGCCACTGCCATTGTAAGTGACCGATTGTGAATTCTGGTGTGTGGGGGATTGGAAACCCGGATTTAGTTGTTAAGCAAGTTTTGGGTTGCTTTTAGTTGTTAATTGAGGGCAATCATTCAGAGAAAACTCTGCTCTTTAAGCGAGTTACTCTCTAAGTGAGGCACTCTTTATGCGAGGTTTTACTGTACTATATTATCTTGCAACAGGAAGAATATAAAAATATGAGGGGCCTGATGTTGGGATACAAAAACGTACAAAAGATATGTGAAATGCTATAAGAAAATATTATTATTTACTCTTCAAATTCTCCTGATGTTCTAATTTAAAGAGAAAGCCACAAAATGGCTCCTAAATTCCTCTTCCTCAAGGGAAGTTCCTGATGGAAGACTCCTAGCATTACCAATCAAAAGTCATTCTGCCTTTTCTTTCTTTAATAGATTTATCTGTGGTTGGAAAAGACAGAAGACGCTAGCAATGTCTGAAAATGGACAATAATGTCTTCTGCTCCTCATTGTAAAAAATCTGTGAATAAGGCACAGTATTAACACAATAAAAGCTTACTCTGGAACCACATTATTGCCTACAAATGGTTAACTTACAGTGAAACAGGTATACAGTGGTAGCTCGCTTAAAGAGCATAATGCGTTCCACAGGATTGCTCTTTAACCGAGTTTGCTCTTTAAGTGAAACACCATTGTAAGTGACCAATTGTGACTTCTGGTGGTGGTGGTGGGAATTGCGAACCCTGATTTAGTTGTTAAGCAAGTCTTTTGTTGGTTTTAGTTGTTAAGTGAGGTGACTATTCAGAGAAAATTCTGCTCCTTGAGTTAGTCTCAAAGCGAGGGGCTCTTTATGTGAGGCGTTACTGTACTTATTTTGCTGACTTACAGTGGTATCTTGGTTTACGAACAGTTCAGTTAATGTTATTTTTGGTGTACAGAAGGAAATCCATTGAAAGTAATGCCTCAGTTTATGGATTCCCCCCCAGGGTGCACTGTGTTTGGGAGGGTTTATAGCAGGGGTTCCCAAGGTTTCCCCACCACAACCCACCCCCAATACTCAGCTGTACTGGCCAGAGGCATGGTTGACCCAGAGCTTACATTTGCAGGGCGGCATGTGCAATCGTGCCATTTTTGGGGCTACATTTGCAGCCTCCACCACTTCCCATGGCAGAGGGGGAATGGGGGGACAGGACATTTTCGCCATGTTTCCACTGTTTCGTCAGCTAAAATGTGGGGTTTACCCCCACTTTCAGGTGGCAGGAGAAGCAAATAGCTGATTGTCGGGGATGAGTCTGGCACATTACCAGAGCTGGCCACCAGAGGTCACTGTCAAAAGTGCTGACAATGCATAGGAATGCATTGAAAGCCAATTAATCCCTTCCAGAGGTCAAAAAAAGTCTTTTATTTGTTCAAATCTCTTTAGGTAAAGGTTTCCCTTGCTCAAAAGCCAGTTGTATCTGACTCTAGGGTTCAGTGTTCATTTCTGTTTCAAAGCCCAAGAGCCAGTGCTGTTTGCTTCTGCAGACGTTTCCATGGTCATGTGGCAACAAGATGTAGATCCGTTTGTGGAAAAAATCTAAATGAACACTTCTTCTAAAAATAAAAGGACTAACTCAAATCGAGTATGATTAGTTTTTTTAATATGTCTAATAGTAAAGTGCAAATACAATTCTTCGTATCCATAAATGATGTCAAGACGTGATGAAAATAATTGTAAGAATGTATAACTCAAAGCAGATATAGTCTCTATTCAAAGTAAAATATTATTCAAAATTTCTAGTGGGGAAACACTTCTCCCGCAGTGTCTGTAACTCTTGAAGTCTACCCAGTTTGAAGACCTTTCATCAATATTTCCTCAGGAGAGTAAACACATTTTCTGTCTGTGGAGTTATACAATAAAATATTCATTAGACTCTAATACACATATCATAATTGTGTGCTCTTAAGGTGCCAAAAATAACATTCCCCAAATACCTTTAATACCTTTACGTGTGTCCTACAAGCCTCCGCCATTCACTGTTTTTGGTGCTCTGGGACATTACCAAGCCTCAACGGAGCTTTCATTAAATAGCAAAACACATTCACCTGAGTCCCAGTATTCCCCACAATATCACAATTCACAAAACCTGCGCAGGCTTAAGTATTTACAGAAAACAAGAGAGGTCAGAGTCGTGATTGAGTCCATTAGGATGCAGAGTATCTAGATGATGTATAAAGAAAGCCTCCTTTTATAATAAAAGGTTCTCGATGTCAATACCTCTCCCACTAGTTATGCTCAACTTTTCTAAAACCACGAATTTAAATTGTCATCCTGATGTTTTTTATTCATATAGTGAGTGACCAGAGGGGCTTGTTCAATTTGTGCCCTGATTCTAGAGTGATGTTTGCACAGTCTGATCTTCAATTTCCGAGAACATTTCCCCACATATTTTAAGCCACAAGGGCAGATCCAGAGATATACACAATGAGTGCTATCACAATTGCTGAAAAACGTCAAAGTTCTATGGAAGTCTACCTCTGGAAAATCAATTGTTTTAGTTTCCCACACGTTTTTACACACCCCACAATGTCCGCACCTAAAATGCCCCTTAATCAAATTACTATGAATATTCTCCCTGGGTGTAACATCAGCTCGTGTAATTAAATTACCAACAATACTTTCCTCCTTAGTCCTAAGATTGGTTTCTCCTGACAGCTGGGAATATCTGAATATCTGATTTCGCTAGCTCGAGGAGAATATTCAAACGACCACTGGACTCCCTGTCTACTGCATCCTGTCTGCATAAAAGGGTTTCCCTAGGAACCTCCCTAACTTTTGCCAGTGATCTGTCCACCACATGACTCAGATACCCTCTGGTTTGCAAATTTTCTTTAATTGACATAGACGACTGTTCAAAATTGGCTCCCCTCAAAGAATTTCTCTTAGCCCTTGCAAAAATACCATACGGGATACTGTTTTGTAAGTGCGGGGTGGTGGTGGTGGTGGTGGTGGTGAAAAGATTCAAAAGGGAGATAGGAATTCCTATCTGTGTTCTTTTTGAACAATTTCATCTTTAATTTAGCATCCTCTGCAACAAACACTGTCAAGTCCAAAAAGGGCAACGATGTCCTATTCATGCTGTGTGTGAACTGTAAATGTTGATTTTGTGTATTCAACCAATGTACAAAATCGGGAATCAAACTGTAATCATCGAAAATAAAAAATAAATTGTCTATGAATCTTTTAAAAAAGAATAATATGATTCAAATAAGGGTTAACAGTCGAATTAAGAATGGTACTGTTTTCAAAAGAAATCATAAAGAAATTTTCTATACTGGGGGCCATGGGCGAACCCATGGCCACTCCTTTTATCTGAAAGAAAAAGTCCTTATCAAACCTAATTTTTTCCCCTAAACAAATATCAATAAGGTCTAACAAAAAATGGGTGGGTGGATGTTGTATAGTACGTGAAGACAACGCTTCTTGCACTGCCCGTCTGGCCTCCTCAAATGGAATGTTTGTATAAAGTGCCGTGACATCCAAAGTTGCCATCCCCCCTTGTATCGGTAACTCAAAACCCTCCACCTGTGTAATAAAATCAGCCGAATCCCGAATGTATGAGGCAGTGTTCTTTGTAAAATCCCTTATGTGTTGGTCCACAAATATGCTCAGTGGTTCCAAAAGTGACCCCACCCCTGAGACAATGGGGCATCCTGGGATTTGATCACGTGGGTTGGACACCTTATGAATTTTAGGCAAAATATAAAAAATAGGTGTTCTTGGGTGTTCATTAAAGAGAAATCTGTATGTCCGTTCTGAAATGTAATTTAGGCTCAAGCCCTCTGTCAATGCCACTTTAATGATAAATCTAATGTCTGCTGTGGGGTCCCTTGAAAGTTTATGGTAGAATGTGGTATCAGACAATTGTCTGTATACTTCCTTGATAATCCACTTTGTCCATAATGACCCCCACTCCCCTTGTCAGCTGGTTTAATGACGATAGAATTGTCCTGCCCCAGACTTCGCAGTGTGTCAATATCGTGAGCTGATAAATTCCGTCTTGCCTTGCAATGATCAGACTCCATTCTTTTTATATCTTGTAAAACAAGTCATTTAAACACATCCATAGAGGGGTGTGAAATGTTGGAGCAAAAAGTAGATTTAGGGGAAAAACAATCCCTATGATAAGTATCAACCACTCCACCCCACCCCCCCCAAAAACACACACCTTAATTTCAGTGATCTAATTAGGCAGAAAATATCAATCCTGGTGTTAAAAGAGTGGTAAGGGTGTGGAGGAACAAAACCAAAACCCAAATTGAGGAATTGAGTTTCATGCTTACTTAATACTTTTGAAGACAAATTGAAAACTAAGTCTTGGTTTTCCTGGGTGGTTTGCGTCTGTCTAAAAAAGGCTGCTGTGCATTAGGAGGTCGTTGTCTGAATTCAGTAGGTCTAAAGTTGTAATTCCTCGCAGGACCCTCATCACCCGAAGAGCTCAAATCACTATTGGTTGTATCCAAGTAAGAAACAGTATTGTTCCAAGAAACCCGTTTGATGGATCGTGTTCCAGTTTCAGTCTTCCATCTATAAACTCTCACATTAGAGTAGTCATTCAAGTCCCTGTTGTATTTCTTCATTTTGAATGCCACAATGGATTCATGAAACTCCTGTATTTTTTTATCCAAATTCCCCATGGATTCGACATAAACCGCCAGCGAAGAGCCAGTGCTGTATGCCTCTGCAGACGTTTCCGTGGTCATGTGGCAGGCATGACTAGATACCGGAGTGTATGGAATGCTGTTTACCTTTCCACCGAAGTGGTCCCTATTTATCTATTTGCAATTTCTTGCTTTCGAACTGCTAGGTTGGCAGGAGCTGGGACAAAGACGGGAGCTCATTCTTTCCTGCAGTACTTGGGAATCGAACTGCTGACCTTCCGCCTCCCAGTCATCGTCTTATCCACTTGAGCCACTACAGTCCAAGTGGCAAAAAAGTGGCAAAAAATTCCAAAGTACACTTTATAAAGAGTTTGGAACAGAAAAAATACGTTTTAAAAAAAACTTTTTCCTGACCTCCGGAATGGATTGTTTTTCAATGCATTCCTATGGGAAACCTCATTTTGCATTATGAATTTTTCATGGTATGAAAGGTCCCGTGGAACGCATTAATTTCATAAACCGAGATTTTACTGTACTTAGTTTTAATACCTGTAGTCATCAGGATGCAGTTCTATGCACTTCTCAGCAATCTCTCATCAGAATGAAACCCATCATTCTTAGCTCATGGGCCTTTTCAGGGTTTGTCTAGCTATTTGTCAAACTCAGGGACCAACTACACAGACCAGAATATATGGTAGACCATGAATCACAAAGAGAATATACCATGTCAAGGATCATATTTACCCATTTTATTTATCATCCAAATATTAATGTAAAAAATGGGCAAAGACAGAATAAGGACTACAATTAACATAGGTGAACAAGTGTTTCATGTTACAAACAGTTCTTGGTTAATAATACTATTTTTTTTAAAAAAAGAAAATCATTTTAATATGGCTCTTAATGCTGGTTTGGCAGAATCTCCCTCGAATATTGTGTTAATGATTAATACGAAGTCAGTGGAATTCCACCATTGCCGAGAGTCCTGTGCTCAAGAATGAACTGCATTGCTAAATCAGCAAAGACAGTTGTCAAGGTAACCTCTATGTAATCTATTTAACGGGCTCCCAAAACACCAATCAAGGTCAGATAACGCACTCAAGCACCATATGAACACACTCATACAGCATAAAGCTTTGTATCAAGACAGCAGGGAGGGGAAAAACTCATTAGGAAGGAAGGGGGGACACCTAAATTCAGTTTGGAAAAAAAGTGTTAATTGGGATTGCACAGAGCATAAGGTAAGTGTGCCACTCTTTGGAGCATGGCCTATGGACAGAAAAGGAGGAAATATAGCCCAGACTGAACAAAAATCTTTGCCCAATCCCCTCCCCTCTATCTTTCTTGGGTTTTTAAAGGTGAGAATTGTAAATTATTCATTTCACTTATTGTTTTATTAATGTACAGACATGCATTTACATTCTGATATACAATAGTAGCTTGGTCTTTTTTCACAACAGGCTTCTGTACTACTTAATTGCTGTGTGTTAGGGCAGCGAGAGATTCCAGGAAGAGCATCTAACTAGCAACCAGCTTCCTCTGCTTGCGAATGTCTCAGTTGCACCCATGGCACATTCAACTGATATCAAAGACAATGCTCATGCTCTTGGACCTTCCATAACAGGGGTTCCCAACCTAAGGCCCGTGGGCCAGATCTGACCCATGGTGCCATTTCATGTGCCCCCACTCCAAGGGCATTCAAGAAACAAAATGGCTGTGCCTTTGAAGCTGTTTGGACAAAATGGCCACCGCCATCATGCAGGCAGGGCAAAATGGCCAATCCAGCACTCAAAGCTGACTGAGAGAGTGTGATCCGGCCCCTGGATTGAAAGTGTTGGGAACCCCTGTTTCATAACATAATGCCCATCCAATAACCATTGTGGTTGCTAACACAAAACATAATCCAGATGGATTTAAAATCCTAATTATTATCTTTGTTTTCCAAATGATGCCCCTTGATTATTTACTGCTTTTACATAGGAATCCTGGTACACTTTAACAAGGCCTGACAAGAGTCACTGGGGTCTGAACTGATTTTTTTAATTATTATTCTAGCAGTTGTGGTGCATACAAATTAACATACTCCTACTGAGTGAAATTTATTATTGTGCCTACTTTAGCACAGGAATGCTAAAAACATAATCAGTTAAAAGACCAGGTTCTCATCGTTTTCATTTTCATATTCTGTGTTGGAGTGAAGCATCAGCAGTATCTACAAAGAGAGATGGTATGGGGCAGCCAGGGTTTGTGCGAGAACGATAAAAAAATTTTTTTTTTCATACTGGCATTAACAGGTTACTGTATAGAGGACTAGGAAGAATATTTTTACATGTGCGATAGGTTTTGTAGTCAACCCCAGGCTAGAAATAAGCTCTGCCAGTGTTTCACTGCAGAACAGTCTAGCTCAGGGATCAGCAAACTTGGTGCTACAGGTGTTAGCAGAAGTCAATACATCTGCTGATCAGGGCTTCTGAGAATTGAAGTCCAAGAACAACTGGAGAGCCAAGTTTGCTGGCCCCTGGTCTAGCTGGTGCCTCTCCAGAATTCAGCCCCATAAGGTTCAAATGAGATCCTGCCATGTTAAGAGTTAGAACCCCACCTAAGATGTGATGCTGAACCCCACCTAAGATGTGATGCTGACTGATATTCACCACAAATACCAATGAACTAATAGGAATTATGGGAAGCAATGTGGATTCAGACAATATAATTATATCAAATTACATATTATATATCATTAGGCACCAAGAAAGACACAAAACAATAGCAGTTCGAATTCTCATTATATTAGTTGGTGTTGAGTTGGTATGACACAAAGACAGTCCACAAAATTTTTCTGCTGTGGACGGGTGTCTGACCTCCTTCCTCACACATTCTATGCACAGTAGCTGACCAGATGTCAAGAAATTCACCCCACAGCTAATATCAAAGCTAGTGGAGATGACTGTATTCCAGTTGAATTATTCAAGCCCTAAAAGATGATGGAATCAAAGTACTGCATTCTATATACCAGCAGATTTGGAAAACACAACAAAGGCCACAGGTTTGTAAAAGATCAGTATACTCCCAATCCCCCAAAAGGGCAACACCAAAGAATGCTCAAATTATTGAACAATTGCACTCATCCCACAGGCTAGCAAGGTCATGCTCAAGATAATATAGGACAGGCTTCAGCAACACGAGAGAACTACCAGAAGTAGAGGCTGGGTTGAGTAGAGGCAGGGGAACTAGAGACCAAATTGCCAACATGGGTTGGAGAAAACAAAGGAATACCAGAAAGAAGTCTACTTCTGTTTCATTGTCTACACCAAGGCCTTTGACTGTGTGGACCACAATAAAATGTGGCAAGTAATTAAATAGATGGGAATGCCAGAACACCTTATATGTCTCATGAGAAATCTGTACATGAGTCAAGAAGCAACAGTTAGGACAGGATACAGTGGCATTTCCTCCACTGAGGTGTCCATCACCCCACCTAAAGGGGCTCATCCGGCCATAGCTGTTGGCCCCTTTAGGGAGTCAGGTTAGTTAACGGCTGCCCAACACTCGCCATTGAGTCACTGGTTGGATGGTCTACTCCAGTCACAGCTGTTGCTACCTGAGAGGCAAGGAAAGTAAATCTCTTCATTCTATGCACTCTAGCTGAGGCAGGGCTTAAGAAAAGGAGGGGAAATTAAAAAGAAAAAGGAAACTCCCTCTTGACTCAGGGGCAGGCACAGAAAGTTTGCCGCCAAAATTGACCAATGAGCTTGTTTGTTACCATCTATGGCCATGATGACAAACCTTGGCACTCCAGATGTTCTTGGACTTCAATTCCCAGAAGCCCCCATGAATCCACACAAATGGGTTTACTGTGATTCATCTGCTCCATGTCGCCCTCATCGCTCCTGGAAGCGGAAGTAATGCAAGCGCGGCGCCAAAATGGCCGCCGCGCCCTTTGCGGGCCCCCCCCACAGGACAGAGAATCCGGGTAGTTAGGGGCGTGGCCAGCTCCCTTATAAAAGGGGTGGCCACGAGGCAGCCGCGCTGCCATTTTGCCTCAGCGACGGAGCGGAGAAGTTTTTCCCCTGCGCCTCCGTCGCTCGTTGGTATTGCCGGGAAGCCTTTTGGGTCGATTTTGCTTAGCTAGCTTCCCTTTTTTGCTCGAGATGCCTTCCAAAAAGAAGGCTCCTGCGAATTCAGCTCGGGCTGTTAGGAGGCGCAACCCAGGTCGGAGGACTGTGGTGCCGCCTCCTCAACAGCCACCTTTGCCATCCCCGGCCGGGGCTAGTGGCTTGGGGTCTATCGCACCTTGGCCCGTTCAGAGTGCGGGCGCGGAGGGCGCTCCGGCCCGCGGCCCGCGAGCGGTGGACACCGCTCCTCCTTCCGCCCAACCCGTTGGGCCGACTACTTCTGGGCCGCAGCCTCTCCCGGGGCCCTCTAGCCTTGGGGGGTGGCCCGGTGCCCCGCCTTGGCAGGTTTCCTCACCAGCCCTACCGGGCTTCGGCCCTGGCCAATGGCCATATCTGGGCCATGGGGTGCAGGGAACTGTCCCCATGCAAGGGTCAGGTGGGCCGGCCGGCTCTTTACCCATGGTTACTGTAGACACCTTACTGGCCCGTATTGCGGCCTTAGAGGAGTCTTTGGCCCGGGCCAGTCAGGCAGGTGCCCCTTTCGGGGTACCTTTGGAGGCGCTATCGGCAGCAGGACAACGGCCGGCGGGGAGGGTTGAGCTGCTGCAGGCGGGTGGCGCGGCTCCGGCCACTGCCTCGCAGCTCCCCAGCCAGCAACCTGGTGCGGGTCAAGCCCCGGTGATGAGCTCTACATCGGTCGTGAGCTCCGACGCCCCCAGTGGGCCGGAACCCCCGTTGGGGGCGGCCCGCGGGGGTGCAGCATGTGAGTATATGGTGCAAACGAGTACATCCACACACATTCCCAATATAGGGGGGACCTTTCAGTGGCCTTGGCCTCGCGCGGGTGGTGCAGGGGCTACGCCGCTGGCGACCCACCCGGCGACAACTACTGCCACCATGCCCGCTGGGGTGGGCATTGGTTCTTACACTGCTGGGAACGTACTTGGGGTGGCAGGGTTAACTCATGCCCCTTTGGGTAGGCCAGCTATCCCCTTTTCGGCTTTGCCGACGGCAGGGTATTCCCTGCCATTGGGTGATCACTTGGCTCAGGCTACCAGAGAAAAGATATGGCGAGGGGAGTACGTGGATATCTTCTCACTCCTGAACAGAGAGCCCACTAAGGAAGAAAGGGAGGGTCAGGATGAGAAGGACAAGGAGCAGGCACGCCGCCGTAAGCCGCCGCGTACCTGGGCTAACTGGCTCCCCGCTTATTTGATATACATGGCGGTGTATTTGAGGGCGCGGCCGGATCTAGCTATTCCCATGGTCCAATATTTGGACAACATATACAGGGCGATGGTAGATTTCCCGGGCCCCTCATGGCTAGCATATGATGAGGAATTCCGTATGAGGATTCCCCTGCACCCTGAGATGAGATGGGATGAGCCGTGCCAGAGACTGTGGCTCTTGTATATGACACCCACACGTCCTGCCCCGGGGGATAGATACCATTGTGGACATGCGGTCCAGCGAGCAGCTCCAGCGCAGGTTACCCGCCAAATGGCGGGGCAGGGGGTTCCAGCCCGCCTGCTGTGCTGGACTTTCTCGTCCAATGGTTCCTGCAGTCGAAAGAACTGCAGGTATAAGCACGAGTGTCCCACATGTTCTGGTCCCCATGCAGCCTCTGCTTGCCCCAAGCCTGGGGGGGTGCGAGGCAGAGGGAGGGGTGGACAGTGGGCTGGCAAGCCTGCCACGGATGGAACTAGTTCTCCGAAAGGCCCCCTCCCCAATTAAGGTGGACATGCTGGAGCGCTGGCTCGCATCGTACCCAAGGGGAGAGGACAGGGAGTACCTCATCCAAGGTTTTAAGCAGGGATTTCGTATCCCTTTTATGGGTGATAGATCTCCTCAGGATGCTCCCAACCTTTTATCCCTCAGAGGAAGGGAGGAGGTAGCCGAGGCCAGCATTAAAAAGGAGTTAGACGCGGGCAGGGTCGCCGGACCTTTTCCCGCACCCCCTTTTCCCAACCTTAAGGTTTCACCATTGGGTTTGGTTCCTAAAAAGTCCCTAGGTGAGTTTCGCCTTATTCATCATTTGTCCTACCCAGCCGGCCGATCGGTCAACGATGCGATACCTGATGACCTTTGTTCGGTCAGGTATACATCGTTCGACCACGCGCTGCGCATGGTGCGCTCGTGTGGCCCGGGTGCCTTGCTGGCCAAGTGCGACATTAAGTCAGCTTTTCGCCTCTTGCCGGTGCACCCGGGCGACTTTGAATTGCTGGGTTTTAAATTTAAAGGGGAGTATTATTTTGATAAGGCCATGCCTTTTGGCTGCTCCATATCATGCTCGGCTTTCGAGCGTTTTAGTACCTTCCTAGAGTGGGCTTTCGTCCGCAGGTCAGGGTCCCGGTCTGTAGCCCATTACCTGGATGACTTTTTATTCGGGGGTGAACGGGGCTGGGACACGTGTCCACGTCTCCTCAATACATTTCAGACGCTAATGCAGGAACTGGGTGTCCCTTTAGCGCCCGAAAAGACCGAGGGCCCGTCGACCAAACTAGTATTCCTGGGGGTTGAGATTGATACAGTAGTACAGGCTTCTAGGTTACCGGGTGATAAGGTGTCCAGGATAGTGACCCTTATCTCGGAATTGCTGGCCAAGCGTAAGGCATCCCTGAGGGAACTGCAGGTGCTACATGGGCACCTCAATTTTGCCTGCAGGGTGGTCGCACCGGGCAGGGCTTTCGCCCGGCGCTTATGCGACGCCATGGCAGGGTTATCCAGGCCCCACCACAGAGTCAGGCTTACCCGGGGTATCAGGGCAGACATGTTTGTCTGGTTGCAATTCCTGAGGGAGTTTAATGGGGTCTCATTTTGGAGGTCTGACCTCCTGGCATCCCCCAATTTCCAGATCCAGTCTGATGCCTCAGGATCCCTGGGTTATGGGATGTACTTCAATGGGAAGTGGGCCTATGGTGGGTGGCCACCGGCATGGGCAGGCACAGGTCGCCTGCGGGATCTCACATACCTGGAATTTTTTCCCATTCTGGGGGCTTTGATGCTATGGGGCGAACAGTGGGCTAATTCGGTGGTGCATTTCTGGTGCGACAATGCTGCCGTGGTGCACATTGTCAATGCACAGACTTCTAAATCGCCCAGGGTCATGGATCTAGTGCGCCATTTTGTGCTGCGCTGCCTGCGCCTCAACGTCTTGTTCAGGGCCAGGCATGTCCCAGGGGTTAATAACGATATTGCTGACGCTTTGTCCCGCCTGCAGATCTCCCGGTTCCGCGCCTTGGCCCCGGATGCGGAGGAATTTCCCTCGCCACTCCCGGACGAGATGTGGACTGTTGGCAAGGAGAGGTGAACCGGGCGATTGGCCTGTCACTAGCGCCACGCACGCGTAAGGCGTATCAACAAGCATTCAATTTGTATAGGGCTTTTGCTACTCGATTTCAATGGCCAGAGACCTGGCCCATCCCGGTGGACCATGTTCTGCGGTTCATGGTTCACCTGCATGCACAGGGCCTTGCACCTCGCACCATAGCATCCAAGCTCTCGGCGTTGGCTTTTATGGCCAAAGTAGGGGGTCATGTGGATACCACCTCTGACTTCCGTGTGAGACACGTTTTGGAGGGGTGGGTGCGCGAGCGCGGGCGTTGCCCGGACGACCGGCACCCTATTTCCCCAGGGGTTCTTACCCAGTTGGCCCGGGGCTGGCCAGGCCTCTGTTTTGATCATTATGAGGCAGCCCAATCGCATGCAGCCACAACGGTGGCATTTTTTGGAGCGCTCCGCATCAGCGAACTCGTGATGCTGTCTAAGGCGGATGCAAGTGGTAGGGCACTGGAACGCGGAGATGTATATGTTGCCAAAGACTGGGCCCAGTTGAGGATTCGCTCCTCTAAAACAGATCAGCATGGCGTAGGCAGTGGAGTAAGACTGCTACGGTGTTCTTTGGCAGACATCTGTCCGGTTGGTGCCCTACAGGAATACCTGGCACTGCGTGGCATGCACCACGGCCCGTTTTTCTGTCACCAAGATGGGTCTCCCCTTACTAAATTTCAGTTTTGGAAGGTGACTGCCAGAGCCCTCACCAGGGTGGGACTACCGGGTGCCCGTTCTGGCACACATTCGTTCCGTATTGGCGCAGCCTCTACAGCGGCTGCTTTTGGGTACTCTGGGGCTGACATACGTAGCAGGGGGAGGTGGGGCTCACAATGTTTTCAGTTTTATGTGCGCCCACTCCCGCCATGAGTACCAATCCAGTCACCTTACCTTCCTTTTTCTCAATTTTCTTACAGACCCTGGGTGTCGTATTACACCGGTGACAGTATGGCTGGCGGGCCACAGCTATGTGCTCAGGGCAGCGCGTTACGCTGCGGCGACAGAGTGGGGACCCCGACTGGGACTGGGTGACCACGCCAGTCTCTCATGGCACGGTAAGCCTGGGATGTTATGGCGGGAGCTGCGGCCTTTCCTTTTTTCTGGCCTGGGGGCTGACCCGCCTGACATTCTAATCATCCACTTGGGGGGCAATGATTTGGGCCAGGTCACCGGCTTATCGCTCAAGCATGCGATTTGCGAGGACCTCGCCTACTTGCATTATGTCTGGCCTGCCACAGCCCTGGTTTGGTCGGACATTGTGCCGCGCCACTCTTACAGAGGGGGCGTTAACCTCCTGGCCCTTGACCGAGCTAGGCGCGCGGTCAATAAGGCAGTGGCGCGGTTTCTCACCACCAGGGCTTGGGGACGGGTTAGTCATCACCCCGATATTAGTCTACAAAATTGTGACTTGTATGCAGGGGATGGGGTCCATCTGTCGCGAGGAGGTATGGACCTCCTGTTGGGTGACTGGCGAGCAGGCCTGTTGACCGAGCTGACGGTCTGGGGGGGGGCGTCAGGTCTTCTGTGAAGCCCCTCCGTGTGGCGGGTAGCACTGGTAAGGTAAACAGTATGACCCACAAGTATCCGGCAGGTTCGCAATTGACTGGACAACACTAGACAGGAATAAAGTAGTTAAACGTTGTCCGGTCAACGACGAACCAGGCGATGGGGTGATGATGATTGCTAACCAGCATGCATCACCCCTGTGATTTCACGGATACGCGTCAGAGGGTGGGGTCATGAGTTAGTTATTGACTACGGTCAACAATTTGTTTGTTGTTAACAAACAAATTGATACAAATTGATACATTGTAACCAATTGCCGTTGGCAATTTTGGGGTGGTACCTTACCAGTGTTACTTCGGCCTGCTTGCCTTAGGAATTATGATTGGTCGTTTTACCAATACAAATTTATAATTCGGACTAGGGCATTGAATCAATAAATGTGGCCCTTTGCTGTTATCCACTTTCAATGTTGTCTGTGTCCGTTATTGGGGGGGGTGCGCCTGCAATGCAAGCGCGGCGCCAAAATGGCCGCCGCGCCCTTTGCGGGCCCCCCCCCACAGGACAGAGAATCCGGGTAGTTAGGGGCGTGGCCAGCTCCCTTATAAAAGGGGTGGCCACGAGGCAGCCGCGCTGCCATTTTGCCTCAGCGACGGAGCGGAGAAGTTTTTCCCCTCCACCCCCTCCCTAGTTAACAGTGTGATTATGGTCGCTTCGGGGCCGGGTGGGAATTTTTGGTTGGGACCCACATTGGCTTCGGGTCCTGGCTTTTTTGCCCATCCCACACTGTTGCTATGGTTTGATATAGGGGTCTTTCTTCGTTCTTACTGTTGACTTTGGTCACATGGGCGGGTAGCACTGGTAAGGTAAACAGTATGACCCACAAGTATCCGGCAGGTTCGCAATTGACTGGACAACACTAGACAGGAATAAAGTAGTTAAACGTTGTCCGGTCAACGACGAACCAGGCGATGGGGTGATGATGATTGCTAACCAGCATGCATCACCCCTGTGATTTCACGGATACGCGTCAGAGGGTGGGGTCATGAGTTAGTTATTGACTACGGTCAACAATTTGTTTGTTGTTAACAAACAAATTGATACAAATTGATACATTGTAACCAATTGCCGTTGGCAATTTTGGGGTGGTACCTTACCAGTGTTACTTCGGCCTGCTTGCCTTAGGAATTATGATTGGTCGTTTTACCAATACAAATTTATAATTCGGACTAGGGCATTGAATCAATAAATGTGGCCCTTTGCTGTTATCCACTTTCAATGTTGTCTGTGTCCGTTATTGGGGGGGTGCGCCTGCAAAACATGCCTGTATGGAGGAAGGGTTAACCCGGAAAAGTCTTAACCGTATGTGCGCATTTTACTTCCGCCTCCAGGAGCAACAAGGGCTGTGTGGGCCAGATGAATCGCAGTAAACCCATTTGTGTGGATTCACGGAGGCTTCTGGAAATTGAAGTCCAAGAACATCTGGAGTGCCAAGGTTTGCCATGATGGATTGATTTATGGAGATGTACTTTTTGAAACCTGAAGGAGGTATAAAAAGCTGATTCACTGTGCATTCAGGGCTCGGTTCTTTGGGAAGAATCCCACTGAGACACTGGCGGCAGGAATAAAGTCTGATTTCTCCTCACGATCTGGTCTCTGTCTTGGATTTCTGCTACATAACAATGCACAGAGGTAGTATTTGTGCGATATGCCACTTAATGATGCCTGCAATGCACAGAGTGCAGTGCAAACACCAACAAGGAGAAAATAAATGTTTACTGTAAACCATGATGTGAAGTTCTCTTTCTAAATACATTTCATAGTCATTTTGAAATGACACTCCCCTTAAAGAAGAAATAATTTGAAAATATCATTCTTCTTCGCATGCATTTGATTGAATCTCAGTTGCTTTTTTGGCCATGCTAACCCTTTCGGCTCATTTTCTTTAAGCCTGTTGCTCCCTTCCTCATCCCATGAATGAAGCAAGCCAGGTTTCCTGCCGTCATATCAAATTTACCGATTCTCTTTGCTTCTGACCCATTCTGCTTGCCTTGAAATTCTGAAACTAGCAAGGGCCCTGCCCTGATGAGCAAAGCCAAACAAGCCAATTTAATTATGTATTATCCCTTGGCAAGTGGAAAGGGGGGCGGGAGTGGTTTGGACAGGGATTTAGGTCAATCTATAATATATGGTGTAAGTGGGTATGAGAATTATACTAAATGCAAGTTTGTTTTTCTATTATATTCATCTTATTTAAAGCAGAAGACAAAAATAAACCTCGTAATTGTAGCTTGCTTGCTCTGAGGTTCTGTGTTTCTTTTACAAGTGTTATTTATAGTCCCTCTTTGCCCTGCTGTTCCCTCATTTTAAAAAAAAACAACACAGCAGCATAATGCAAAGAAATTTTGCATGCACTGCTCGACTTTGTTTTGTTTTATTCTGCCACCAGAGTGTCAGAATTACAAGAGTATTGAGGAATAAATATTAGAGGAGCAGAACAAGCAAAGATCTGTAGCCCCAAGGGGAGCAACGGGAACTCTTTCAGTGGCATGAAGGAAAGCTGTCCTACTGATACAAATCACAGTTACCCACCCTACCCGTCAACAGGATAGATAGATTAGATTAGATAAATCTTTATTGTCATTGTCCTGCACAGAACAACGAGATTGGGGGGAAAAACACTTATCAACTCAACAAAACCTAAACAAAATACAACTATACAAAATTATCAACATATTCCCACCCCACATATTCACATTTAACCCCTAAAAAGCTCTAAAACTCTAAGGCTCTAAAAACTCTAAAACTCTAAAAACTATATACAGAAGCTCCCTCATAGACTGCATTGCACTGCATTCGAAGCCAGAACCGCTTTTGGGTAGAAACTATTTCTCAAGCGGCTGGTCCTGGTCTTTATGACCCTATACCTAGAAGGCAGAAGCTGAAAGAGATCATTTCCGGGGTGCGTACTATCCTGTGCAATCTCTAAAACTTTCTTATAACACCTGGTGGCATAGATTTGATCTAGAGTGGGAAGAGTATGCCCAATTATCCGCTTCGCAGTCTTTACGACCCTGGACAGCATTGTTCTTTCCCTAGCTGTACAACTCCCAAACCATACACACAGACCATAGGTTAACACACTCTCTATGGCACAGTGGTAGAATGCCAACAGCAGGTCCTCTGAAAGATTGTTCTTCTTCCTGAGGATTCTCAAGAAGTATAACCTCTGCTATGCTCTCTTCATCAGATCTTTGGTGTTTGCTCCCCATGTTAGATCATCCCTCAGCTCCATTCCCAGAAATCAAAACACTGAGACCTGTTTCACACAATTCCCTTCAATAATAAGTGGCTGGATGTTCAATTTGCATTTTCTAAAGTCCACAATGATCTCTTTTGTCTTTTTTACATTGAGGAATAAATTGTTTTCCCCACACCACTCCGTCAGCATCTCAACCTCCTTCCTATAAGCCGACTCTCCCTCCCCAGCAGTCATCAGACCCACCACCCTTGTGTCGTCTGCAAACTTAATGATCTTATTGCTGGGGTAACTGGGAACACAATCATATGTCTAAAGTGTGTACAGAAGCGGGCTCAGCACACACCCCTGCGGTGTCCCCATACTTATACGGAGATCCGCAGAGACATGAGAGCCCATCCTGAACACAGCACAGAACAAGTGGTTGAATCCTTCCTAATCCCATGACAGAGTCCCAATCTGGATCAGGGTTTGTTCTTACAACCTACTTTTTGAAAAAAAAATCTCAGCCCTTCATGCAATTTAAAAGGCTACTTTTAGGTTTAGATTGGCCTTGTTGGCTGACACAGTCACCCTAGCTCAGTAGTGGTGAACCTATGGCATGCGTGCCAGAGGGGGCACACAGAGACCTCTCTGTGGCCACGCGCGCCATCACCCCAACACAGAGTTCACCCTACCCCTCTGCCCAGCAGCCCAATAGGAGCGCCTCATCTGTCCTCCAGCACAGAGTTTGCACCGCCCCGTTAACCCAGTGGTCCAATGGGTGCGCTTCCTCCCTCCCCTGTCTGGGTTAAGGCGGGTGGCTCACATGTGGCACAGATAGCAGCCTGTTGATTCTGTGGCAAAACTGAGTTTGGACACTAAAAGGTTCGCCATCCTAGCTCAATCAAGTATTTGATACATCACATATGTTACATGTGCAAGTTAACTTTGAAGACTGTACTTTTATTCAAGTATTGCAGTTAGTACAAAATCCTCAGCTATATAGCCAACTGTAACTGTACTCCAGAATCAAAAAATATAAACAATATTTTTTACATATAACTATAACTTGAAGCAAACCCATAGGAAAAATAAAATTTTTATGTAAGTCGAAGCAAACACATAGGGAAATGAATTTTTATGTAACTCAAAGCACACCCATAGGAAAAAGAATCTTTATGTAACTTGAAGCAAACCCATAGGAAATCGTGTAAATCGGGACATGGTTTTAGCACAAAATCATTATGTAAGTCTAATTTTATGTAACTTGAGGCATTTGTAAGTCGGGGTTTTACTGTATAGTCTTTTCTCAAGACTGGGGAGATTCTGGTTTAAATATCTTCTCAGACATAAAACTAACTGACAGACTTTGGGTCAAGGATACTACCAGTCTAACTTACCTATTTGTTATGAGGATAAATGAGGAAACACACATTTTAAAGTGCTAGAAGAAAAGGGATAACTAGACAAACAGATTAAGTAGTTCTCATATTTAGAAACTGTGGGTATGTAGCTTCTTTCAAATAGGATTGTACTACCTTCTGAAGAAGCATATATAATGTGGAAACACTCAGTCAACCATGATCCAAAACTGTCATTTGCGTTTCAAGTGGTTTCATACCACCGTTGTCTAGTTCATCCACTATGACTTTTGCTAGAAGGGAATAAAATGGCCACTTTGGCTCATACATTTTGTAAATCTTCCAACTAGATTACTATAAAGCATTGTAGCTGGGATTGACGTTGAACATGATTTAGGAGTTTCAATTGATACAGAATACATTGGTGAGAATTCTAATACAGCCAAGGAAAATCACACTTACTTAATTTACTGGTATTCAAGTAAGATTTGTGAAACTTCCTACAATTAAGTGGCAAGGTGCTGGAGTGCAACCTATAAGCATTGTCGGGTACACAACCAGCCACATGACTGAGATGTGTTCTAGCATCTTGTAAATCACATCACAATTATTTGTTGTAATTCTGCAGACCTTATGCAACCACCAATAAGATTCTGACCAATAAGAGTGAAATAGCTATAATGGCCATCTGTTCAATTCTAGGCCCAATTCAAGATGTCAGCAATTACCTATCACTTAAGATCATCAGAGGAAGTTTCTCTCCAATTAATCCAGGCACTTTTTCAAATTTATTCAGGAATTTTGTAAGGTCGATTTTGTTTGTTTTATTGCATGTGCTACATTCTTTGTTTTTATAAATGACGCAATGGCTCCCAGGTGTTGGAGTGGCTGGCCACAAGGAATACACGCGAGACAATTGTGCGGTGAAGTCCAGCCCCGATCTGGGTCCGGTGGCACATATTTATTACCCTGCCTTGGGGTGATGCACGCCTAGGATGCGCGTGACCCCATAATACAGAAGGCTTGCATATGTGGTGTCTTCCAGCTACAATGCCAGCTCTTGGAAGTTACCCTGGTGTTAATGGACAACTCGCACCAGATTACCTTGGGCTGGCGAAACCCATTGTTCCTGCCCTAATCTCGGAGTCTATGTGTATTGACTCCGGGTACCTAATTGTTCTGCTGTTCGGCGCGGCTTGTTTGCCTAACTTAATCTGTAGCCAGAAGTGGAGGATTGTGTATTTCCATTAGAGTCATCGTCTTTGGTTTTTGCCCTGTTTCTATCATAGCCATCAGCCAAGGCTTTATGATTTGCCCCCCCAAACTAGCTAACTAGCCCGTACCCCAATTGCCTTTCCAGCAAAGTCCGGTTGGTCCCCGGATCTGTTGAAGGCCGGGCGAACCCCTTGGGAAAGGTTTGGCCAATTATTCACGTGGGCAACCCACAATAAAGATGATTTTAATATTTTTATTGTTTTAAATATTTTTGTACTCCTTCCTGCATAATGACAATGTATCCATAAATGTGGTGATTTTAAAATTGTCAAAGAAATAAAGCAACATATTATATATAAAGCCATTGAACAAATAAATACAATCTGAAGTCTAAGTCTTTTTTGTTGTTGTAAATATGGTCAACCTGCTTTGCAACCAAAGTACAAAAATGCATCTTTAAATTAAAATCTGCATTCTCAGAATAATGACATCTGCTATTGCAATTTGAAATGTGCTCTCCTCCTTAACGCTAATTGACACTATGCTGTTAAAATTGGAACACTATTTATGTACATTAATAGCGTAAACCTTAATGACTTTTGAGACCATTTTCAGCACATAAATACTCAGAATTTGAAAAAAGGGGAAATCCATAACTATATTCATTATTCACTATCCATTCGCTAGTTTAGCCTATGGGTCTCTCTTTAAGGTATGGCCTAGTCCCATGATGTCGAACCTTGGCACTCCAGATGTTCTTGTACTTCAATTTCCAGAAGCCCCCGTGAATCTACACAAATGGGTTTACTGTGATTAATCTGGCCCACGTTGCTCCTGGAAGCGGAAGTAAAATGTGCCCGTACGGTTAAGGCTTTTCTGGGTTACCTCTGCTTCCAGGAGTGATGAGGGCGGCGTGGACTGGATGAATCACAGTATACCCATTCGTGTGGATTCATGGGGGCTTCTGGGAATTGAAGTCCAAAAACATCTGGAGTGCCAAGGTTCGACATCACAGGACTAGTCAAATACAATATTTCACCTGCACACACACACACACACACACACACACACACACACAGCTATTTCCTTAAATACCTGACCTTTGGGAAACCAGCCCCAGGCTGGAGGCCACAGCTCAAACTGATCCCATGAGATGCATCAGATATGGAATAAGCTAATTTGTCACTGTTTTGTTATGTATGGCATGTATGTGTTTAGAATGAAACTTAATTTAAATCCAATTTGTAGTATCTCCATGGGTGAGTCTCTATATAAATTAGCTAAACCTTATGCCTCAAATGGAATGAAGCATTTAATGGCAAGGTTGCTATAGAAAATCTGTCATGTGGGGGGTTGTTCTCTATTGGGAGAGGGTATTAAAAACTGTGTCCAGTAGTATCACTATTACTGTATTACCGTTCTGCACAATTCGCTCTCTCACACACGTGCACAAAGAAGCACTAGCTAAATCATCTGTTATTCTGGAAAGGAAAATTTAGTCACAGAGGCATTGAGCGATAAAAGGAACATTTGTATCAAGACATTTGCTTCGCCTGCTACTTCAGAAAATGGAGATGAATTAAGAGAACTGGCTGTTGTGTTTTGATATGAACCAGAAGAGTCTAACTGGAATAAACAAGTATGAAGCCTTGTGGGGGTTGATTAGTCACACACTGGGAGGCATTCTTGGAGTAAGGACTGTTCACTCTAGTTTCTTCCTACACACATAGAGAACAAGATGGGGGTGGGGAGCCTGTTTCAGTAACAAAACTGCAAAATGCAAGAATATTACAATAGTTCTTGTCAAGAACCTTAGGAAGACTAATGAGAATGATGGACTTCTCTCAGCCAGATTAAAATCACTTGACTCCATAGTTGGATTTTACCAGTATTTAAACAAGTAATATATGAAGGAAAAGAGGTATTCATCAGACAGGTTGAGTGGATATGTAAGGAGGCATCATGATTTAGCTGCAGCTTTTTACTCTGTTTCTACCATTTACCGTATTTTCCGGTGTATAAGACGACTGGGCGTATAAGACGACCCCCAACTTTTCCAGTTAAAATATAGAGTTTGGAATATACTTGCTGTATAAGACTACCTCTCTTCCAATGCACACCAAGTAAAAATTAACCCACACTCAACCCGAAGATGCGCAACCCTCCGAGTTGAATGGGCAGGTTCTGGTGGAGAGCTAATCCACACTCACGTTCTCCTCCTCGAGGTACAGGAAGATGTGTGCAGCTTGCTTCCCCTTGCTTCATACTCCCCGCACAGAGCAGGGACTCGGCCGTGGCACCCCCCACCATATGCGCCGGACATATGAAGCAAGGGGAAACAAGCTGCAGTTAAGTACCTGTCCTATAAGATGGCCCCCGACTTTGGCACAGATTTTTCGGGGTTAAAAAGTAGTCTTATACGCCATAAAATACAGTATTAAAAGGATTGACAACTGGCTTTCGAGGAATGTAGATTCTCTTCTTCTTCAAGTGCCATATCCGAGTCCTAATATCAGCCATGGAGATTGTCCTGGGGACAATATAATGCAGTGGCCTTCCATTTGCCTTCTGCATCACAGCATGACACCTGTACCACTGATCCAGTTCCATGAACCACTTTCTGGTCCTGAGCCTTTTGGCACACAAAGTCCTCTTCAGCCCCAGGCTTTGTAGTGATAAGGATTCAAGTGGGATTTAATCCACTTGGGGACCATCACCCTTCACTGTGGAGTTCACCACCCAAGCCCATTAGTCCTTAGGGTTGTCAGGTTAGTTAACCACTACCTGACGATCGGTGTTGAGTCACTGGCAGTAGGGGCTACTCCTATTCGATTTTTAATTTGTACCCTCAGGGTGGCTTCCAACATAATTAAAGATACAACAAAACCAAAATATAATAAGCATACAGAATATCAATAAAAATAAATATCATACAATTGATACAAAAATGCAATAAACACAATTCCTGTAAAAAGTAGCATATAAACAGAGTATCAGCAAACCCCTGAGACACAGTAACAGAAATAAAGCAATCAGGCAAAAAAAATCATAAATACAATAATCAAAGCATGAATACATAAGTCATGACTCAAACAGCAATACAATAATAATACAATACACTAATGAGATCAGAAAAACAGCATATCAGTCTCAAAAACGCAGCATAAAATATATAATAAAAATATACAGTACAATTTCTCTCACTACAAAAATTATATAATTTAAGAAATCTCCCAATAACAAATACCGTGCGGCAAGGTCCACAAGTGACAAAGGTCTGGCTCAACTATTTCGCTGAGGGCCCCCAGCGACCCGTGGTCCATTATCCCTCCTGGCAAGAGTGAAGGAGGGAAAGGCGGAGCCCCTTGCAATTGCGGCATCAGTCCTGGGCGGTGCTCTTTGGCCTGGTCCCGGCGGCGTCAGCGTTGGCAACGGGGGTGAGGTGGGCTGGTCTTTATGGCCCCAACCGCATCCCCCATGTGCTCAAACTTTCTTGGCTGGGGAGGTCTCGTGGTGTTGGTGGTGTCGGCAAGGGGGGTCAGGCGGGAATGGCATCCCCGCCTGAATGGAGCAAGGAGAATGGCATCGGGCACAGTTGACTCCCATCCTGGGGCTGGTGGAAAGAGCCCTGGGAGAATCGGAGAAGTCCCACGGCTCCGTTGGCCCCAGCGCCTCTTATGCTCTCCCCGCCCGGATGGAGCAAGGGGTGTGGCGTCAGGCACAGCTGACTCCCATCCCGGGGCTGGTAGAAAGAGCCCCGGGTGAGTCAGAGAAGTCCCTATTACCATAGCAGGATAACCTGACCAAACTTTTGAAGATTCTCTAGACCAGGGATTCTCAACCTGCAGCCCACAGGCTGGATGCCGCCCATGGCACCATTTCATGTGCTCCCCCCTACACACACACCTGGAAGTGCCATGTGGTGGAGGAAGGGCAAATGGCCGTCTGGCCCCCGAAGTTGTCTGAGGGAGCGTGACCTGGCTACCGGCTTAAAAAGGTTGAGAACTCCTGTCTTAGACAATATTATAAGAGGCTGCAATTAAGGTCAGAATGATCTCCTATGCAAACATTTCCTGGATCCATAACTGTTTACTAGCTGGTTAAAGAGATATATTTCTTTGGCACTGAAAGATGCCACCCTCTTATTGGGTGAATATTTGTACATAAACCTCAATGCGACCAAGATGCAGCAAAGCATCTGTTCTCCTCAAATCCTATATATAATCTATGAATTGTTTATATCCCCAAATGTTACCTTTTCTGGACCATGATTCCCAAATCCCCATAGCAAGTAACATTCCCAAGATCTCTTCTTTCCTGAGTTCCTAGTGTTGATTTTGATAGCTTAATTATCCCTACAATCATCTGTGTAACTTCTAGCAAACTTATACAGCTGAATATTAATTTTAAAAAACCTGAAATATGATGCAACCTGTATTATTTCCATCATACTGTTCGTGCTATGTTCACTACAGAAGTGTCTATTTGCTAATTTGAGCTAATTCATTCCCAATATATAGTTACTGTTACATTGAGCTTTTCTGCAACATATTACAAGCTCTTCTAAGTTTTTTGCCCTGCAAAATTATAATTTGCCAGTATTTCCCTGCCACTTATATTTGGCTGTTGTTCTTTGTGATGTATTTATTCAGCATGCATTATCATTATTGGGTGTCAATAGAGGCTTCTTGCAAATTCTGAAATATGTTCTCTACTGAGGTATTAACACTAATCTTGAAAACACTGATTATTAACCTACAGATGGTAATGGCTACCTTAGGAACTGTTACAGTTCATTTTATAAATCCTTCTTTAGTGCATGGATTATTAACCCTGTAGCCTGTAATTGCTCCTTTGGAAGCGCTACAGATAATACTGTGGCTATTTAGCTGCCATGCATGGACACCAAGGGTATGATCAGGTTCCCTGCAGAGAAGCGAAAACGCCAACATTTGCTTCAGTTACTACAACAACAACAACAACAACAACAACAACAACAACAACAACTACTACTACTACTACTACTACTACTACTACTACAAATTTGGGCTTGTATGCCACCCACTCGCAATGCGACTCAGGGCGGCTAACAACAATATCACATCCAATACAATATAAAACAAGATACAATTAGCATATACTAGAGAACAAGATACAATTAGCAGAATACAATTAGCATACAACAATAAAAGTCACCCAAGTCAAAACATCCCAAAACAAGAATTCCACCGCAAGAGTCCAGGCCTCAGAGTCCAAAGTCTAGACTGGATGGGAGGCGATGTCTGGCCCCATGCCCCAGTGGCCAAGACCACAGCACCAGGCAGCATAAGGGGCACGAGAGTCTGCCACACCAGGGCCCCCGCCCACACTAGGGCCCCCACCATTTGCTTCAGTAGGCCATATTCTCTGATGTTGGAGAGAAGGTAGCCATGTTTTCTGGAGCTAACTAAGAGATGGAAAGGGAGGAGGAAGGGATGAATGGCAAGACAACTACCATGACACCACACTCAGCCAGTTTTGCATTCATGTAAGATATCAACCTCATAGGTGCCAGTACTCAGAACTGTATATACTCTGAAAGGTCAGAGGCAACATACAATTGAAAACTGATTGTTAATGAGCAATAGTAGGAGAGAGTTGTTTCCTACTTCCTAGGCTTTCTGCAGGACTCTGGTCAGCCACTGTGGAAAGACGATGCTGGACTAGATGGATCTTTTGTCTGACCCCAAGCTGTGTTCTTTTTATGTGATGGAACTGGAAGACCCTGGGTTTACCACAGCAAATAAAAATCTTTGGGAAACAATGAAGAAATGTAGGTGCCTACCATTGGTGTGCAGAACCCTCTGGGAAAGACAATAAAGGTGGAAGGCAGCAGGAAGCAAGGAAGGCCAAAAGCAAGATGGATTGATTTCCTACTAAGGGAAGCCACAAAGTACAACTTGCAGGAGCTGAGTAGGACTGTTGGGGACAGGGTATTTTGGAGATCTCTCACTCATAGAGTCGCCTTATGTCGAAGATGACGTGATGGTATATAACAACAACAAAGGACACAGACAATATTAAAGTAGGCCAGTTTCTGATAAAATAATAATCAATTTTAACATTTTAGTTTGTTCTGAATTTTTAAACTATACGTCATATATGTCCACAATTTTAAATTGTGCAGTGCTTTGATTCGAAGAAAGGAAAGAATGTCTATAATAAATTATGTCTCAGAAATGTTACACTTATACATATAACTAAATTTAAGTAATACGCATGAAAGGACCAATGTTTTTTTAAAAAATCTTTTGTTTGAACCATGGTTTCAAAAATGGTCATTTTGACTGAAAAAATAAGATCAGGGATGTTGATAAAGCAGTGCTCTTGGAGAGGCATAGGGTTCCATCAATCAAGTGCCTTTTTCTTTGGTTTCCTCTGTTGACGTTTCAATATTACAACAGCAAATCATAATCCTAGCAAAGTAAATAGGCTCTAGGGAGAAGGAGTCGTAAATTGGGCCTGCCTTGATCAAATGAACTCTATCATGAAGGTCTCTTTAAGTGCTGAATGCCATTCACTTTGCAGAAGGAAGGAGGAAGGGGAATCACATTCAAAAGAAGTGGGTGGATTGAATTGATATGTGGCAAATGAAAAGCTGAGAGCCAAACAGATTAAGAGGGAGTCTAGATTTGTAGCAGTAATTAGCATCATTTTATCCTATGAGTTATTGCATTCTGTCGTTTGCTCATTTCCCTTTACTGTGTTAATTATTTGTTCAGTTTACTTTTCATTTTCTTTGTTTTGTTTCAGTTTTAAAAAAAGTGGTCCACTTTCCATTTGTCACAAAGACTCTCTAGTTTCCTGAAAACCCAGCAAATCTGGCATCTAAAGCATAGATTTGCATACTTTCTTTCTTCAATAATTTTCAGATTGTGAAATCTGGGTTTTGGTTATCAACAGACATCCATTTGTTTGCTTGCTGAAATTTCGACCCAAAATTTTTTTTGGGGTTGAAAAGATGGGCCAGTTATTGATTGGATTATTCAACCACAATAGAATACTTGGTTGTAGTTATCTTTCCACACTCCACAAAGCACTGCTAGGGACAGGGTTTAAGGCAGGAATTCTCAACTAAGATGCCTTCAGTGGGCCCTCTCAATCTGGGAGAAACAGGCTGTGGAAATTGAGATTTCTGTAATGCTGCCTCTGATGTTCTTGGCTGGGTTGTGGTGTGCTAAGTAAAATTAATTGGGTTGTTGGGTGGTAGAACTTTGCTCATGACAGGGTACTGGCAAGTGCTCTACCTGGCTATCCTCAGAGCCCATCTTAGTTCAGAATACAATGGTACCTCACTTAAAGAGCATAATGCATTCCTCTTTAAGCAAAACACCATTGTAAGCGACTAAATGTGACTTCTGGCAGGGTGGATTGTGAACCCCGATTTAGTTGTTAAGCAAGTTCTTGGTTGGTTTTAGTTGTTAAGCGAGGCGACCATTCAGAGAAAATCCTGCTCTTTAAGTGAGTTAGTCTCAAAGCGAGGCGCTCTTTATGCGAGGTTTTACTGTATTTATTATCATAGTAAACTCAGTCAAGGAACCTGCATGTCAAGACAGATGCTGTTGCGATGGCTACCAGATGTGGGTGTGGCTGGCCGCAAGGAAGACACGCGAGACAATCGTGCGGTGAAGTCCAGCCCCGATCAGGGTCGGGTGGTACGTATTTATTACCCTGCCTTGGGGTGATGCGCACGTAGGATGCGTGTGACCCCCTAATACAGAAAGCTTGCATACGTGGCATTTTCCGGTGGTCAAGACGATACCTGCTTTTGGACATTGCCCTGCAGTTAATAGACAACCCATAACTAATTAAGGTCTGGGCTGGTAAAACCCATTGTTCTTGCCCTATCTCGGAGCCTTATGTGTATTGACTCTGGGTGCCTAGCTTGTCCTGCTGTCTGGCGCGGCTTATTTGCCCAACTTAATCTGTAGCCAGAAGCGGAGGATTGTGTATTTCCATTAGAGTCATCATCTTTGTTTTTTGCCCCGTTTCTATCGTAGCCATCAGCCAAGGCTTTCTGATTCACCCCCCAAACTAACTAACTAGCCCGCACCCCAATTGCCTTTCCTGCCAAGTCCGGTTGATCCCTGGATCTGTTGAAGGCCGAGCGAACCCCTGGGGAAAGGTTTGGCCAATTATTCCCACGGGCAACCCACAAGATGCAAAGCAGCTCCCAAAGAAGTCACTGGTAAAATGCTTATCTCGGCATAGTTCCACTGCAGTCAAAAACAGTATGTCACTCCCAGATGGTTTCCATTATTTCCTTGTGCTAGAGATCTTGCTTTAGTTAGGTTTACAAACTATTTACAACAGTCCTCCCAGATGCACAGGTGCAAAAAAAAAAAAAAATGCAGCTCACGGTATTGTGTTAGAAATGTAACTTTGTCAGTCCTCATTTACTGAGCTTGATTTATGTGATAGTGTAAACAAATCATTCTTGACAAATTCTATATAGAAAATGGGGCAAGCTGATTTCAGAGTCAAGCATATGAATAATGGCAACAAGAACTGTGATTTCATTCGTAAAACTCTGTTGCAATAAGAGAAGAACCACCCTTTAACTCCCCCTGTTATTTGTAGCACGAGTCATGATGCATGAAGATTTTTATTTTTGGAAAGAGCTTGAATTTTCATTTTCTTCTTCTTGCTCAGCCCTATAACTGAATGCTCAGGGAAGTAACACAAGAATTCTCTAGAGATCTTTTGTACAAATACACAGTGGAGATCAACAAGAAATCCACTGACTGAACAAACCATTCTGCGTGTCTTTTCTAACTCCTCTTACAGCAGAGCACGGTGTGCCAGATAAAAGAATAGCATGTGGGTTTCAGAGGAGAATTGTTTCTGTGTTAGCAAAGAATTACTGGAACTGTGACTGAATGAAAAGAAAGAAAATAAAAAAGGTGTATATAGCCAAGGTGTATATTTCATGTGTGTTCATTCATAAATTCATTCCATTCATGTCTGCAATTATCTGATTTCTAAAAAAAGTATTTACATTAAAATTTGTATACAATAAAACCTCGTATAACAAAAATAATTCATTCCATGAGGTTTTTTGCTATGCGATTTCTTTCGTTATATGATTTCCCCCCATACTAATGAAAATCCCTGTGGAAAAAAACGTATAACAAAAAAATCCGTTAAGTGATTTTTTCCATTGAAATCTTCGTTATACCATAGAGGCACTGCATTGCATAGCAAAAAAAATTCCCCATAGGTTGCGCTATTTTTGCATAGTGAATATTTCTTATGCAAGGAGCCATTTTTTTCCCAAAATCTTTTCATTGTGCGTTTTTTTTTTTTTTTTGCTATAGGGGACATTCTTTATACAAAGTTCCACTGTATCTTCATATCTGTACTTGCATAATTGTAAGAATGTTTTCATTCAAATATTTCTAAATGTGTTTTATTTAAAAAAAGTCATTCTTACGTGCATTTTGGTATATGTTTCAAGGCAAGAATTGCATCACTATTTGTACAACTGCAGCATCTGAAAGATATGTGTTTCAATCTTCATCTAAATTCAGGGAGTAAAGATAAGGTTATTTTAAACATGGACAGAATGAAATCATTACATATCTTTACCCATAACAACTGGGGATGAGGATAGGCACTCCCATACATACCACAAGACATGATCAAACAGATGCACCGCCAGGTTGACATCTGCAATGGCTTAATCGATGCGTGCCCTATACCCCAAACTACCATTCCGTGCTTGTGCTACTATGTGAGAAAGACAAGGAGGAGGAAGGTTTTCAAGCTCTCAAACACCCCACCCTCCATCCGTGCTGTCTGCTCAAAGAGGACCTGAAACAGGGGGCACTCCCTATGCCCAGCCCATTTCTGCCTGCACCCAAGCCCGAGGATGCCCCGAGCCAGGGATCTCAGCCTGAGCCTGGGCCAAGTCTGTTTTCCCCAGCAGCTGACCTGTCAGATCAGGATTCTGGCTCTGACAATGATCAGCCTTCAGTCAGGGAGAGGTCCAGGAAACAGCTGCACCTGAGACGCAGGCAGGCTAGAGCAAAGCAGCAAAGAAAGCTCCCAGCTGATACCGATTAACTGGGAGGCTTATAAGCAAGCTTCTTGCAGTCTGCTAGCGTCGGTACAACTCTTGTATGAAGACTGATGTCCCATTTGACTCCAGACTGCCTGCCTAGATCCTGACCTGCATGCCATTACACTGACTTCTCTGCCAACCCTGACGATGCCCCTGGACACCCTTTGGATTAGACTACTGACTCAGATACCGGTAAACAGACCTCGGCTTGCCTTTTGGACTTTGATATCTGTACTATCTTTGAACAAGACTCTCTGTGTAGTGGCACTGTGCGGTGACTGTGCCCACCCAGGTGGGTCAGCACACCACCTCTGCCTGGTCAGCATTTACAATTACTTGGCTGGGCAGCTGCCATGCGCTCTGTACCATTGCAGTGGACATGAAGGCCACCTCTAGATAGCAAAGGGGTCATTTTACTCCCCCAGAGCCAGGAAGCTGGGCTGGCCAAGCCCATGTGGCAGCATGAGCAGTAGCGGTGGATCTACCCATGCCTTCTCTCTGTGATCCAACATGTCTATGTGAAGAGAACTCCTAGCAAGTTGTAGAAACTGTCCAACTTCTCCCAGCACTTGATAGCCACCCAGAATAGCCCTTCCACAATAAGAAAAGTAGAAGCCCCAAGAGCCACAAAAATAAGTCACATTGAGATTAAAAAAAAGCCTCCGAGGGATTCAGTTCAGACTTTGCATCATTCAAGCAGCCAAAAAACATCAACACACACAACCTTACAATTTCAACCGTTATATAAGTGGAGCACATCCCAAGTTTTTTGATGATGTAGTCAAACTTTAATAAAACTGCTATATTCTGTTAATATAAGTTTCAAAATTTCCAATAAATGTAATGAAAATCTTTTTCCGTCCTCTCTCTGCCCTACTCCTCATAGCTCCATAAAATCCAAAGAAAAGTGATTCTTTAGCTCTCTAGAACACAACTTTGGGCTACAAGGAGCATTAGTGGCGAGGAAAGAGCAGCTCTCCAGGACATAACTTCAGCACTGAACTTACTATAGCTCATTATTTTGGGTACACACAAAGAGCCTCCTCAAAGATTGTGGTATTTTTCAACCACAATGGGGTGTACCCTGCTAATGGCCACTTTGTGTTGCCAGCTAACCTTTCTCACACAAGGTCAAGCGAAAGGAACTGCAGAATGAACTCACCAAAAGGTGCCTTCATTTTGGTAGTGTCACGTCTGGCCTAGACATGGAAGAAGAAGCAGTTCACTGTTTTACTTGTTTCAGTAGCTTGTTACATAGATTATGTCTCTCATACACATTTATGAAATTGTTTTATACCTAGTTTTGAAAGGCAGCCGTGTTAGTCTGTGTTTCAAGCATATCAGACAGCAAACAAAACAAAAAGAGAAAAAAAACGTTGTGACACTTTAAAGCAGGGTTTCCCAACCTTTTCAAGCCAGGGGCCAGGTCATGCTCTCTCAGCTTCGAGGGCCAGACAGCCATTTTGCCCTGTCTGCACAATGGGAGTGGCCTTTTTATCCCAACAGCTTCAAAGGGGCAGCCATTTTGTTTCCTAAATGCCCTTGGAGGGGTGGGGGGCACATGCAATGGTGCTGTGGGCCAGATCTGGCCCGTGGGCCTTAGGTTGGGAACCCTTACTTTAAAGCTGACAAAGTGGACTTGATCCACAAAAGCCAACATTAAAATACAGCAGTTAGTCTTTAAAGTGTCACAATGGTTTTTCGTCTTTTGTTTACTCTCTGATATGTTTTATACCTCTTCCCTTGACTCATCTCACCCACTGCATTTCCGTTTTGTTTACACCAAAAACTTGCACAAATTAGATCAGAGCCTACAATATGCAATAAGAAACCACAGCACAAACAAATGTTATGTAGCAGCAATGCAAGCGCGGCGCCAAAATGGCCGCCGCGCCCTTTGCGGGCCCCCCCCACAGGACAGAGAATCCGGGTAGTTAGGGGCGTGGCCAGCTCCCTTATAAAAGGGGTGGCCACGAGGCAGCCAAGCTGCCATTTTACCTCAGCGACGGAGCGGAGAAGTTTTTTCCCCTGCGTCTCCGTCGCTCGTTAGCTTACCGGGAAGCCTTTTGGTAGCGGTTCTGCCTTTCCGGCTTCCCTTTTTGCTCCGGTGGAGATGCCTTCGAAGAAGAAGGCAGCTTCGAGCTCAGCTCGCGTTGTTAGGAGGCGCAACCCAGGTCGGAGGACCGCGGTGCCGCCTCCTCTGCAGCCACCTTTGCCAGCCCCGGCCGGGGCCGGCGGAATGGGGTCTATTGCCCCTTGGCCCGGGGTGGGTGATCAGAGTGCAGGCGCGGAAGGGGTTCCGGCCCGCGGCCCACGAGCGGTGGACACCGCTCCTGCTCCTGCCCACTCTGTCGGGCCTACTCCTCTTGGGCTGCAGCCTCTCCCGGGGCCCTCTAGCCTTGGGGGGTGGTGCGGCCCCCTGCCTTGGCAGGTTTCTCCACCAACCCTGCCGGGATTCGGTGCTGGCCAATGGCCATATGTGGGTCCCGGGGTACAGGGACCTGTACCCATGCCTGGGCCAGGCGGGCCGGCCAGCCCTTTGCCCATGGTCAACGTGGACACCTTGCTGGCCCGCATTGCGGCCCTGGAGGCCAACTGGCTCCCCGCTTATTTAATATACATGGCGGTATATCTTAGGGCGCGGCCGGATTTAGCTATTCCCATGGTCCAATATTTGGACAACATATATAGGGCGATGGTCGATTTCCCGGGCCCCTCATGGCTAGCATATGACGAGGAATTCCGTATGAGGATTCCCCTTCACCCCGAGATGAGATGGGATGAGCCGTGCCAGAGGCTTTGGCTTTTGTATATGACACCCACACGCCCTGCCCCGGGGGATAGATACCATTGCGGACATGCGGTCCAGCGAGCGGCTCCAGCGCAGGTTACCCGCCAGGCGGCGGGGCAGGGGGTTCCAGCCCGCCTGCGGTGCTGGACTTTCTCGTCAATTGGTTCCTGCAATCGAAAGAACTGCAGGTATAAGCATGAGTGTCCCACATGCTCTGGCCCCCACGCAGCCTCTGCTTGCCCCAAGCCTGGGGGGGCGCGAGGCAGAGGGAAGGGTGGACAGTGGGCTGGCAAGGATGCCACGGATGGAGCTAGTTCTCCAAAAGGCCCCCTCCCCAATTAAGGTGGACATGCTGGAGCGCTGGCTCGCATCGTACCCGAAGGGGGAGGCAGGGAGTATATCTTCAAGGTTTTAAGCAGGGATTTCGTATCCCTTTTGTGGGTGATAGGTCCCCGCAGGATGCTCCCAACCTTTTATCCCTTAGAGGAAGGGAGGAGGTGGCTGCGGCCAGCATTCAAAAGGAGTTAGTCGCGGGCAGGGTCGCTGGACCTTTCCCCGTACCCCCGTTTCTCAATCTTAAGGTCTCGCCACTGGGTTTGGTCCCCAAAAAGTCCCTAGGTGAGTTTCGCCTTATTCATCATTTGTCCTACCCAGCCGGCCGGTCGGTCAATGATGCTATCCCTGATGACCTTTGTTCAGTCAGGTATACATCGTTTGACCATGCGTTGCGCATGGCGTGCTCGTGTGGCCCGGGTGCCCTGCTGGCCAAGTGTGACATTAAGTCAGCTTTTCGCCTCTTGCCAGTGCACCCGGGCGACTTTGAGTTGCTGGGTTTTAAATTTAAGGGGGAATATTATTTGGATAAGGCCATGCCTTTTGGCTGCTCCATATCATGCTCGGCTTTCGAGCGTTTTAGTACCTTCCTAGAGTGGGCTTTCGCCCGCAGGTCAGGGTCCCGGTCTGTAGCCCATTACCTGGATGACTTTTTATTCGGGGGTGAACGGGGCTGGGACACGTGCGCACGTCTCCTCAACACATTTCAGACGCTAATGGAGGAACTTGGTGTCCCTTTAGCGCCCGAAATAGACCGTGGGCCCATCGACCAAGCTAGTATTCCTGGGGGTTGAGATTGACACAGTAGTGCAGGCTCCTAGGTTGCCGGGTGATAAGGTGTCCAGGATCGTGGCCCTTATCTCGGAATTGCTGGCCAAGCGTAAGGCATCACTGAGAGAACTTCAGGTGCTACATGGGCACCTTAATTTTGCTTGCAGGGTGGTCGCACCGGGCAGGGCTTTTGCCCGGCGCTTATGCGACGCCATGGCAGGGTTATCCAGGCCCCACCACAGAGTCAGGCTCACCCGGGGTATCAGGGCAGACATGTTCGTCTGGTTGCAATTCCTGAGGGAGTTTAATGGGGTCTCATTTTGGAGGTCTGACCTCCTGGCGTCCCCCAATTTCCAGATCCAGTCTGATGCCTCAGGATCCCTGGGTTATGGGATGTACTTCAATGTGAAGTGGGGCCTGTGGTGGGTGGCCACCGGCATGGGCAGGCACAGGTCGCCTGCGGGATCTCACATACCTGGAATTTTCCCCATTCTGGGGGCTTTGATGCTATGGGGCGAACTGTGGGCTAATTCGGTGGTGCATTTCTGGTGTGACAATGCTGCTGTTGCCCACATTGTCAGTGCACAGACTTCCAAATCGCCCAGGGTCATGGACCTAGTGCGCCATTTTGTGCTGCGCTGCCTGCGCCTCAACGTTTTGTTCAGGGCCAGGCATGTACCAGGGATTAATAATGATATTGCTGACGCTTTGTCCCGCCTGCAGATCTCCCGGTTCCGCGCCTTGGCCCCGGATGCGGAGGAATTTCCCTCGCCACTCCCGGACGAGATGTGGACTATTGGCAAGGAGAGGTGAACCGGGCGATTGGCCTGTCACTAGCGCCACGCACGCGTAAGGCGTATCAACAAGCATTCAATTCTTACAGGGCATTTGCTACTCAATTTCTTTTGCCAGAGACCTGGCCTATCCCGGTGGACCATGTTCTGCGGTTCATGGTTCACCTCCATGCACAGGGCCTTGCACCTCGCACCATAGCATCCAAGCTCTCGGCGTTGGCTTTTGTGGCCAAAGTGGGAGGTCATGTGGATACCACCTCTGACTTCCGTGTGCGACATGTTTTGGAGGGGTGGGTGCGCGAGCGCGGGCGTTGCCCGGATGACCGGCACCCTATTTCCCCAGGGGTTCTTACCCAGTTGGCCCGGGGCTGGCCAGGCCTCTGTTTTGATCATTATGAGGCAGCCCTTTTTCACGCAGCCACAACGGTGGCATTTTTTGGAGCGCTCCGCGTCAGCGAACTCGAGATGCTGTCTAAGGCGGATGCAAGTGGTAGGGCACTGGAACTCGAAGATGTCTACGTAGCCAAAGACTGGGCCCAGTTGAGGATACGCTCCTCTAAAACAGATCAGCATGGCGTAGGCAGTGGTGTAAGGCTGCTACGTTGTTCTTTGGCAGACATCTGTCCGGTTGGTGCCCTACAGGAATTCCTGGCACTGCGTGGCGTGCACCACGGCCCGTTTTTCTGTCACCAAGATGGGTCTCCCCTTACTAAATT
Organism: Bradypodion pumilum; assembly: GCA_035047305.1. Taxonomy (NCBI): domain Eukaryota; kingdom Metazoa; phylum Chordata; class Lepidosauria; order Squamata; family Chamaeleonidae; genus Bradypodion; species Bradypodion pumilum. The sequence goes on along the minus strand of JAWDJD010000011.1, from coordinate 7,400,120 downwards.
TCAGTTTTGGAAGGTGACAGCCAGAGCCCTCACCAGGGTGGGCCTACCAGGTGCCCGTTATGGCACACATTCGTTCCGGATTGGTGCAGCCTCTACAGCAGCTGCTTTTGGGTACTCTGGGGCTGACATACGCAGCATGGGGAGGTGGGGCTCGCAATGTTTTCAGTTTTATGTGCGCCCACTCCCGCCATGAGTACCAATCCAGTCACCTTACCGCCTTTTTTCTCAATTTTCTTACAGACCCTGGGTGTCGTTTTACACCGGTGACAGTATGGCTGGTGGGCCACAGCTATGTGCACAGGGCAGTGCGTTACGCTGCGGCGACAGAATGGGGACCCCGACTGGGACTGGGTGACCACGCCAGTCTCGCATGGCATGGTAAGCCTGGGATGTTATGGCGGGAGCTGCGGCCTTTCCTTTTTTCTGGCCTGGGTGCTGACCCGCCTGACATTCTAATCATCCACCTGGGGGGCAATGATTTGGGCCAGGTCACCGGCTTATCGCTTAAGCATGCGATTTGCGAGGACCTCGCCCACTTGCATTATGTCTGGCCTGCCACAACCCTGGTTTGGTCGGACATTGTCCCGCGCCATTCTTACAGAGGGGGCGTTAACCTCCTGGCCCTTGACCGCGCTAGGCGCGCGGTCAATAAGGCAATGGCGCGGTTTCTTGCCAACGGGGCTTGGGGACGGGTTAGTCATCACCCCGATATTAGTCTACAAAATTATGACTTGTATGCAGGGGATGGGGTCCATCTGTCGCGAGGAGGTATGGACCTCCTGTTGGGTGATTGGCGAGCAGGCCTGTTGACCGAGCTGACGGTCTGGGGGGGGGGCGTCAGGTCTTCTTTGAAGCCCCTCCGTGTGGCGGGTAGCACTGGTAAGGTAAACAGTATGACCCACAAGTATCCGGCAGGTTCGCAATTGACTGGACAACACTAGACAGGAATAAATTAGTTAAACGTTGTCCGGTCAACGACGAACCAGGCGATGGGGTGATGACGATTGCTAACCAGCATGCATCACCCCTGTGATTTCACGGATACGCGTCAGAGGGTGGGGTCATAAGTTAGTTATTGACTACGGTCAACAATTTGTTTGTTGTCAACAAACAAATTGATACAAATTGATACATTGTAACCAATTGCCGTTGGCAATTTTGGGGTGGTACCTTACCAGTGTTACTTCGGCCTGCTTGCCTTAGGAATTACGATTGGTCGTTTTACCAATGCAAATTTATAATTCGGACTAGGGCATTGAATCAATAAATGTGGCCCTATGCTGTTATCCACTTTCAATGTTGTCTGTGTCCGTTATTGGGGGGGTGCGCCTGCAATATGTAATGTGGTAACTTCATGAGACTTCCATAAATAAGCATGCAGGGTCAGATATAGCCAATTAAACATTATGCCGGGGAAGATCACATAATTGACTATTGAGGGCATTGTTGTGCAAGACAAGCCACTATGGAAAATTTTAAAAGCTGTTAAGGAGAGTATTCAAAATAATATTAAAAAAACAAATTGTTCCTAACTGTTTAATTACAATTTTATGCATTTCAACTTATAAACAATTCTTACATCATTTTTAATATAAATTCAGTAAATAAGGCAGAACGTTTTTTTCTCCCCAAGAGAAAGCTATGGAAGCCAAACAATAAAATCAAAAGATACAATAAAACTTGTGTTCTGCCCAGCTAATTCTTCTTAAAATAGAGAAAGTTGAATCATTAAGTTATTTCAATAGACTCTTGCAGAGGTCTTTGGGGTCAGCTTTACTAATCCCTTTGCCTTGCTTTCAGCCTGTTATTCAAGAGACACAAGACACGTAAAAGACAGATTGGAAGGCCAACATATGTAACAACTTGTGAATCAAAACAAGTAAGCTCATTTAATAAAAAAAGAAAATTTTACAGAAAGGAGACAAAAATTCAGTTGATGAAGAAAACTTTGACTCTTTGCAATCTCTTTTAAAATTTAAAAATTCCTTCTTCCTCCAACATTTGATCTGGTTTCATTTAAATCCAAGTGAGCCACTCAAAATACACTTCTTTTTCTAATATTTAGTATATGTCTCCTACTTGCATCACATAGACCTTTCTGCTTCTCACCATAACAAAAAAGGATGCTTTCTGTTGGTGCAAATAGTCACCTTTGTATTAATCTCTCAGAGATTTCTAAGGTCAACGTGAAATAAGGAAACAGAGCATTAAATTTGTAAAATCGATAGCATGTACATAAATTGACATTCATTACTATACAGCAATTTCCAGTTTCTCCTTGATTGATTAAAGCCAGGGGTTGAAAATAAGTGCTTTCCCCCCCGCCTAGAGAAATTCCCAATTGTCCATGCTGTGAACCTTCCATTATGAGACATGAGACAGCGGTAGCAGCCCATGGTTCATTTCACGCCGCAACAAAATAGACTTGTCATTCCGCAATCGAAAGTAAGAAAGCTGATGGAAGAGCAATGTGTCAAAAACTTGTCAAATAGGCTTGTGCTCAATGACAACAGAGAACAAGAAAGCTGTGGCTTGAAGTTTACATCAGCCAGTATTTGCACCCGAGCAATAATATATTTTAAAAATATCCCTACTTTTTGTTACTTACTGTTCCAATGTGCTATTGAACAACTGCACGCATTTTCTCATCCTAATTAATCCTGATTCCCACATTCATAGAAGATCCACATGTGCAATGCAGTCAAAATGAGACAATTTAGAAAAATCAAAGGAGCATAAACATTTAACAAAACAGCAGTTTAAACTAAAAAAATATATTTTTAAAAAGTAATCATTTGTAACCTTGATATTTCTTTTTTTCTGTCATAAAACACACATAAATAGCCAAAAGAAAGAATGTGAGGAAACAGTCTTACTACAAAAATTGTGTCAAAGTGAAACACAATTACCCAGGCTGTTCAAAAAATAAATAAATAGCCAAATTCACATGATTATCTGTGGGTCCAGGCTGGCACCATCATTTTGTTGGCATGGTTAAGACAGCCAAAAATTTCAGGGTAGTGTAAGGGACAACACACTCACGTTATCCCACTATCATAGGATTTGTTCCATCTTCCAGAGACTCTGTACCCAGTCAGGAAGCCCACAACACCTTTGTGCTTCTTCAGAGTATCTGTGGCCCTGCTCCAGGCTCATACCTGTCAAGTTGCTGGTGTCCAAATATGGGAAGGTTTCCAGGCGCTGGCATTGGTGCATGCATGCCACTGCCTCTGACATCAGACACAATGACGTGCATGCGCAGTAACCCCTGCGTGCATGCGAAGCAACCTGTCCATGCATGGACAGCAACCTCTGTGTGCATGCGCAGAAACCCCTTTATCCAGGAAAGGGGTTACTGCACATGCATGCCTATCAGAGGCAGTGGCGCGCATGCGCAGTAACCCCTTTCCTGGCCATTCAAATACAGGATGACGGCAGGAAAGAGTGTGACGAAGTCAGGAATTACGGGAAATCCTGGCCAAAACGGGATACTTAACAGGTATGTTCAGGCTAGAGAAATCTATGATAGGTTTCAATCACTGACTGTTTACACTTACAAACAAGCCAGATCAGGTAGGGCATGCAGTGTGAATTAGCAAACTGTGATGTTGCAATGGCTCCCAGGTGTTGGAGTGGCTGGCCGCAAGGAAGACACACGAGACAATCGTGCGGTGAAGTCCAGCCCCGATCTGGGATGGGTGGCACATATTTAATACTCTGCCTTGGGGTGATGCACACCTAGGATGCGTGTGACCCCCTAATACAGAAGGCTTGCATACGTGGTGTTTTCCGGGGGTCTAGCTACAATGCCAGCTCTTGGAAGTTACCCTGGGGTTAATGGACAACTCACACCTAATTACCTTGGGCTGGCGAAACCCATTGTTCCTGCCCTAATCTCGGAGTCGATGTGTATTGACTCTGAGTACTTAGCTTGTTCTGCTGTCTGGTGCGGCTTGTTTGCCCAACTTAATCTGCAGCCAGAAGTGGAGGATTGTGTATTTCCATTAGAGTCATCATCTTTGGTTTTTCCCCTGTTTCTATCGCAGGCATCAGCCAAAGCTTTATGATTTGCCCCCCAAACTATCTAACTAGCCCATACCCCAATTCCCTTTCCAGCAAAGTCTGGTTGGTCCCCGGATCTGTTGAAGGCTGGGCGAACCCCTTGGGAAAGGTTTGGCCAATTATTCATGCGGGCAACCCACACTGTAGCATTGCCAATAAGGGAAATCAAGGAATTAAAGGAATGGGAAAACCTACCACCAGCTTAAGCACTATGTAATATATACACATTCATTTAGACTGCAACTAACATGGAATAGTTGTGTTAATTTAGACAATGAAATTGTTAGGGAAAAGCAGTTTTGTATTTTCTTCACCTTATATTTTCTCATGGGACGAATGAAGATTTACTTCATCATAAGTAACGGCCTGGGGCAGAAAAGCACATAGATCAACAGCAATCACTTTGCTACAGATTCAGAGATGTCCGAATATCTGAGGAGTGATCCAGTATTTGTTTGCAAATCATAATAAACCGAGTACAGTGATTTTAATCTGTTCTGGGGGGCGTTGTGGTATGAAACAATAGCTATACGATACATGCATCGTATAGTGATTTTCCCTATGGGATGCATTGTACAATGACTTTTTTTTTGCTAAGTGGTTTTTCCTATTGAAAAATTATTGTACAATTTTTTCTATAGGGAAAATTGTTATGTGGGACACCATTACCCCCAAAACCTAATTGTTATGCGATTTCATTGCTATACGGGCTGATTGTTGTATGAGGTTCCACTGTATTGTGATTATAAATAGCTAGTGGATCTTGATCTTACAACATGTCCCATCAAGTGTAACCTAGTTTTCATTGCTTATACAACTGCCTAGTTTCCTTCCAAACTGACCTTTTCTTACACATCAGATCTTAGTACAGTGGAACCTCAGTTAACAAACAGTTTGGTTAACGTAATATTCCGTTAGTGAAAGGAAATCCAGAGAAAATAGTGGCTCAGTTAACAGATATATTTCACATAATGAATTTTTTTTTTTGGCTGCTTTGGCACCCCCTGCTGCTTTTCATGCTGGTAGGAGGGTATTCGGAGCATTTCTGCTCCATTTCTGGACTTTTCTGGTCACATTTTAAGTGTGTTTTGGCAGCTTAAAAGCAGTATTCGGCACTTCCAGAGTGGTTAGGGAACTAACAGCTGACTGTCAGGTCATTACCAGAGCTGGCCACTAGAGGGCAGAAAGTGCCCTTTCCCATAGGAATGCATTGAAAACCAATTTCCTCTGTTCCAAAGGTCAGAAAAAAGCCACCCCCCATTTTTTTCTGTTCAAAACTTTTCATAAAGTGCACTTTGGAATTTTTCACCACTTTATAAAGAGTTTTGAACAGAAAAAAATAAAAAAAAATTTTTTTGCTTTTTTTCTGGTGTCCGGAACGGATTAATTGGTTTTCAATGCATTCCTATGGGAAACCACAATTCGGTTAAAGTAATTTTTGCTGTAAGAAACATCCCATGGAATGGTTGATAAGAACTAGTTCCCATATAATCCTGATTACCTATTTTATATTGTAAGCAATGTAAGAAAGGAGAGGTTGAAGGCTCTAAAACTGTGGTTCCCAACCACAGGGGGCAATTTGACTTTGGAGGAAGCAATTTGAGAATGATTTATTAACAGTGAATGGCCTTTTAGGCTTCCTCCATAGGAGTTCATTTTTTGAATAATAAGAATTATATGTCATAGGATGGGGTGAGAGGGGGTGTGAATCAGGATTTTAGAGATGCTTAAGTGGGGCATGGCCAAAAAGAGATAGGGAACCTCTGGCCTACAAGAATATTATTGATCAGCTTTTATTTGCAGTCTATTTCAGAGCTCACTCTGCTTACCAATAGACCACACATACAAATATTTAAGTACATAAATAATTAAACAAAAATAAATCAAAAACCAGCTTAAGATAAAGGATTTCAATACTCTGGTCTAAAAATTCTTGCTCTCGGTGTTGTAAGTTTGACAGCTATGAACATGGTTAGCAACATGCCAAATATGCAGAAAAGGAATTTGGCATACTTGTTCAAAGTAAGTGCTCACTTGCTGCCACCATATCTTATGTACACTAAATAAACAATTTCAGTTACATTGTTCTACTTATTAATACTTAACCAAAATGAAATGATAATACAGCTGTATATCTATTGGGAGTCAAGGAGCCACATATAAGTATATTAATTTTAACAACAAATATATTGCCCTTCACACTACAACAATACCAAGGAAATTGGAGACATAGAAAAAGCTTAAACAAGTTGCATTAAAGAAAATTGTTATATGACAACCTTTATTATTAAACACAGATTTCCCAGTAGTCAATGTTATATTTATCACTGGTAGGCAGTAGTTTGAGTGTGTTATTGCTTTGCAGAGTGGCTCTGCTCTCCAGTTTTAAAATTAGTCAGTAATCATATTTGGAGTAAAATGTTTGCTGCTTTTAAGCAATTTGCTAATTGAATTTAGCTGTTGTTTAAAAGAATTTCTACCTATCAACTTTCCATGTTCACCTTTTATTCTATGGAACAAATTCCTACCACTGTGATTCACCCAGAAATAGAGTTGCCATAATTCTCTCCCACAAAACCGGGACAGAAGTATACTTGACAAAAATGGGTGGGTTGTTTACAAAATAGCCTTTTTACAAACAAACATAGTATAATGACAGCTATAAAACACTTTCACATTAAATATATCCATACACACACTTATCGGGCAGTGGTGTGAGGTGAGGACATTAAGATTTGTCTGCATGTATACTCCAACTCCAATGTGGCAGGAAATCGCTCATTTGATGGTGAGAGTTTGATTTTATTTTAATGTTGTGTTATAATACACAATCAGTAAGTTTTAAAAATCTGTGACTTTAACATGATTTTTATTGAATGGGCCGGGACAATTTTTCCAACCTTGAAACCGGGACAATCCCGGTTTTCCAGGACATATGGCAACCCTACCCAGAGACACTTCTTCTTCTTGTTCTGCCATATCTGAATCTGAATATTGGCGATCCTCGTGGTGATCAGCCATGAAGACTCCTGAGAAAATAGTGCAGTGGCCTTTCATCTGTGTTCCACATCACAGCATGAAACCCATCCAACTGATCCAGCTCCGTGAGCCACTTTCTGGTCCTGAGCCCTTTTGGCACACAAAGTCCTCATCGGCCCCAGGCCAGTGTTGATGAAGCTGCTGCCCTCCATCAAGATGGATTCAAGTGGGATTTAATTCAGGAATTTGAACAGTGATTATGCAAAGTACATTAAGATTCAGAGTTTTTAATTGGAGTCTGTGCCATTCTGGGTTGGATGATAGATGATAGAGTAAATAAACATGAGGGAGGGGTTTTTCTATCATTTAATTTAAAAAAAATATACTTTCCTTCTGGAGCTGCACTTTTTAAAATAAACAAGATACATTGATGGTATTATATATATTATGCATTACTGAATGATAGCTGCAGGAAAAGATGAGGAAGGTGTGTGTCAATAAGGAGACAAACTGGTGGGAACCAAAGACCAGTGTGGAGGAAAAACATGAAACAATATAGAGGAAAGGATCACTCAAACAAGAGATAAAATAGGTCTCACTAAAATTGAGAGCTTTTAAAACATGAACCAGACGACTCCAAATTCCCTCATGTGGACGGAGCCTGAGTTTTATCCATGAATTATGTCATCCCAATGTGTTCCCTACATGCTTTGATACAATAATACCATATCATATATTTTTGTCTGGCCATGTTATCCTGCTATGGTAATAGAGTAGACTGTACTGCCAGTTCTCAATGCTGAGTGCCAGGTGGCAGTTAACTAACCTGACAACCCTGAGGACTAACATGTGCCAAAGTCCACAGGGAAGGGTGATGGTCCCCAAATGGATTAAATCCCACTTGAATCCATCTTGATGGAGGGCAGCAGCTTCATCAACATTGGCCTGGGGCCAGTGCCGGATTAAGCCAGCGCGAGGCCTGTAGCAAATTGTGTCAAGAGGCCCTTGCTTAGATTTAAGATTTAGACTCTGCCACTGTTGTGTCCAAGTATTATTTATGAAAACTGTGTTTTGCTCTGTTTAAAATCAAGCCGCGCCAAGTGGCAAAACCAGGAAGCGCACCTTTTCAGTAGGCGCCAAATTCAAAGAGCTGTCTTAAACAATGCTGATTCGTCACTTCATATTTTGCCGCCTTCCGGAGGTCCCCGAAATGTATCCACTTGTGTAACTGCCATTCTCACTGTATTTAAGAAAGCCACCTTGTACATAGTCCCTAGTCCAATTTCCTGAGCAGATAATAAATCACTTGTGTTTGACCCGATCCTGCTGGTCAGAGTACTTCTTAGCATCGGACTCAACAGCCACTCAACACAAATTCACACTACTATGGAGTAGCACGTAAGATGCGTGCACAGACAAGATGGCTCTGCCTACACGCACATCTTCCCTCTTTGGTGTGTATTGAATGAAGGTGGGAGGTAGTTTTATCAGTGTTTTTAGGAATTTTAAGGGTTTCTATAGTTTTAAACATTGGGGATTTTATGTACGCCGCCCAGTCCCATGTCGATTGGGGCGGCTATACAAATTGAATAAAATAAATAAATAAATAAATAGAATGCTCCAATGAGGTGTCAGTGAGACTCTACAAGTGAACATTTTTTGAATATCCACGCAAATCATGGAATATTTAAATTTGGATTTTCATTCTAACTGCGCGCAGGGGCCAGAGGGGCCAGAGACGCGAGGCCCGTAGCATTTGCTACTCTTGCTATATGGCTGATCCGGCACTGTCTGGGGCTGATGAGAACTTTGCGTGCCAAAAGGGCTCAAGACCAGAAAGTGACTTGCAGAAGTGGTACGGACGTCATGCTGTGATGTGAAAGGCAGATGACAGGTCACTGCATTATATTCTTAGGACAATCTTCATGGCTGATCACCATGAGGATCACCTATATTCAGATTCGAATACAGCAGAAGAAGAAATGTCATATATGCCTGACTCAAGTTATGCTTGCTATCAATTTTGCTTCCCTCCCCATGTCTTTCAGCAGGTAAAGGGCAGGTTATTACCACCTGGTCAAACTTTGCTTATTAGTATTTGAAAGCTAGGATAGTCAAATCAGTTTGAAAAAACATCAGCTATCTGGGTAATATATTTGACTTGCTATTCTGAGACATGCTTTCTGCATTATTGAAAGCTACTAATGGATAGCAAACATTTTACACATTGATGTGTTATACCAAAGATATTTTAATGATGTTATTGTACCAGCTTGTGCTTGCCATGCCTGGGAAATTATTTTGTTACAGAAGGGTGTCTCTTCTGTGAGTAGATGTTTTGATTTTTTAAAAAATAGATTAAATAAAGGGCAAAGGCAGAGAAACTTAAAATGTTCATACTTTTATCTTACATCCTTGTACACCATTTTGCAATCAGTGGCAATAGGGTAAATGATAAAGAATAAGATAATGCAACATCTTGTTTCTTTGGGCCTGTTCTTTTATTAATGATTTATCAATTCTCTGCCTTTTGGCTAAGATCAAGTGTAGTATTAATGATTTTTTTTTTGTAATCACCAAAAAAATTAAGGTGTTTTACTCCAACACAATGAAACAGACAATGTTTTCTCCCGTGGAGACAACAAAAAATACTAGACATTTTCTATTCTTTGCAGGTGCTGTCTGGATTGACTTAAGAGGATAGCCACTTAATACTGAAGCATCAGACAGCTTTCAATTCAAGATGCTATGTTTCTTACTCATGAGTGACTGCTTACCAACTGACTTGCAACTTTCCCCTATGACAGTGATGGCGAACCTTGGAACTCCAGCTGTTCTGGAACTTCAGTTCCCATAATCCCTGATCAGCAGGAGCTCTGACTTGGGCTCCTGGTAATTGAAGTCCAAGAACAGCTGGAGTGCCAAGGTTCGCCATCACAGTTCTATGACAATACTTCACAAATCTCTTGTTTTAACACAAAATGAAAAAAGTTTTGATGCAAAATATCAAGAAATTGAAAAGAGGTGTTCCAAAATTAAGAATAATACTAATTTAAGAATAATACTAATTGTTAAGTCAGTTCTGACTTATGGTAACTCTTTTCAGGATATCTTAGTTAGAAAATACTCATAAATGGTTTATCATTCCATGCTTCTGGGGACACCCAAGGCCACACAAGTTGGCTTTTCTCCTGGGATGCACAGTGGGAAATGAACACTCAACCTCTGACTCTACAGCCAGGTGCCTAACTCACTGAACTCAGTAAAGTCAGCCAAATTATTTAAAAATAACTCAATAAAATCACACAGGCTTGAGATCTTTGCTGCTGGATTAATGGGAAGCTTATGTGCTATGGTGCACAGCTAATGAAATCAAGGATTTTTAGTCAGAAAGGATCTATCAAACATGGCAGCTTATTCAATCTAGAAGACTGTGCTCATCGGGCAGCCAGTTTTCAGAAGAAAGTCATCATTATTACATTATTACATAAGAGGAAACGAGGAGGAGAACATTCAGTGGTACGATGGACAAAGTAGTATACAGTTGTAGTGAAAGGTTTCAACACCACACATGAAAGAAGATTATAGCCACCGCTGTGGCACCAATGAGAAGAACAACTTCTGAAATTCTTAGGAGGTTAAGCAGAGCAAAGTTGCTACTACTGCAATAATAACAACAACCTTTATTACAGTCACAGCCCAGTACAAGATAAGTTTCATAAGGAAATTATGTCTAGTACACAAGAACTGAGGCCTATGCTATGATAAATTATTTCATCTAAAACGTGTCAACCTATATTTGTTAATAAGGTTTGCAAGCATGCATTAATTTTATATAATATATGAGGACTAATGATGTGGTACTATTATGGAGGTTTCTCTCTATGGGTTTTTTTCTTCTGTGTTGGGGTGGGCTCTTCTTGTGCTCTGTTTGGTGACCAAACAATGGGAGAGATGCTGAGAAACTGCTTTCTCCAGAGGTCAAGAATATAGTACTAGTATTACATACTTAAAATAACTAGATTGCTTTTATTTGATTCTATGCCATTCCCACTAATGTAAGGAGGAGGAGAGCAGATGCCTTAGATAAAGAAGGTCAAAAAGGCCATTTTATTCCTTGCAAAGAACCTGTGACTGTGGTAGTTTGTGAACTTCCTCTTTCCAGACGAGGGAAACTTTCACACAGGAGAAATGTTGGCTTACAAACTTGTTCTTACTTAAATTTTGTGCTAAAATCCAGTCCTTTCCTGTTATTCTTTGGCCATTGGTATTCTGTGCATACTTAATTGAGAATAGGGAAGTAAAAGATATAAATCTTTGGTTTATTGTTGATGAGGACTGATTTTTATTAGATATAAATCCATTATAGTTACATAGAAATATACTGCATCTGACAGAGATTGTATTTATCCTTGCTATATCTACCCTTATGAGACACTATACTAATAATTTTTAGAATTGTAGCTTACAATATTCTTAGAGATTCTATGCAACATAATAATAATATTATATAATAGCAGGTTTTATACACATGATAGTTTACATATGTTAGCTTATATACTTAAACACAAAGAAGTTATATTATTCTTATGTGTAATTCCATTGACATTAACCTTTACTTCCTTATTTCTTTTATTCTTATGTTTTACTTAGTACACTTACATGATGGTAACCATGTTTATTCACTCACTCACTATTTAGTAGAATTTTATACCAGTAGCTTTAGAAACATTATAAAAGGATACTTTATATTTTATATACTCATACTCAGTATCATGAAGATAGAATATAAAGAAGTTGGTAAGTTGTTTTTCTAAAGAGAGTTACCCATCCCTCTACCCGAATCCACAAACCATCCATCAGCTTTGTCACGGCTTTATGACAGGAAAAAGGAAAAGGAGTAATACTCCAGATGCAACACTCATTTTCAAGGCTAGAGGACACTATCTCCCATCGCCAATCATAGGATAGTAAAGTTATCAAAACTTTTGTAACCTTTAGAACAAAATGAACATTAATTGCTTATTAGCTGACACTTTTTTGAGTTTAGGAGGAAGATTTGGGAGGGGGAAGGAGGCAGGGGGGGGGGAATGTATAAAACCTGTAACTTTTCTTTGTTCACTCTAGTTTGTAGATTGAATGGCAAATGCTTCCTTAATATTGATCAATAATCAAAAGCTCAGATTTGAAATAACTTTTTTCCTGGATTGCTTTCTAACTCAATTGGATCATGCGGGTTTGAAAACAACGGAGAAGTGCCATTGGCAATTGGCACATGAGCAAATGGTAGGTGAGTTAAATGGAACTCATCAAAGACATAAACTTTCTTCTAAGGATATTGGGCATAAGTTCATAGAAACTAAATTCTTTGTCTAGGCATAATTGGGTATAAGTGTCTAGAATCTAAATCTTCTGCATTCAAACTCGTTTGGGTATAAGTGTTTGAAAAATAATTAAAAATTGGAACACAATATTGTTAAAGTGGTTTAGTTTTGTATTGCCTCTGGTAAACGTTATAAAACAAAGGTTCATATAAAGTAGTCCCTGCTAGCAGTCTCTTATGTTCTTTTGTCTCTAGGGCTTGTAGGGATGTCTGTGATTAATACTGGCCATTTTTGCTGCTTTGTCTTTAGCAGTTTCAATACACAAAAGAAACTGGGAAAGGCATTACTGTATATACGTTTCTCTGCTAAAGAAAACTGACCATCCTTTTATCCTGGATGTTTCACTGACAGCAGGAGACAAAAGCCATTGATTTGTTCCACAAGGGTACTTATTTCAACTGTTTAGTAAATGAGTTGCCATTGTGTGTGATGCCTAAAACAAGTAGTGAAATATGTGCATGGAAAGAAATGAAACATTAGATTTCTTTTCTACTATCTTTGATAGTCAGCAGATATACAGCAAAAATAACTTTTACTGTTACTGGCCCTCAAGATGTTTGACACCAGGGTGAATAGTGTTTGGAGCAAAACTGGGAATCAACTGAAGATCATGAGCAATTAAATCTGCTTGTGGAATTGTGAGAGTCCCAAGCATGGACAGCCAATAGGTAACATGGAGACCAGAACAACCAGGTAACAGGTCAAATAGTAAAAATATCACAATGCAGAGTCCAAGTCCAAAATCAAGCCTGTGTGTGTGAGAGAGAGAGGATTAGCCCAGACAACAAAAGCATAGTCCAAGTAAGCCAGATGTCAAGTGACAGAGAGAATAAACAAAACAGAATACTTTCAGGGGCTGGAGCAGAGCAATAATCAGGTACAAGGTGCAAAGATACAGGTAAGGCACAACAACAGGGCAGGGGGTCTTCAAAAACAGGGACAAGGCCAAGGTGCAGGAGCCAAGCAATAGCAAGAACACCAAGGTTCAATATACTGAGGCAACTTTTGGGAGGAAGAGCAGGTACAGTACTTATATAGCGCTGACTCTCAGGGCCTCCAGACAAGATGAGGGTTCAATTCTGCAAGAACTTGAGCAACTGCTTCCAGAATGGGAGGCAAAACCTGCTAGAGTTAAGGCAACTGCTGCAAATCCTGACAGGACTGTTGGGGGTGAGAAGATGAACAATCTGTAAGAGAACCCTGTTTCCCTACTAAAATAAAGACAAGTTGTGGCTGCGATGAGAGTCTGGAGACCAAATTGGATATCTCCAGGTGGGTCTTCATATCTCAAAATACCCTAAAATGTTTCAGCACGGTAGCTTTCCGTTTGGTTATATGCCACCCCTGTCCCATCAGTAGGCCAGGAATCTATTTTTTTAATCTAATAACTAATGTCCAGTGCTTGTGCTTTCAAAAAGATACAGCATGTGATTGGAATAAAGCCATGATGACAAACCTTGGCAAGCCAGATGTTCTTGGACTTCAATTCCCCGAAGCCCAAGTACCCTGTGAATCAACATGAATGGATTTACTGTGATTCATGTGGCCCGGAAGCAAAATGCGCCCATACGGTTAAGGCTCTTCTGGGTTAACCCTTCCTCCATACGGGCGCGTTTTACTTCCGCTTCTTAGAGTGACGAGGGCAGCGTGGGCCGGATGAATCACAGTAAATCCATTTGTGTGGATTCACAGGGTGCTTGGGCTCCTGGGAATTGAAGTCCAAGAACATCTGGAGTGCCAAGGTTCGCCATCATGGGAATACAGTATCTGCATTCAAATTTCAGTTCTACAGTGACTGACTGGAGAATCCATACAGTAGCGGAATAAAAGCTGGAGATACCTGAATTCAAATCTCTGCTTGGTTACAGACCTACTGGGCAGCCTTAGCCAAATCATCTCATTTCCTCTCACTGTCATGAAGGGAAAATGGGGTAGCCTCTTAAAACCTGTCCTTGGGAGAAGAGTGGGATACAAAAGTGATAAATAAGCAAGCAGACAATAAATGTATTGCCTTGTTTAATAAACATAACTACCACCAATAGACAATAACTTGCAACAGGGCTTCCAGGGGAACTTAAAAAGATATAATAAAAAGTATTTACAAAAAAAAAATACTGAGTCATCACATCATATTAGATCTTCACTTGTAAAGTAATACCTCATACAAAGTCCACTTTGTACAACATCGAATTCATACAACATCGCCTAATTCCTTGAAAAAAGTTGCCTCATACAAAGTTGCAGGACTTCGTATGAGGCATTGGGGTTTTCCCCAGGTTGCATTGTGCTTGGGCAGTATAAAAGGCAGGACACATGTGTGCATTGCTCTTGTAGGTTTTGCACAAGGCAAAGAGTGTTTAGGAGTGGTTTTGAGCACAATTTTGGATTTTTTTGAATCATTTCGTCAGAATTTTTAGAAGCATTCCTGGGATTTTTGCAGCATTCTTCAGGTCCTTGGACAATTTGGGTTGTTTGACATGTTTTTGTAATGTATTTAGCCTTTAGACAATGATTTCTTACAGTTCTGTCCGTTTCCTTTTTGTTTCCTTGACTTTGCCCTGAAGTCTGTGCTGTTACAGTACAATGCATCTCTATGGAAATGACGTTGTACGAGGCATTGCAGCAAGGATTTGGATGTTGTATGAGGCATCGCGGCTAGGATTTTGCATGCTTCATACAAAGTCCAAATTCGTATAAAGTCCAAACTTGTGGAACCAAGTTTGGACGTTGTATGAGGTATCACTGTATTACTATATCATTGACCTATGAACTCCACCAGAGAAGGGTAAGAAAAATGTCACAGCAGAAAGGTAAGTAAAAGGTATTGGAAAATAAACTAGTTCAGCTTCACTTGCCCATTTAGAGGTATGAGCAGTATTACCCAATGCATTTTACTATCTACAACATGCATCCTGAAATCCTGATATATTCTGTGCAATAACTAATTAATATCAATATTCATAAGAAATATGCCATTGTTTTCAAGACATCTTAATGTGAAGACAATGAAACTAAAATATAGACATTAATATTGAAAAACATGGTTCAAAAGGCATCGTGCAATGTCTGGCACTGTTTACAAACAGAGGATGTACAGCAAGAACTAGACCAGGAGGAAATGGTCTGCAGAGCATCGCAGAACTTGCCTGGTAAGAACAAATTCTATAAGCAAACTACAAACATGCCGTAGAAAAACCAGAGCATGGTGCAAGATTTACAGTTCTGAACACCTTATACCAGGGGTTCCTAACCTAAGGCCCATGGGCCAGATCTGACCCACAGTGCTATTTCATGTGCCCCCCACCCCTCCAAGGGTATTTGAGAAACAAAATGGCTGTCCCTTTGAAGCTTTTGGGACAAAAATGACCATCCTCATCATGCAGGCAGGGCAAAATGGCCATCCGGCCCTCAAAGCTGACGATGAGTAGAAATTATTTATCTTCTAATTTCTATTCTGATATTTCAGCCATGTTTCCCAAGAGTAAAGAAAGGAGTCCCATTGTTCCTATGAGATTGGATCTCCTCCTCCATTTCTGGGATTTAAGTGATTGCTATCGCTACAGAATAGATGTTGAGTTGTGTGGAGATGATTGACACCTGACATAGTGATTGCTGTAGGCTGATTTCCCCCCCCTCCTTTCCCCCTTCCCCACAGCAAGCCAAGGCTTCTCTGCGTCCCAGTTCTCTCAAGAAGCTGCCTGCTGCCACCGCAGGCCCTGCAAATAAATCTCCGCCAATCTTAATGCAACTGCTCCATGCATGTCAGATTAATGTGCATAATCTTTAAAAAAATTCCATAATGCATTCTGGTTACATAATATAGATTTTCTGCTCACTGAATTTGAGGTTCTTCATTGAGGAGATGTATAATTTAGGCACAGAGTCTTCAGAAAGGTCGCAGTCACTATTTTTTCACTTTCAAATGAAATGGAAACCAGATGTGAACTTCAATTGCATCACTCCTCTGCTAGAACGGTAGAATGGCATGATGCGGAGCCATTTAGAGTGATCCTACAGAAATGCTACATATTATTGTTTGTTCTCTCTTTTCCCCTCTATCATACACACACACATTCACAACCATAAAAAAAATCAATTTTGCTGAGGAGCAGGGAAAGTGCAATTATTTTTTTCCCCCTCCTACCTGATCACTGTAGTGCTGCATCAGTTAGGAAAGGAAAAATAATTTTCTTTGTTTTCTCTGTAATGCTGATTGAGAAACTGATCACAGCTGTGAATAAATTCACACTATAAAGGGAATTGGGGGGAAAATCGTGTCTCCTAACTAATGCAGCACTTCAATGATCAGATAGGAGGAGAAAATTACACTTTCCCTGTCCCTCCACAGAAGAGCAGGGGAAGTGTTTAAATTTAATACCCAATGTCTCAGAAGCAGCCTTTAATAGTTGCAAGGGTCACATATACTCTATTCCCAGTGTCTACAGGTGCTAGAAATGGCATATAATGGAGCATCCTCAATACGTTGAATCCTTAGGGATGACTGGGAGTACTCCAGCATCCAATGTATCTGTAGGATGTAAAAACAATGACACATAGGTGGACTTGATGCCTATGGACAGGTTCTTAACTAAACAGGTAAAATCTTTTCAGCTGAGCTGAGTGCAGAGCATATACCGTAACTGCCAGAAGCTTCCCTCCATTTATATCTACCTGTCTTTATCCCAATAAGTACCAGGGCAATTAGAATCACCCAGGTCTATTTTTGTTGTTTGAGAAGAGAAGTTACATGTTTCTGGAAAATTGCATTCTTTATTCAGTGGGTTATAAACAGATGTGATTTTGCAAGATTAATTGTCAGAATTTCGATATTGTCTCCATCGGTCATATCTGCAATATATTCATGTTCTATTCAGTAAAAATTGCACCCCTGTATTGTTCATTTGGTTTTTCTAAAACAAGTGTCATTCTATTTACCTTTGCTCATCAATTGTGCGGTCCTCTGTGGTTTCCCTGAACAGGCAGTATGTCACAATTATGCTGCATGCAAATGTTAGATGATAGGGCTTCCTCTCTCCTGAAATACTTTCAATACTATTAGAAATTACCACTAGGGCTGACATTGAAAAATACCATTTTGAGCGAATCATTATGCCAAATATATTTGCACCATACAGTGCTTCAGTTGATCTGAAACAAGGCCGACCTATTCAGTTTTATTTTGATTTATTGACAAGGGGATTAATGAGATGTTAAACAGTAAAGGTAACAAAGAATTCCCTTGAAATTCCTTCTAAAATATTAATTTCCTTGATTTTAGTTTTTAATTTTTTTATTGTTTTTAAAAATATTTTTGCTAATTCAAAATATTTTTGCATAGCTGAGGGGCAATGAATTAAATACATTTTTATAATAATTCATGCCATTTTAAGATGTGCTTTTTGCCTTTTTGAGTTCTTTAGTATCATCTTGTCAATTACTGTACTAGCTGATCTCTCATGCTTCTAACTTTCTAAAGTTCCCTTTCTTTGCAACTAGATATAGGGATTTTTCAATTAAATCTTAACCTATAAATCTATAGGTTGCTATGCCTCGCTTTTCTTCCCCTACTGTCTCTTTCACCTCTGCCACCCTCAGCTCTTGATAAGTACAGTAATACCTCATACAAAGTCCGCTTCATACAACATCAGATTCATACAACATCGCCTAATTCCTTGAAAAAAGTTGCCTCATACAAAGTCGTGTGACTTTGTATGAGGCATTGGTTTTTCCCCCCAGGTTGCATTGTGCCTGGGCAGTATAAAAGGCAGGACACATGCGTGCATTGCTCTTGTGGGTTTTGCATGAGGCAAAGAGTGTTTAGGAGTGGTTTTGAGCACAATTTTGGATTTTTTTGAATTTTTTCGTCAGAATTGTTAGAAGCATTCCTGGGATTTTTGCAGCATTCTTCAGGTTTTTGGACAATTAGGGTTGTTTTACATGTTTTTGCAATGTTTTTAGCCTTTAGACAATGATTTCTTAAAGTTCTGTCAGTTTCCTGTCTGTTTCCTTGACTTTGCCCTGAAGTCTGTGCTGTTACAGTACAATGTATCTCTATGGAAACGACGTTGTACGAGGCATCACGGCAAGGATTTGGATGTTGTATGAGGCATCGCGGCTAGGATTTTGCATGCCTCATGCAAAGTCCAAATCCGTATAAAGTCCAAACTTGTGGAACCAAGTTTGGACGTTGTATGAGGTATCACTGTACAAACGATCAATGTCACTTTTTTGGGTGCAGGGCAAAATGCATAGCCATTAGCTCCCTTGTTTTTTGGTGTAGGCCAGTGGTGGCAAATCTATGGTACACATGCCACAGGTGGCACCCAGAGGCCTTTCTGTGGGCATGTGCACCATTGCACACATGGCAGCACCGCCTCCCCACCCAGCCACACTCCCTCCGCCAATGGAGAGGTGAGAGGGGAAGTTGAAAACCCAGTCGGGAGGTGGCTGGGGGTGTTGTTGTTGCATATGCTTGTGACAACTACACATTCTCATTTCCCCCTTCATTACCAATCTGATTTGTGTGTTGATAATACAGAGGCAGTTTTGCAACAACAACTATAGCATAAAGTGATTTTGCCTTAGATTAGTTAATGGACAATTTGTATCACTACTCTAATATTTATTTTGTTGCCCTCTTTTTAACATTCATAAGACCATACTTATTTGAATAGGTATTTCAATTATGGGACATTTATATGAAGAGGTGGCATAATTAATTGGAACTGAAATGATACCCGGTGTTTCTGCAAATATATTATGCAAACACAACACTAGCCTCTTTCCTAATTTAGCAATAAACAGGCAAACCCATCAATTGATTCTTGAATGAATGTTCCATTTTTATAAATAAAAAAAAGAGATGCAAAATGAGTGCTGGCATTATTCCAAGAAATTAAAGCCCCCTTAAGGAAACTGCTCAGCTTTTCTGTCGCTTGCCAAAAAAAAAAAAAAATGCAAAAGGTTATGTTTATTTAGGATGAAGACGGACTTGTCAAGTCACTGCATGGTAAGATCCGTATGGAAAAGTTAATACATTAACTTAAAATGTTTCTGTACCATCAACAGCTTTCCTTCCACCCTCCCCCGGAGGACATAGATTGACAATAAAATGATTGACATTCACAAATGTGCCTCCAAGCAGATTGGGGATAATTAGTAAAGTATGTAGACACCCAGTCACAGGAGCAAAAATGTTGCAAATACACAAAATAAAGAACTTTCAATGCATGTCAGGAATGGTGTGCATATCTTGCTCCTCCATTTTATATGCTTCTTCTGGTCATGGACAAATTGATTTCCACAACAACGATTTTGCTACTGGGAATATCACATGCGACTTACATGATATTGAGTGTGCTGATTCCAAATCTGAACTCAGAATTTGCCTATCACATACAGATTTTAAGTTATAGGTGTGCTATAGCTGTTCAAACGGTCGGTCATTGGGTAATGTGTTTTTACATGCGAACATTATAACAGTTGCAGCTACCACTATGCTTAGCATCGCCTGAGCTGAATCACATCCCCTAGTGGCATGCATGTTCCAGCAGCAGCCAGGCATGTCTGGGCAAGTCAGTGAGCTGACATTAGAAATAGGTATATAAGGCAAGATGGACCCAAGGGCTTGTCTCTAGTGTGAACCCATCTTATTGGATAGTACAGCCAGGCCATAGTGAGTCTGTTTTGAACTAAAGATGAGTAGACGTAGGTGTGAAAGAATATAGCTAACCACGTCTATAAATGTAATTAACTTAAGATTCTGACATCCTAGGCAGAATCGGACTTCAGATTTGGATTTAGTGCACTTGGTTTAGTATAGGACACATGGATTAGACCAAGTAGCAGACAATATTTATTTTTTTGTGTTGCAGTGTTATCTTTCCTACGCAGCCATGGGTGTATTCTTAATCCCCAGGTGAGAAGTACAAGCTCCAATTCTTTGGAATTATACCATGAAATGAGATTCAACAAGGGTTTTCTCCAGTTCATTTTGCATAATGACTTTTGGGATATCCTTCTGTATAAATATCAGCCTCGTTGCCCACACATGGATTGTGATGGGCTCTGTCTGATTCAGCTTGCTCCAGTCCGATCCAATCTGTCACATAACTCCTATGAATCTGCCAACAATTCTCCTATGAGACTCGGATACTCCACAGACAAGTGGCTTTGACATGGGAAGCATTTAGACCTTGACTTTCCAAGACTAGTAGTACTGAAACTGAGATAAGAGCAGCAAGAATCAAACTAGACCAATGGTGTCGAACCTATGGCAAGCGTGCCAGAGGTGGCACTTGGACAGTGGTGGGCTCCAAAAATTTTTACTACCACACTGTGGGCATGGCCTACTTTGTAGGCATGGCCATGTGACTGGGTGGGCAATCTAGTCATGCCTGCCAAGTGGTGGGATTCATTTTTTTTACTACCTACTCTGTGGGAGTGGTATGGTGGGCATGGCCAGGGGGAAAGCCCTTCATTGCACCTGAATTAGGACTACTTTATTTCAAAACTTGGATGGGCGGGCTGGCCAGAATTTCCGCTACCGGTTCTGGTGAACTGGTGCGAACCTGCTGAAGCCCACCACTGTACTCAGAACCCTCTTTAGGGGCACCCTGCAGTCAGCCCAGCACAGAGATTGCCCCACCCTTGCTCAAAAGCCAGTCATATTTGACTCTATGGTTTAGTGCTCATCTCTGTTTATAGCCAAAGAGCCAGCGCTATCTGTGTTTGCAGACATTTCCGTGGACATGTGGCATGCATGCCTAGACACAGAAGTGCATGGAACACTGCTTACCTCCCTACCAAAGTGGTACCTATTTATCTACATGCAATTTCTTGTTTTTGAACTGCTAGATTGGCATGAGCTGGGACAGAGACGGGTGCTCACTCCATCATGCAGTACTCGGGTTTTGAACTGCTAAATTAGAAAAGAGGATAATTTTGTCTTTGCATAATATATTTGCAGAAACGCCAGGTACTGTATCATTTCAATTCTAATTAATTATGCCACTTCTTTATATAAATGTCCCATAATTTAAATATTTATTCAATTAAGCATGATAGAAGAAGAAGACAAAGAAGAAGAAGAACTGTTAATTTTATTAATCTGTGAATCTAATAGATTTTTATTTTTTGATGATGATGAAAATCTAGCAAAAGCACTTAAAATGAAAGATTTTCAGATATTGTAAGAAATCATACAAGAATGGTCACCCAATGGACAAGGAATGTCCATGGTTGAGGCACCAGATATCCATCTTCAGGAGTAATAGCCAGGGCTGATACTAGGCAGCATTAGTAGATGAAGGTGACACTATTGAAGGAACTTTCAGACAACAGTGGTGACACTCAAGCTGACTTTTGCAGCATGAAGGTGGCAATGGTAAATCACCACTGAACTTTTCTTACTTTGAAAAACCTATGATGAGATAGTCCAAAATGAAACAAGAGATAGTGCTGGAATTTAATATTCCCAGGTCGGAAAGCACACAGTCAGCTATTGGGAAAGAGCAAAGGCTAAGTAAAAAGACCAGTGTCACGAATGATGCAACTAGACCGAAGGGAATTCTAGTGGCTGACATGCACAGAAGTGAAAGGAAAGTCTGATTCCACACAACACATACAATTACATGAAGCATAAAAAGTATGAATGAAGGTAAACTGTAAAGCAAGAAATGAAACATTTAATTATTGCAGTTCTTGTCAATAAACTAAAGTGGGCTGGAACTGAACATTTTCGATCAGACAACCACAATGTCTTTTACTCTGGAAATGACAAACTGAGAAAAGTTTTCAGTAGTTCTAACACAGGTTGCTTCCCCAAGACCTCTTGTGGATACTTAAAACCACAGAAAACAGAGAACCCCCTATTTAAGCAAATATACCACAGTCATAAAAGGGTGGTGGTGGATGTGTGCAAATGCCTTCATCATTCTACATAGTCTTAACAAAATGGCTACTGCAACAAATAGAACATGTTCTTTCTATATATCAATTATGAGTTATGACTAGACCTGCTGTCAGCTTCTTGAGGTTTCAATTGACTTTCTTGAGGTTTCTTGGAAGTAGTGGAGTTGGTAGATTTTATTTGTTTGTGTTTTTTACTCAAAGAGATAGTTCCCTTGGGAAAGAAAGAATATGGTTTTGAAGTGGAAATTGGTATGGCAGCATTGGTTTTGACCTGAACATGTGGATGGGCAGAGTCCAACAGTTGAGGAGTTGAAAGTTGTAGAAGTCTCAGAGAACAAAGCCTTTAAAGATTTCTTGCAGGTATAGGAGTAAAGGCAAGATTATCTTTTCTTAATTGAAAGTTTAGTGAAATTCCTGCAGTTCTGGCAAGTTTGCATTTGATGACCTTCTCCTAAGCAGAACAAGCACTTTGAATGGCCATCTGTGAGGGATATTTTATCACCACAGACAACGCTCTTTTTAAGCAGGAACTTTGAGGCCATAAAACAAGTCACAGGAGAAATACATACAGTGAAAAATAGGAGACGTAGAACTTGGAAGAGAAAGAACAGGTGCAAAAAATTTTTTTAGGCAGGAAGCATTGGGCCACAGGAGAAGACGAGGCAACAGATGAAAACGAATAATAATTCTAAACTCATAGGAAAACAAGGAAAAAAACCTGAAGAAATATGGAGAAAGTGAAGTCTAGAAGGTTGCAAGAATGCTAATATTGTAGGGGCTCAAGTGGTTAAGATGCTGAACTCACTGACTGGAAAGTCGGAGTTCAATTCCCAGGTACTGTATGCCAGAGTGAATGCCCGTCTCTGTCCCAGCTCATGCCAACCTAGCAGTTCAAAACCAAGACATGCAAGTAGATAAATAGGGACCACTTTGGTGGGAAGGTAAACAACGTTCCGTGCACTCCGGTGTTGAGGCGTGCCTGCCACATGTCCACGGAAATGTCTGCAGATGCAGACAGCACTGGCTCTTTCAGAGATGAGCACTGAACCCTAGAGACAGATACGACTGGCTTTCGAGCAAGGGTAACCTTTACCTTTACCTAGAGAAAGGAGTAGTAGAATGGCCGATAGTTGGATCCTGGATCCTGCCTCATTCAAAAGCCATTGGACTCAACACAGATGACACATTTTTTTACCTCCACCCCCCAGACTGGCTTACATTACTCAGTGGGAAGAAGCAACTCTGGCTTCATGTTTATCCTTAGGAACTTCACACACAAAAACAATTCCCACCCTCAATAATTCCTGCTGAAGAGAGCCAGTCCTGGGTATAGACCTGCAAGCTTTTTAATATATATATACATAGAATCAAACAATTATATATGTTTCTGTTCTGGCTTTAAACACAGAGGTTGTCACTTTAAATGTTGTACACTTAATTTTCTTAGCAGCTGCCTTAGAGTTTTAGTTGGCAACTGCATTTAATGCAGCTATAGTTATTTTTCATGCATTAAACACAAGTTTAAGAAATGATAGATTCAGGTCCCATAACTTTCCGATAGGCACAAGACATATGCTAGGTAATTATGGCAAGCTTTGATATACATCCATCATATATTTTAAACGTGTCTCTCTCCCTTTTATAGTTGATTCTTTTGGGAACAACACCACAATAATTGGATAAGTGGCAATAAATAAAGCTACAATAAATGTTATTTTTAGGTAAAGTGGCCCTAAGACAAAAGGCACCGAGTGAAATTCATTATTTAAAGATGAATTTCTCTTGCTAGCATACAGTGCATTTCTTTTGACGGAATGGTAAAATCACAGCCTGACAACTTCTAAAATTAATAGATTTTAAAAACTCTAAACATGGCACAATATTTTTTCTAGTATGTGAGAACCCTCAAAAGAAGAGCAACATCTATTCATTGCTTTGCAACAAAAAGCTAATCCTACAGATTTTAGGGTTTTCATACTGGACCCATCTCCTTCCTCCATATGGACTATCTGGAGAACCAAGCAGTATCAGCAATGCCAAGTCCATTCAAAATTTGCTCATGGATATGTCTTTAGCAGTTTCTAACTACTACGAGTGTGAAGGTGTTCTTTAATGTCAGTAGATTTTATGTAGAGTTGCCATGATTCTCTCCCACAAAACCGGGACAGAAGTATACTTGACAAAAATGGGTGGGTTATCTACAAAATAGCCTTTTAAAAACAAACATAATATAATGACAGCTATAAAACACTTTCACATTAAATATATCAATACATAAATTAATTTATTTGCAACAGTTAATTCTTACTGTAAGACGATCTGTTGTACTTCTGAGAAGTCGCGTCGCGGTCAACTCTTAATGTCCTCAGTTCCAGGAAACACACCAGTCACAGAGTTTGATTTTATTTTCATGGTGTGTTACAATACAAAATCAGTAAGTTTTAAAAATCCGGGACTTTGATATGATATTTATTGAACTGGCCATGGCAGTTTTTCTGACCCTGAATCCGGGACAATCCCAGTTTTCTGGGACGTATGGCAACCCTAGTTTTATGTGGTGAAAACTACTCAAGTAAGTACACAAAGAGGAAGCTTCCTATAATTCCCAGGGTTAGCATATTGTCCCTGAAAGCACATATTCATGAAAATACAAATCATTTTTTTTTGCTTGTATAAATCAAAATCCTCTACAAGCTTCCTTCAACTCTGCAATTTATTAAACATTTTCCTTTGAAGTGGAAATGGGACAGGATGCTGCTTTGGTCAGATGAGGTTTCCTTAAAATGATGAATCAAAGGACTGCATCTGGAGAATTCAGAAGTTAATTGCTTTTGTAAGCTACTGAGCATACTTGCAACCAAGAACACACACTAGCTAATAAAGAAGTAATGCTGGAGACATGTCTGTACATTAAAGCCCATAATCTTTTTCTTACAAGTATTCTATATGCTATAAGGAGTTGGAAAATTCCTGCATATCATATATGGAATTGTATGTTGCTACTACAAACAACTCTGGAGTGGAGGAGAAGTATCTTGATTCAATAAATGTGTCCGCTGCTGTTCCCTAACAAAGCAATCCTTCTCTTGGCATTAGGATGCATTGGACTACAAGTATACCCAGTGCCAACACTTTATATTTTATGTGAAAGTACCTGAAAATTTTTGATACTTCTATCAGTGAGAATCACATATAGATAATCAAGTTTTATCAACACAAAATTAGTATACTACTCCTATAATCACTATCTTGTCTACCACTACACAGAAGAACTCTACAAAAAGGACCTCAACATCCCTGACAAACACAGTGATGAGTACATTGAACTTGAGCAGGACATTCTAGAGCAGTGGTTCCCAAAGTGGGGCATACGCCCCATGAAGGACTTCAGTTCCCAGAAGCCTAAGTCAGTACACTGGCTGACCAGTGCTTTGGGGAATAGTCTTAGGCTTCTGGGAATTGAAGTCCACAAACTAAAGTTTGGGAAACACTGTTCTAGAGAGTGAAGTCAAGAGGGCCCTAGAAAGCAATGCCAACAACAAAGCTAGTGGAGATGATGGTATTCCACTTGAATTATTCAAAGCCCTAAAAGATGATGCAATTAAAGTGTTACACCCTATATGCCAGGAGATTTGGAAAACACAACAGTGGTCACAAGATTGGAAAAGGTCAGTATACTGTACGTTCCAATTCCAAAGAAGGGCAATGCTAAAGAATGCTCAAATTATCGAACAATTGGGCTCATCTCACACGCTAGCAAGGTCATGCTCAAGATAATATAGGGTAGGCTTCAGCAGTATGTGGATCAAGAACTTCCAGAAGTGCAGGATGGGTTCAGAAGAGGCAGGGGAACTAGAGACCAAATTGCCAACATTCACTGGATCATGGAGAAAACAAAGGTACCAGAGAGAAGTCTACTTCTGTTTCATTGACTACACCAAGTGTGATAAAATGGGTCACAAGTTATTCAATATGGAGTTTTTTTTGGTCCTTCCAAAAAAGAATGAAACTTTGCTTCTTTGCAAAGGCCTCATAATTCTTTCTGCTTCGCTTATCTAGCAGGTGGCTTAGTAGAAGCTTGTTTTGTCTTCCACTCCAAGTCTGGAATGTTCTCCTGTGTCAACATCCAGAGCTGGGAAAGGCAAGACTGTGTTATGGGAACCAGTGGTTGTTTATACAAACTCTGGGCTCTAATTGGCTGTATGCTAATTAGGAGGGCCAAGCTCATATCTTTCCTATAGACACATGGGTTTGGAGGAGAATTTTGAGAGTCTCCTGGACTGCAAGGAGATCAAATCAGTCAATTCTGAAGGAAATCAACCCTGACTGCTCTTTGGAAGGACAAATATTGAAGACTAGCAGGGGGTATCCGCTTCACTGGGTAGTGGTCCCCCCTCGGGTTGGGTCCCCAGAGCTCCCCCCACCCTAGCAGCTATGCCCATCCCCCTTCCCAGCCCCATGGTCTCAGAAGCATTTCCCTCCCACCCCAACACCCCATCGGCCCACCTGTGTGTCGCCCTCCTTTGCCTGGCTGTTCGCTCGGCACCCGCTCGTCCTCCTCCTCTTCCACTGCTGCTCATCCACTGCTGCTACCACTCCTCCTCCTCTCCTCCTCCTCCTCCTCCTCTGCCGCTCGTCCGCTGCTGCTCCTCCTCCACTCATCCTCCTTCCCCTGCTCTCCGTTGTGCAGGGTGAAGTGCCAGCTCTTCCGGGTGCCTGCTCTTCCTGGCTGCGTGTGTGTTTCTGCGCAGGACTTGCCGGTGGCTGGGAATGCCCCCTTGCACCCCCCTCACTGGCGATGGAACCCATGATGGGCTGCCGGTACCCCTTGCTGACCCAGCTTAAAGGGCAAGCTAAGTAATTGGCGCGGTTCTAGGGGGGGGGGGCAGCCAGGTGTCGGAGCGCATATGCGTCTCACGGGGGGGGACACCTTGGTTTTATATATTAAGATGAAGCTAAAGTACTTTAGCTACCAAATGAGGAGAGAGGACTCACTTGAGAAAGCTTTGATGCTGGGAAAGACTGAAGGCAAAAGGAGAAGGGGGCAGAGGATGGGATGGCTAGATGGCATTGTTGACGAAATGGGCGTAGAGCTGAGTCAGACTCGACTATGCAACTGAACAACAACAATTACTACCACTACCATACACAATTATATTACAGTGGAACTTCATATAGCAATCGCCCCTAATAGCAACGAAGTCTCATAACAATTTTTCAATGGGAAAAACCACTTAGCAAAAAAAAAATATTGTTGTATGGTGCATCCCATACGGAAAATCGCTATATGATGCATGCATCATATAGCAATTGTTTCGTACAACGGGCCCCATGGAATGGATTAAAATTGTTGTATGAGGTACCACTGTACTTTATTTCTAAGCTGCCCTTCTCCATGTAGAGAGGGACAGGGTTTAGGCTTTCAAGGACATGCCTTCCAGACTTGGCTGTGATCAGGTATTTTTTTAATGAATTATTTTTGTCTTGCAACATATAGCAGCTTATACAATATACAGTTATGTAAAGAATAGATCCTGGATTCTGCCTCATTCAAAAGGTGTTGGACTTAATTAATTCCCTATTCTTTCAAGTTGTATGAATTTCAGATAGCCTTTGTTCACATAACAGGGAATTCAGATGTAATACATCGCCAATCCCGGTGTGCTTAAAGGATTTTGAACATTATCTCGATAATTATTTTTTTCTTCTCTTTATTCATTTACTGACTTATATGAGATTTACAGTATTTTAACTGCAAGAGCTTCCCCTGCAAATATGAAATCCCCAGTGATTCCTCATATATTACTGTTCTGGGGCAACTTTCCTGCTATAGTAATATTTCTTAAATTGCTTCTGAACACAATAAAGACTCTAAATGCTAAGTTTTAAAGGCATTAAGAATCAGCTGGTGCCTCCTGCAAAAATCTTGACAAAATCCCATTAAGCAAAAAAGAAAAATAATTCTGCTGTTACAATTCATCATAGTATGCATTTATCTAATTCCTTTCCCCTCATTGCTCATAATGAACTTTGGTAGTAAGGCAGATATTTTGCTTCCAAATATTTCATTAATGTCAAGAGTCCTTCATATTTGCAAACTGGGATCCAACGTAGATCAAATGTCTGCCAGCTGAAAAGAATATTCATAAATACTACACAGAGTCTTTCCATTGCACTCCATTTATACACCGGCTTTGAGAAAGTGAAGCACTGATCTAGCAATCTGTTTGCCAAAGCTTGGGAAGTGGGCAAGTAGATGAAGCATGGTCCAAGCAATCACTTCTGAATACAAAAACTTGAGGCAAAAATAACAAAGCACCCAGAATGTTCTTCCTCCAATGCAGGAATATTGTTGCAGACTACAAAGAACAGAATCTATATAACTAAAATCAAGGTCCAGTGCTGTATGTTCCTTATACAAATCCACACCCCTGCACCGATCGCACTGAAACTCAGCACATACATACCTTGGGCCAAAGAGATGGTCACTGTGGGGGTGTCAAGCCCCATGGGGAGAGGTACGCCCCCTAAATCAATCCACAAATGGGACACCCCCACCGACAGGAGAAAAAGCAAGGGAAAAAAAGCCAACCAGGGGGTTTTGTGATGTCATCGCCACAGCTCAACCAATTCCCAGCTGACCAGATCTGGGGCTCCATAACATCACAGGGTTCCCTCATACAAAGTAACACCTCTGCACCAATTACACTGGAAACTGTGTGCACACCTACCTTCAACGTCTGGGGTGGCCGGCGTGGGTAACCGGCAGCCTGCCTTGAGGTCCTTGTCCTTGAAAAGGGGCTGCAACACCCCACTCCCGGCTGGCAGAAACAACCAGGGGAGGTGACTGCATGTGCGTGAGAATCCACGTATGCGCCTAACCCTGCCTGCCAGGTTCCAGGCTGTGGCAAATGCGTGGAATTCCACGCATGCGCCAAAGTCTGCCCAGCATTCCAGGTGGTGCATGGCCTAGCTGCCAGTATGGACAGTGGCAATTACGGCACACCTCAGGGGAAGGGAGAACCCACAGCCGGGGGCGGGCAGAGGACGCGACCGGGCTGCCACCTTCTGCAGGCCTCCACCCCCCCAATGGATTCTCTGCCCACCCGCCCAAATGGAACCTCCCTTCCGCCTGACACAACCCACGGGAGGATGGAGGGGCCGGGCTGTGATAGCTACCCACTGACTGTAGTCACTGGGGAGGCCGGCAGCGGCAGCCACAGTCAGGCTGAGACGGCGTCTCGTGGTGGGGCTGAGAGAGCGGCCGCGACGACAGCAGACAAAAAGGTAAGGCAGCTGGGGTAGGGGGTCTCTCCTTGTCCTGGGTAGGGTACCCCGGGCAACACCAGGTCCTCTGATAGTGCAAGTAATTTGTCAGGATTTGCAGCCAGTCCTCTAAATCTTGCAGGACTGGAAGACTGGAACCCTCAGATTAGAAGCAGCTGCTAAGCCCTGAGAGCTTTGAGGAAGGTTCTGGACCTCCGAAGGTTCCACCTGGAGACTTTGGGTGACTTACAACCAGCCCTTCCTCCCAAAACAGGGGTTTACAATGTTTTCACATTGTGGGCCAGTCACGCCCCCTCACACAGGTGAGCAGGCCAGAGGCATGGTTCCTCCCACTGCTTTCACTACCTCTGGTTGTGGCGGCAGGGGTGAATTCATGGTGCAATCCTGCTGTTTTCATTGCTTCCTCTGCTTTCCGTGACGGCGGGACTAAGGGTGGCACATTTTTACCGGGATTTCAGGTATTTTCGCTGTGTTTTCAGAGCTTCCGGCGCATTTTCAGTTCTTCCGGTGGTTGTAGAGGCAGCTCCGGGATCCTCACCGTGGGCTGGATTAATTGGTGCTGTGGGCTGGATTAGGCCCGTGGGCCATAGGTTGCGAATCCCTGTCCCAAAAACTGTTTTAACAGTGAAGGTCAGCAGACTTCCAGCTGTTTAGCTCTGAGATTGTTTGCCTCCTTGCTAGTTTCTGCTGTTAAAGATCTCTTCCTTGTCCCTGATTCCAGCCCCAAAAGATCCCCTGCTTGTGAAAACTACCTGTCCTCTTCTGTGGATGGTTATTTTGCCTTGCCTGGATCCTTGCTCCTGGAATTCTGTCCTTGCTTTGCTCCGGCCCAGGGAGCGGGGGTGGGTGTCTCTCTGCTGTGTCTGTTCTCCTGACATCTGGCTGGTTTGGACTATGTTTTTGTTACCTGGACTAATCCTGCATCTCTGGCTTCACTTGGACTCTGGACTGAGATTTGGTTACTGTTTGGTCTGTTACCTTGTGGTCCTGGCATTTGTGTTCCCAACCAGCCACCCCGGACAATATTAGAGCATATACAAAATGGAAATAATAGAGAATATTTGCACATGTCTCTTGTTGGACTGTGAATCTTCATAGCTAACAGGGGCCAATATGCAATGCTACTGATCCCATTGACATCAAGCTGCCTATCTATGACCAATGAAGCCAAACTGATTTGCCCTAGTCAGGTGTACGAAAGAAGACTGTGGCAGTGCAGTTGACTGAAACTGCACCCCTTCAGATTTCAGAATAATATTCTAAGAAAGCAGTGCCTTTATGCCACTGGCCCCATGGCTTAGAACAGGGGTGGCCTGACCATGCCCCCTGGGCAGCTGAGTGGCCTGGTCACATGTTTCCTCCCGTCATAAAACACTGCTGTAAAACACGTCCACGGCTGTCATAAACACGTGTTTACGACAGCTGTGGTGCATTTATGGCAGCGTGTACAGCATGTGTGGGCACGTTTACACATGCACAGTTGTGTTTGATGGCTGTTGTAAATGTGTCTGCCTCCGGTAATAGCAAGGGCAGTGGCAGACCACATGAAATGGTGCTACGAGCCAGGTCTGGCCCGTTGGCCATAGTTTAGCCATCCCGGCTTAGAATGACAAACTCTGGCATAAGAGCCACCCGGAGTCGGCCTTATTGAATAAATAAATAAATAAATAAATAAGAGGATATTCCCACTGAATTAGATTCTTACCCCAGGAGTTTGCCTGACTTCCAGCGGAGGAAAAATGAATAGCATTGTTAAAGCATTCACCAGACACAGAAAGAACCTCCTTTAAGATTGTGGTACAGTATCTTTGAACCACAATTAGGCGTATCCTAATAACGACAGCCTTGTGTTGCCAGCTAATTTTTCTCACACTAGGTCAAGAGAAAGAAACTGCAGAATGAACTCACCAAAAGGTGCCTTTATTTTGGCAGTTTCACGTTTGGCCTAGGGATGGAAGAAGAAGAATCAGCATTCACCAGCTAAGAGTTATGGAGTGTTAATGAGGAGAATGAAGACCTTCTACATCATAGATGGCTTTAACTTTGCTTCCCAACGAGAAGAAGCAGTCTTGAGATTCTATATGAGAAAAGTAAACATGGATCAATAGAATTAAAGAAAGCCTACATAGCATATCAATGGGTTAAGAGTCATTGCTGTCATTGAGATTAAAAAATAAGGAAGAATACTACAGAAAACAGTATATTTCAGCAGAATATCCCAATATTCTTTTCCTATGGGACACCAAGGACCTCTTCAAACTCCATCCAGGGGGATTTTTTCTCGTTTACTCTGTGTATTGGGTACAAACTCTTGATTTCCAGAGGCACTGGGGAATATTAAAAAGATAATTTCACATTCACAATTTCTCCTTAGAAGCAACAAATGAGAAACATTTTACACTTTTGTTCAGCTCTTCTTATAAGTATGGAGTTTAAACAGAAAGTAATTGCAGAAGATAGATTAATTCAATGTTTCATTACTTTTTTAAAAAATGGGGAAATGAGTTGCAGAGTACAATATAAAACACAGCAGGCTTTGACTTTCTGCCTGAAAGCTGTTTTAAAAAATAATAATAATTAAGAGAGAAATGAACAGCACATGGTCTCCTGTGCATAAATCAGAGATATTAAAGGCAAATATTTGCTTTTAGATTATGATGAACTGAGATTTAGCCATAAAAATGGACTTAAGATGTTAATTTAGCTAAACATGAGCTCTAATCAGTCATTCGTTCTGCATCTTATTCCATGGCCACACATAATAAAACTCAAAGGTGATACTATTATAACTCAGCCTTTCGCTGCATGATGGAATTGGGAAACTTCTCCTTATCTCTGAATCCCTTCGTGCACTTCTAAGCCCCATCACATATTGAGAAGAAGCAGTTAAGAGCTGGATGGAATGTAATAAATTAATCTGGACTTAGCGGGTAGATAAAAGCTCCAGAGGGGGAATTGTTATAGACCTGGAGAATGTTCCAAAAGAGGAAAACAGAATATTGCATGAACACATTAGGAAAGAGTCAGTAAAAAGCAGGAGATGGTAGGCAGCTTTTTGTGTTTTTAATAGCACCAAATCAATCAATCAACCTTGAATAGTCTTTAGTATGACTGCAAACAAAGGCTGAAAATACTTCTACTCTGTCTTCAGAATTAAACAAAGAACAAGAGTTGCTTTCTTCTGTGCTTTACACAAATTGGGAACACTGGAAACACAGTGGCTGCCGAGCATGAAGGCTCAAAAATGCTTTTGTATGAAATTCCTGACTGTCTCCAAGTAAAACAGATCTCATTGTATAGCAGTTAAAATACAAAAGAATTTAAGATTTAAATCAGTGGAGAAAAGATAGTCTGCAAAAAGTTTTAACACACTGTAAGAGTGAATTATAAAGAAAGTGCAAAACGGATGATAGTGTACTTCCAAAGAATGTGAGAGTGAAATAGGAGGACTGATTCCTTTCAACATTGGGTTCCAAATGAGCCTATTTTTCTATGCTGATGTCACCTTGCAGGGCCAAATCAACAACATCGGTCTTGCCTTCAGGAGAAGAGTCCTGGGGTATCTACTGACCTAGGAGAACCCTGTTTGAGTAGCAGAGACTGTATTTTCTTCAAAGTTATGCGCATGGGCAATCGAACTTGCAAATTAAGCCCACAATTACTTTGTAATAACCAATCATAAAATAAAATTTATAGCAAAACACAATAGAGCTGAATGAAAGCACTGCTGTGACAAACAGTATGCTTCCCATTATTTCTAGAAATCTGGTTCTAATGACATACAAAAATTTTCATCTAGTTCGAACCCCATCCTCCAAGTACTGTATCTGGTCTCGGACTGGATATTTTCAGCAAATGTTTTTATGTTGGGTTGGGTTGGGGACATAAAATGGGCTGAAAGGCCAAGAAAACTGTCATATTCTAATGAGAACTTCCACAGGTTTTCGTCTTTGAGAGACTGGAGGAAGTCCAGCAAGGGCTCAGCATCTGGCAGCTTCACTGGGATGCTAAACTGACCCTTCTACAATCCAAAGAAGCTTAATAAGGAATGGTCTTTGTGGAAGGGTAGCAGCCAAGAAATCACATTTGCAGAAGAGAAACAGGGTGAAAAGGCTAAGATATGTCAAAGCTCACAAAAATCAGATTGATAAACAGTGGGAAAGAGTATTATGGTGTGATGAGTCCAAGTTTGAAGTTTTTGGTTCCAATCATTGACAATATGCAAGAAGAAGAGTTAGAGAGATGGATGAACAAGTGCTTGAGACTTTCAGTGAAACATGGTGGAGAGTCTGTGCTGGTTTGGGGTTGCATTTCTGTCAGCGGTATTGGCAATATTTTCTGTATTGATGGGATCATGAATACTGAAAAGTGCAGTCACTTTCTAATTCATCATGCCATTCCCTCTGGAAAGGACTTGATTGGGATTGGTTTTATTTTTTAGCACAATAACAATCCCAAGCAAACTGCTGATGTAGTAAATCATATTTTGCGAGTAAAACAGAGAAAGAAATATAAGAAAGCCTAAATCTAAAGAACTCTGGGAAGTGCTGAAGGAAGTCTGGTATGATATACTAGAAGATTACATCAGAAAACTTCAGGACAGTCTCCCAAGAAGAGTTCAAGATGTGCTTAGGGCCAAAGGACATCACACTAAATATTGACCTCTGCCTGAAGAAGCCATATTGTTCTAATTATGTTTGTTTAAATTTTGTGTACATATTTCCTGCATTTTCTGTTATTATGGATGGTTATTAAAACTTTGCTTTAAAAAAAAAAACAATGCTGGTGGTAGCCTAAGACTTTTGCACAGAACTGTATATTTTAAAACAGGAAGGCTCCATTTTACAGGATGCTGGCTACAGGTAAATGATTTTAAAAATGTAATGAGCAATGACAAATCAACTATAGTCAAGCAATGACTGTATGTACTAAACTAAATTACATATAAAAGGATTCATCATCATTGGCAGCAACTCGTATCCAAGAACGCATCCTTCCCCCCCCAAAAAACAAACAAACCAGGAAAAATGTTTAAGGTAGATCCCAGCTTACCATGAAGTGACCCACACACTATGATCATGGAGCCATCTTCTGCAGCACATATGAAATGAGACATGTAGGATTTAACACTGGGACTGCAATAGACTGCCACAGCCTTGAGGATATTGTTGTGTTCTGATGGTTTTATCGTACACATGGATTACAATATATCTGAGCCAATGTAACCTTGCCTATAGCAACAATGTAACCTTCAGCTGTATCATATAAACCCTGTAATAGGACGCGAGCTAATGACCACCAGCTGGCAGCAGCGAGCGTCCAAGCTCTCTTGGTCCGAACTCATCAAAGGCAACAGCGCGGGAAGTTTTCCCGCCACCACCTACACCTGGACAAGAAGGCGTGACCCGCAATGACGTCACGCAGACAGTGGCCAATGGGCTACCATGGCACCACGTTCAAATGTATTACTGCTGTATATAAAGAGCTATCGATCCGCCATTACCTCATGTTCCCTCTGTCCACGATGCAATAAACCTGAGTTAACCCAGCCCGAGGCTGTGTCCTGTGTCTTGGTTTGCATACACCAAATTGGCGACGAAGGTGGGATGATGGATCCCCACGGAACAGCCAGGGCACAGAGCGGGTTCAACATCACCAAACCGCAAGACTGGGAGCTGCTTGAGATGGACTTCCAGGCGGCACTGGTGGAACTCAGAGTCAAAGGAGACGACGAGGAGAGGAAGAGGGCCATCCTCACCAGAATGCTCGGGATGGAAACCAAGCGGACGCTGGTGGGCATCATCGCTCCGAAGAAGGTGAGCGAATTTAAGGCGGACGACATCATGAAGCTGCTGCGAGAGCGCTTCTGTCCCTCGAGGGCAATGTTTCCCGCTCGGAGCGCGTTTTGGAGGCGAGTCCAAGCGCCGGATGAGTCGGTTGAGGCATTCGTGGCCGCCATGAGGATAGCCGCCGCCCCCTGTAAATGGGGCGACATCCTAGAGATGGCCCTCAGGGACGGCGTGTTGTGTGGCCTGAAAGACAAGGAGGTACAGCGCAGCTTGATGAACAAGGAGCCGCCACCCACGCTGGCAGAGGTCGTAGAGGCCGCGGAAGCCGCAGAGTCCACGAATGCTGGAGTGGACGAGATGCACCAGTGGTGTGAGTGGCGTCCTAGAGCCGGCAAGGCGGAAAATTCGGTGCACGGGAAGTCCGGACAGTCGGTGCACGCAACTCGACGGGCCTCAAAGTCGTCTACGGAAGGCAGCGACGGCGAGGAGGTCCAGAAGGTCCGAAAGGGTGGTCGACGCTGCGAGGGTTGCGGAGCGGCCCATGAGCGCGCGAGATGCCCGTTCAGGAAGGCCGAGTGTTACACCTGCGGCCGTCGGGGGCACATCGCCAAGGCATGCAGAAAACGGAAGGAGGGCCGGAGGCAGTCACAAGACCGTGCGGCCAGACCGGACCGTCCAGCGAGGCCCAAAGATGGCGCCCAGACCACGAGGAAGCAGGATGGCGTGGGCCGCGTCTCGGACGACAGCGAGGACGACGCCCCAGTGTTCAGCGTGTCCGCAGGACAGTCCCATTACTTCGTTGAGGTATTAGTACAAGGGGCCCCTATTAAGATGGAAATTGACTCGGGGTCCTCCTATTCTATAATTCCCCAGAAAGAGTTCCTGAAAATCGACCCCCACGTGCGGCCCAAACTTAAAGCGTTGAGGTCCACGCTACGAGACGTACAGGGAAACAGCATTCCGGTGTTGGGGGTCGGGAAATTTCGGGTCAATTTTAAGAGACATTCTGCGGAACTGCCCCTAGTTGTCCTCAAGGGGGGAAGCTGTAGCCTCCTAGGGACACAGTGGTTTCAGCCCTTAGGTTTGTTCATAGGGGGAGTGCATACCGTGGGGGGGGGACCCAATACAAGCGGTTTGCGATGCGCATCCCGCCGTTTTTAAGAAAGGACTCGGAAAGTTCAAGGGACCCCCTGTAGCTTTCGACATAGACCCGGAGGTCCGCCCGATAAGACTCAAACCGCGCAGGGTGCCGTTCGCACTCAAGGACAAGATAGAGGCGGAACTGGACAAACTGGTGGGCCAGGGGATTCTTATTCCTGTTGATTCCGCGGAGTGGGAAACTCCAATTGTAACGGCTCTAAAGGCTAACGGGGAGGTGCGCATTTGCGCTGATTATAAGTGTACAATTAACAAGGCGATCCGCCCTAATGCATACCCGGTGCCAGTGATCAGCCACCTTTTGGCCAGGCTGAATGGGGGAAAGTGTTTCGCTAAACTCGATTTGGCACAAGCCTATCAGCAACTTCCTGTGACCCCCGCCACGGCCGCGGCACAAACGATAGTTACACATAAAGGAGCGTTCCAGGTGTCGCGGTTACAGTTTGGCGTGAACTCGGCACCCGGCCTTTTTCAGTCGCTTGTGGAACGCCTCCTGAAGGGTCTGGAGGGGGTGTTGCCTTATTTTGATGACGTGTTGATAACAGGGGGGAGTGAGGCTGAACTGGCAAAGAGGTTGGACAAAGTACTGACCGTGTTCGAGAAAGCGGGGCTGAGATTGAGGAAGGACAAATGTGTCTTTTTCGAAACCGAGGTCGAGTTTTTAGGGTTCCGGATCACACCCGAGGGGATTAAGCCGTCTAAATCCAAAGTAGCAGCCATTAAAAAGGCCCCTCGCCCCACATCCAAAACCGAGCTACAGTCCTTCCTGGGGCTCCTCAATTTCTACCATACATTCCTCCCGCGGAAGGCGTCCGTGGCCGAACCGCTCCATCGGTTACTTAAAAAGGAGGAGACATGGATGTGGGGTGACGAGCACGAGAGGGCGTTCAAAGAGCTAAAGCAACTCCTAACATCTGAGGCAATCCTGACGCACTTCGACCCCAAACGGCCAGTGGTCCTAGTCTGTGATGCATCCCCGGTGGGGGTGGGGGCGGTGCTTTGCCACGTGTTGGAGGACGGAAGGGAGGCTCCGGTAGCGTTTTACTCAAGGTCCCTGTCCCAAGCGGAGCGAAATTACGCACAAACCGACAGGGAGGCGTTAGCAATAGTAGCGGGAACCAAAAAATTTCACGATTTTTTGTATGGCCGCCCGTTCAAAATCGTGACCGATCACAAGCCACTGTTAGGGATTTTCACGGCAAGCAAGCCCACACCGCAGATCCTGTCCCCGAGAATGCTGCGCTGGGCTATTTTCCTCAACGCATACCAACATGAGTTGGAGTACCGGCCCGGAAAGGAGATCAGCCATGCTGATGCACTTTCGAGATCCCCTTTGCCCTTGTCGGACGACCAAAAGGCGAGAGTAGAAAGAGACCGCCAGGTGTTGCTAATTGAGGTTTTAGACGCACCCCCAATAGTACCAGCCGACATTGCTAGGGCGACAGGCAAGGACAGAACGCTGGAGAAAGTTAGTTCATGGGTACAGAAGGGGTGGCCGGCATCGTCCCCGAGTACAGAGTTCGACCCATTCTTTCGGAAAAAGCTAGAGTTGTCCCTAGAAAGGGGGTGCCTTTTGTGGGGCCAACGGGTGGTGGTCCCTACGCCCCTGCGGACGAGGGTGCTCGAACTGCTGCACGTCGGCCACCCGGGCATAGTTCGTTCAAAGGCGCTGGCCCGGAGTTACTTCTGGTGGCCACAGCTGGACGCGGACATTGAGCACATGGTCGGCACTTGCGAGGCATGCCAGGGATCCCGACCTGAGGCGGCCCGTCTTCCACATAGGGAATGGGACACAGCAAGGGGGCCATGGTCCAGAGTGCACGTAGATTTCGCTGGCCCATTCCGAGGAACCATGTTTCTCCTGGTGGTGGATGCGTTCTCCAAGTGGCTGGAGGTTATCCCAGTAAAGAGCACGTCCTCCGCCACGACAATTAGCCAGCTAAGGAGAGTCTTTTCCACGTTCGGTCTACCCGACACTTTAGTCAGCGATAACGCTAGTTGTTTCACCTCCGCTGAGTTCGGAGCATTTATGGAGGCAAACGCCATTCGGCATGTCACATCCGCACCGTTTCACCCGGCCACGAATGGCCAAGTGGAACGGCTGGTGCGTACAACAAAGGACGCGCTGCGGCGCATGGGCCCGGGGGACCTGAATCACCAAGTATGCCAGTTCCTCTTAGCGTATAGGGTAACCCCCTTAGCGTCAGGCTACTCGCCGGCAGAGCTCTTGATGCGGCGAAAACTGACCACGATCCTGTCCAGGCTAGACCCGACGAGAGTCGAGGATAAAGGGAAAAACATAGGGTTGGCAGTCTCGAAAGGTTTCGCCGCCGGTGACCCTGTTCACTGCAGGAACTATTCCAGCGCAGGGCCAGCCTGGGTACCAGGGACGGTTGTAGAACAGACGGGGCCAGTGTCGTACCGGGTCGAGACTAACACCGGCCTCCTCTGGAGGAGGCACGCAGACCAACTGCGGCACCGAGTGAGTGGGCCAGTCAGTGGGGCTCAGCAACAGGATTCAGCGTTAGGGTTCTCCCCCACCCGCTTAACCCAAGGGGGAGACAGCAGTGGACAACAGTCCCAAGCAAGGGGGGAAGGCAGAAGCAGCGGCCCCGACTCATACCCTTTTGATACGCCAGTCCTATCAGGGGCCGGGGAAGGGGGAGAGGAGTTCGCGACCGCTGCCCCCGATTGTAATTTTGATTTTGATTTTGCGAGCCGGGGGGGTTTTCAGGAGTGTTCCCCCACCCATCCAAGCGAGAAGAGGGGTTTTTCGTTAGCCCCCAGTGCCCCCGGTTCCTCCCTAAGAAAGAGCACACCTCCCAACAACGCCGCGGAGCCGCGGCAAGTCACTAACGAGTCTCCCTCTCCAATTACAGGACAGGAAACCAGGGGACAAAGAGAAGTTAGCAAACCCGGGGAGAGGCAGCCCGCATCGAGACCCCAGCGTGTTCGAAATAAGCCATCTTGGCTGAGAGACTTTGTCTCCTAAGGGGGGGGAGTGTGTTTGAGTGTGGGCTCGAGACTTTGTCTCGTCCTAGGGGGGAGGGGTGTTGTGTTCTGATGGTTTTATCGTACACATGGATTACAATATATCTGAGCCAATGTAACCTTGCCTATAGCAACAATGTAACCTTCAGCTGTATCATATAAACCCTGTAATAGGACGCGAGCTAATGACCACCAGCTGGCAGCAGCGAGCGTCCAAGCTCTCTTGGTCCGAACTCATCAAAGGCAACAGCGCGGGAAGTTTTCCCGCCACCACCTACACCTGGACAAGAAGGCGTGACCCGCAATGACGTCACGCAGACAGTGGCCAATGGGCTACCATGGCACCACGTTCAAATGTATTACTGCTGTATATAAAGAGCTATCGATCCGCCATTACCTCATGTTCCCTCTGTCCACGATGCAATAAACCTGAGTTAACCCAGCCCGAGGCTGTGTCCTGTGTCTTGGTTTGCATACACCAAAGATATTATCAAGATGCACCTTCACAGCCAGTCCAACTGGGATGGCCTCTTCCGCCTCCATGACCGCTGGGAATCAGAGTTCCTCCTCCGCTCATTTTGCCCTTGGGCCCAATATGATGGTTTCCAGTGGCATTTCCTCCACTGAGGGGGACCATCACCCCACCTAAAGGGGCTCATTCACCCATAGCCATTGACCCCTTTATGGAGTCAGGTTACTTACCACCACCCAACACTCGGCATTGACTGTACAGTCTACTTCATTACTGTAGCAGGATGTCCGGCCAGAATTGGTGTCAATAGCAGCATAATCAAGACACCAGTAAGGAAGACGGTAGTGAGGAAAATAAAGAGGTCAGCTGCTATCAGCTTTCAGTCCAACAGTTTAGATAGCTTCAGATGTCCAGAGATGCTAAGTAGGTTGGACAGTTTAAAATGTCTCCAGGACATGGAGGCAGGGTTCGTTTGGAAGTCATAGAAGCTGACTGTGTCTTTGGTGTCTGTTGCCTAGTATTGTGTGAGCATACACTCTGAGTATTCACTTTAGCATCTAACGTCAAGATGCTGTTCCATCTTTCATATTTGGCTAACCTCTCATATGTTTGGAAAAAGGGAGAGAGGGAGAAGGCAGATCCAATATCAGTATTTCAACTTGTACTTTTTCCTCTCAATTTACTGCGAAAACACACACGATACTCCAAATCGGACACATCAGGAGTAGTTTAACAGCATTTGTAGTTTCCAGCGCAAAGAGGAAGGAATTCTGAAGATTTCTATGGCCTGTGCTGGCTTCATTGACAACTAGGAGCAGTGAGATATATATGCTCTTATGCAGCTAGCTACTGATGATTTTATTTCAATTGGATTTTTACAGTAAAACTACCCAGATGATATTGTCTAATGCGCTTTTGCTTGTATGTTTGTATTCTATCCTGGCTAGTCATTGCTTTCTGTTCTTGCTATTCACTTCCTGTGGCTCAATGCAGCAATGGGGTGACAGGCTGCTTAATATGAGCTGTTAAGTTTCCCTTGCTCAGAATCGTCTTTAACACAGAACAATTCTGATTCACTTTGCTTTTGTTGAGCAATCATCCTGCCCTGCCTTACAAACACTATATCTACACAGCACATACTTTCACAAAATCTCTGATCTAAGTTTAGAGCATTGCAGTAACATCATCTCCACAAAATAACTGAACAAACATTTTACAGGGCTTCTAGCAAGCAGACAACACTAGTTACAAGGGTTTGGTCCCATTACTAGGGACAGTAAGGAAACTACCTGATTCTGGAAAACATGAAAAGGTAGCCAATCATTAGTCATTTAGGCATAGCAAAAATACAAACATGCAATATTCTCCAGAGTTTTCAAACTCAAAATTCATAGCAATCACCAAAACAAAAACAAAATCCCATAAGATTAAAAACAACAACAAACTTTCTTTCTTTGTATCAGAGTGTTATCCAATTTATAATTATGGATGCATATGAAATATAGATAAAATTCAAATACATTGAAATGTTAAAATGATTAAACTATTCCTGACCAGAAGCGGGCTATTTCAATAATGTTACCTCCGCTGTTTACTAAATCCTCTTTTGTACACACAGTAGCACATAGATTGCACCCACATACAGTATATGATGCACTGAAATAACTTAACAAAAGACAGAGCATGTTAAGTGAATGTGGTGGAATGAAGTATTTTGGGGAAAGGCATAGTCAGCTGGAATTCTGAACAGGAATCCACATTGACATATTTTGTTGCAGATCCCACTTGACATTGACTAATAACCATCAAAAGACTTTTCATCTATCATTTTAACAACTCCTTTTTTTAAAAAAGCCATCTGAACTAGACTTCATCACCAATACTCTGATAGTAAATTCAGTCATTAATTAGGAGACTGTTTAGATAGGGCTTATAGTCCACTCATCTGAGCTCTTGGGGGTCATTCCTAGTTATGGCACCCATGTGTTGTGAATGCTGGAACACCCCCATTTCCCACCTGAGTGTGCCTTTTTGAATCCCCATCAGGGGGTTCTACTTTTCTGCTGTTTCAGTTTGCACGCCAAATCCATAGTGACCCTCAGACTGCAGACCTGGCCCCTCAGAGGGACAACTCCATCCAAAGATGGCGGAAGCCCCCCTAGGTAGACAGAGGGCCTGTTGGGATGCAGTTTGAACTTGTTTAGCTCTGTCCATTCCATTACTAAAGCTTGGCAAACATCTAGGGACCAGATTACATCCACTGCAGAAGAAATAAAGGAGAGACAAGAGTTGTGTGTCATACACACATTATAACAATGAACTAAATATACAGCTGGGGTACACAGAAAATGCCTCCTCGAAGATTGTGGTATTTTCGTACCACAATCGGGCATACCCTGGTAATGGCAACCTTGTGGTGCCAGCTAATCTTTCCTACACTGAGTCAAGCAAAGGGAGCTGCAGGGTGGGATCTCCAAGGGGTGCCTTCATTTTGGCAGTTTCACATCTGTCCTAGACATGGAAGAAGAAGTCATACAACTCAGTATCCAACAAGTAACATCTATGGCAGGGATGGCCAACCTTAGACTTCAATTACCGGAAGCCCAAGTAAGCACACCAGCTGAGCATTCTGGGAATTGAAGTCCAAGAACACCTGGGGCACCAAGGATGACCACCCTTAATCTAGGACAGAGGTTCTCAACCTTTTCAAGTCTGGGGTCAGGGCATGCTCCCTCAAACAGTTGAGGGTGCCGGACCTGTTCCCCCCCCCCTTCCCACCATTTATGGCTGCTGTAAATAAGTCCATGGCTGATTCTGACAGCAGTGACTGGAGCGAGGGCTGGATTATTTGGTGACATGGGCCAGATTCATTCCACAGGCCATAGATTGAG
This sequence comes from Bradypodion pumilum, assembly GCA_035047305.1. Taxonomy (NCBI): domain Eukaryota; kingdom Metazoa; phylum Chordata; class Lepidosauria; order Squamata; family Chamaeleonidae; genus Bradypodion; species Bradypodion pumilum. The sequence continues at coordinate 7,357,195 of JAWDJD010000011.1, read as the reverse complement.
AATCCCTGATCTAGGGTGATTTCCTAATTGAAGGCAATCTGCTTCTAAACATCTGTGTTATGCCAGGATAGTTAGGCAAGATGGTTTGAAATAGTAAGTCTCCTGGTGTGATACATACTTGGCCTATTTACAATTCTTTATCACAAAAGAGGCAAGAGGGCACTATGTTAACCAGATTACAAAAGGGATTACTTTACACATGTCTCAAAGCTCCATGTTTATCTTATTTTGCTTTGAAAAAGACAGCACAAAAGCACAGCTCTTATACCCAGTGGAGAGGCAGAAAGTGTTGAAAAAATATATCACTTTTGTTTTTACACAGAATAGACTCTTTCTTTGATTTTCCATGTTCTTTGGGAATCTAAAACAGAGCCTCTAAAACAACAATTATTCATATTAATTAAACAAGGATTGTAGATGGGCCCTAGATCTGCTAATGTACAGGTATATGTCACAACTTATGCCTCCCACCATACCATGCCCCTCAACCATCATACCCCAATATTTGTTGGCCATATACATCTCTCTTGTTCTCTCAGTGCAAGATTTCTTGGCTGAATTTAACTTAGATTTTTCACACACATCGCTATTGGTGTGTTTCGGTTGCTTTAATTGTTGAATTCTTTTAATCTTGTATTTTCTTAATGTTGTACGCCGCCCAGAGCGGAACGACCACCCAGATGGGCGGTATATAATTGGAATGAATGAATCAATGGATCACAAATAAACACATTTCAATATGATTATACAGTACTGTACTCTCAATTAGCATTGCCTTTTCTACGAAAATATATTTTGGACATCACGATGTCATAATCATTGTCTCAATGTTACTAAGGTTCAAACGATGAACAAAATTTTATGAAAGGTTTTAGGAAAACAAGGTCTTGGGGGCAGAAAGACAAAATTAAAAAGCCCCTCTTCAGAAATTTAGCCCTGCATTCCAAAGCCTTTCAGAGAAGGACATTATTGGAAACAATGGAAATAAAGGTAGCTAAGCATTAAGTGCCTTGGATAGGAAAACACAAAACAAAGCAGAGAGGGGAAATCTAATTGTCTCAACAGACTCATAAGGTTCTAAGTTTTAGGAGAGGAGAGGTTGCTGATCTGAGCTTCATTTCACTAAACCTTAGCAACATTTTCATGCTAGCTTCAGAAAAAGCGCATCAGCAGGAAATAATATCAGTGACTCAGCATTCTGCAGCTATGACCAGCAGGGATGCTTTGCAGAGTCATCAGTTTCCTCCTTGACTGGGAGTGGCTGCTCCGTTCATACTGCGGAAAAACCTTCTTCCCAGATATTATTGTAAGGGGCGAAAGAGAAAAGACAAGCAGGTTTCAACTGCCTGTAATACATATTTCCCTGTATATTCCAGTTTAAGGAAATTAACACAAACCTATGGTTAGCTACTGTTATGCAATGTACAGTAATACCTCATACAAAGTCCGCTTCATACAACATCGGATTCATACAACATCGCCTAATTCCTTGAAAAAAGTTGCCTCATACAACGTCGTGCGATGTTGTATGAGGTATTGGGGTTTCCCCAGGTTGCATTGTGCCTGGGCAGTATAAAAGGAGGACATGTGTGCATTGCTCTTGTGGGTTTTGCATGAGGCAAAGAGTGTTTAGAATTGGTTTTGAGCACAATTTTTTTTGAATTTTTTCATCAGAATTTTTAGAAGCATTCCTGGGATTTTTGCAGCATTCTTCAGGTTCTTGGACAATCAGGGTTGTTTGACAAGTTTTTGTAATGTTTTTAGCCTTTAGACAATGATTTCTTAAAGTTCTGTCAGTTTCCTGTCTGTTTCCTTGACTTTGCCCTGAAGTCTGTGCTGTTACAGTGTTATGTATGTATGCATGTTCATTATACTGTAAAGGCAAGATTGTAACCACTCCAGATACAAACGATATCAGCTGTAAAGGAACGCGAGCAGACAGCCTATAGAGGGCAGCTGCGAGCGTTCACTCTCACATGGTTCACATTGCTCAATCACGGACAGCCGCGGGAAAACCTTCCCCGCATTCAGCAGCTGAAGAAAGACCTGCATTCAGCAGCTGAAGAAAGACCTGCATTCAGCAGCAGGAATGGAGGCGTGCCTGGGCGAGGCCACGCCGGTAGCAACCAATCAGCTACCGTGCTACAAGATTCAAATGTAGAGAGCTACTGTATATATTGAGATGTATCACCGCCATTACCTCATGCTTAACTGGAACCTCATGCAATAAACCTGTGTTAAACCAACCCTTCGGTTGTCCGGTCGTCTTTGGTCCCATACACTAAATTGGCGACGAAGGTGGGATATGGCTGCCCACGGGACCAAGACATGTGCCGGCTACGAGATCAGGAAGCCGGGAGACTTGGAGCTGTTTGAGATAGACTTCAACGCTGCGCTGGTGGAACTCGAAGTCTCAGACGAGGCCAAAAAGAGGGCCATCTTCGTCCGCATGCTCGGACAAGAAACCAAGAGGACCTTGGTGGACCTGATCGCGCCGAGGAAGGTGGGCGACCTCAAGGCCACAGAGCTCCTGGCGGCGCTGCGCGCCCATCTCCGGCCGGCAATAGCGATGTTCCCCGCTCGGAGCGCGTTCTGGAGGCGAGTCCAGGCACCCGGAGAATCGGTCGATGAGTTCGCCGCGGCCCTGCGGTTGGCCGCCGGCCCATGCAAGTGGGAACTCCCCGACGTCACCCTCCGGGACTGCCTGCTCTGCGGTCTGAGGGACACAGAGACTCAGCGCGCGCTGATGAAAAGGGAGCCGCCTCCCACGTGGCAACAAGTCCTCGACGCGGCACAGGCCGCAGAGGCCACGTCGGCCGGGGTGCACGAACTTCAGGACTGGCGCCCGAAGACCGCCAAGGCAGAGAGTTCGGTGCGAGCGGCCCAGCGGACTTCGAACTCGTCTGCAGAGAGCAGCGACGACGAGGACGTCCGGAGGGTCCAGAGAGAGGGCCGGCGCTGCGATGGCTGCGGCGCCGCCCACGCCCGCACCAAATGCCCATTCCGCAAGGCCGAGTGCCACAACTGCGGCCGGCGCGGGCACATCGCCAAGGTCTGCCGGAAACGACGCGAGGCCACCCGGAGTTCTCCAGACCGCTCGGCGAGGCAGGACCGCACCACGAGGCAGGACCGCACCACGAGGCCGAAGGACGGCACCCGGACCACGAGGGCGCGGGACGGAGTAGGGCGAGTCTCCGACGACAGCGAGGACGACGCGCCGGTTTGCAGCGTTTCCACGGAGCACCCCCGTTACTTCGTTGAGGTAGTAATACAAGGGGCCCCTGTTAGAATGGAGGTGGACTCGGGTTCTTCATACTCCATTATTTCCCAGGGGGAGTTCATGAAAATCGCCCCCCGCGTGCGGCCCAAGCTCAAGGCGTTGAGGGCCACGCTGAAGGACGTGCAAGGGAACCGCATCCCAGTGTTGGGGGTTGGGAAGTTTCAGGTCCAGTTCAAAAAGTACACCGCAACGCTTCCCTTAGTCGTCCTCAAGGGGGGAAAATGCAGCCTCCTCGGGACTCAATGGTTCCAGCCCCTGGGGTTGTTCATTGGGGGGGTGCACGCTGTGGGAGCACACGCCGCCGGGACTGATCCAATACAGAGCGTGTGCGACGCGCACCCCGAGGTTTTTAAAAAGGGGCTAGGAAAATTCAAGGGCCCCCCAGTGACTTTCGACCTGGACCCTGGAGTGCGTCCAATCAGACTTAAACCGCGCAGAGTGCCTTTCGCACTAAAGGACAAAATAGAGGCGGAATTGGACAAATTAGTGGGCCAGGGGATTCTTGTTCCTGTTGATTCTGCGGAGTGGGAAACTCCAATTGTAACAGCGCTCAAGGCCAACGGGGAAGTCCGAATATGCGCTGATTACAAGTGCACCATCAATAAGGCGATCCGCCCTAATGCGTATCCGGTGCCGGTAATCAGCCACTTGTTGGCCAGGTTACACGGGGGGAGGTGTTTCGCCAAACTCGACCTGGCCCAAGCCTACCAGCAACTCCCGGTGACCCCCGCCGCAGCTGCTGCACAAACCATAGTCACCCACAAAGGGGCGTTCCAGGTTTCGCGCCTCCAATTCGGCGTGAATTCGGCGCCCGGGATTTTCCAGTCATTGGTGGAACGCCTCCTGAAGGGGTTGGAGGGGGTGTTACCCTATTTTGATGACGTATTAATTACAGGGGGGAGCCGGGCCGAATTAGCAACAAGGTTGGGAAAGGTCCTGACAATATTCGAAAAGGCGGGGTTGAGGTTGCGGAAAGACAAATGCGTCTTCTTCGCTACAGAGGTTGAGTTCCTAGGGTTCCGTGTTACTCCCGAGGGAATTAGGCCAGCCCAATCCAAGGTAGCCGCCATCAAAAAGGCCCCTCGCCCCACCTCCAAGCCCGAGTTGCAGTCGTTCCTCGGACTGCTCAACTTCTACCACTCCTTCCTCCCGCGGAAGGCAGCCGTGGCAGAACCGCTACACAAATTGTTAAAAAAGGACGAGGCATGGAAGTGGGGCGACGACCAGGAAAAGGCTTTCAATGACCTGAAGCGACTCCTGGCATCAGATGCTGTACTGACCCACTTCAATCCCAAACGCCCGGTGGTCCTGATATGCGATGCATCCCCGGTGGGGGTGGGGGCGGTGCTTTGCCACGTGCTGGAGAACGGTAGGGAGGCCCCGATAGCTTTCTACTCTAGGTCCCTGTCCCAAGCGGAGAGGAATTATGCTCAGACAGACAGGGAGGCGCTAGCAATAATTGCGGGGACCAAGAAATTTCATGATTTCGTGTACGGCCGCCCCTTCACCATAGTGACTGACCACAAGCCGTTGCTGGGCATCTTCACCGCAGACAAGCCCACACCCCAGATCCTGTCCCCGAGAATGCTCAGATGGGCCATTTTTCTCAACGCGTATCAGCACGCGTTGGTATACCGGCCCGGGAGGGAAATAAGCCATGCCGACGCTCTGTCGAGGTCCCCCATTCCCCGGGATTGCTGCCACGTGGGCGGAGTAGAGAGGGACCACCAGGTCTTAATGATAGAGGTCCTAGACTCCCCTCCAGTAGTACCGGCCGAAATCGCCAAAGCGACAGGCAAGGACAAAGCGCTGGCCACAGTTTGCTCCTGGGTGCAGAAAGGGTGGCCCGTGTCTTCCCCAGCAGCGGAATTCGACACATTTTTCAAAAAGAGATTGGAGTTGTCCCTAGAGAGGGGTTGCCTCTTGTGGGGCCAGCGGGTAGTGATCCCCACGTCTCTCAGGCCGAGGGTGCTTAAACTGCTGCACGTCAGCCACCCGGGGATCGTACACTCTAAGGCACTAGCCCGCAGTTATTTTTGGTGGCCCCAGTTAGACGCCGACATCGAACACATGGTCGGCACTTGCGAGGCGTGCCAAAGCTCTAGGCCAGAAGAGGCTCGCTCGCCACCTAGGGAATGGGACGCTGCGAGGGGACCCTGGTCCCGAGTTCACGTAGACTTTGCTGGCCCATTCAGGGGAACGCTTTTCCTCCTCGTGGTGGACGCGTTCTCTAAGTGGTTGGAGGTCATTCCAGTCTCGAGCACCTCCTCGACCACAACCATTAAACAGTTAAGGAGGGTCTTTTCCACGTTCGGTTTACCCGACACCCTCGTCAGCGATAACGCTAGCTGTTTCACGTCCGCCGAGTTCAGGGCATTCATGGAACGCAACGCCATTCGGCACGTCACCTCCGCCCCCTTTCACCCGGCCACCAATGGCCAAGTAGAGCGCCTCGTGCGCACCACGAAAGACGCGCTACTGCGCATGGGTCCCGGAGACCTCGACCTGAAATTGTGCCAATTCCTGCTGAGATACAGGGTCACCCCCTTAGCGTCAGGGTACTCCCCCGCAGAGCTGTTGATGCGCAGGAAGCTGGCCACGGGGATATCCAAGCTAGACCCCACGAGAGTAGAGGACAAAGGGCGGAACATAGGGGTGGAACCCACAAAGAGTTTCAGCATAGGCGCCCCAGTACACTGCAGGAATTACGCCAGCGCGGGGCCAGCCTGGGTGCCGGGCACCGTAGTAGATCAAACCGGCCCCGTCTCATACCGCGTAGAGACCAGTACAGGTTTCCTGTGGAGGCGACACGTGGACCAACTCAGGCGTAGGGTCCCCGGAGAGCAAGACGCGGATGAGATCAGCATTGAATCAGCGTTAGGGTACTCCCCCACCCGTTTAGCCCAAGGGGGAGGAAAAGGGGAGCATGGGTCCCCACCAAGGGGGGAGGAAAGGGAATCGATCCACGGAAATCTTTTGCGGGAGTCCCCGCCAGAGAGGAGGAGCCCCGGGTTGCGGGAGTCCCCGTCAGAAAGGAGGAGCCCCAACCACACTCATACCCCGCGGAAGCCGCGGAAGTCCCCCCGAGGCTCAGAGGCCCATAGAGGTTTGGACGTTGATTTACAGTACCAGGGGGAGTTAGCGGAGTGGTCCCCCACCCGTCCTAGCGAAAAGAGGGGTTTCAGTTCAGCCCCTGGTACCTCCAGTCCCAGTAGCCCCTGTGAGTTAGAATGCAACATAGCGCCCATGTTCCGGAGACCGACACCTCCAAGACCGGGGGCATCAGCGAGTCCGCCCACCACCACAGTCTTAAGGTCCCCCGAGCAGGGATCAGAAGGTAGCCATTCCCCAAGGGCGACCTCATCGGTTCCGCGGTTCACACTAGGAGGGTCCCCGGGGTCCGAGGGCAATAGGCAGGGATTTACCTCCCAACTGTTCATCCCATTCCCTTCCCCAAGCGCAAGGCAGGCACGGACGCCCCACAGAGCCACTAACGAATCCCCGTTTCCCGTTGCAGGACAAGCACCCGCGGAGTCAGGGATCACAGGCTCTCCAGAATTAGGGCAGGCGCAAGCACGCCCCAAGCGAACGTGCGGCAAGCCACAATGGTTGCGGGACTTCGTCCCATCCTAGGGGGGAGGGATGTTATGTATGTATGCATGTTCATTATACTGTAAAGGCAAGATTGTAACCACTCCAGATACAAACGATATCAGCTGTAAAGGAACGCGAGCAGACAGCCTATAGAGGGCAGCTGCGAGCGTTCACTCTCACATGGTTCACATTGCTCAATCACGGACAGCCGCGGGAAAACCTTCCCCGCATTCAGCAGCTGAAGAAAGACCTGCATTCAGCAGCTGAAGAAAGACCTGCATTCAGCAGCAGGAATGGAGGCGTGCCTGGGCGAGGCCACGCCGGTAGCAACCAATCAGCTACCGTGCTACAAGATTCAAATGTAGAGAGCTACTGTATATATTGAGATGTATCACCGCCATTACCTCATGCTTAACTGGAACCTCATGCAATAAACCTGTGTTAAACCAACCCTTCGGTTGTCCGGTCGTCTTTGGTCCCATACACTAAATACAGTACAATGTATCTCTATGGAAACGACGTTGTACGAGACATCGCGGCAAGGATTTGGATGTTGGATTTTGCATGCCTCATACAAAGTCCAAATCCGTATAAAGTCCAAACTTGTGGAACCAAGTTGTATGAGGTATCACTATTGTGAAAGAAAATGGAGAGCAACAACACAAAACTCTTTATGAACGGAACAGATACAAATTAATAAAATCTTGCACTTGCCACTATTTGAATTTTACAGCTAACAGTATAAGTAACTGGGAAAGGTAAAGGTAATGGTCTCCCTTGCTCAAAAGCCAGTCGTATCCAACTCTAGGGAGCAGTGCTCATCTCTGTTTAACAACTAAAAGAGCCAGCGCTGTCTGCATCTGTAGATGTTTCTGTGGTCATGTGGTAGGCATGACTAGATGCTGGAACACCAAAGCGGTACCTATTTATCTACTTGGCAGGAGCTGGGGCAGATGACAGGAGCTCACTCCATCATGCAGCACTCGGGTCTTGAACTTCTGACTTCCCAGCCTTCCAGTAATCATGCTCAGCATCTTAACCACTAAGCCACTGCGGCCCAAGAAATTCCTTTAAGATAAAAATACAGGTTCAGAGTGTTGACCAGTCAGGCTGTATAAAATGAATGTGTACATAAATGTATTGTATGGTCAAGTTGAACTCATTGCAAGTCTTGGCTTGTTATATCTGATAAAGAGAGGACATCAGCTGCAACTCGTATCCGAGAATGCATTTTTTTCCCTGAAGAAGGGAAAATGCCTTTGGTGTGAATTTGTGTAAGGTGGATCCCAGCTTGTCATGAAGTGACCCACAAACTATGATCACAGAGCCATCTCCTGTGGCACATATGAAATGAGACATGCAGGATTTAACACTGGGACTGCAATGGACTGCCACAGCCTTGAGGATATTGTAAGAGTGTTTCAGATGGCTCGGCCCAATAACTCCAGAGACAGTATATTATAATTAAAGTCTTTTATTCTCACTGCCCGCATGGCGGTCAGTGGCTGTATCAAGGGTCAAAGATGGAAGGGAAGGGTATGAGGTTGAGGTGGTCCTTTAATAGGGTCGGATGAGGTCAGAGGCATAAGGTTCAAAGGAATAGGGTTACAGCGGCAAGGCATTGTGGTATATGTAGTTCAGGTCAGTTTGATATTACACCTGACAAAACCCCTTCTAATATCATATGGGCTGACTACATTGAGTGCATACCTGAGCTTTTATTTTCTAAGACACAAACTGCCAAACAGGTACTCATGCTGAGCTGAGGGGAGTGGCTTGGTCAGTATGTCTGCCACTTGTTCCTTTGTCTCACAATGTGTTAGCTCTATAAAGCCTTCTCTTATCATCTGTCTCACGTTTTTGCACTTGATATCTATATGTCTAGATTTCCGATTTATATTGTCACCTTTTGCTATCTCTATGGCCGCCTGGCTATCTTCGTGTATGGTGATGGGGAGCTTGGGCTTTTCCCAGATAAGGGAGATCAGTTCGTTTATCCAGATAAAGTCACATGCAGCGTTTGACAGGCAGACATATTCGGCCTCGGCGGTGGAAGTAGAAACCAGTTTCTGCTTCTCGGTGCGCCAGTATATTGGGCTGCCATTCAACATCACCATGTAGCCGGATGTGCTCTTTCTGGTTCCTAAGCATCCGCCCCAGTCAGCATCGGCGTAGCATGACAGGTTGATTTCTTCGTCTATTCGAGGGGTGAGCAGTAATTCTGCCTCCATGGTACCTTTCAGGTATCTCAGCAGTCTCTTGACGGCTGCCCAATGAAACGTCTTTGGGTTACTGGAATGGCGTGAGAGAAGGTTCACTGCCAGCGTAATGTCGGGCCTGATCCAGTTGGCTATGTGTAACAGCGATCCAATGATGGATCTGTAGTGGCTGACGTCTTCGAACGGTTCCCCTTCCTCGTAGGCGTTTTTCAGGAAATCCGTTTGCATAGGCGTCCCACAGGGGTGAGCGTTTGACATGTTGCATCTGTCAAGGAGTTCAGCTATTTTCTCCTTCTGGGAGAGTCCAAAGCCATTGGGTATCCTTGAGACTTGCACCCCTAGGTATTTGTTCACTCTCCCCAAGTTTTTCAGGGAGAATTCATTTTGCAGTCCATGAGCGAACTCGTCGCATTTGGACTTACTTTTCCCAAAGTACAAAAGGTCGTCGACATACACTAGGACCTTTTCAACTTCCTCTGGTGATTTTCTTAGAAATACACATTTGTCGGCTTCGGTCGGGAAGAAGTTCAATTGCCTCATTGTCCTCGGCCAGACACTCGTACCACCTCCTGCCAGACTGTTTTAGGCCATAGAGGCTTTTGCTGAGTAGCCACGTTTCCCCTCTGTTGTGCCCAAAACCAGGTGGTGCTCTGACGTATATTTCCTTGTCAAGGTCTGCATGGAGGTATGCTGTCTCTACATCAAACTGGTACACTTGTTCTTCGAGGATGGTTGCCATTACTAAAGCGGCCTTTACGCTTTCTGGCTTCACTGTGGGGGAGTATGTGTCTTCGTAGTCGTCAGGGTATCGTTGGGTGAACCCTTGGGCGACTAGTCGCGCTTTGTACATTACCCTTTCATTTTCCAACGATTTTACCTTAAACACCCACTTTGTTCCCACTGTCCTCTGTCCCTCAGGGACCTCAGCAGGGGCATACACTCCGAGGGTTTTGAGGCTCTCCATTTCCCTTTCCATTGCCGCCTGCCATTTGTCCTGTTCTTCGGGAGGCAGTTTGTCTATGCCATCAAAGCTTGCTGGTGTCTCGGGGTAGGTGTTTATGCCCAGCACATACTCCTTTAGCCCTCTGGGAATTTGGCCTTTGGTTGACCTGGTTGACCTGCGGGGCGCCTCTGCTGGGGTTTTTGGAGGTTCAGTCTCCACAATACTAGTGGTATTTTGATGTGACTGCCTGGTCTCATCCCTCTCTGGTGGCGTGTCTGCTTGTCTGTTGAGCCTTGAGTTGGAGGAGGGTGCTTTGGTTCCTTCTTGTACCGACTCATTTGTCAGTACCTCGTTTGCGTGTATCTTACTCCAGTTCGCGTGTTCGTGGAACGTGGCCGACCTGGAAACCACTATTCTCAGGTTGTGGTCTAGGAAGCGGTATGCCTTCGAGCCCGGTTCGTACCCCATGAACCTTAGCTTCTTCGTTATCTTGTCCCCTTTCTTCCTTAGTTGTTTTGGTATGTGTACGTCTGCGAACACACCGAAGACGTGAAGGTGGCTCAACTTGGGCTTCTGCCTGTACATGGCTTCATAGGGCGTTTTTCCGATAACACCAGACCATAGCCTGTTCAGTGTGTAGTTGGAGTACAGCAAAGCTTCCCCCCAGTATGAGAAGCTTAGGCCTGCATCTTCAATTGCGCATCTGATCATGGTCTGGAGCACTCCGTTCCTTCGTTCGGCGACTCCATTCTGGAAAGCTGAGAATGGTGCGGTTTTGTAGTGTAGCATCCCCTTCTCGGTTATCCAGTCTTGGAACTCTTTGGACAGGAATTCCGATCCCCTGTCTGTCATCAGTTTCTTTATGTTGGTGTTGTTCTGGGTTTGCACCCTTTGGTAGAACTCTTTGAACTTGCTGAAGGTCTCGTCCTTGCTTTTGAGTGTGTATACGAAACCGTATCGGCTGTAGTCATCTACTATCGTCAAGAAGAATCTCTTCTGGCCCAAAGATCTCTCGAGTGGCCCCACCAGGTCGAGGTGGACCAATTCGAAGGGGTGGCTTGACTTCCTGGAGGATGTCTTCGGTCGTGCCTCGGTTTTCGCCTTGGAGCTTTTGCACACGGAGCACTCCAGGTAGTTCTCACAATCCTTGATCCTTAGTCCTTCTGAACATCCTAGCATCTTCTTGACAGTCGGAAAACCTATGTGTCCCAATTTTCTGTGCAACAGATGCGCACACTCATCATGTATTTGTTTCCCAATGAATACCCTCAGTGTTCTATGCTTTGCGCTGCCAACCCCTTCATTTCTTGTGGGGCTGTTGTGATCATTGTTTTTCCTTTCTGGGTCTTCATGTTCGGGTTCCCTGGGGTCGTCTGTGGTGCAGTCCTGCATCTCTTCATCGTCAGTGCCGTCGATTAGGCCTATCGTGTCCTGTACATCCTCGGCTTCCTTGGCAATGAGGTACGGTAGGCCGCCTATGAGCTCCACTCTTCCAACCTGCTTTCCCCTTCTTTCGATGGACACCTTCTTGTTCTCGAAGACTATCCTGAGGCTGGGGTCTTCTGTGAGCTTGGTGGTGGCCAGGACATTATAAGGAATTTCAGGAGAGTAAAGGACGCCTTTGACCTGACCAATTCCAGGGATGAGTACGTCGCCCCTGCCTGTTACTCTTGCATGTTCCTGGTTGGCGACTTTGATTCTGAAGGAATCTTCTTCAAATGAGTTGAATATTTCCTTGTGGCATGATGTGTGGGTGGTTGCCCCGGAGTCGATCAGCCACCGCTGTAGGTGTGCATTTGAAGACCTGTTTGCCTTGTGGCTGCTGGTCCCTTCACTGTGCTTGACCACGTCCACTGAGTCTGGTTTGTGTCTATCTTGCCCCTTCTGTGGCTTAAGCTCTCTCTTTGGGCTAGGTGACCTTCGTCGTCTGTCCCCCCTGTTGTTGTCGCCCTTGTGTCTGCGTGGGTATTCGTCCTGTGACTCACGTCTGGGTCTCGGAGTGTCCTCATAGCGTGTTAGATCGCGCGTGGGTTTGTGTTTCCTTGGTCCACATGTGTGACACTCGTAACTAGGGCTCCCCTGCTCAGGGAAACTGACTCTTTTGCGCGGCCTGTCCTCTCTGCGTATGGTGGCCCTACTTCTCCTAAGATTATCCTCAGCTATGAGTTTCTTAGTGATGTACCCCAATGTGGCATTGTTACTTCCCAAATTATCCAGCTGAGTCAGGAAGTAGTCCCAGCTTGAATCGAGGGAGTTGTATATAATGCTAATCTGGTGCTGATCTGTCACGATCTCCCCCCTTCTTATGAGGTCGGATCTCATGCTGTTTAGTTTCATCAGGTGCTCGCTCATAGTTGAGCCCTCTTTCATTTTGTATGCATACAACTCTCTCAATAGCAAGCAGGTCGTAGTCCTTTCATTGCAATAAAACATTTCATACAATATTCCCCAAACCTCATGCACAGTTAGCCCATCAGGGATACTCCCATACATTGAGGTGTCAATAGAGCTTAAAAGCAAACAGAACACTCTGTGGTGTAGCCTGTCCACCTTTAGGGTCCATGGCTTTCTTGGTGGGTCCTGGATCAGGTACAGTGCCCCCTCCCTCATCAGAATTACCTGGAATTGTTGTGCCCAGTCCATTAGGTTCTCCCCAGTCATGTGAAGGATTGGGAAGTTGTGAGGTAGTTGGCTGTGCTGGCCGGCATTGCTTCCTTTGCTGGATCTGGCCTGGTGCCCTGGACTGTCTTTATATTGGCAGTGGGGGATGGGTACACATATATTTGCTATTGGATGTCCCTTTTTCAGTTTTTCTGGTCGCCTGTAGAGGGAGTTTGCTGGTCCTCTGTGCATGGAGCGACCTGAGTTGACCTGCAGTTCCTCTTCTTCGCCAGAGAGGGAGTTCTCCTGGTCCTCTTGCGCCTGCGTGAATCTCATTGTTTGCTGGCTGCCGAGGTGAGCGGATCTCTGTCTCAGAGGTCCTGCTGCTTCAGGTTGGAGCGTTGGTGAGAAGTCGCTTTCGTCGCTGGAGCTGCTTTCCTCATCGGAGGGCCCTGTGGAGCTGTCGCGTGGAGGCCGCCATCTTTGCTGGACTGATGGGGGTTCGGGTCGTCGTAGCTCCGCGTGGAGTTCAGCTTCCTTCTCTGGACATTCCCTGCGCTTGGTTCGGGCAGACAGCGAGTCGTGGTAGGCCTCACTTTCTTTGTTCTGCCTTGCGTGTGCTTCCGGTCTTCCCGCGTGGATGCGTGCCTTGCGGGTCTTGTGCCCCTCCCATTCGCGGTAGCGTGTTTCTGAGGGGGGCTGCGTCCCCTTCGGTTTCTAGCTGGGAAGGATTTGCGGTGGCTTTCCTCCGGGGAGAGGTCGTGTCCCCTTTGGCCTTTGATTGCGAAGGGGGCCTCTGCCCATGTGAGGAGTTCGGCCCGGTTGTCAGCAGCGCCTCTCTTGGGGGCGTGGTGCCTGCTTGGGGGTCCCTGCTCCTCTTCTAGTCCCTGGGGGCTGAGGGTCGGCATGTCCCGCATTTCTAGGGTCTGTGTGTCCACCCTCCAGGGTCCCAGGGCCTTTTCTTTTCTTCGCGTGGTTGGGGCGCGCGGGTTATCTGTGGGTATTGTTGTTTCGGTGGGCCTTCCCGCCGGTGTGTTCGAATCTAGTGCCGCCGCTTGTAATTGGTCGGCTATCTCGGCTAGATTTGAACTCGGCGCGGTGCTTGGGGTTCCCGCCATGGAGGATCTCGGGGTAGAGCTTACCGTGCCGTTGGTGTGGGATTCATCTCCGGTGTTCATCAAGGCCAGTAGCTCTGCCGTGGGGATCATTCCTCTCCCGGCTATCGCCCTGTGGATTTTGGTTGTCAGGCTTTCGTCTTGGACGTCCCTTTCGGTGGGTGCCCCTCCGGTTTCGGCCTTCGTTTGGCCATCTGGGTCCATCTCCGTGATGGTCCGGTTCGGGTTGTCCCCTTCCATTACCGTTTGGGGTCGTGTGATTGCCTGTTCCGGAGTATCGGGTCCAGTTGGTCTGGCTCGTGTTCTGGACCCTCCTTTGTTCAGCCGGGTTCTTCTTTTGGTCATTTGTTTTAATTTTGGAGTTGTTTGTGGGTGAACCATCCTCTGCTACCATTTTGTAAGAGTGTTTCAGATGGCTCGGCCCAATAACTCCAGAGACAGTATATTATAATTAAAGTCTTTTATTCTCACTGCCCGCATGGCGGTCAGTGGCTGTATCAAGGGTCAAAGATGGAAGGGAAGGGTATGAGGTTGAGGTGGTCCTTTAATAGGGTCGGATGAGGTCAGAGGCATAAGGTTCAAAGGAATAGGGTTACAGCGGCAAGGCATTGTGGTATATGTAGTTCAGGTCAGTTTGATATTACACCTGACAGATATTATCAAGGTGCGTCTTCACAGCCAGTCCATCTGGCATGGCTCTTCTGCCTCCATGACTGTTGGGAATCAGAGTTCCTCCACCACTCATTTTTCCATTGGGCCCAATATGATGGTTGCCAGTGGCATTTCCTCCCATCTAAAGGGGCTCCTCTGCCGGTAGCTATTAGTCCCTTTACGGAATCAAGTTATTTACCACCGCCCAACACTCAGTGTTGATTTGTTGGCTGTACAGTCTACTCCATTACCATAGAGAGGACAAGTTGGTTATATAAATTACACCTAGATATGGGGACAGTACTAACCTTGAAAAAAGGTGTAATCAAACTATTCTTGGGGGAAAACCAATTCTGTACCAACCAGTCATATCTGACTCTAGGGGTCAGTGCTCATCTCTGTTTATAGCCAAAGAGCCAGCGCTGTCTGCATCTGCAGACATTTCCGTGGACATGTGACAGGCATGTCTCAACACCATCACTGTCCTATACCTGTCCTATACCTACTTGATTAGAATCTAAAATCAATTTAAAAGCTTAGCTTTGCAGATTCAGCCCAAAGGTATTAGGGAAGGGACTACAAGTTGTGACAGGGTTTCTCAACCTGCAGCCCGTGGGCCAGATGCGGCCTGTGGTGCCATTTCATGTGGGGCCCCCTACCATCTCCACCACACCCAGAAGTGCCATGTGGTGGAGAAAGGAGGAAATGGCCATATGGCCCCCGAAGTTGTCTGAGGGAGCATGACCCAGCACCGGGCTTTAAAAGGTTGAGAACTCCTGAGTTATGGGTTCTTTTCAGCTGTAGTGACCTTTTTGTGGAATGTACTCTTGCAAGGAAGCTCACCTGCCTACACTGTTACTTTTCTGGTGTTAGTCAAGGACTTTTGTTTTCTCCAAAACATTTTAGTGTTGTTGTTTTTTTAAAAAAAACACTCATGTGTCGCTTTTAGTTGCTCCACTCTATTTTTTGTAACGGGTGCATTAAAATATATTGTTACCTTTCCCCAATCTGACCACAGAAGCTTTGTTATTGATTAAAGATATCAACTACTATTATCTAGTTAAAATGAATTAACACATCTAGGGCAGTCCTAAATATATTTAAATAGCAATAAGCTTCACTGAGCTTAACAGAAAGTAAGTACATTTAGGGTGCTAAAATGTTTGCATATTTATTTAAAAGTATTTCTGAGCAATATTTTGTTTTTATAACAAGTACAAAAGGCTATAATAAGTCATGATTAAAATGTGCTAGAAAAGACTATGACTAAGATGAAAAGCAAGATGCTGAACTGGAATTAGAAGAGCTGAACTTTCTTACTTTGCTTCTGTGTAACAACTATACTATTGCAGGCGCACCCCCCCAAAAAGGACTCAGACACTGGTGAAAGTGGATAACGGCATTGGGCCACATTTATTGATTCATGCCCTAGTCCGAATTATAAATTTCGATTGGTACTCAACCAATTATAATTCTTAAGGCAAGCAGGCCGCAGTAACACTGGTAAGGTACCTCCCAAAATTGCCAACAGCAATTGGTTACAATGTATCCATTTGTATCAATTTGTTTGTTGGCAACAAACAAATTGTTGACCGTAGTCAATAAACTAACTACTGACCCCACCCTCTGACGCGTATCCGTAAAATCACGGGGTGATGCATGCTGCCTAGCTCGTGCCATCACCCCATTGCCTGGTTCGTCGTTGACCGGACAACGTTAACCAACTTGTGCCTATCTAGTGTTGTCCAGTCAATTGCGAACCTGCCGGATACCTGTGGGTCATAAATATTTACCTTACCAGTGCTACCCGCCCATGTGACCAAAGTCAACAGCAATAAACCCCTGTATCAAACCATAGCAACAGTGTGGGATGGGCAAAAAAGCCAGAACCCAAGAACCAATTGTAGGTTCCAGCCAAAAATTCCCACCCGGCCCCGAAGCAACCAAAATATCACACTGTTAACTAGGGAGGGGGTGGAGGGAAAAACTTCTCCTCTCCATCGCTTTAGCAAAATGGCAGCTCTGCTGCCTCGTGGCCACCCCTTTTAAAGGGTGCTGGCCACGCCCCCTAACTACCCGGATGCCCAAGTCCGGTGGGGGGGCCCCCGCAAAGAGCGCGGCGGCCATTTTGGCGCCGCGCTTGCATTCTATGGGTCAAAGAGGCAGCAAAACCTTGTTGTTGTTCAGTTGCACAGTCGATTCCGACCCTTTGCGACCCCATGGACCTTTTTCCTCCAGGCACCTCCTTACTCATTTCTCACCTGGCAATTTTAGTCAAAAAAATTCCCCAGCTCCTTTCTTCTCCGTGGCTGCTTGAACTGTAGGTAAATTAGCCCCCTTGGCAAGGAAAGTGCCCTGGATTATGTAGTGTGCCTCCAATTGGCAAATTACATTTTCAAAAGTCAATTCAGCGGCACCACTGGAAACTCCACTTTGATCGTTGGCTGCCCTTTCGCAGTAGGCATGAGTCCATTTCAATTTGTTTGCTTTTCAACGTGATCTCATCTCCCAACGACAATGGTTCCTTATTGGAGCTGGACAGGATTCAAGAGGTTTTGGATTGCACAGCTTTTGCAAAATTTCACGCCAGTGAAATTTTATTTTAATGCTGTACAATTTAAGAAGACCGAACACTGGGGTGGGGTGGGGGTTGCTTTACGTTTGGGACCTTGGAATGACTTCATCGTTGCAGATGCTTCATTCACGTACACGTTAGAGAATATCTGGAAGCCTACAAAGTGTAAATGATGGATAAAGAAATCTAAACAACTCCCCCAAGCAGTTAGTTCTCATGGTTCTTGGAAATAAGCCTGCTTCTTTTAATTCCTTCATTTCAATTTCTTCCCAAATAACTGTCTCCTCCATTAAAATCTTTACAACATTTTAAATGTGAAATGCTTTATAATAATTTTTCAAATTCAGTATTTCCAATCCCCCTTCTTTTTGAGATAAATACCATATTTTTTTAATATTCTGGGTCTACGTCCCCCATTACAATAGTTATTTATTAAATTTTGAAATTCCTTAATTTCTTTATCAGTAAGTTGAATTGGTAAGGCATCAAACAAAAAATTTATCTTCAGTAATAACATCATTTTAGACAACGCTACTCTGCCAAACCAAGACAACTTCAATTTTTGATATTGTAAAATTTTAGCTTTAAGTTCTTTTTTGGCTTATCATAGTTTAATCTTTTTAAATCATCTAATTTATTTGAAATATTTATCCCCAAATATCTCAGACTATCTTTAATCTGTATTTTAAATTTATCGTTTATTCTCCCTTGTTCTTCCTTATCAATATTACCCAATATCATTTCGGATTTATCCCAATTTATCCTCAAACCAGTTATTTGTTCAAACTCATTTAAATGTCCTTGTATTTTTTCCAAAGTCTTTCTAGGATGTTTCATAATTATCAAAGTACCATTTGCATATAAACTAATCTTATTTTCTAGTATTCCTTCAATACTTTTATCTTCTCTTATAGTATTTGCTAGTATTTCCATCGCCATGATAAATAATATTGGTGATAAAGGGCAACCCTGTCTTGTTTCAGCTTCTAATCTCACTTCCTCTGTAAGGCCATCATTTAACCTAATATTAGCGTATCCATGTTGATACATTTGTTCAATCGTTTTTGTAAATCTGTTCCCAAAGCCATAACATCTAATTATCTTGTTAATTGTTATCCATTGTAAAGAGTCGAATGCCTTGAAAATATCCAATGATAATAACCCAACTTTCTCTTTTGTTTGTCCTGCAACATCTATTAAATCTACAACTCTCCTTATTAAATCTGCCATATACCTACCTTTCACAAATTCAGCCTGGTCTTTATTTATATATTTATCTATAAAACTATTTAATCTACTTGCCAATATTGCTGTAAAAATCTTTGCATCCTGATTTATCAGGGAAATAGGCCTGTATAATTCTACCTTTTCTAAATCTTTTCCAGGTTTTGGTAGTAAAACAATTATGGTTCTATACCATGAAGGTGGGATCTGTCCTTCATCAAGTATATAATTATACAGTTTTAATAATTTTGGGATTAATATATCTTTAAACTTTTTCTAAAATTCTGCTGGCAACCTGTCTTCCCCTGGAGATTTATCTGTCTTCAATTTAGCTATTATTTCTTTTATTTCTTTTTCAGTTATCGGTTCCTCCATTTTTTGCTTATGTTCCTGACTTATTTTATTTTTAATTTGCCTTTCCAATTCATCTTTTAATCTTTCCAAATTTACATTCTTTTTAGAATATAACTCCTGATAGAATTCTTTAACTACCTTACATTTATCTTTAGTTTTATTGTGTCTTATTCTACCCTTATCTACCAGGATCCCTATCTCATTTTTACTTCTTTTTTCCTTAGCTTCTCTTGCTAATAATTTTGAATTTTTATTGCTATACTCAAAATATTCCCTTTTTAAATAAACCAAATCTCTTTTTACTTTTTCAATATCTTTTCCTATTAATTCCTTCTTTAAACCCTGCATTCTTTCATACATTTTTCTATCTTTAGTTATTGCATGTTTCTCTTGCAACCATTTAATCTCTTTTTCAATTTCTTCTTGTTTACTTTTTAATTGTTTATTTTTAATGCTGGCCAACTTAACACTTTCATCTCTAAATATTGCCTTCACTGTATCCCATACCATACTATATCTAACATCTCATGTATCATTCCATTTCCAATTTTCCTCCCATTTTCAACTATTTGCTCTTTAAACAATTTAGCATTGTATCTCCAATTTTTCCTAGTTTTTGTACCATCTATTTTTATTTCCAACAATACCTTTGCATGATCTGATTCTTTAAAAATTCCCACTTCTATTTCATCTAAATTTCCTATCAAATTATCAGTAACAAATATATAATCTATTCTGGAATATGTGTTATGGATATGTGAGAAAAAAAGTATAAACCCTTTCCAATCCTTTAAGTTCCCTCCAAGTGTCTTTCAACCCTAAAGATTTCATCTATTTATCTAATATCTGCATTTTATTTCCTCCCCCACTTCTTACTATGTTTGTGCTATCTATATTTGATCTTATTACATTAAAATATCTAGCTACAATCATTGTTGTTCTTTCTTTTTCCAATATGTGATATACCTTATCTAAGAAATTATTTTGATGTTCATTTGGGACATACAAATTCACCAATGTTATCTCCTCATCGTCTATTTTCCCTTTCACTATCAAATATCTTCCTTCTGGATTGGAAATACTTTTTTCCATCTCAAATCCCAGTTTATTGGATATCATAGTCGCCACACCTCTAGCTTTTGATGTACCATATGGTTTTTCATAAAACTGAGTCCATCCTGAAAATAACTTTCTTCTGATTTTTGATGAGTTTCCTGCAGAAAGATTATATCCGGTCTGTCTTTTCTGAGAGCTGCTTCTAATCTTCTTCTCTTCACCTGACAACCAGTATCTTTCACATTCCATGATAATACTTTTATATTTTTCATTTCTTATTTTCTAACCCTAAAACTTTATATTTCCCACCTCCTCCTATAGGTGTGCAATATAACAAATACCAAATCCCCAACACCATACATCTACAATAAAAAAGAAAAATATAATATATACTAAATATTCTACTACTAACCCTTCCCACTTCTTTTACAAGTAGCCTCTGAATTACAAAGGGGGGAGGGGGAAGTGTGACAGATTGTGTGGGCACCAATAGGACCTGAGCTTAACTTCTGCCCTCAGCAATCCCTCCTTCCTCACCTTTGGGCATATTCTCTTTATCATTACTCCCCTTTCTTGTATATCCGCCTGATATAATCAACTCTTACTTCAAATCATACCACTTTTTAGTTCCAGGTTCCAGTAATTTTGCATCCACCATTATATCCAAAGCATTGAGCTCTTCGCTTATCATATAGTGCCTGCCCAGGTGAAAAAAGCTTAATTGACTTGGAAATTTCCAATTATATCTCACTCCTCTGTCTTGAAATCTTTTTGCGATTGGCTTCATTGATTGTCTCCATAAATGGTCTTCAATTGGAATATCATTATAAACTTCAACATCTGAGCCTTCTATTTTTAAAACTAATGTACCCTTTTCTCGAATAATTGCCATTAATCGGAGCTTATCAGACACATTAGCAAATTTTACCAACACATTTCTAGCCCCAGCTTTACCCCTTCTTGAGCCCAACCAAAATACACTTATGATGTCTTGCTGTGTAAAAACTTCTTCCATAATTTCATCCAACCATTTCACTCTTCTTTCTTTCAATTTATCTGGAGAATTCTCTGGTAGTTTTCGAATTATAACATTTGCGCGTCTTAGCTGTTCTTCCACCATTTCTAACCTTTTTCATTCTCTCTCACCTTATTTTCTCTTTCTCTTTCTTTTAGGTCAGTAATTTCTGCTTTAATCCCTTTCTGTTCTTTTTTTTAATAATATCTTGTACTTTCTTGAGCTTTTCTTGTCCTTTTTTATACCATCAATTTCCTTCAAAATATCTGCCAACATATCTTGTATGTCTTGATTCCATTCTTGTTTATCCTGGACCAACATACTCCCAATTTTTTGTTCCAAATTATCAACTTTCTCATTAAATCTTTCCAAATCTGATTTGAGTCCTTGACCTCCTTTTATTATCAATGTTGTTGGTGTTGTTGCTGTTGCTACCGTTGCAGTTGTTGTTACTGCTGTCGCTGTTGTCACGGCCGTGGTTGTTATAGTTGTTGTTGCGGCTGTTGCTGTTACCTTTGCTGTAGTTATAACTATTGTTTTTACTGCAGCTGCTGCCATTGTAGTTGGGGTTGTTGTTATCTTCTGTTGTTGTTGTTGTTGTAATTGTTGTGCAATCTTCCTCACCGTCTCTTGCTCTTCCAAGTCCTTCATTTCTTGTTGTGTTGTCTTCTTCATTTCCACTTCCTCTTCTTCTAATCTTGTAAGCCTTCTAAAGCTCCTATCTGAAGATGTCGGTCTCTCCACTCTTGTCCAACCCACTTTCTTCTCCTCCTTTCCTCTCCCCTGACATTTCATCCAAATACAAATCCAATTAAGGAGAGTTAACAATTTACATAAACTGTTTACAATTTAATTCCACCTTGAATGAATGTTATGCTTTAATACACTTTAGTGTGATAATCTTTTTTTAAAAAATACAGTGATACCTCATACAACGTCCAAACTTGGTTCCACTTTATACACATTTGGACTTTGTATGAGGCATGCAAAATCCTAGCCACGATGCCTCATACAACATCCAAATCCTTGCTGCAATGCCTCATACAACGTCGTTTCCATAGAGATACATTGTACTGTAACAGCACAGACTTCAGGGCAAAGTCAAGGAAACAGACAGGAAACTGACAGAACTTTAAGAAAACATTGTCTAAAGACTAAAAACATTACAAAAACATGTCAAACAACCCTGATTTTCCAAGAACCTGAAGAATGCTGCAAAAATCCTAGGAATGCTTCTAAAAATTCTGATGAAAAATTGAAAAAAATCCAAAATCACACTCTAAACCACTCCTAAACACTCTTTGCCTTGTGCAAAACCCACAAGAGCAATGCACGCATGTGTCCTGTCTTTTATACTGCCCAGGCACAATGCAACCTGGGAAAAACTGAATGCCTCATACAAAGTCGAGCGACTTTGTATGAGGCAACTTTTTTGAAGAAATTAGGTGATGTTGTATGAATTCGATGTTGTATGAAGTGGACTTTGTATGAGGTATTACTGTAACTCTAATTCAAAAATAAAAAAATAGAAAAGAAATAAAATAAAAAATTAAAATTAAAAGAAAAAAGAGAGGAAGAAAAGAAGAGAAGAAGAAAAAAAGAAGAAAAAGGAAAGGAAAAAGAAGGGGGGAAAAGAAAAAAGAAATACAGTCCAACTTCAGTCCAATTTAAAAAAGAAAAAAAATTCTAAACTGTTATAAAAAATAATTTCTATAAGTATCACTTTTCTTCTGGTTCACTCTTTATTCTTCATTTCCCTAAGGGGAAAAAAAAGAATACAAGCAAAAGGAAAAAAAGAGAAAGAATAAAAATTCCAATGTTTATCTTCAATTCCATTTCCACTAAAAATAGATATTTTGTTTCACATTCAAACACCAACTGCTTTAAATTTCTAGGTAATGAAATAGGAATTTTTTTGGTTAAAAATAGAATGTTGAGGTCGATGTTGGGAGTATGGAAGAAGGTTAAAAAGAAATTAGCCCCGAATATATCACCGATAATTGAAATTGAAGATGTGAAAAAATTTCCAATAAAAGCTGATAAGAAGGTGAAAGAAATTTTATTAAAGAATGAGGTTTTCCTGCTGAGAGATTGGATACGAGTCTGCAGAGATAAAGTGAAGAAACGAGAGCTATATGAACAGATGAGGTGGAATTGGTTTCAGATTGTGATAGTAAATAAGTGGAATAATGATTACCTGAGGGAACATAGCTTGGAAAGAAGTAGTACTGAATTTGAGGAGTTAATATGGAAGGTAAGAAAGAAGGAAGTTGCAATTAAAGGAATGGTTAGTAAAATCTATAAAATAATAAATTTAGAGGGTAATCCGCAAGAAATATTAAAAAATGTATGGGAACAAGATCTGAATATGAGGATAACAGAAAAGGAGTGGAAAAACAAATGGAAAAGAAGAATTATGAGATCCATGTCTGTCAGGGTAAAAGAGCATAATTTTAAAATGTTGTGGAAGTGGTACTTGACCCCACTGAGGTTACATTAGATAGATAATAAGAATAATAAAATGTTTTGGAGATGCAAAAATGTTGTGGGTACATATGTGGTATGAATGTAAGGTGGTAGAAAATTTTGGGGGAAAAAATTGAGAATGAGATTGTTAATATTATGGGATTGCATCTCAAGTTGGGGCCAAGTAACATTTTGTTGATGGATGTGGATAATATGAATTTAGATGATAAGAAAAAATTATTATCTATAATGCTCACAATGGGCAGAATGTGTATTGCAAAAAATTGGAAGAATGATGTAATATTAAAAGTAGAAGAGTGGTATAAGGAGATGTGGGATCTTGCATTGAATGAAAAATTGACATGGGAGTTAAAGATTAAAAAAGGTATAATTAAAGAAAACAGATTTTGGAACATATGGCGACAGTTTGTGGATTATTCGCTGACAAGAGATGACATAAATAAACCAGCACCAGACCTATTGAAGTTTTGGGTACAGTAGAAAATAATGGGTAATACCATATCCTGAGGATTCCGCGTGCCCGGTTGGGCATCGGTGGCCTCTGGCAGAGGTTAAACCAGTGAGCAGACTCCTGGCCTCTGGCCTTTGTCGGCGAGCAAGGGGGGAGATTAATGGTAGGGATTAATCCGGCCGCTTATTGCCTGACCAGCGATTCTGCGAGGAGCTCATCTCGCTGACCCCAGTTACCCATTAGAGTAATGACTCATCTCTTACCCAAGGTTATGCCCGGTGCAAATAAGGGCTATGTTTGCCCCTGCCTAATCCCTGGACAATGGGACTCCTAAGTCCATGTTTGCCCCAGTTAATCAACTTCCCTTTGAGGTGTTCCCCATTAACCCGGGTACATGGGTGAGGTAACTTTCCTGTCAGATGACGGTTCTGCCACCGTTGCGCTTTTTTCCCTATAAATGATGTTGCCTTTTCTCAATAAAGTACTGATCTGATCTCGCTCCGTTTGCCTCGTGTCGTTACTTGATCAGTCCTCCTCCGGCCCCCAGTGGCCCTGATTCCTTCATCTGGTGACCCCGACGTGATTTACTCGTGAGTAAAGGGACCCTGGAGAGGTCTACTCGCGAGTAACGATCCACGCGGTCCGGTTCTGCGCTTGAACCGCGACCTGTCAGCTTGGAGGACAGCGCGGCGCTCTGGTCGGCAGCCAGCCGGACAGAGAGACGGCCAGCGGCGAGGCATTCCAAAGAGGCATTCCTACAGCTTGCTCCCAGCTTTCGGGGAGGCTTGCGCAAAGGGAAAAACGCGTTCCGCTCAGGGCAGGCTGTGAGCCCCTGACAGCGCAGAGGCCGCCGAGGGCCCGTGGCAGAAGGTCCACGCTCCGAGGTCTACCCCAGACACCCGACGCCCGAACCTGTTGCCTGCAAAGACGCGTCGATCTTCGTCCCGAGGAGGAAACTTCAGAGGACCATCGCAGGTAATATGGGGACTTGTTCTCATAGACCAAGTCCGTCCGCTAGCCAAAGAACTCGGGAGCAAGAGTTCAGAATCCTGGCCAGGGTATTTCAGTTACGATTTCACAGCAGGGAACTAGCGAGACTTTTGGCGTACCTCAGGGAACACTGCCTACTTTACCCAGAAGTAGGTACGTTAACCCTGCAGCTCTGGGATCAGATAGGAGACTGCATTCAGCAGCCCCCCAAAGCTCCAGGAGGGATAGTTCATACTTGGAGGAAGTGTAGGAAGCTCTTAGAACAGATCGAGCCAGTCCGGATAGAGGCCAATGAACCCCCGTTAGAAAAGTCATCAGGCAGGCCAGTCGAGCCGACTGCGCCCACGGCACTCTATCCGTCAATCACCTATCAGCATAGTAGCGCAGGGAGCATTCCCGCGGTGACAGCTGCAGACGTCACCGAAGGAATGCAAGGAATGAGAAGCGCAGGCGCTTCTCTGACAGCTCCAAGCTCCCTAGTCGTGAAGAGTGCCCTTTAGCGCACAGCAGAGATAGAACTCAAAAAGGGGGAATTGTCAGCGGAAGAACTAGCTGAGCTTAGACAGATATGCCCAATCCGAATGGAGATGGACGCGCTCACAGGCGCTCAACAAATCGTCCATTCCCCAGTCCCGTACAAGCTTCTCATGGCTTTGCGGAAAGCAATCTCAGAGACAGGGCTCCAAAGCCGTTTTACCAGGGGCACGCTTCAGCAGGCGTGCGAGACCACCATGTGGATTCCCCATGACTGGAAAGCCGTCATGAGGATGATGCTAACCCCTAGCCAGTACATGATCTGGGACAGCGAGTATCGGCTCGAGGCTCAGGCCAGAGCCGCCAGGATGGGAGGCGCGGTAATTGCTGAACAGCTATATGGTTCAGGTGCCTTTGAGTCAATCAATGCTCAGATCAACCTGCCTCTCGCCACTCTCGAGATGTCAGCCGAGGCAGCCTTTAGGGCTTACTTCAAGGTCCCAGCCACCGGCAAAGCGACTAAAAATTACACCTCCATTAAGCAGGGAGCCCAGGAGCCCTACATGGACTTCATCAATCGCTTGGAAGAAGCAATCACCAGGCAGATTGATAATGAGCAAGCCCAGCAAGAGCTCATGATTAAGCTAGCCAAGGACAATGCCAACTTGGACTGCCGTAAGGTTTTGCAGTCGCTAGGCAATCGTCCTGACTTGACCTTAACGGACATGATCCGAGCATGTGCTGACGTTGGCACAGATTCCTATAAAATGGGTCTGCTAGCGGCAGCCGTGCAAGGGGGTAGAAGATCTCATCCTAATGGAAAGACCAAAGGGGCATGTCACACTTGTGGCAAGGTCGGCCACTTCGCTAGGGAGTGCCGATCCAAGGGAGGCGGACAAAAGTCCGGCCATTCCAAGGCTCCGAATACCCTCTGTCCGAAGTGCAAGAAAGGTTATCATTGGGCCAGGTTTTGTCCGAGTTCGGGAAACCGGAATCCGGGCACGTCTCTGGCCCCAGTCCAAACAGAGGCTTCCTTCACCCAGATCCAGAACTCCCCAGAACTAGACTAGATTCTAGGCACATTCCAGGCACTGCGAGGGCACAGGCCAGCCCCAAGGGTAGTACAGGGCTAGACTTGACTTGCCAGGCGGACGTTACGTGCGACCTGCCAGGCACAGTCTATCTGGTCGATTCCCAGTACATGGGACCCCTGCCCAGAGGCTTTTTAGGTTTAGTTTTGCCCCGTAGTGTAGCTGGAGCACGCGGAATTTTCATAATTCCAGGAGTCATTGACTCAAATCTTTCAGGCGTTCTCCAAGTTCAGCTTTGGACACACCTGCCCCAAACCATTCACAAGGGAGACACCTTAGCGCAACTGATCATGGTTCCTTGTCACTCGTCAGCAGGCAGCCAGGGAAGGCTCAGTGACAGCGCAAGTGAGGCAGTGCAAGGATACCAGGTCTTAGCGACAGTGGAGACCAACATTGAGTGGAAACAGCGCCCCGTTATCGAGGTATTTTTGAACAAACGAGTGTTCTCAGGGTTACTCGATACCGGAGCGGATGTGAGCGTGGTAAGCAGGAGTCAGTGGCCTAGGGAGTGGGCCATTGAGCCGGTCTCCGATGTGTGGGGGGTAGGTGGAGTTCAGGAAGCGTTTAGGAGCCGAGAGTGGGTGGAAGTCACAATCCCAAAGGCTGAGGGCACCGCGGTAATTCGGCCGCACATTCTTGACGTGCACGTCAATCTTTGGGGGCGAGACATTCTCCAGCAGTACGGTGCCACCCTTACCTTCGGGTAATGGCGTTGCCACTTAAATGGCTCACCGATACTCCGGTCTGGGTAGAACAATGGCCGGTAGTGGGAGAGAAATTAGTTGCTCTCAAGCAGCTAGTGAAAGAACAGCTAGACGCAGGACATATAGAACAGTCCACGAGTCCTTGGAACTCGCCAATTTTTGTGATTAAGAAGAAGTCGGGGAAGTGGCAACTCCTCCACGATCTCAGGGAGATCAATAGATGTATTCAGCCGATGGGTCCGCTCCAATGCGGCATCCCTAATCCTAATATGATTCCCGAGGGGTGGGAGATTCTAGTCGTAGATCTCAAGGATTGCTTTTATACAATCCCCTTAGACCCCAGGGACCGGGAGAGGTTTGCCTTTACGGTGCCGGTCGTGAACCACAGTGAGCCCACGCTCCGTTACGCGTGGAAATTTTTGCCACAGGGCATGCTCAATTCGCCCACCCTGTGTCAAATATATGTTCACGGCGCACTGGCAAAGTTTCGAGGCCTTTACCCACAAGCTATTGTTTGTCACTTCATGGATGATATTTTAGTAGCGTTGCCGCAGCTTGGCAGCGAAATGTTTTCAGACCTCCAGGCCAGCCTGGGGGACAAAGGTCTACTCATTGCCCCGGAAAAGGTGCAGAAGTCCGAGCCCTTCTCATACTTGGGTCATCGGCTTCTCCGCTCCTTTGCAGCGCCAGTTTTGCCTCAGATAAACCTACAGGACTCAGTCACCCTCGTAGAATTACAGCAGATCTTAGGAAACATTAATTGGGCCAGACCGTATTTCCGATTGGATACGGATCTTCTAAAACCGCTCTTCTCGCTGCTAATTTTAGGTAAGCAGCCGGCAGACCGGATAAAAATCTCTCGAGACGCGCGCTTGGCGCTCGAGAAAGTGAACCAGGTTCTCAGCCAGAGGTGGGTGGATAGGATCGCCCAGGGGCCATATGCCCCGATCCTGAATTTGTACATCGTACGGTCAGGATCCATGTTCACTGGGGCGCTAGGGGTAGACTCAGAGAAGGGAGCGAAAATTGTGGAATGGGTCTACTTGCCTAATACATCTTCACGGAACATCGTCCCGCCTCAAGAACTGGTCTCCGCGGTGGTCTACCGCGGCAGGCTGAGAGCTAGGGACATTTCAGGAAATGATTTGGCCAAAATTGTGGTTCCGTTTACTAAGGAACAAATTCATCAGCTGATGCAGCTGGGTGACTCGCTCCCGATAGCTTTGGAAGGTTTCACCGGCAGTTTAGCATATCATTTGCCCAAAGACCCCAGACTCGTCTCACTGCAAACAGGAACAGTCAGCTTGTTCGAATTGCTCTCGCTGGTCCCGCTTCAGGGGGCCAGAACAGTTTTCTCTGATGGCGGTCGCACCTATGGTGTTCTGACCTGGCAGGAGGGCGAAGCTTGGCACACGCTGTTAACCCTTCCACAGAAGTCCGCTCAGCGGGCGGAGTTGGCGGCCGTGAACCTTGCCTTGCGCACCTTCGCCAAAGAACGGTTAAATATCATTACTGACAGTCTGTATGTAAGGAATTTGCTTCACAGTCTACCGGGAGCTTACATCACTCCCGCGATAGACAAAAATTTGCTTAGTCTGTTTCTCACCGCTCAATTTCACCTGCGAAACCGCACGGAGCCGCTCTATATCGCCCACATTCGAAGTCACCAAGACCTACCGGGTCCGATTTCCGCGGGCAATAGCAGAGCGGACACGGCCGCAAAGGAAATTCAGCAGCGTTCAGTTTTGGGAGTTTTTACTACTCCAATCCAAAGTCATGCCTTTTTTCACCAAAACGCCAAGGCACTCACCAGACAGTTCAATCTGCCACTTTCTCAAGCCCAAGGCATAGTTCGCTCTTGCCAGCATTGTGCAGGGGCACCGGGGGGGCCCTCGTGGGGGGTCAACCCACGAGGGACAGAGGCTAATCAGGTGTGGCAGATGGATGTCACGCATGTGCCACAATTTGGGAGGTGGCAATACATGCATGTCTGCATAGACACCTTTTCACAGTTCGTCTGGGCTACGGCGCAGAAGGGGGAAACTGCGACCCATGTGGAGCAGCACCTCCTTTCCTGCATAGCTGCCATGGGCAAACCACGGCACGTGAAAACAGACAACGCGCCATCTTACAGCTCTAGGCAGTTAGCCGCCTTCATGGCAACATGGGACATCAAGCATACTTTTGGAATTCCCTACAATCCGCAAGGGCAAGCGATTGTAGAGCGGGTCAATCGGACGCTAAAGTCCTATATTGACAAACAAACAGAAAGGGGGGAGCCACCAGCCCTCCCCAAGTCACAGGGAGAGGCACAGATGTGTCTCAACAAGGTATTGTTCACTTACAATCACCTTAATGTTTTTTCGGATTGCACGCCGCAGGAGAGGCACTTCCGCCGTTTGGAAGCTCTCCCGCGACCTATGGTCCGGTACCGAGTGCCACCAGACCCTTCTTGGAGGGGCCCGGTGCCACTCATAACCTGGGGAAGAGGGTATGCTGCAGTTATGTCTCCTACAGGTGTCGTTTGGATTCCAGCCCGGTGCGTCAAGCCTCACTTGGAACCTCATGGCGTGGACCCAGACCGACCCGAGTCTGATCCCGGAGATGGAGGACCTCACTCTGATCGAGGAGACCCACCGGGAGACGCGGCGGCTGCGGACCCCGGCACAGAGGATCACCTGGGGGATGGTCAAGACCCTTTGCTGTGAGGCCCGGGACGCCCTCCAACGCGAGGGGAAGGAGCCGACGCCGGAGAACTTCGTTGCAGCTGTCTTTGCCCAGATTCACATCAATTCCGTGATCTACACCATCATCCTGGCCCTCCTCCTGCTTTTGGGGGGAGGCGTCCAGGCCGCTTCACTTCAGGCCAACGGCTTGCCGCCTGGTGAAGACCTCTCAGCACGGATGCGGTACAACTTGTGGGAAAGGTTGGCGGGTCTCGTCAACCAGTCCGATTTTTGCCTACAGCAGGACATTGGTTCTGCATCTATCCTCAGCACCTGTCTCATCCCCGTGTGCCACACTCTGGACGCGCGCACCAAGGATGGCGACTGGCTGTTGAAGGCGTTCTTTGGCCCACACACTCCTACCACCTTCTCAGCATATGCACGCTGGGGGGGATTGCGACTTGCGTCAACCTTGCCGGCTGACGCCGCCACTCTTCATACCCCTCGAGTGGCGATCAGCCCGGACGCTGCTTGCACCCGAATGACCGGCTGCACCTCAGGCGGTCAGACTCGGCGCCGCTGCCTCGACCCCAGCAGCGGCAACTGGACTTGTAATAAACCAGAGACACTCATTTCGCTGTACGCTCATGTCACCCTACCCTCAGGGTGGTTCTTCACCTGCAACCAGTACACATGGAACTATATCCCTGCGAACCTGTCGGACTCAATGTGTTGTATCAGTCGTTTGACACTGTTACTTCCTACCAAGGACATGATTGCCCCAAGTGTAAATGACACAAATGTGCCAAATGTTGATATTTCCCCACTCATACGACACACGCGCACAACCCAGTTAGACAGCTCTTGTGACAGCAGCTTTAGGGTAATGAGTCCCGCTGAGTATGTATCTCTAGCCGTCAGCCTTGTCGGCGTGCCAGGCTTGGCCGTCGGCAACGCACGGAGGATTGGCCGCTTGGCTTGCGGTTTGGCCAAAGCCATTAACCATACCTCCACAGCGATAGCGCTCCTCAATCAGGAGCAGGCAGAACTTCGCCATGCTGTTCTTGACAATCGAGCGGCTATCGACTACCTCCTCTTGCTGCACCACCTGGGTTGAGAATCTTTTCATGGAATGTGTTGTTTCAATCTTACTGATAACTCCCGTAAGATCCAAAGCCAGATCACGAACCTCCACACCATAGTTGCAGGCATTACAGAAGGCTCCGCGTGGGGAGCTTGGTGGAGTTCCCTGTGGAATTGGATGTGGTCGTGGATTCCCTGGGGGTGGCTGCAAACGGTGCTTAAGGTAGTGGTGGGGATAGCCATACTAGGCATCACGGTTTGTTGCCTTGCTCAGTGCATTCCCTCGCTGATCTCTAAGTGCCGCCCCAAAGAGAAACTCCGTGACGTCATTCACGCCCAACAGCTGATGCCGCTTTTGCGCGGGATCGCCGGCCAGGCTCTTAAATTAAACAGAAAGGGGAGATGAGGATTCCGCGTGCCCGGTTGGGCATCGGTGGCCTCTGGCAGAGGTTAAACCAGTGAGCAGACTCCTGGCCTCTGGCCTTTGTCGGCGAGCAAGGGGGGAGATTAATGGTAGGGATTAATCCGGCCGCTTATTGCCTGACCAGCGATTCTGCGAGGAGCTCATCTCGCTGACCCCAGTTACCCATTAGAGTAATGACTCATCTCTTACCCAAGGTTATGCCCGGTGCAAATAAGGGCTATGTTTGCCCCTGCCTAATCCCTGGACAATGGGACTCCTAAATCCATGTTTGCCCCAGTTAATCAACTTCCCTTTGAGGTGTTCCCCATTAACCCGGGTACGTGGGTGAGGTAACTTTCCTGTCAGATGACGGTTCTGCCGCCGTTGCGCTTTTTCCCCTATAAATGATGTTGCCTTTTCTCAATAAAGTACTGATCTGATCTCGCTCCGTTTGCCTCGTGTCGTTACTTGATCAGTCCTCCTCCGGCCCCCAGTGGCCCTGATTCCTTCAATATCCTCCAGGGCAATGTATAATACACAGGGTGTATGATGTATACAATGCATTTTGGAAAATATTTGGTAATGGTAAAAATGGAAATATAACGGGTTGGTATTGTATATGTATACTTGTATTTTTTTCTCTTTTCTCTTTTAATTGTTTTGATATGTCTGTATTGTTATATTATGTTTTGATTATTTGTTATATTTTTGAAAAATTAATAAAATTTATATATATAAAAAAAGGAAATAAGCCTGTATTACCAAGTTGAAACCTTTTCATATCTATTTCATAACTGTTCATGGTAATTCTGACATATGTATATTTAAGTTATTAACGCCCCTAACAGAATTCTCTCCTTTCTCAAAAAACTACAGTCCTTATACAGTAGTTTTTTTTAACCATGTGGCATTACAAAAAATAAGTTCAGTAGGTTTAATTGTTTTCATTAAAATGGGTAATGAGAAGTAAAGAATTATATCAATGCAGTTGAGTACCTGGTGGACAACAACCTCTATATGTCAATGTAAAATTTGTGGATTCTGAAGAGAGACCTCATTACTGGACTTAAATGAACTCTATTCTACATTTAGTCAAATGAGTATTTCAGACCAATTAATTTATCAATGTCTCAAGTGGGAAAAATAGGAGTGGGGGGTGCAGGGTGAGCCACCGCCGCCACCGCCCTGCGCTCTTTGGCCCTGGTGGGGGTGAACAGGCCCTCCGGCCACTCCACCACCTGCCTGCTGAGCCCCGCCCTCCCCCCTCAGACTTAAAAGGTGGGGGTTGAGATGCGCTGTGGTCATTTTTTGAGCCACAGTCTTTGGCATTGTAGCTGGTTGATTGAGTGTATTTTATTTCACTGTATAATTTTGTATTTATGCTGCTAGTACTGTATATTCCTGGTATTTTGTATTGTATTTTTACTATGTTTCGCATTGTATATTCTATATTGATTATGTATTGCAGTGTACTTTATTTTGGAATACTGTATATTGTTTATTATTGTTTATTATTTATTGTTGGAAAACGCTCTGAGTAGTGTACACACTAGAAGAGCAGGGTATAAATAAACAATTCAATTCAATTCAATTAATATGTTAAAAAAATATAAACACACCTTGAAATAAGACTATGAAATTCAGCTATTACTACAAAATGTGTTACTTCAGTTCTTTGAGTAGCCTGTAAAATTGTCAGTACTGAAAATAAAAAGTTTCCACTGCCTCATACAATCAGTCAAGGAAAACTCAGATCATATTGTTTAAATCATCTTTTATTAATATCTTCCTACATTTAAAAGATCAGAACATCTTAAAGCTAGCCAAAAGTGGAAGTGGGGAGGCTGGAGGGAATAAAAGTGCTTTTATAACCACACCAGGGAATTAATACTCAACAAAGCCTGTGCTTTTCAGATAGCTAGTACCATAGATGCAAAATGGGCTATTCTGGACTAAGTGGCATGAAGACTGCAGTGACAAGCAGATCTGCTCCAGTTAAATCACAGAACCTCTCTTGATGGAGACAAGGAAAGAAGCAACGTTAAAAATAACTACACACCGGTTACCCACATACTGTTTCTATACATGCCTTCAAAAATGTTTTGAAAAGGGGGAAAACACTAACCGAAACTGTACCATTTTTCAGAACATAACTACAGAGCAAAAGAATTCTGATTATCTATAGAAATAGGCTTTCTTCAAGTTTAAAGGGTAATTCTCTGTTATTGTTCTATTTTTAAAAGTGTAAGTGAAGGCAGAGCCTTCTATCCTAGGGTTGCCATATGTCCCGGTTTTCCAGGATTTTCCCAGATTCAAGCTGTCCCGGCTGGTTCAAGAAAAAACTTGTAAAAGTCCTGGATTTTTAAATTTGAACAAAGGAAGCAAGATCACACACCCTACCCCCCAAGGGATTATCCTGTTTGAAAGCGGCGAAGGCAAAACAGCACCCTGAGAAGCCCACCGGGGAGGGGAAACAGTTGCAAGTGAGATAATTGAAAGAAAGGCAGGGAGGCAGTAAACTAACTCTTTGCTAAAATCCCTTGGCTCACCTTGAGGTTTGGGGGACAAGGAGTAATCCTCAGCCCATTCCCTTGAAAGCCAGGAGGTAGCAAGAAATACCCATATCTAAGAAGCCAGGCCTCCACCATACACTGGGATGGATGATTCTTTTTTTACATGACCGCAAAGGGTTAATTGCATAGGGTCAGTATTCCTAGAGAGGAAGGGAACAGGGTGGACAGAAAGTGAAGAGTCACCCATTGCAAAGGTCCTCCTCCAAAATAAGTCCCTTCTTGTCTCCTGCTTTTCTCCTTCCAGAGGGAAACGGAGGTTCCATGGACTGCATTGCCATTCTGGGCCCCTCTTTAGAATTTTCTTCCAAGGGATCCTCATGTGGGGTTTGAGGGTGATTCTACTTCAATGGGGGTGTATGTGAAGGAGAGTGTGGGGGTGACCTCAGGGGGAGGAAGGGTGGTTTCAAGAGTGGCACAATAAATTTTATTTCAAAAGATAAAAATAGAACCATCAAGAATAGTCTTTTGCAAGAAGAATCACACGGAGAAAACCTCTTGACTACAGTTTATTTTAAACTGATAGAGGCTGTCCTCCCCAGGTGGGGATTCTGCATGGTCTTAGAGCCACGGTCTCCTTGACAGCCCCATTTGATGCATGCACAGTTTTAAGAATGCAATGACGACACGTAGCTGTCCCAGTTTGGTGGGAGAGAATTATGGCAAACCTATTCTATCTAAGTAGGGATATAATCAAAGCACTGTGCATATTAACTGGAGCATATTACTGTGAAAAGATGGACCCCAGGGGTAGCAAGGAGGGTCCTCTGCCCCAGAGCAATGCTACTTCAAGGCTCCCAAAACATGCTTTAGGGCAGGGGTCCCCAAACTTTTGGGCCATGAGCCAGTCACGTGGTTCAGTGGGCTGGCCACGTAGTTCCTCCCACTGGAAGCGGAGGTAAAATGCACCTTGCAATCTGTTTTGCAACAAGATGAGATAGATTTTAAGCTGTCATTCATCCAGCTCACACTTCTGACATCAGGGGCCAGATCCAGCCCACAGGCTGTAGTTTGAGCACTCCCTCTCTAGCCAGGCGAAAAACTCTCTACATCTCTATCTCCCTTCTATTCATTGCCACAAGTGTGTCTTCCAAAAAAAAAAAAGGGGGGGGGATAGTCAAGGTCATGTCTGATGCACACCTGCCCCTCCTTCCACTTGCTGACCTGAGCAGTAGTGGCTCTCTGTCTACACCTAGATGACTGAAAACCAGGACTTAGCACTCCAGAACATGCAGTTAACATCTTGGAACTGAAAATTGGTTTGAACAAAACTTTTGTTTAAAAGCAAAACAAGATAGAAAAACAAGGATTAAACAGGTAACACTCCTCACAAAAGTAAAGGATTGTTGCCCACCCAAGGACTTGGTGGTGGGAAGCAAAAATGAGAAAATAACAAGCTAAATAAAAGGTAGTTCATGTAAAACCGGGATGCCCAAACTTTTTGCATCGGTCTGACCACGCCCCCAGAACAACTGAGTGGGCCTGACCACACCCCTGGAACAAGGCGAGTTTGCACATGTGCATCTAGAATGGACATATTTGTGCATTTGCAGGGATGTCCGGAACCGCTTCCGGGAGTGACACGGAAGCCCCATGCCACTCCCAGAAGTAGTTCCAGACATCCTGCACATGCACAAACAGGTCCATGCCAGAAGTGGTTCCGGACATGCATACGCATTTGTGGGCACGTCCCCCATCCATGTCCTAGAGCAGCTTTGGTGGCCATATCCACACCCCTGATGTAAAATCTGCCCAACTCTGAAGGGAGCAAAAAAGTGGAATCCTAACCGCTTTGTGCAGCTGATTAGCCAGGCTAGCACACCAGTCTTTCCCCTCTCTCTTTCTCTCCATGGGGCAACTTCTACAGGAAGCTCCTCTGCTGCTTGTGTCAGGTGGCTATCCTGACCCCTCAGTGGCCCGTGCAGGAAAGCCAAAACCCTAACCAATCTCCATGCTGTTCTTGGGGATGGTTATACCCCTCACTCCATCTACTGATCTTGCCCAGCCAAAGGAAAATTGGGGTGCTAGGGTTATGGGGGCAATTCTCTCCCTGGATATAGCCCACCAAAAGATTAGCTCTTCCTAGCCAGCTGTCCTACATTAATCAATTAACCAGCTGTAATAAAGTCCCAAGGCTGGCTCCTGGAATGATAAGGAGATCTCCTTTCAGTGCTCCCAGCCAGCTACAGAGTTAGCACCTTTCAAAGACACTTGGCCAGTTCTCTTCTCTTCCTTGTACTGCTGGTCTTAAGCCTTTCAGGGTAAGTTCTTCAATAGTACATTTTAAAAGAAGCTCGTGGAGTTGTATACTACTTCTCGAACATAAGAACAGCCTTGCTGTAACAGGCCACAGCCCATCCAGTCCAGCAATCTGTCTCACACAGTGGCTCACCATTTGCTTCAGGGTATTATTCCCAAGCAGATGCCTTCACCTGCTTAGGATTCCCTGGAAATGGCATTGAGAGATATCCTGCCTATCTCTCCAACCCGGAGATTGTTCTTAGGTATCCATAATTATAGCCATTGATACCTTTGTCCTCCATGAACTTGTCTAATCCTTTCTTAAAGCTGTCAAGACTGACAGCTGTCACTACTTCTTGCCATTATCAATGTGCTGCACATGAGTACTGTGTTGTCATTTTCTGACAGGCGGGCAAGAAAAATGCAGGGTAACACTCTCTAGCGCTTTCCAGTGGTGAAGTCTGATAATGTACTCTTAACATGTTTACAATAGCACAAAAGAAAAAAGAAATCAAAATAATATTTCCCTTGATACTTACTATATGCTTTATAAGAAATACCATGCAGTCTAAAAATATTATTTCAAAATGCCTATAGAAGCCCTTTAAAAAGCTCTTAAAATGTGACTTTTTAAAGTAAGTGTCAGTTGTTACACCTGAGTAACTTAGTTGTTACTCGTTCTACCTAAAATACAACATTGCAATCATTAGTTATGTTGGTAACATTCTGCTGGTGTTTGCATAAAGTATGCATAACTTCTTCTTCAAGTGCCGGATTTGTCCCCAATATTGGCTATCATGGCAGTAGTCTTCCTATTCTTAATTTCTTGGAACAGTTCTTCTGAGGACATTCCACGCCAGTCTCTCAGGTTCTTTAGCCACAAAGTCCATCTACGTCTAGGGTCTCTCTTCCTATGGATCTTCCCTTGCAATGTGTAGTATTTTATACTTTATATCGTTCCTCGTGATATGCCCAAGGTATTGGAGCTTTCTTTGTTTCATGGTCTTAAACAGTTCCTGTTCTCTATCCATCCGCACAACACTTCTACATTAGTCACATTAGTCACATTTCAAAAGCTCTGATTTTCTTTTCAGATGCTTTAGTCAATATCCAAGCATTGTGTAACTTGCCACAGGGTAACTGACAAGGTGCCAGAGCACAACTTGTTTTCACAATTGGTAATGTGACTAGGCATATGATGGAGATATGCCTCAGTACCTCATCAATGAGATGCAATTACAGTAGCTGCAGCAAGTTGTAGACATCTTAATATGAACACCAATAATATTTGGGGTATTAATCGTTACCCAGAAAGTAATCTATAATTTGTTACTTTCTACCTCTGGATGCAATAGCATTTTAAGCCATTTCAGACTGCCAGGATCCAAATCTTTCTTGTGGGCAGTGAAGACTATTAGTTCCACTGTATGTTAAGAATACTTTTTACAGTGGTCCCCCGCATAACAAATGCCTCGTATAACAAAACATGTGTATAACAAAGCAATTTTGAGCTATTGGCAATACCCCACATAACAAACTTTTCCCCCATTATATGGGGTATACCCCACATAATGAAGTTTTTTGTTAGGCGGGGTATCGCCAATAGGGATTCGCATAACGAAAAAATCATATAATGAAGCACTCCGTGGAACGGAGCTTTTTCGTTATACACGGTTCTACTGTATTTCTACTTTCACTGGGGTTGCTGCCGAGAATTGTAGCAAGGGTTTCTGTCTCCAATCCATTGCTATCCTTGGGTTTTCAGACTGTTCTGTGTTTTATGCAAGCTGTAAGCCACTCTGTCCCTTTCTTTTTAATGGAAAAGCAAGAGATGGATGTTTATAAATAAATACACAATAAACTGCTATTGAGACACAGGCAAGCTCTGCTTGCCAAAAAAAATTATTCAGTCAATGTAGCTCAAGGGAACAGTTGTCTGTTACAGCAGCTGGCATGGTCCTCTAGTGTTTGAGACAAGCCAGATCTGACAAAAGGTTTCCATTTCACTTCCATTGTTAAGAGCTAGCATGGTGCAGTTAGTAAAGTGTTTTGCTTGCATCCAGAAATCACATGTTACTCAGCTTTGAAGCACATTTTGGGAAAGTCACTCCTTCTCAGCCTTACCTACTTCACAGTGATTATCTATCTGTCTATTTATTTGTTCATCTTTGTGTTGCCACGCTCTCGCCGAGGGTACTCTGGGTGGCTCACAGGTGTAAATATAAAAACATTCCATAACAATAAAATCAAGAAACTTATCTAAAAACCATCCAACATTAAAACCCTTAAAATACCCGTAACATACCCTCTTCTACAACCACTAAAACCCAGGCTAGCCCTTATATAAGCCATGGGGGGATTTTTCCACACTGGTGGCACCCCACACCTGTTATGCAAGCCAGGTTTTGAGAGTTTTTCTGAAGGGGAGGAGCACAGTTGGCAGGAGGTTCCATAGGGCTGGAACAGATGCCAAAAAAGGCCGTCCGCCTGGTGCTAGAGAGG
Source organism: Bradypodion pumilum (assembly GCA_035047305.1). NCBI lineage: Eukaryota > Metazoa > Chordata > Lepidosauria > Squamata > Chamaeleonidae > Bradypodion > Bradypodion pumilum. The sequence continues at coordinate 7,318,906 of JAWDJD010000011.1, read as the reverse complement.
AGAGCCTCACTAGCCAATGGGACCATCAGGGAGCCCCTCCAGTCTGCTCTAGTGGGATGGGCAGATGTCCTTGGGGTAACGCGGTCTCTTAGGTACCCTGGTCCACTACCATGTAGGGCTTTAAAGATCATCACCAACACCTTGAATTGCACCTGGAGGCACACCGACAGCCAGTGCATGATAAGAAACCAATATGTTCCTATGAGGTTCTGTGGAAGAGATATTAATGCAGATAAAACTCATAAAAGTTACTAGGAACAAGTTGTGTATCTTCACTGAATAAACTGCTTTTGTTAGAATTGCTGATCTTGTTCCATCCCAAAGTCTCTTTATGCCGCCTCTCCTCGAAGTCTGGGAAACCCAACACAGCAGGTTTAGGCTTCAGCATTGGAAGACTGAAGTATGGTAGATTCTGCTGTTAGAAATTTATATATATATAAAAATATACTGTAATATATATAATATATTTCCCACTGCATATGTTCCTGTAAAATATTTTCTGGCAGAAAATAAAGAGCCCCAGGAGCATGAAAACAAATTTTATGGTTTGGCATGTGGCCTCTTGTCCCAATATTTAGACAACACTAGCCTGCATTACTTGAAAATGAAAGGCTACCTTCAGAAATCTAAGACTGAAAACTGGAGATCAATACAGATGGCTAGAAATAGAAGGAAGACTCCTCATGTATGGTGGCAGAATTAATATACAAATGTAACTGCATAATTCCCAGGGAAGAGATAAATTACATGATGCACTGTATAACCCAACCATACAATTGTACGCAGGTCCCAAGCCTGGAAAAATGGGGAGAGTGGGGTTAGGCTTTTACTAATATATTGCAACAAAGTTGACAAATATAAACCAGTGAGTTCAAAAATCATCATAAGAACATAAGAACAGCCTTGCTGGAAGAGGCCACAGGAGCCCATCCAGTCCAGCATCCTGTCTCACACAGTGGCTCACCATTTGCTTCAGGGTATTATTCCCAAGCAGATGCCTTCACCTGCTTAGGATTCCCTGGAAATAGCATTGAGAGATATTCTGCCTATCTCTCCAACCCGGAGGTTGTCCTTAGGTATCCATAATTATAGCCATGGATACCCTTGTCCTCCATCAACTTGTCTAATCCTTTCTTAAAGCTGTCAAGACTGACAGCTGTCACCACTTCTTCTCGCAGGGAGTTCCATAGACCAGGGATCCTCTGGGTGAAAAAGTACTTTCTCTTACTTGTTTGAGTACTAGCACCCAAAGGTTTCATGGGCAGTATCGCACAAAGATACTGATTTGCCAGCCAACATGCCATTTATGACAACACTAGATGAAAGCCAAAAGGAGGTCCAGTGCCGATGCGGCAATCAGTACTGAATGCTAAGTTAACCACCAAGATTGGGACATGGAATGTACAGACACTTTATCAATGTTGCAAACTAGCTCAGTTATTATGTGAATTTGATAACTACTGCCTTGATATATTAGATATAAGTAAAATGAGATGGAAGGGAAATAGTAAAATCATTAGCGAGAGAATGACCATAACCTATCCAGGCCACAGTGAACACCACCAACATGGAGTTGGCATCATTATAAGTAACAAGGCTGCTAAGGTGCTGAGATGAATATCAATCAACAAACAAATCATCAATGAAAGATTCCAATCCCAACATTCCAAGGTGACCATAACACAAGCACCATACAAGAAAAAGATCAATGTTATGAACTATTACAAGAAACAAAAAGATCCTAAGTCGTGACATAAAGATTATTATTGGAGACCTAAATGCACAAATCAGTAACAATGGAGAGAGAACAGAATTCACAATTGGCCCACATAGATCTGCAACCCACATAAGTGAAAATAGGTAAAGGTCACCATCACTTGAAAGCCAGTCGTATCTTGACTCTAGGGTCCAGTGCTCATCTCTGTTTATAGCCAAAGAGCCAGTGCTGTCTGCGTTTGCAGACGTTTCCGTGAACTTGTGGCAGAATGCACAGACAATGGTGTGCACAGAATGCTATTTACCTTCCCACTGAAGTGGTCCCTATTTATCTACTTGCAATTTCTTGCTTTCAAACTGCTAGGTTAGAAGGAGCTGGGACAGAGATGGGAGCTCAGTCTGTTGTGCGGTACTCAGGTCTCGAACTGTCAGCATCTTAAGATCTGCTAATACAAGGTGTTCCAAAAGTTGTCATACATAACAAATATCTTGGAAAGCGTGTTCACCATGAGTGGGGGAGAAGACTATGTAGAAAGAGGTGGCCAACACATAGAGAATATTTTGTAAACATTTTGTAAGGTTTTATCATGAATATTTTGTCGATAAAGGTACATTTAGCTACAATTTTCTGGGACGAAGCACCGAATGTAGCAGCAAATTGAACTCATTGGAGGCAACTGATCATTCATTACATGACCTCGTATGCAAGACATAAAAAGAGAAGAAGATGCACTATATATATATAGCATGGAGGCATGAATATCTTCAAAGCGTATATTAAGTTTTCATCCAATTGTAAAGGAAATACCATTTTAAATGTGATCCTAATCCTCTGGACTGCTGTTCCTTTTAAAAGCTGCACAAGTGAGAGTTTCCCCCTCTAGCAACAGCCCGTTCTCTCTACATGAGAAGTGGCTTAATGAATTTAAATCATTTTCTGGCATCCACATTGTTGAGATTGGATGTCCCTGCCACTTCAGATCCATCAAGATATATAAGGAAAATGTTTGTTTAACTTTAATGATGCTTCTCATTTGCGGTTGAATCATATATCATGAAGTGAGTGGCAAGACTGTCAGAGGCAGAACAGAGTTTGGAACAAGCATATAAATGCACACCTGGAAAGCATGGCACATTTCAGAAAGCCTGCACTATACACTGAAAAGCTCTGTTGTTATTTTTTAAATCCATTTTAACAAGCCTAAAGAAATTGGACAAAGGCAATATCCCCAAGTATGAATGAATGAATGTTTATTAATTGATTAATCTTACAACCTTATCAATAACATAACAGAAGAATTAAAATCTGTGCAATACAATGGAGTGCAAGAAAATACAATACAAATACAATATATACATACCTGAGCTACTTTTAAAAGGAATGTAAACTGGAGAAGATGCCTTAATACAAATAATACAAGCATATTCATAGTCATATCTCCCTTGCAGGGTACCCCAATTTGATTAATATATTTGATTCATTTAGCTGATGCCTTAATTATAAACTTGGCAGTTGTACATACAATGTGCATGTTAGAACCCAGGAGGAGATAGGATAGTTTGTTATTAGTCCCAAAAAGTTGTTTTTTCCAATACGGATGCAAGGTATTTAAATCTAATATCAATGTATAACTGGCAATCGAATAAAATATGAGAGATATTTTCAATATTTGGAGAGTAACACACACACACACACACACACACACACACACACTGATATGATATGATAAGTGGTGAATACTTGGAATAATGCCCAAGTATTATTCCATCTACTCTGTGTCTCAGCCCAACACCTGTCTAGTGTTACGGTTATAAAACATTTATTTCATTTAGAGTTATAAAGCATATTGAGTGATTCTCAAGGAATTCTACTATACATTATATATAATAATATGCAACTTCTCCAAACTTAAGCATCACAGCCAGAGATTGTGAATATCATTTTTCTTGACTGTATTTTTCAAAAGTGTTAAGATTCTGACAACTGTAATCTTAAAAAGTAGACTTTGTTAGCTTTTGCATATGGAGTAGGAAGGGAACACCATCTTGCTCATCTTGCTCATTGTTTCAAGCAGCAAAACATATTGATTCACCCCTATTTCTACCAACCTGCCCCTTCATATCACAGAAAAATGAAAGCAGTATAGGAGATATCATGACCAATATAAAACCAAAGGTGGTGTTTTGAGCGCATTACCATGGCCAAGATCTTGCACAGTAACCTTGTAGTATAACTATCTGCATGAGGTAGTCTCTGAAAGGTACACGGGACTGAAGCACTGAGTGGAAAACTTAAGCCAGTACCGCTCAATACACAACAGGTCACGATCTCTCAGAAAGCATCAATGGGAATACGGGACTGGCAAGAAAGCTGTTAATTTTATTGCAGTGACAATAACCTCGTACCTATACTATTATTATCCTGTAATGGAAGTTAGGTTACAAAAGAGATCCTGAGTTTACCACAGTATCTTATTTCAATCATCATAATCCCTGAAGTTGAAGAGAGTCAGAGGATTGTCTTGCTCTGCTTCTACAGCTTTTTCGCAGAAAATCAATGTTTATAAAAGGGGAAATGGAGTTAAGGCAATAGTTTTTGCAAGCAATGCAAAAAAGTAACTAAAGGTTCATAAATCTGCAATATTAAATGATGGTTTGCACAAATGAATGACCATAACAGATTAATTGCTGCAGCTTCAGCATTCATTAGCATCTGATATCAACTCAGGTGCAATCAAGGCAATTCAAATCTATCAAACACTTTGTGTACTTCACACATTACGTATTTTATGTATAAACCTAAGATCTTTAAACGCACATGCAAGGTTTACAAAAACACATCTATCGTACAGACAGACTCCCCAGTGAGCAGTGACTGGCTGCAATTCCCTGCTGATCTATGTTCACTTCTGTGTAATGTGTGAGAAGGCCCTTAGTTAGCAGTCTTATCAAATGTAGTTTTAAATCAATACATCACATTGGCTTGGGGAGTTTATGCTCTGACAACGATCCAAGAATCAACTTGCTCTATTTTTATGAGTTCTAAAATAGGAATGTGGGAGGAGGATAGCTGTAGGGAAGGAGAGGAGGAGTTGAAAATCCTGTGTTAGCTTTCAAGGATGTTTTCAAATCGAAGCTGAATCTGACAATCCATGCAGACCTGAAATTTATCTCGTACTTGTCACATCCACATTAAATTATCCTCTTTCTTTCCATTTTACACACATGAGTAGAACATTACTTATCTGTCAAGCTACAGGCTTCGGCTGCAGAACAAAGTGCCAGAATTGTGACACTATATGAACATAAGAACAACCTTGCTGGAACAGGCCATGCCCCATCCAGACCAGCATTTTCTGGAACAGGCCATGCCCCATCCAGACCAGCATTTTGTCTCCCACAGTGGCTCACCATTCACCTGAGGATATTCCCAGCAGATGCCTTCACTTGCCTAGGATTCCCTGGAAATGGCATTGAGAGATATTTTAGTAGTCTCTCCAACTCAAGATTGTTCTTAGGTATCCATAATAATAGTCATTTATACCCTTATCCTCCATGAATATGTCTAATCCCTTCTTATAGCTGTCAAGACTGACAGCTGTCACCACTTCATCTGGCAGGGAGTTCCATAGACCAATAATCCTCTGGGTAAAAAAAGATACTTCCTCTTATTTGTTTTAGATCTAGTACCCAAGAGTTTCATGGAGTGCCCCCTAGTTCTAATATTATGCGATAAGAAAAACAGCTTTTCCTTATCACACCATGCATGATTTTATAAACTTCAATCAAATCACTTCAATCAAATCACTCTTAGTCGCCGTCATTCAAGTGTGAAGAGGCCCAGCCGTTGCAGCCTCTGATGATAGGGAAGATGTTCCAATCCCCTGATCATTCTGGTTGCCCTCCTCTGCACCTTTTTCCAGCTCCATAATGTCCTTCTGGCTGGAAATCCAGCACAAAAGTGTCAAGCAGAAGAGGAGGTTGTGCCACAGTTTTACCTTAAGGTATCTCTTGGAAGATATTCTGAATGTTATAAATAGTTTTTTTCCAGGGGAAATATTTAAATTCAATTGGTGTAAATTTCTTTTACGCAATAAACATCACCTCTGGCCTGGAACATTATAGCCTGGAAAAATATTTGGGTGGGCAGTGATATATGAAAAGCCTGCTCTAACTATTTGAACGATCCTGTGGTCTCCAGAGAATATATCTAAATTACATGGAACAGTCTTTATGTCATGAATGTATAAAATCTTCAGAAACTGAAATCTCAATATAAGTACCTATATTTGCTCTGTTAGATTATTCTTCACAACCGTAGCTCTATCTAGGCTTAATTTCCATTGCTTCTGTAGGGTATGCTAGTGATTCCTATTTCATTACAAAACTGCAACTCTGCTATCCTGTGAGAGGAATCTGGACAGATGACAAATACAATGGGAAGGGGTACCATATTTACCAGTTCTGCCACAGGACTCTCAAGCATTATCTAGAAAGTTTAACCAATGTAGCAGGTTCAATCACAGTTTGGAAGCTTTAAATTAATTATTTCCAGTACCACAAACTAGTTTCTATCAGGGCAAAATTCCACAATAGGATTTTGCCCATAGCCTTATGCAGAATCACACCATGGATCTATCAATCCCAGCACTGCCTATGTTGATTAGCAGAGTCTTTCCCAAATGTCTCAGGAAGATCTGTTTTATTTATTATTTTATTTATTTAGATTGCATACCACCTCATTAATGGGCATCCACTACTCTGGGTGATTGACAGAATAAAACTTTTAAAAACACAGGCAATAATATATAATGAATCTGGTGCCATGCCAACTTGAGCACAATAACTAAAAAGAAAGTCAGAGATCTTTCCCAACTCTACGGGAGATGCCATGGACTGAATGTGGAAACTTCCAGATGGATCATTGAGCTATGCTACTTCTTCAAAACACTTCATTGTAACGTGTATATTCCAAACATTGTAGAAAACAGCTTGATTACACAAATAATGCACTTACTGTAGATGGAAAATTATTTTAGAACTCTGGTGACTGGACCGAGGTTAAGACTGTAATATACACCTTCTCATTACATAGACACAAATGTTTCTGCACTCATGCACACCTTGGTATACATGAGTTAGAAGCAGCAGGAAGGAATAGTTGCCTTACTAATGATCATTCACTTCGCAAACTCTGTGACTATTGCACAATCACCTACCAAATGCAAATGGCAATAAAGATGACAGTAAGAGGGTAAAAGTACCGTATTTGTCATGGTCACTATTCTGTCACACAATTTGAGTGGTGGGGGAAAAAGGTATCACAGCAAGATTTCTAATTCTTCCTGCAAAAACAAAGCAACAACTTCATATTTATTGCGCAAAAAATAAACTTTCAGTTGGGAGAACACCATTCTGGCTGCTAAAAGTGAGCCATCTGATTTTCAGTGCCATAAAAATGCTGATTGTACAGTGTGTGTCCCCCACATTTTTGTCCATCCAATTCATAAGAACATAAGAACAGCCTTGCTGGAAGAGGCCACAGGAGCCCATCCAGTCCAGCATTCTGTCTCACACAATGGCTCACCATTTCCTTCAGGGTATTCCCAAGGAGATGCCTTCACCTGCTTAGGATTCCCTGGAAATGGCATTGAGAGATATCCTGCCTATCTCTCCAACCCGGAGGTTGTCCTTAGGTATCCATAATTATAGCCATTGATACCCTTGTCCTCCATGAACTTGTCTAATCCTTTCTTAAAGCTGTCAAGACTGACAGCTGTCACCACTTCTTCTGGCAGGGAGTTCCATAGACCAGTGATCCTCTGGGTGAAAAAGTACTTTCTCTTATTTGTTTGAGAACTAGCACCCAAAAGTTTCATGGAGTGTCCCCTAGTTCTAGTATTGTGCGATAGGAAAAACAGTTTTTCCTTATCTACTTTGTCCACACCGTGCATGATTTTATAAACTTCAATCAGGTCACCTCTTAGACGTCGTCATTCAAGAGTGAAGAGGCCCAACCGTTGCAGCCTCAGATGGTAAGGAAGGTGTTCCAGTCCCCTAATCGTTTTGGTTGCTCTCCTCTGCACTTTTTCCAACTCCATAATATCCTTCTGGAGGTATTCCTCCTTTCCTCTGCCAGAGTCCTGTCAGCATTTTTTGTGCTGCATGTGGTGTTTGCTTACAAACATTCCTGCCCATACACTCAGGTTTTCCCCCACACAAAGAGAAGAAAACCAGACTAATCTGGATAATACTGATGTATCTTACCTGGAATAGGGGCTCCTTGGCAGCTCTGAGTCCAACTCTTTTCCCTGAGTGATCCCACTCAGCACCAGAGTCAAACTGACTCTCCATTCCATGTGCCTTCAACCATGTGTCCTGGCTTCCTGAATCAGCCTATAACAGTCCCCTCCTTGTTAAGGCAAACATACCCTGTTCTTATAGAGAACCTCTTGCTGTTTCTAGGGGCTGGGTATGGTGGAGCAGATATTCCACTCCAGGTGATTAGAATACAACACAGGCCTGGTGGCCTCATGGAAAGCTCTGTAAGCTACACCTGCTGATGAGCAAGTAATAAAAGAAGCAGGGCCCTTGCAAAGAAGCAAAGCAAAACCTCCCAGCCCCACTTGGCCGGTCGAAAGATAAAAGGATGCTCGCCACCAGAGGACACGGAAGGACTCTGGCCGCTCCTCCCCACCGCCTATTCCATGGGTGCAGGGAAGGGAAGAGGATGCAGCTGAGATGCCTCACCCCCCTCCTAGCCCGCCTTGGCCGATCGAGGGATAAAAGGCCGCCCCCCACCCGGAGGACCCTGAAAGACTCTGGCCATTCCTCCCCACCACCCATTCCACCAGCATGGGGAAGAGAAGTGGCTGCACCTGAGATGCCTCACCCCCCTCCCGGCCCGCCTTGGCCAGTCTTTGTGCTTTTTATTTGGCAGTTGTTACATTGTATTGCATTGTATTGTTACTGTTAGGTAACTTTGTAATTTGTGCTTGTGATTTGTACTGTATTTCTGTTGTATATTTCCTTTGTTGTAAGCCGCCCTGAGTCACCCTTGGGTTGAGTAGGGCGGGATATAATTTTAATAATAAATAAACAAATAAATAATATTGCATAACTTGTTACCCCATTTCATTACACTTGATACCATGGTCCACCTTCACACACAACACTGCCAGGTTCTGCACCGCAGCGTGTAAGATCAGAACAACAACCCTGGCACATCCGTCAGCTAAATAAACTGCCAGTGCTACAACATAGGCCAAGTAGTGGCTGTAGCATCATTAATCTTATATATTAATCCAGGAAAAATCCTTTCAACCCAGAATAATTTCTGACATGAAATTATTATTATTATCCAATAAACCCTTTAATTTGTTTGTTGTTGTTCAGTTGCATAGTTGACTCCAATTCTTTGCAACCCCATGGACCATCGTGTGCCAGGCTCTTCTGAATTCCACCATCCTCCTCAGCCCACTCAAATCTACGCCCATGGCATCTACAGTGCTATCTATCCACCTCATCTTCTGGCATCCCCTGCCCCCTTTTCCTTCTATCTTTCCCAGCATCAATGCCCTCTCTAATGAGTATTTAAATATGTATTTTAGCTTCTGTTATTTTGCTGAACTATAGGACCTTAATATAGACTCTAAAGGAGTTCTCAACGTTTTTAAGCCGGGGGCAAGTCATGCTTCCTCAGACAGCTTCAGGGGCCAGATGACCACTTTGCCCTTCCTCCACATGATACTTCCTGGTGTGGTGGTGGTGGGCCATATGAAATAGTGTCATGAGCCACATCCGGACTGTGGGCTGCAGGTTGAGAATCCCTGATATAGACAGATGCCATGGTTTTCACTGGGGGGTATTAGTTTTCCTTCTCTAGGTTTGCTCCACGCACAACTTGAGTAACTCAAAGAAGACAGAAGAGGTTAAAGAAAGTAATTAGTATTTTCTTCACTATATCCTTCTTCCCAAATGGTGGTTCCATACAGGAGAATCCTTCAATGCACAGGTTTTCTTTAGGAACCAAAGTAGCACTAACTCAGAATTTGCTCTTTGGAGAAACTTTCTCTACTGGGAGAGAATAGGTAATCTGTATATGTACCCTCCATTCTATACAGAGGATGACGATTGCTGCTAAACTGAAATTATGGTTGGTGTACTTAGTAAATAACAATATGTTTTGCCAGTCCAGTCCTATGTGTTCTTAAAAATAGTAAATCGCAGCCACAACTTCCTTTAGCGGCGGTGTGTCCCGGCGGAAACTTCAAACCACTGTCAAGCCGCATCCTCCTTCTTTCAGCGAAAGGAGGCTGCGGCTTGACAGAACTGTAAGTTTATGGGCTGGGGACACCGCCGGGTGGAAAATTCAAACTGCTGTCCAGCTGCATCCTCCTGCCTTCAGCGGAAGGAGGTTGTGGCTTGACAGAAATTTAAGTTTACCGTCCGGAGATGCCACCGGTCAGAAAATTCAAAACGCTGTCAAGCAGTGTCCTCCTTCCTTCATTCCTTACTTGCAAATGTGGTCCTCTGTGGCCTTTGTCACTTTTATATTCTACTGGCGAGAAAGCCTGGAAACGGTCCTGTCAGTAAGTTCTCTTCAAGGAAAAGCATTGGCTGAGTTGGGATCGATTAGGGGAAAAGGAGACAGTGGTGCACATGCACAGTACTGCTGTTTCATTGCTTTTTCTGCTGTTGGTGGGGGTGTCTCCTTTGCATCCCATTTTGGGGGGCATAAACCCCCATATGGGTTTTGTGACCCCCACAGTGCTGATCTCGCAAGTCCAAGGTATGTATGTGCCAAATTTCAGCGACATTGGTCCAAGGGTGTGGGTTCCTTTAGAGCACATACAAATCCACACCTCTGTTTTATGGATATAGATATTTTGAACCTTCACAAAATCTCTAACTGCAATATTATTTTATTACTGGAACTTTTTTTTTTGGTTTGTCTGTTATTTTTATCTCCAGCTCACAACTTCAGCTCCCAAGACTCTGAATTAATGCCAGCTGAAGAAAAATTTATCCTTCCATGACAAATTCTGCTACAACAGTGACCTAAATAATTTCCTTAATTTGCATAATACAATCAGGTGGTATAATTTGGGCTTTTCTTCTTCTGCATTTTCATGCATAATGTAAATGGTTCAAAAATTTATTGCAATTCACAGCTTGAAAGCCTATACACAGTTCTAAAAAAATAATTAAGATAAACAACTCAGTACCTGAACAAACCTGGTTACAATATACCCACAGACTATTCCAGCAACAAAAATTTGTGTTGCTTATAGAAGATGCTCTGGATTTAGTAAATTTCAGCGAAAGGGTGATGGTTTCTATGAAAAAAACCTCCCTTTCTTGATTTTCATTGAACATGTTTCCAATTAATCTTAGAGCATTTGAAGTGGAGTTAAGAGTTTTTCCTCAAGCACAAAGGGTGAAAATATCAGGAAGTCTCTGACAGGAAAACCACTGGCAAACAGTGCCGTTCCTAAAGCCGTGATGGTGAACCTTGGCATTCCAGATGTTCTTGGACTTTAATTCCCAGAAGCCCAAGCACCCTGTGAATCCACACGAATGGGTTTACTGCGATTCATCTGGCCCGCGCTGCCCTCGTCGCTGTCACACTGAAAAATTGTACTGACACTTGCTTGGTGAAACATGCTTCTTTAAGAAGCCTCCCAGTTAATGGGTATCAGCTGGGAGCCTCCTCTGATAAAAAGCTCTGGCTTTCTTGCCTCTCAGCTGCAGAACCTTTCAGCACCAGTCTCTGGCTGAGTACTGACAGAGTTAGACCTCTGATCTGACAAGTCATCTGCCTGGGGAGTCAGAGTTGGGCCAGAAGCAGGCTGAGGTTCCTGGTTCAAGTCATCCTCTGGTTTAGGTACAGACTAGAACTCAAGGTCAAATGCAGGCTTGGATGGTAGAACTGGGCTGAGCATAGGAAGTATCTCCCGATCCAGGTTGTCTTCAGAGTCTGATGAGGGCTGGATCACAACAGGAGAGAGAGGTGACCTAGTTGAAAAGAGACAGCAGACCAGGAACATGTACCAAGGGCGTGGGAATTCTCTGCATGATAAGTCATCTGTTTGGGGAACTACAATGAATACTAACAGGCAGAAGGAGAAAGAACATGTGACACACACACAGCATTTCCAGAACATCCCCATTAAAAAAAGCATGCTTCACAGTTCTCATTCCTATCTGCATTTTCTACGGTTCTTTCTCATCCAAATATAGTAGTACCAGCAGTGCCTTCTCTGTTCTTAGGAAAATAAACTTAGACTACTGCACTGCCAAGGCCAGTGCAGTTTGCCCAGCAGTCAGCTGGGGGGGAGAGATCTGCGGCACCTGGGGTCACCCCAGCGGCCTCAAAAGCTGCACCCCCACTGCCGCTGAAGACGCCGAGGCCAGCGCAGTTTGCCCGGAGTGACCCACATACACCCCACAAAGTTTCCAAGAGAGAAAGGCAGGCCTACGTTAAAGAAAGGAAAAACCCGAGCAAAGCCAGGTAATCAGCTAGTAAAGTATAAATCAGAAGCAACTTGGCAGCAGATTGGACTTCACTGCTTTCAGAGCCTTTAAATATTGATTTTTCTGGACTGAAAGTACCTCAACAACCTCAACTTACCCTTTGGACCTCGCAACCCTATGGTCCCTGGAAACCCTGGTGAACCTGGTATTCCTTCAGCCCCCTGAGCCAGCCCTGGGGGGGTGATCTGCGGCACCTGGGGGTGGCCTGGCAGCCTCAAAAACCGCACCCCCACCACTGCCGAAGACGCCGAGGCCAGCGCAGTTGGCCCGGCAGTTGGCCGGTGTGTGTGTGTGGGGGAGACACAGCCATTTGGTAATAAGAATGTTAACTGTAATTTGGTATTGTAACTAGATATTGTGATATTCTGAACTGTAACTTGATATTGTAATCTGACTTGATATTGTGTTTTGTTCTTGGATTAAATTTTGTATGTTGTATTGCTATATGTTGCTATGTACCTGCTATTTATATTGCTGACTTATCTAAACCGCTTTGGGTGAGGAAAGCAGTATAGAAATGCAGTAAATAAATACTCAACATGAACACAGCTCTGGGTTTTAGGAATATTTTCATGCTTGAAGGAGTGGGGGAAAACCCTTTGGCAACATGTGTTGTTTTTTTAAAGCATGAAGATTGTTTTCAAGTTATATTGTGACTACAGAAACTTTCTGGTAGAAATCCAAGACTTGCATACACTGTTCTTAAAACTTCTAAAACAAATCTATACCTATAAATCCGAGCGTTAACCATTGGATTGTGAGAAAGGTTCCTGCACCCAGCCATACTAGCCCGTACCAAGCCTCCTGCACTCACCTGAACCTGGTCTGGAGGTTACTGCAGGGTTGAGAAATGCGCCAGTGGGGCAAGAGCCCCAGGAATGCAAACAAAGAAAAAGGACTTCAGTTCCCAACGTTCTTTGCTCTGCACTGCGCCACAGTCAATCAGGCTGAGAGGCGCGAGCAAAAAGAATGTTGGGAAATGCGTCACAGCCAATTGAAATTGAGCCGCAGAAAAAACCGCCACACGAACGCAAACCACAAACGCAAAACTACAAGTCCCAGCGTCCTGCACGCCCTGAGCGCACAGAACGCTGAGAAAGCTGGCACGCAAAAAATAAACTTACAAAAAGCAACAGGAGCGCAAGTCTCCAGCAGGCAGACTCAGGGCTTCACAGCCACGCAAAACCAAAAGCCACAAAACGCCACCGCGAGACACCTGCCATCCTTCTTTCCCGGAGCAATGGGGAGAAGAGGGACTCCCTCTCCTCCACGCTACCCCACCAAAGACATGGCGAGACCACCACCAGCCTCAAGTAAAGTTGAGCTGGGGTGGGGAAAAACCCAAAAACAGGCAGCAGTTCATCAGGGGAAGCACCCTCCCTGGTGGATGACGCTGATGCCTTTGTATTTCTGAATACAAAAACAACAGCCAACAATCCGCAAGGAAGAGCACCACCCCTTACAGATTGCTACCTGCCGATCTCCAGTTAGGTAAGCTGGGAGAAAAAGGAGACAGAGAAGAGAGAACCATTTGCCTCCTCCTTCTCCCCCGACCTACCTAACAAAAAAAAACAAACCACAAAATACACAAACAAAAACATCCACAATGGCACAAAACCACAAAGAAAACACCTAATTACAACACAAAAACCACAAAGAACACAAACAAACAACAACTAATTACAAAAATAAACAACAACGAAATAAAACAAATTAAACGCAACCAGAAATAATCAAACCAATTAAACCAACCTAAAACTAAACAAAAACAAACAAACAAACAGAAACACCTCCCAGCCCACCACCACAAAAGCAAAACAAAGAAAAACCCCAGAAGAAAGAAAACAGACAACTCACCAGCACGTCCTCCCTCCACGACGACTGGAACAGAAATGAAGAAACAAAGAGACTACTTACAGGAAGAAGTCCCACCCAGAGGCCAGGAGAGAAAAAACATGTGAAATGAAAGCAAAACCCCTAGCAGCCCTACCTGCAGGGCAGAATAGTAAAAACAACTCAAAAAGACTCAACAGCCCCACCTAGAGGCCATAAGAGTTAAAACAAGTCAAAAACATAACAATTAAATCACAATTTTACACAAATCACAAACATATGTCAAAAAAATAAAATAAAAAGATTTCTAAAATCCTGTGCTGAGTTTTAACTCAAATAAAAACCCAAAACATCTAAACACAGTTTAAAAACATTGAATGTAAAAAACATGTACCTGGGCACTGCATGACGGTTGGAGTACAGTCTTTGTCCTAGCTCCTGCCAACCTAGCAGTTCAAAAGCAAGACATTGCAAGTAGATAAATAGGGACCACTTTGGTGGGAAAAGATCTTGGCAAAAATGAAAGGAGCCTCATTCGGGCCTCCCCTGAGTGGAGTTTCTCCAGCAAAAATCCTTTCAACCCAGAATAATTTCAGATACAAAATCATTATCATTATGCCTCTGCAATCAGCATATAAATCCTGAAACCACTGTTATTTCTTTATAGATAACTGGTCACCAGGTTAGAAGGCCAAAACTTTTTAAGCTGGGAGGCTGGGTCACACTCCCTCTGACAGCTTCGGACAGCCATTTTACCCTTCCTCCACCACATGGTACTTCCTGGTGTGGTGACATGAAATGGCATCGTGGGTCACATCTGGCCCATAGGCTGCAAGTTGAAAATCCCTGCTGTAAATGATAACTGGGAGCAGCCAAGTGATGGTGATTTCCCATCTTTAGCTAAACATCTTTGCTATGGCATACAAATTCTAGAACAGCTTGATCCTGAACTCTCCCTCTACAAGCAAAAATAACTAAACTGAGACTAATTTGGGCATATCATAAGACTCATTGGAAAATAATAATGATGGAAAGTTTTAGTGTTCAAGAATCAAGACAATAGAAACAGCCAAAGTCTGGCTTAACACATCTTTATTGCATGATGGTCAGGGGAACATGTGGTAATGGCAGACAAACAGCTCATTATATACGGTGGCTATACATTTGAATGTGGCTCCTTGGTAGCTCATTGGTTACTGTCTGCGTGATGTCACCCTTAGTCACGCCCTTCTTGTCCAGGTGAGGCAGTGGCGGGAATCTTCCCACGGCTGTAAGCATTTGGAGAATTTGTACCATGTGAGCTGGACGCTCACTACTGCCCCCAGTGGTCACTAGCTCGCGTCCTCATACAGAAGGTTACAATGTTACTTTTAGAGATTGTTACATTCACTCATTCGTGTGGTTACATTTACTTAAAGCCACATTACGATCCATACACAACAAAAATGTTGAAGGCAATAGGAAAAGAGCAAGGACAAATAAGGATCTGCTAGACTCAATAAAGGAAACAACAGTCCTGAATTTGCAAGAGCAGATGAAGTCACAGATGATGGAACTTCTGGAGATCACTAATTCATAGGGTTACCATAAGTAGAAAACAATTTGATGGCACATTAACAACAACAACAATATGACATGCAAGAAGAGCTAAATTCCCTGGACATTTTTACTCTAACCTCTGTCAAGGTGGCAAGCCTGGAACAAAAGAACTTCAGAGATAGATTCCAAACGTAAATAGTTAAACAAAGAATGTAAAGTATGATGTTCTCTCTTTTGGATTAAATCACAGGCAGGCAAGGTTTAAGCGGGCTTGGCAGCTAAATTCAAGCTTTCAGTTCCACTAAAGGACATACCGGCCTTCAAAACGGCAATTATATTTTAAACGTTTACTGCACATTTGTCTCCTTTTGTTTTGCTGTAAAATGTCATTTTTTTATGTTATTCACTGCCGTTGAGTAGTGATACAACAGTAAATTTGATGATATATAAGCAAATAAACAAACAATGAAAATTTTGGAAGAAGAGAATTAAACAAGAATTGGCCGTGTGAGCACTTTTATTTTTAGACAGAGGGATAATGATGCTTGGGGGATTCTTCAATTGGCCAAGAACAGAAAACAGCTCTTTAGGGCCGGCCGGGGCGAGGTGGGGGGCAAAATAGGTCATTTTTAATCAGCCTATTCATTTATGTATGTCTTTATTGCTACCCAACTGCATACAGCATTCAGGACAATGAATGAAAGCAGATCGTTTCTATTTTCTGGTAAGTAGAAACTATTGCCTTAGCAGGTAAATGACTTATGAAATTGATTGTACAATTGCTTGGATGTTAAGGAGTCCTTCCAAAGTTTATGACAATTGTTAATACAACTGTCAATTTCTGTGCAGTAAAACTCCGTACAGTAAAACCACTACTTACGAAAAAAGTCCGTTCTGTAGGCTTTTGCTTAAATCGGTTTTTTATGTAACGCGAAGCAAACCCATAGGAAAAATGATTTTTTACGTAAATAGAAGCAAACCCTTAAGATAAAGAATCTTTATGTAACTCGAAGCAAACCCATAGGAAATCGTGTAAATCGGGACATGGTTTTAGCACAAAATCATTATGTAAGTCGATGTTTATGTAGCTCGAGGCATATGTAAGTCGGGTTTTTACTGTATAACGATTTTAATTCATTCTACAGGTCTGTTCGCTATGCGATTTTTTTAATTGTACGGGTTTTCCTATGGGAAAAAATCGTACAACAATTGTAAAACATTTCTTTCCACAAAGCAGTTTTTCCCATTGAATATTTGTTGTATGATTTATATAGGAAAAATCGTTATGTGGGGTGCCATTATGTGGGGTGTAATTTTTTTGCTATAGGGGGTACTCGTTATACGAGGTTCCACTGAACTTCACTTTTTGTGACCAATTCTATCTTGCCCTACCCATACCCATTAACCAGAGTCAGTGTGCACATATTAAACCTGTGGTTCGAATATTGTTCACCATGTATCTGGAGAAGTGGGCATTGTTCACAAAAACGTCAAATAAAGGTGCCAGAAACTTTTTGTTGCAACAGACTAACATGGCTACCTCCTGGGGGAGGGATTATTACTTAGATATTTGTGGCTTTTATCCTGGTATAATTCTTTTTCAGAGAATGCTAGGGGCTGGACTATGGTGAGGCTGCTGTGCGCTTGTTCTAAGAAACTCCTAAACCTCCTCACAAAACTCTAGCTCTTGCCCCAAGGGAACAACTTCCATCCAAATCAGTTTAAGTGGCATACCCTGTAAAAAGATCTCTGTTTAAGGTTGAAGTTATGTCTCCAAAACACATTACATAAACTTAGGCAAGAATCACTCTACATCACGTTGGAATTGAGCTGTTTTCTTGAACAGAAAGCAGCAGCTGTTCAGCAGTACAACGCCAACACTGCGCAGCCGTTTAGGACACATGGGGACAGGTAGCAAAGAGAACCAAAGCTAATTGAAATTTCAGGGAAAACCCAAGAAGCAGGAAGTTAATTATGCTTCTGGGATGCTTCTCAGAATGTCCTTGTGATCTGATCAGCCTATTTTACACTGTATTGTTGAAAACTAGTAAATAAAAACCTACAACATGCATGAAAAGACAACTAAAAATCGCATTTTATTGCATCCCTTTCACAATTATATTATGCTAAAATCAGAATTTTTATGTCTAGTTTTGTTTAGGGATAAAACTGAGGCATCTGAAAGAGAAAGTGAAAGGTATCAATTCAGAAATCTCACTACAGATCCAAATAATTGTACAATGTAATTAACTTGTTCTTTAAAACAAAATGGATTTTAATCTCATTGTTCTTAGTAAAGGATACATGTGCAACTTTCACCGTTGCAAAACAATCTTTTACAAACATTGTATTACCCAAGAGTTGAAGATCATTTTCCCCAAAAGAAAAAATGTATTGACTTGGCTATTTCTGTCAACAAAAGTTAGGTAAAGGTAAAGGTTTCCCTTGCTCGAAAGCCAGTCGTATCCGACTCTAGGGTGCAGTGCTCATCTCTGTTTCTAAGCCGAAGAGCCAGCGCTGTCTGCTTCTGCAGACGTTTCCGTGGTCATGTGGCAGGCATGACTAGACACCGGAGCGCACAGAACGCTGTTACCTTCCCACCGAAGTGGTCCCTATTTATCTACTTGCAATTTCTTGCTTTCGAACTGCTAGGTTGGCAGGAGCTAGGTTGGCATAACTAGACACCGGAGCGCACAGAACGCTGTTACCTTCCCACCGAAGTGGTCCCTATTTATCTACTTGCAATTTCTTGCTTTCAAACTGTTAGGTTGGCAGGAGCTGGGACGAAGACGGGAGCTCATTTCCGTCCTGCAGTACTCAGGAATCGAACTGCTGACCTTCCGCTTCCCAGTCAGTGTCTTAGCCACTTGAGCCACTGCAAGAAAAGTTATAAATTACCTATCCACCAAATATCCAGACTGTGATACTGTAATAATCAACAGTTAACTGACCAACCAGTCAAAATGCAAGCGCGGCGCCAAAATGGCAGCCGCGCTCTTTGCGGGGCCCCCCCATCGGACGAAGGCATCTGGGTAGTTAGGGGGCGTGGCCAGCTCCCTTATAAAAGGGGTGGCCATGAGGCAGCCAAGCTGCCATTTTGCGAAGTGACGGAGCGGAGAAGTTTTTCCCCTCTTACCTCCGTCGCTTTTACTTTTACCGGGAAGCCTTTTGGCCGCTGAATTCTCTCGTTTTCGGCTTCCCATCGATTGGCTGAGAGGCCCGCGAAGAAGAAGGCGGCTGCGAGTGCGGCTCGTGCGGTTTGGAGGCGCAATCAGGGTCGGAGGACCGCGGCTGCACCTCCCCAGCAGCCGCCTTTGCCTGCACCCACCGGGACCGGTGGAATGGGGTCTATTCCCTGGCCAGAGAATGGGGGCCCAGTAGGGGCTGCGGCCCTCGGCCCGCAAGCGGTGGACACCTCTCCTGGTGTTGCCCATTCTGCTGGGCCTTCCTTTATAGGAGCGCAGCTCGCTCCGAGGCCTTCCAGCCTTGGGGGGTGGTCCGGTCCCCTTCCCTGGCAGGTTGCTACATCGGCCCTAACGGGCCCGGGTGTGGAGTTGTGGCCCTATTCAGGCCCCGGGGTGCAGGGACCTGTACCCATTCCTGTAGTAGGCGGGCCGGCTGGCCCTTTGTCCCATGTCAGCGCGGAAGCCTTATTGGCCCGCGTTGCGGCCCTCGAGGCATCCCTGGCCCGGGCTAGCCACTCTTGGGCTCCCTTTGGAGTTCGTTTCGACACGTCATCTGCTGGGCAGCGGCAGGCGACGGGACGGGTCGAGCTGCTTGAGGCGCGTGGCACGACCTAGGCCACTGCCTCGCAGCTCCCCACTCAACAGACCGGTGCGGGTCAGGCCCCATCGACGAGCTCGACGGCGGTTGTGAGCTCCGATGCCCCCAGTGGGCCGGAACCCCCGGTGGGGGCGGCCTACGGGGGTGCAGCATGTGAGTATGCGGTCCAAGCTAGTGCACCTACACACGTGGCCATGTTGGGGGGGTTTCCAATGGCCTTGGCCTCGCGCGGGTGGGGCGGCGGTCTAGCCGCTGGCGCCCCACCTGGTGACGACAACTACCACCCTGGCCCCCGTGGTGGGGGGTGTTTTCTACCCTGTGGGGAATGTTTTGGGGGTGGCTGGGTTAGTACAGGCCCCCTTTCAGATGTGAGTACGTGGATATCTTCTCACTCCCCAACAGAGGGCCCACCAAGGAGTAGGGGGGGGCAGGATGAGAAGGATAAGGAGCAGGCACGTCGTCGTGGGCCACCACGTACGTGGGCCGACTGGTTGCCGGCCTACCTCATATACATGGCGGTGTACCTTAGGGCCCGGCCGGTTTTGGCAATTCCAATGGTCCAGTATTGGGACAACATCTACCGGGCGATGGTTGACTTTCCGGGCCCATCGTGGTTGGCTTATGACGTGTAATTCCATATGCGGATTCCCCGGCACCCCGAGATTAGGTGGGATGAGCCATGCTAGGGGCTGTGGCTTTTGTACATTACACCCACGCGCCCCGCGCCCGGGGAGAGATATCATGGTGGACATGCGGTCCAGCGGGCGGCCCCAGCACAGGTCCACTGCCAGGGGGCGGGGCAGGGGGTTCCAGCCCGCCTGCTGCGCTGGACTTTCTCGTCCAATGGTTCCTGCAATAGGAAGAATGGCAAATACAGACATTAGTGTCCCCCCTGTGCTGGCCCCCATGCGGCCTCTGCCTGTCCCAGGCCTGGAGGGATGCGGGGCAGAGGGAGGGGTGGACAGGGGGCGGGCAAGACTGCCGCAGATGGATCTAGTTCACCGAAGGGCTCCCTCCCCAATTAATGTGGACATGTTGGAGCGCTGGCTCACATTGTACCCGAAGGGAGAGGATGCGGATATCTCCTTCAGGGTTTTAGGCAGGGGTTACGTATCCCTTGCATGGGTGATAGGTCCCCTCAGGATGCCCCCAATCTTTATCCCTCAGGGGGAGGGAGGAGGTGGCTGCTGCCAGCAATGATAAGGAGGTCTATGCGGGCAGGGTCGTTGGCCCTGTCCCTGCGCCCCCATTCCGGGGAGCATATTATTTCAATGATGCCATGCCTTTTGGCTCTTCCAATTCGGGCTCAGCATTCGAGCGTTTCTCCACCTTCCTAGAATGGGCTTTTGTTCGCAGATCAGGGTCCCGGTCTGTAGCCCATTCCCTGGATGATTTTATTCGGGGCTGAACGGGGCTGGGACACGTCCACACGTCTCCTCAACACATTTCAGACGCTAATGGAGGAACTTGGTGTCCCTTTAGCGCCCGAAAAGACCGAGGGCCCTCCTACACAGCTAGTATTCCTGGGGGTGGAGATTGACACGGTAGCGCAGGCTTTTAGGTTGCAGCGGGATAAGGTGTCAAAGCTAGTGGCACTTATCTCGGACTTGCTGGCCAAGCGCATGGCATCACTGAGGGAACTGCTGGTTCTACATTGTCACCTCAATTTCGCTGGCAGGGTCATCGCACAGGGCAGGGCATTTGCTCGGCGCTTGCGTGACGCCATGGCAGGATTATCCAGGCCCCACCATAGGGTCAGACTTACCCGGGGTACCAGGGCAGACGTGCTGGTCCGTATCTGGAATTTTCCCTATCCTGGGTGCTTTGATGCTATGGGGCGAGGAGTGGGCCAACTCGGTTGTCCATTTTGGTGTTACAATGCGGCTGTTGTCCACATTGTCAATGCACAGACCTCTAAATCGCCCAGGGTTATGGACCTAGTGCGCCAGTTTGCGTTGCGCAGCCTGCGCCTCAACGTTCTTTTCAGGGCCGGGCATGTCCCAGGGGTTACTAATGATATTGCTGATGCTTTGTCCCGCCGGCAGATCTCCCGGTTCCGTGCCTTGGCCCCGGATGCGGAGGAATTTCCCTCGCCACTCCCGGACGAGATATGGAACATTGGCAAGGAGAGGTGAACCGGGCGATTGGCCTGTCACTAGCGCCACGCACGCGTAAGGCGTATCACCACGCATTTAATTCTTTCAGAGTATTCTGTACCCAGTTTCAAATGCCAGGAACCTGGCCGATCCCGGTACCCCATGTTCTGCGGTTCATGGTTTACCTGCATGCCCAGGGCCTTGCACCTCACACCATAGCATCTAAGCTGTCAGCGTTGGTTTTTATGGCCAAAGTGGGAGGTCACGTGGACAGCACCACTCACTTCCGTGTGAGACATGTTTTGGAGGGGTGGGTGCGCGCGCGTGGGCGTTGCCCGGACGACCGCCACCCGATTTCCCCAGGGGTTTTTACCCAATTGGCCCGGGGCTGGCCTGGCCTCTGTTTTGATAAGATGAGGCAGCCCATTTCAAGCGGCTACAACGGTGGCCTTTTTTGGAGTGCTCCGCATCGGCGAGCTTGAGATGCTGTATAAGGCGGATGCAAGTCGTAGGGCACTGGAACTCGAAGATGTCTGGGTGAACAATATTGGGCTCAGTTGGGGGATACGCTCCTCTAAAACGTATCAGCACGGCGTAGGCAGTGGAGTAGACTGCTACGATGTTCCTCGGCAGACATCT
Source organism: Bradypodion pumilum (assembly GCA_035047305.1). NCBI lineage: Eukaryota > Metazoa > Chordata > Lepidosauria > Squamata > Chamaeleonidae > Bradypodion > Bradypodion pumilum. The sequence goes on along the minus strand of JAWDJD010000011.1, from coordinate 7,296,764 downwards.
GTCCGGTTGGTGCCCTACAGGATTTCCTTGCACTGTGTGGCATGCACCATGGCCCGTTTTTCTGTCACCAAGGTGGGTCTTCTCTTACTAAATTTCAATTTGGAGGGTGCCAGGAAGGCACTAGACAGTGTTGGCCCCTCTGGGGCTCGTTGCGGCACCCATTCGTTCAGGATAGGGGCGGCTTCTACTACGGTTGTTTTTGGGTACTCCGGGGCTGAAATACGCCGCACGGGGGTGGGGGGTGGGGATCACAATGTTTTCAGTTTTGTGTTCGCCCTCTTCAACCGTGAGTACCAGTTTAGTCACTGCACTGTTTCTCACCCCCCCTTTTTTTCCTTGACAGACCCTGGGTGTCGTTTTACACCGGTGACAGTATGGCTGGTGGGCCGTAGCCATGTGCACAGGGCAGCGCGTTACGCTGCACAGGGCAGCGCGTTACGCTGCGGCGACAGAGTGGGGACCCCGACTGGGACTGGGTGCAGCCGCACGTCTCAGGTAGTATGGTAAGCGCGGCATGTTATGGCGGGAACTGTTGCCATTCCTTTTCTACATCAGGGATGCTGACTCGCCCGATGTCCTGGTTATGTACCTTGGGGGCGATGGCTTGGGGCAGGTCACTGGCCTATCGCAGAAGCTTGCGGTTTGCGGTGACCTGCCCTACTCACATCATGTGTGGCCTGCCACATCCCTCAATTGGTCGGACACGATACCGCGGTACGCTTACAGGGGGGCGTTCGGCCTCGAGGCTCTTGACTGAGCCGACGCTCCGTGAACGGGACTATTGCCCGGTTCCTTTTCGACAAGGGCGGGGGACGCGTCATTAGCCTCCCCGGCGTCAGTCTACAAAATTATGAGCTTTACTCAGGGGATGGGGCCCATCTGTCGCAGGGAGGTATGGACCTCTGGTTAGTGGAATGGCGAGCAGGCCTGTCGACCGAGCTGACGGTCTTGGGGGGGCGGTGAGCCTTTTGGGAAGCCTCCCCGTGTGGCGGGTATCACTGGTAAGGTAAACATTTATGACCCACAGGTATCCGGCAGGTTCGCAATTGACTGGACAACACTAGACAGGCATAAGTTGGTTAAATGTTGTCCGGTCAACGACGAACCAGGCGACGGGGTGATGGTTACAGCTAGACAGCATGCATCACCCCGTGATTTCACGGATACGCATCAGAGGGTGGGGTCATTAGTTAGATATTGACTACGGTCAACAATTTGTTTGTTGTCAACAAACAAATTGATACAAATAGATACATTGTAACAATTGCCGTTGGCAATTTTGGGTGGTACCTTACCAGTGTTACTTCGGCCTGCTTGCCTTAAAGAATTATGATTGGTCAATTACCAATAGAAATTTATAATTCGGACTAGGGCATGAATCAATAAATGTGGCCCAATGCCGTTATCCACTTTTACCAGTGTCTGAGTCCTTTATTGGGGGGTGCGCCTGCAATGCAAGCGCGGCGCCAAAATGGCAGCCGCGCTCTTTGCGGCCCCCCCCATCGGACGAAGGCATCTGGGTAGTTAGGGGGCGTGGCCAGCTCCCTTATAAAAGGGGTGGCCATTAGGCAGCCGAGCTGCCATTTTGCGAAGCGACGGAGCGGAGAAGTTTTTCCCCTCCACCCCCTCCCTAGTTAACAGTGTGATATTTTGGTCGCTTCGGGGCCGGGTGGGAATTTTTGGCTGGGACCCACAATTGGCTCTCGGGTCCTGGTTTTTTCGCCCATCCCACACTGTTGCTATGGTTTGATATAAGGGTTTCTGTTGCTGCTGTTGACTTTGGTCACATGGGCGGGTATCACTGGTAAGGTAAACATTTATGACCCACAGGTATCCGGCAGGTTCGCAATTGACTGGACAACACTAGACAGGCATAAGTTGGTTAAACGTTGTCCGGTCAACGACGAACCAGGCGACGGGGTGATGGCTACAGCTAGACAGCATGCATCACCCCGTGATTTCACGGATACGCGTCAGAGGGTGGGGTCATTAGTTAGATATTGACTACGGTCAACAATTTGTTTGTTGTCAACAAACAAATTGATACAAATAGATACATTGTAACAATTGCCGTTGGCAATTTTGGGTGGTACCTTACCAGTGTTACTTCGGCCTGCTTGCCTTAAAGAATTATGATTGGTCAATTACCAATAGAAATTTATAATTCGGACTAGGGCATGAATCAATAAATGTGGCCCAATGCCGTTATCCACTTTTACCAGTGTCTGAGTCCTTTATTGGGGGGTGCGCCTGCAAAGAGTTAACTGACCAACCAGTCAAAAAGAGGGCAGTTAGTTAAGTAAATAAGCCTTTTTCTTCTCACAAAAGAACTGCACATCCTCCCCTTTCGTAAAATGATGCATTTGATAATACTTTGTCAAGAACCAATTCTCGCAGTTGCTCATTCTCTTCTGCAGCCTCAGGAGACAGAAGAAAAATCAAAACATTTCAGAGCTGTGAAATTAATCTGAAGTCATAAAACCTGTCCAGAGGCCAGGAAGCAGTTGTCCTTCCTGAAATTCCTATTTAAGTTATTCTTTGAATCCTAACTAAATTTGTGATTTCCCACAATCTCTTTTAAATTAGATGTTTATTTGCTGGGGATAAAAGTCAGATAATTAAATCCTGCAACTGCCCTCCCCTCCTGCCCCCACAACTGCTCCAAGTGGAATGCTTGTCTCCTTTAAAGGAGAACTTTTGTGGTACAGGCAGCATTTGTCTGATGTGACAGTTCTTTTCTCTACTCCTATTTAGACATTTGTTACGGGAGTGCAGCAAAATGACAGCTAATGAAAGAGAAATGAATTAGGAGCTACTTTATTGCCAGCCGTGAATGCTGTTCTGTCCTCCTATGAGTGAAAAGTGTGTGTGTGTATGTGTGTGTGTGTGCGTGCGCACGCGCATGCGTGTGTGTGTGTGTGTGTGTGTGTGTGTGTGTGTGTGTGTGTGTGTGTGTGTGTGTGTGTGTAGGTGTTTCCTAAGCAAGGATTTGAATTCTGCATCAAAGTTCCAAATCAGTTACATCTTGCTGACATGCTGCTGCTTTTTCTGCAACGGTTTGTAAAAGCCTTCAGTCCCTTTGTTACACAGCTGCATGGATGTACACGGGTTCCACTACACACTCCTGACTTAACACTTCCTGGAAACAATGCTTGCATTTTGTTTCATTTAAAGTCGTGCTCTCTGTCTTTCTAGCAGGTCTCTAATTTAAATTGTCAAATGGTCAAAACCAGAGTTGGGAAGAAACTGGTTAGTTGAAATTATCAACTCATGTCCCCAACAAGAAAGGTTTAACTACATTATGCCTATAACTCTACAAGGGATAGATTCATTATTTTTATAGTGTAACTGAAACATTAAGGGCCGCGGTGGCTCAGTGGTTAAGAAGCTCACTTTGTTAATGCGAAGGCTGGCAATTCGGCAGTTTGAGACCCGGGTACTGCATGACGGATTGAGTGCCCAGCTCTTGGGGACATGAAAGAAGCCTCATTTGGGGGTTCCTTGAATGGAGTTTCTTCCGCAAAAATCCTTTCAACCCAGAATAATTTCTGACACAAAATCATTATTGTTACTGAAACATTTTAGTTGCTGCTGTTGTGAGGTTAGCTTCCGTAAACAATGGAGAACAAACATCAGGCTAAACCAGATACTACAGCTAGCATACTATTAGAAAGAGAGCCCCCTTAAGATGGAAAGACTGTCTATTTTAACAAGAGCTTGCCTGAACAGGTAAGAGGAAACAGGCATTTATCTTAACACAGATAGGTATTCTTCACATAGTTATATGACAATATGTTTTGTTCTGTTGTGGTGGTTGGGTAACAAAATATATAAGATGACAATGTGCTTTGTACCAAGTACATTGGTTTGTAGCATTCAGATTTTTTTAAAAAAATCTAAAAATATGGAACTAGTATCAGATTGGCATTCATGGACACTTGTCATAGCAGGGGGTTCACTACTGACCCCCACAGCTCTCTAGTCTGCTCATTGTTGCTGCCTGTCTCTCTAACTTCTCCAAACAGCAACAAGAGCAAAGATAATTTGCCTTGTCCTTTCCTTCTGGTTTGCATTGAAGATTAAACCAAGAAGGAGAAGGCAAGAGAATGGCGAAGGTTAATTTACTAGGTTCCATCGCTTGTCTATTCCACTTAATCGAACTCTTCAGATACAATACGCGCAAATCTTCATACTGAAAAGTGTTCTATTCTTTTAGAATTCATTTTCTCATATTAGTTGACATAAGCAAGATGTGGATTTTAAGGAGTAATGTATTTGGCAGAATTCTCCATTCCTGCGTCAGCAACAATGAAAGGGCAGAAAGGGTAATAATTTTCTACTATATTAGTAAGCGATCTGGCTGCTAAATCATATCTGGGCAAATATGTCCCATGACACATAAAATCTACTAGCCTCCTGGAAGAGATCTCTCACCTGTTTTTCATATCATTGTCTAGATTTATACAAAGCCTCATTTGTTATAGAATTATATTAATGGTTGACAACAAATATACAGAAAGGACAAGTTTTCTTTACTATTTTGCACTTTTTGTAAAAATCCTGTAATGTATTTTAAAGCTCAATGGTTGTTTTTTTTTAAACTGGGATACTACATGTCAATTTCTGTTTATACAGTACACCTAAAATTCCACATAACGTTGCCTTTTAAATTTTCTTCCATAATCTAGTCATTCAAAGAGCGATAGGATCTGGTTTCTGGCATCTGCTTGTAGTTTTGATACATATATTTGCCGCTGAAACATTTTTGCTTTTTGCTTTAAAGCATGGGTCCCCAACCACTAGGCCAAGAGCTGTCTTGAACTGGGGTGCGTGTGTGGTGCTGGGAGCCCCAATGGCAGCCTTCTCCCCTCAGCGTGCTCTGCCAGGCCTGTCCACCGAATTGAGTGAGAGCATGGGCTTCAGACACATCAGATAGGCAGGTGTAGGGTTGCCATACATCCCGGAAAACTGGGACTGTCCGGGATTTAAGGTCGGAAAAATTATCCTGGCCAGTTTAATAAAAATCATGTTAAAGTCTCAGATTTTTAAAACTTACTGATTGTGTATTATAACACACCATTAAAATAAATTCAAACTCTCGCCATCAAATGAGGGATTTCCTGACACATTGGAGTTGGAGTATGCATGGAGACAAATCTTAACATCCTCGCCTCACACCACTGCCCGATAACTGTGACTAGTGTGTATCCTGGAACTGAGGACGTTAAGAGTTGACCACGACACAACTTCTCAGAAGTACAACAGGTCATCCTACAGTAAGAATTAACGGATGTAAATTAATTCATTTATGCATTGATATATTTAATGTGAAATTGTGTTATAGCTGTCATTATATTATGTTTGTTTTTTAAAAGGCTATTTTGTAGATAACCCGCCCATTTTTGTCAAGTATACATCTGTCCCGGTTTTGTGGGAGAGAATTATGGCAACTCTAGGCAGGTGGTCAGGCCCCTCTTCCACGCTGCTTAATTATGGCGGGTCTCTGGGCCCCCGCCTGTATACAGTGTGATACCTCACTGCCTGTTGTGCTGGGAGGCTTCTTAAACAAGCATGTTTCATAAGGCAAGTGTCGGTACAATTTCTCAGTGTGACGACCGACTCCTTGCCAGATCCTCTGTGTGACTTGTGACTGACGTCCATGAGCACTAAAGAGAATCCCAGTGAGGCTCCAGGGATGCGAGATAAGATAAGATAAGATATATATTCCAAATCTTCTCCAGAAGAAACGTATGTGAAAAGCCCTCAAACCAGGGTGGGCTTCGAGAGACATATTTCATCTATACAATTTTGGAAGTACAGAGTGCGGACCCATGCTACAGTAGTTGTTATATTGCTGAATTGATTTTCTTCAAGGGATACTAGCTTCGTACACGAGGTTTTTCGCAACACTTAGACCTACTTGGTTCTTGTATACCTTTGTGGATTTCACCAGCGTTTGGTATTGTTATTTACAGTTTATATACTTAGACCTTCATTGGACTTACAGAAGAGGCTTTGAGTTTGTTATACAGAGAAGAATCTGAATTTTATTTTATACTACATATAAAGTTGGATTGATATATATTTACATCTTTAGAATTGTTATTGGTTTCGCCTCAAACGGTTTTGCTTCTTTGGTATCTAGTCGAACGGTGTGGCTGGCAGGCCACTGGGCCCCTACTCCTTATTTTTGAGCTATAGTGGTCCATGGAAACATTGTTTAGCATGTAAATGGTGTGCGGTGCAAAAAAGGTTGGGAACTCCTATTCTACCTGAAATACTAGAAGGATCTTATTCTGATCAGATCAGACAAAGAAAATATTTTTCATCAGCAAGATTCTGATGCCCGTGAGACTGGGTTCTCTCTTCCAGGAAGTCTCTCAGAAAGGTTTGGGGCAAAGGATGAAACACGTCCTCCTCTGTAAAGGTGTCAAGTTAATATTTAAATGTTCTCTATGCTTGTTGGCAGTATGATACTTAAATCAAAGCTAATGTCATTTAATACATAGGAGGGTTTTGAACAAGTTATCCTCTGACCTATATATAAATGTAAACTGAGGCACATTTAAAAAGTAAAACAGAACTTTGTTTTCTCAAAAGTCAATGAGCGATAAAGCTTGTTAATTACTCCTTTTAAAACCACATAGGTTGTGGATACAGTATATCAACATAAATTTCACACAGAATTTCAAATCATGAACTGTTGATTTAAGAAACCAGTCCCTCCTAAGAAAGGCTATCTGTTTTATTCATACTTTCAAAAGCCCTTCTAACCCACATAGGACCTTTTCCTCAGCCTGAGCAGCTTCTGATCCAAGCTCAGTCTCTATCACAGACTTCATTATTAAGTAAGATATATCTGGTTTTCCCCCTAGCCCAGCACTATTCGATTGCTTTGCTAACCAAGTCCTGTGTAAACCTCAGGAAATAGCAGAACTATTAGTCCTTATAGTCTCACTGGCTGTGTTGTTCTCTTGATATAATTAACTATAAAGCATTTAGGACGCTATTGCATTTATCTATTCATTGAATTTTTTTCTCCATTACAGAAGGCCTCACAAAAGATTATTGATTGCAGTTCAGGAAGCAAAGTTTTATTATCTAAATCAGGGGTGCCCAAACTACAGCCTATGGGCTTGATCCGGCCCCCGATGCCAATTCATCAGGACCATGCCACCCTCATCTAGCCCATGCCATATGGGTGCATTTTACTTCCACTTCCAGAAGCGACGAGGGTGGCACAGGCCAGATGAATTGGCATTGGGAGCCAGATCCGGCACACAGACCATAGAATGAGCACCCCTGGTTTAAGCAGAGAAAGTGGCAGCCTAAAATCCATCTCATCCTGTTGCAAAACACATTGCAAGGCACATTTTATTTCCACTTCCGGTGGGAGGAACCATGTGACCGGCCCGCTGAACCATGTGACTGGCCCACAGCCAGAAAAGTTTGGGCACCCCTGATCTAAATAGTTAAATGGCATTATAATGTCATCCTCATGGTCAATACAACTAGTGATTCTCATAGTGGCAGCAGTCTCCAGTTTCAGATTATGTGTCTAGCTAGCAGGCCTCATGAGAGTCAATATGGCATTAGCCTTAGCTCTGTCCTGAGCAGAATAGCACAAGAATCTTGATTTAAAAAGCTATTTGCAGTTTCCTGTATTTTCTAAGCACTTGCAGCCAAATATGCAGAGAGTGAGCCTCTTCTAACAAAACATATTAAGTGGCCATGCATCCAAATCTGTCAGTACTATCTCTTTTCATCACTAGATGACCAGCAGTGTGTGGTTGCTACTATTTCTGGAAAACTTAGACTATATCCATCTTCAGTGTTTCTTCAAGATGGTAACTGCATGAACTAGAGCAGATGAAAAGTGTTTGTCTGTGACAAACAGACTGCGTAGGTGGTGACTGTCAAACAGAAGTGAGTCAATTATTCTTGTTTATCAGTGAAGGCCACATAGGAATAAATTATAAAAAGAAAGGATTTAATTTGTATGCAGTTTAAATACCAAGACTGAATGGTTAACATGACACTGCATGCATTTTTGCAAGCCTGGAGCTTTTTTTTTAACACTAACAGAAAAATATATATTTATTTTTCTAACACTTATTATTGCTCACAGGAAAGAAAAATCACCCAAAATACAGTTCCATCTGTTAACTGTGATGTAGCAGTTCTGTTCAGTGACACTTACTGAATCCATAACTTTAATGAAAACCTATGTTATATCTCTTGACAAAGCCATCCTTCAACTAAAAACAAACAAAATGTCTTCATCCCTTCTGAATGGCAGAGGTGCAGAATTAATTCTGTTTTGTATGAGAAACCATTGTTATCACAATGCTTGATGAGCTGCATAAAGGAAAATGTGATACTTCAATTGTTCCCCAATTTTCACTCCTCCTTCATCTGAGTATAGCTCACCTTTCCATATTATATGTTCTGCATATAGATTGTACAGATAAGGGGATAAAATGCACCCTTGTCCCACACCTTTATCTATTGGAAACCATTCTATCTCTCTATATTCTGTCCTAATGGTAACTTCTTATCCAGAATATAGGCTGTGTAGCATGGCAATCAAATGTGGAGGGATCCTCATTTCTTTTAGAACCACCTACAATTTTAGAACCACCATAAGGAAAGCTGAGCGCAGTAGAATTGACGCCATTGAAATGTGGTGCTGGAGGAGAATTTTGACAGTACCCTGGACAACAAAGAGAACAAATAGGTCAATTTTAAAAAGAAATCAACCTTGACTGCTCCTTGGAAGGTTATATATTAAACATGAAGTTAAAGTACTTTGGACATCAAAGCCGAAGAGCCAGCGTTGTCTGCTTCTGTGGTCATGTGGCAGGCATGACTAGACACCGGAGCGCACAGAAAGCTGTTCTCTTCTTAGCACCTATATAAGATATACAAACGTTTAATCCTGAGCCAACTGTCTGCAAGCAGAACCCTGGTTTATACCACAGCGAGCTGGTTTCAGACCTGACAAAGATTGTACAGCACAAATTCTTAACATAGAAGATGGTTTGAACTGAAAGAAATCACAGGTGTAGTGTTTATAGATCTCACTCCAGCTTATGACACAGTTAGTTGTGCAGTCTTGCTGAAGAAAGTTTCCCACATCACAAAAAGATTTTAAATTCACAAAAACCATAGGCTGTTTTTTTTTTTTGGAAAACCATAGATTTTTGTCGATTTCCAAGAACAACACAGCTGATGACGTCCCGACCTTCGCCGCCCTGCCAGGATGTAGAAGGCGGGCGGTTACAGCTGGACTCCTACTGCCATCCAATTGCCTTTGCAGGCGCACCCACCCAAATAAAGACTCAGACACCGGTATTGGATTAAAGGCATTGGGCCACTTTTATTGAATAATGCCCTAGTCCGAATTATCACTTTCAATTGGTGTATCATCCAATTGTAATTCTTTAAGGCAAGCAGGCCGCAGTAGCACTGGTAAGGTTTCACCCAAAATGCCAATGACTATTGGCTACATGTATCAATTTGTATCAATTTGTTTGTTGACACAAACAAATTGTTGACCGAAGTCAATAAACTATCTACTGACCCCACCCTATGACGTGTATCCGTCCAAATATAAAGGTGATGCAGGCTGTGAAGCTCCTGACATCACCCCTTTCATAGTTCGCCCTTAACCGGCCAAACCTGTTTCCCCTGTACCTATCTACGTGTTGGCCAGTCAATTGCGAACCTGCCGGATACCTATGGGTCATAAATCTTTACCTTACCAGTGCTACCCATTATGACTCACCGCCCCCCACCAGACCGTCAGCTCGGTTGCCATGCCCGCTTGCACGTCCTCCAGAAAGAGGTTCATACCTCTGGCCGACCGATGGACCCCATCTCCTGCATACAGGCTAAAATCCTGTAACCCTATCCCTGGATGTCGAATGGCTGTCCCCAAGCCATTCTCAACAAGAAACCGGACAACAAAAACCATAGGCTGTTTTTTTTTTTTTTGGAAAACCATAGATTTTTGTCGATTTCCAAGAACAACACAGCTGATGACGTCCCGACCTTCGCCGCCCTCCCGGGATGTAGAAGGTGGGCGGTTACAGCTGGACTCCTATTGCCATCCAACTGCCTTTATCTTTAGTGTCTCACCTCCCCCTCTTTTCCTGGTTGGACTTAAGGACCGTGCTGGTGGTAGGTGGTTGGTTTTTCTGCACCATCCCCCTCGTAGTCTCAGACTCCTAGTGGTCGGGCAGGAGGGTTTGGGTAGCATAGTAATATAATGACTTGTTATTGAAGCTGAGTGATGTGATTCATATTTTTTGAATTTTATTAGTGTTTCTTATTATTACTGTATTGTTATTTCCTTTGTTTATATCTATGATTATTGTATTTTTGCCATTGTATTTTTGGATGTTTATTGCTTGCTTGTATTTTAATGTACTCTGCTGTAAACCACTTTGAGTTATTGTATGATAAGGAAAGCGGTATATAAATGCAAAAGTAAAGTAAAGTAAAGAATTCAAAGAAATGGCCTCCCGCAGGGCAACGTGCTAGCCTCCACACTGTTTAAACATACAGTATATACTAATAATCAACCTCTGCTGGAAACCACTAGGAGCTTTCTTTACATGGACAACCTGGCAATTGCCACACAGTGCACAACCTTTCAGGCTGTTGAGAAAAAATTGACTGAGGCTTTGAACTTGATGACTATTTATTATAGGGATAACCAACTGAAACCAAACTACCTGAAAACTCAACTCTGTGCCTTTCATTTGAAAAACCACAAGGCATCAATAAGGTTGCAAGTGACTTGGAATGGCACCAGCTTGAACATTGCACCACCCCCAAATACCTGGGAGTTACCCTGGATCAAACTCTCACTTTCAGGACCGACTGCCTCAATACCAAATGGAAAGTTTTTCACAGGAACAATATTCTGAGGAAAATAACAGGCACAAGTTGGGGTGCCCAACCACACACATTAAGAACTTCCGGGCTAGCTTTATGTTACTCTGCTGAAGTATGCTAGTCCAGTGTGGTACAGATCAAAACATGCAAAATAGGTGCATGTAGCCTTAAATGAAACAGCAAGACTGGTCACAGGATGTTTAAAACTAACCCCAATACAATGCATTACTTAGCTGGCATCCCTCCCATCAAAATTCTGTCAAGAAAGTGCTGCTCAGAAAGAGTGGGTCAAACCAAGTTCCTCGGAAATACACCTGCTATTTGATCACCAACCACCAAAGCAGAGACTGAAATCAAGGCAAAGGTTCCTCACAACGTCTGCCCCTCTAAACAACCAGCCCCCACAGACCGCCTTAGAACTATGGAAGGTGAGCAAGGAGCTACCAGATAACTGGGCAGAACCACATGACTCTCTACCGCCTGGCCAAGAACAACCTTGGCCTATGTGGAAAGCTTTAAATAGACTGTGTGCAGGGGTAGGAAGGTCAAGGGCAAATCTGAGAAAGTGGGGTTTCCCTGTAGATGACAGCCTGTGTGAATGCGGAGAACTACAAACTATCTCCCACATGATACAATGCACATGATGCCACTAAAAATGCACTGAGGAGGGCCTTAAGTAGGCAAGAGGAAATGCTGTTGATGTGGCCCGATATTGGGCAGATGTCATCTTTGTTGTCGAGTCCGACCCTTTGCGACCCCATGAACCACTCTATGCTAGGCTCCTCTGTTCTCCATTATCCTCTGCAGCCCACATAGATCTATGCCCATTGCATCGACAATGCCATCTAGCCACCTCATCCTTTGGTGTCCTCTTCTCCTTTTGCCCTTGATCTTTCCCAGCATCAAGGCTTTCTCAAGTGAGTCCTCTCTTCTCATTTGGTGGCCAAGGTGCTTGTTAGATCTGGCCCTTATAAGCACCAGTCCAGGACAATGATGAACAAACAGCAACAGGCTTTATTTAAGAGTCATTTAGAGATGAGCTTACAAGGTGTTTCGGATCCCGAGATGGCTATACATTCCTAGCAGAGTCAGTCCCTCCGGACTCTTACCCGGCAATGGGCAATAAACTAGCTACCATAGGAGCATAGCATAATGGAGGGACCCAGGCTTAGCGCTACCCGGCTACCTGTATGGAGTAGGAAGTATAGATCCGGTACGGCCCCACTCTTGTTTACCCGTGGGGCTTATATAGTGTCTCCCCGGCGGTGGCTCCTGGATACAAGGTAGCAACCCACCGGACAAATGTAACTAACTAATCATAACAGGGAATAGATGAAGTTAACCAATGGAGAACAGGATCCAAAACTGTAACCAATCACAAGGCTTGGTTTAGCCTAACAAGCGCACCCTTTTGCACAGGTTTTGTGCCACTTTAGGGTTCTAGTTAGAATGGCAAGAAACCACCATTTCCTCTTGCCTCAATACACAACAGTACTTGAGCTTCATCTTCAGTACTTGTCCTTCCAATGAGCAGTCAGGATTGATTTCCTTCAGGATTGACTGATTTGATCTCCTTGCAGTCCAGAGGACTCTCAAAAGCCTCCTCCAGCACCACAGTTCAAAAATGTCTATTCTTCTACACTCAGCCTTTCTTATGGTCCAGCTCTCGCAACCATATGTTACTACTGGGAATACCATTTCTTTGACTATGTGGATTTTTGTTGGCAGGGTGATGTCTCTACGTTTTATTATGCTGCCCAAGTTTCTCATAGCTTGCCTCCCAAGAAGTCAGCGTCCTTTTATTTCATGGTTGCAGTGACCATCTGCAGTGATCTAGGAACTCAAGAAGGTAAAGTCTGTCACTGCTTCCAATTCTTCCCCTTCTATTTGCCAGGGAGTGAGATGGCTGGTTGCCATTATCTTGGTTATTTTGATGTTGAGTTTTAGACCAGCTTTTGCACGCTCCTCTTTCACCCTAATCAAGAGGTTCTTTGGGTCTTCTTTACTTTCTGCCATTAAAGTAGTAGTTTCATCTGCATATCTCAGGCTGTTGATGTGTCTCCCAGCAATCTAAATTCCAGCTTGTGAGTCATCCAGCCCTGCATTACGCATGATGTGCTCTGCATATAAGTTAAATAAGCAGGGTGACAATATGCAGCCTTGTTGTACTCCTTTTCATATTCTAAACCAATCAGTTGTTCCATATCCTGTCCTAACCGTTGCTTCTTGACTCATATACAGATTTCTCATAAACCAGATGAGGTGGTCTGGTAATCCCATCTCTTTAAGTACTTGCCACAGCTTATTGTGGTCCACACAATCAAAGGCTTATGTGTAGTCAACAAAACAGAAGTAGACATTTTTCTGGTACTCCCTTGCCTTCTCCATGATCCAGTGAATGTTGCCAATTTGGTCTCTAGTTCCCTTGACTCTTAGGAACCTAGCCTATACTTCTGGAAGTTCTCTAGCCACATGCTGCTGAAGCCTCGTATATAATAATATCTTGAACATGACCTTGCTAGTGTGTGAGATGAACGCAATTGTACGATAATTTGAACATTCTTTGGCATTGTCCTTCTTTGGAATTGGAACATAGACTAACATTTTCCAATCCTGTGGCCACTGCTGCATTTTCCAAATCTACTGGCATATTGAGTGCAACACTTTAATTGCATCTTCTTTTAGGGCTTTGAATAAATCAACTGGAATACCATCACCTTCACTAGCTTTGTTAGTAATACTTTGTAGGGCCCTCTTGACTTCACACTCCAGAATGTCTGGTTCAAGGTCAAAGATCTCATCACTGTGATTGTCGGGGAAGTTAAAGTCCTTTTTGTAGAGTTCTTCTGTGTATTCTTGCCATCTTTTCCTAATATCTTCTGCATCTGTTAGGTCATCTAGCCCTTTTTAATTCTATTTTGTTTTTGGATGTATTAATTTTAACATTGTGTGTTATTATATGCTAGTGATGCCTCTGACACAAATAAAGAAAGAATCATTCAAGGAAGTTCAAATTAACATAGTTCAATTACCATTATATTCACCAACCTTAGCCAATAATATGCTGTGCCTTGTTGTGGACTTTATTTCATGTATTCAGCATGGCATGTGTTTCCTTGTAACGCTCTTGAATTCCAGGCAAAAATCAAAGCCTTTCCAATTTATGAAAACTGTTTCAGACATTTACTGATTCTGTTCTCTAGACAAGCAAACTGTCTTATGGCAAAATAAACCAAACCTATATGAAAGAGCTTTACTCCTCTTTTCATTAAAAGAAACTTGGCCAAGCGCCTTTTCCCAGCTTAATCTAACTAATGGTGCCAACAGACAGACTTTCAAACAGCCGTATTAATAGCGGGTGGTGCAAGGCTGAAAAAATACTGATTTTTTTTTGTTTAGTATGACTAAGACAGTTGCAAGCTGGGTAGCAAAAATAAACAGAAAATGCTAGGCACTCCAAATGTGTAACATTATTAAGCTCTATCCTCCAATTTGATAAACTAAAAATGTATAGTGAACAGTTAAGACTTTGATGTTCAGCAACAACAACTAGTCCTATCATTGCACATAAGAAATAACCCAACTCCTTCAGAAATCTGGTGACTGTTCTGATCCAATTTTTTTCATCTATCTCTTATTTACCTACAGTTTACAAGCTGCTTATATCAATTATTTCCCAAAACATTTACAGGTGTGTCCTAACAGACCAAGAAATACTATAGCTCTCACTGTTGATTCCCTCATATTCAATAAGGCTGGAAAAAACTCCAGATATTTATCAATTGTTTATATTGAATACCAAATGACATTCAAATCTTGAGTATATACAGTACAAGGTTTATAATTGAATTATTAGTTTACTGTATAAACCCAGTATGCTTTATTAACTGATTAGTCATCTGACCATATCAGGTTAAAATATAATAAAATACATTAGATAAAGTATGATTACAAAACAGATTAAAACAGATTAAAAGTAGAATATTCTGGTTTCTCTTCAGATCGTATACTGTCTAAACGATGAGTTCTCAACCTTTTAAAGCCGGAGGCCTGGTCATGCTCCCTCAGACAGCTTCAGGGGTCGGATGGCCATTTTGCCCTTCCTACACCACATGGCACCCTGGTGTGGTGGAGGCAGTGGGGGGGCCACATGAAATGGTGCCACAGGACACATCCAGTCCATGGGCCACAGGTTGAGAATCCTTGGTCAAACCCATGACAAAGTGAAGATCACAATTAAGCTGCAAAGAGCCCTCTCTAACAATCTATACCTATAAAAAAGAGGGGTTAACTGTTGAGTTTGTTCAAAGGCTCCTGCACCAGGCCCAACCATCCCTGACCTAGCCTTCCGCATTCACCGTAACCCCTGCCTTCTCAGCACCACGGGGTTTTGGTCATCGCCAGTGGGGCAGCAGCCCCACGAATGGGAACAAAGGGAAACAACTTCAATTCCCAATGTCCTCTGTGCCAGGGCGCGCCTCAGCCAATTAGGCTGAGAGGCACGAGCAAAAAGAAAGTTGGGAACCACGGCGTGCACAATTGAAATTGAGCCGCAGAAAAAATACACCACACAAATGCAAACAAAACAAACAAAACTCCAAGTCCCAGCGTCCTATGCACCGTGAGCACTTCAGCCGATCAGGCTGAAGAGCGCAAGCACGGAGAACACTGAGATAGCCGGCGCACGAAAAATAAAAAAACATGCCAGCCTCCCGTAACTGGAGCGCAAGTCCACCGCACGGCCTTGTAAACAAAAACACACAAAAACCCATGCCGAGACCACCGCCGGCCTTATTTCCTGGAGGAACGGGGAGAAGAGGGACTCCCTTTCCTCCACGCTCCCCGCCGAAGATACAGCGAGACCACCACCAGCCTCAAGGTCAGTTGAGCCGGGATGGGAAAAAATACCACCAGCAAGCAGCAGTTCATCAGGGGAAGCACCCTCCCTGGCAAATGACTGGCTGCTGCCTTTGTACTTCCGATGGAAGTAATACAAAAGCAGCAGCTAGCAATCCGCAAGGAAGAGCACCACCCCTCACGGATTGCTGCCTGCCGATCTCCGGTTAGGTAAGTCAGGAGAGAAAGGAGACAGAGAGGAGAGAACCATCATCAGGCAGATAGCTCTTCTCTGCCTCCTTCTCCCCCGACCTACCCAATGAACCTTCCTGGGGGAAGAGCAAGCTGACTGCCAGCTCCTCCTTTTTCCCATTGCTACATCAAAACCAAAATTTGAAGTAGCAATGGGGAGAAGAGGAACCGACAGGCAGTCCATTCTTCACGCAAAAGTACACACCACCAACAAAACCAAACATTTACCCAAAACGCCAAACACCAAAAATAATAAAACACAAATAAATAAATAAATAAACACATTAACCAACAAAACAATAAACAACAAAATCCACAAACAAAAACACCCAAAATACCATGAAAGCACAGAAAAAACACCTAACTACAACACAAAAATACCTAACTCAAACAACAAAAATACCACAAATTAAACAAATAATCATAAAAGAAATCAGAAACATAAAAACCAACCAGAAATAAACGAAACAATTAAACACATCTAAAACCAAAACAAAAACACAAAAGAAGAAACAGAAACACCTACCAGTCCAACACCAAAAAAAAAACAAAAAAAAAACCCAGATAAAAAACCCAGAGAACTCACCAGCACGTCCTCCCTCCACGACTCCATAACAGAAATGAAGAAGCAAAGACTACTTACCAGAAGAAGCCCCACCTAGAGGCTGGGAGAAAAAAACAAATCAAACAAAAAGAGAATCCAACACTATTACTAACAGCCCCACCTAGAGGCCACAAGTGTAAAAACAAGTCAGAAAAATAAGAAATAAATCCAAATCACAAATAAATCTAATAAAATAGATAAAAAAGTCACAAATTACAAATGCAAAACACACCCACCCAAACCACGCTTAACTTTTAAAAAAACCCCACACAAATAAAAACTGCCCGGCAAGGCCAGGCAAACTATGCTAGTATCCTTATTTTAAAAAAGAAATATTTTTCAAGGTGATTCTTTGAGGCTTTTGTGGTTCCATCTTGGTTAAAACAGTTTCTATACAGCTCAGTCAAAGTGCTAAAGGTTATAAGCCTAATTTTCAGAGAAATTTCCTTAATGTTTCACATGTTAACCTATATGGATAATATTAAGTTTTTTGCAAGCTCTCCTGATAAACTGAATAGCCTTTTAAACATCATTGAGTTTTACAGTACAAATATCAAAATAAACTTTGGAATTAATTTGTACCAGACCAAATGAGTTTTTGGAAATTATAATTTATTATATGACAGATACGGCTTGTTTCAGGGCATTGTAGATAGCAGTTGGGTAAAATTGTTTATTTTAAATTAATATTAGAAATTAAGAATCAAGATTTGGGTAAATGAATAATATAGTTTTTTAAATGATTGAAGAAAATGTATAGAAATAACAGGTTTTAAGATAGATAATAGGAGTTATAATATGACTTATACCCATCATAACCGAGATAATTTTTATTTACTGTATTATGTTATATTGTTCTGTTTGTTGTTTGATTTTCTTTTTTCTGTATTATGTTTATTAAAATTAATTTAATTTTTTAAAAAACGGGAACTACAATACTGTATTGTGACAAGAACGTTATCATAGATAAACCATTATGTTAAATAAGGTGGATATTGAGGAACAGTAAAAGAAGGGGGAAAGGCATTTGAAAGATATCCTATCACGTATTTGGATAAATGAAACATTCCAAATTTGTGGAATCAACAGCAACAGAAGACGCTTGACAAGAATGATGAAAAAATGGAATAGCAGCCTAATGTAATTGGTACCGAGTTAGAAAACATCAAGATCGGGAGAGGTAGATTCAAAGGTGATTCATTGTCACCTTTGTTTTTTGTAATAGACATGGTACCACTGATGATACTGTTGAATAATATGGGTCACGGATATCAAACAACAAGGTCATCTGGAAGGATTTTGCACCTGCTGTAAATGGATGATCTTAAAACTGTATGGAAAAACAAGGCAGGAAATCAATTATGCACACAGTCCAAATATTAAGCAATAATATTGCTATGTTTTTTGGAACAGTACAGTGTGCAACTTTATCAGTAAGAAAAGGAAAAATAGGTGAGCCAGAAGAAAACAGCTGGCAGAAGAAAAAACCATATAGCATCTTGGATATGATGAAAACTTACAATTAAATATTTGGAAATTTTACAAGCAAATGACATAAACCAGAAAATAATGAAAAGGAAGATACAGGGCATTTGAGGACAGTAAGAAAATTCTAAAATGGAGATTGAATTGCAGAAATTTTGTAAAAACAATAAATACTTGGGTGGTACCGGTGATGAGATATACAGTATTGCTGGTATTGTAGATTGGATGTTGACTGATTAGAAGTAGAGAATAAGGAAGTTAATATCTGCAAACTAAGCCCTTCATCCACAGAGAATGGAGGGTGAAGGCTGCTGCAAGTGAAACAAATGGTGGAAGAGCAATTACAAGGAGTAGCACTACTAGGTAACAGCTACATTATCAGGAGATACCTGATTCTTAGTTACAGGACTAGGACCCAAGCAATGAAGTTCCAAAACTCCAGGCTGAACATCTGTTGGACTGCGTACATTGCTGATGATGATACCTTATGCTGACCTTTTCCTCAGTTTTTAAGGTATAAAGTATTTAGAAGTGGTTTACCATTCCCTTCTATTGGGCGATGCTTTAGGGCTGAGCTATGACTATACAAGGCAGCTCTTCCCCAGGGACAAACTGTGACAAACTGAACTCCTTACCTATGGCTCTATACTCAGGTATTCCAACTCACTTTGATATTTATTGCTTGATAGATGAGAAAACCATTCTACCTGAAAAAATTGTTCTGGATCACATTTAGTCAGGATGTGGCATGTTCAACTTCCTAAGTAAGGTATATATATATCAGCTATATATTTTATGATTGTATGAATTAGTTCACAGTCTTTATACTTAACATGAGTGAGCATGAGCCTTCTGGGTTCAGTTTCCACCTGCTGCATTTTATATATATATATTTATTAGCAATGCAGCAAGTGGAAACTGAGCACAAAAGGCTCCAGCTCAGTTATGTTAAGTATCAAGACTGGGTTAATTCACACAACCATATTGAAAAACAATGGTGGGCATGGAATGAAAGTGCTCTGATTTCTGTTTCCAGTTGAATTATCCTGGCTGCACAGTGACCACCGTCTTCTTACAAAAGAAGATTCAACATGTTTCTATCAATTATGCTGGAGAAAGAGATATGCAAATACCAACCTCCTTGGTCATCTTTGGAAAATAATATTTTCTGTCACATACCCAGGGAAAGAAGATATTTATTATATTTCTTTTGCATTTGGGAAATATGACTATAAGTGAAGGCAGACAGCTGGTTTGTGTTTTCCCAAGAGCATGAAGACTGTAAGACCACTGTTCACAACAATGTTTTGTGGGACCTAAAAAATATATCTCAGAAATGTATTTGAATAAGAATGGCAACGGGATGGAAGAAAATAAATATGTGCACATGGGCTCTGATAATACTATCACACTTTTGAGTAAAGCACTTATGAACATACACTTGGGTGTCCCCTGGGCAACAGCATAGAGCTGGCCAATTGCACTGTATTGTGCAATGCTCTGATGTGAAAAAATTCTTATTTTGAAAGCTGGTTCTGGACAGGATTGTTAGGTGTAATGAAACATTCCCTGGATCAGCAAGGAGAATTACAGAATCAAGCCTGCCAGAGGGTGACTGGATTTATTAATTTAGAGCCTATGAACTGGGAACTTGTCTCTGAAGCTGCAACATAAATGAAAGTATTCTGTCGGCTAGGAAAGACAAAACATCAGGCTCCCACCCCACTCACATACCCATACCCATGGGTCACAGTGCCTTTGCTAGATGTCATAATTTCTCTCTGCCAGCAAGGGACTCTGAAGCCTGGCTATGGGCAGCCACAGGATAATTCAACAGGCAATGTTCAAAACTTAAGGTTATTTATTTATTTCTATACCACCCATCTGGATATTGTACCAAATCTGGAAGGTATACAAAATAAAACAAATACATACAATAAAATAAAACAACCCAAACACCAACTGGTGGTAGTATATCAAAAAGTCACAAACAGGCTTGATAAATTTTTACCCCATCACAAAACAACAACAAACCCCAACAACAACCAAAGCAACACAATAAATCTAGGAACATAAAAGGTTTAACTCAGGGGTCATCAGGGGTTGGGTCATGCTCCCTCAGACAGTTGAGGGGGCTGGACTGGTGCCCCCCCCGCCATGAACACTGCCATAAACGCATCCACATATGCTGTAAACAAATCTGCAGCCACTGTAAACACATTCGCAGCCACCGTAAACATGTCTGCTTTTGTCAGCAGAGGCAGTGGTTGGAGAGAGGGCGGGGGCCGGATGATTTGGCACCACAGGCCGGATCCATAGGTTACCAACCCCTGGTTTAACTAATAGTTAAACTGCAGATTAAAATGAGCTGAACAGCACTATTCACCTGCAAGGTGCAGATCTTTGAAAAGCCTCATGTAATAAGATTATTTTCAAATATTTTTCAAATATCTCCATCATGAGGTACATAGTTCAAATTCTGGAGTCCCTGACAACATGTCCTATCAACTCTGCCATTTCTGTGATACCATTACCTAGACACATCCATCAACTGTGAAAATGACTTCCAGGAAGAAATGTATACTCAGATAGGAGTAGCAGACGCAGATGTCAATTACCTAGTTCAGTTATCTTTGTAAAAATTTAAAGCTACAATTAAACTTCCACTCTCTGTATTATCTTTTCTTGTGCCTTTTCAACTTATTTTAATTCTCTAGAACAAATTACCAACAAGATGTATATTCGACAGTGTGTCACATGACAGGCATCTATTTCTCACATGTTGGGCAAACATGTACTACAGCAGGGGTGCCCAAACTTTTCAGGCTGTGGGCCGGTCATTTGGTTCAGAGGGTGGTTACTATGGCCTGGGGTGTGTATATGGCCCCTTGTGGGTTGCCCACATTCATAATTGGCCAAAAACCTTTCCTGATAGGTTTGCTCGCCAGCACACGGCTTGAGTACCAACCGGGCTTTGATGGAAAGGCAATCGGGATACGGGCTATTGATAGTTATGGAATAGTTCATATTGCCTTGGCTGGCAGCTCGGAGAGAAATAGGGCAAATGTCATAAGGTGATGAACCCATGTTAATGCACAGATACCTAACTCAGGTAATGCACAATATCTAACTCATGTCCATGGACTTAGTTGGGCAAACAAGCTGCGTTGGGCAAGTTAATTAAGTTTAAGCGCCCAGAGTCAATATAGCCAAGATCCCGAGATTAAGGCAAGAACAATGGGTTTCGCCAACCCGGTTAATCAGTTCCTCAGCGGAGGTCCAGGGTACTCAGTAACTTCCGAGTAACTTCCAAGAGCTGACGAATGTCAGCAAATGTCAGTGAAATGCCACATATGCAAGTCTTCTGTGACAGGGTCACGCGCCACTCAGGCACATAACACCCTGAGGCAGGGTAATAAATACAGACCACCCGAACCAATCGGGATTGGACTTTCACCGCACATTCGTCTCACGTGCCTTTCCTTGCGGCCAGTCACTCCGATCTCCGTGGGCCATGTCCACCCTAGGTGACCCTTTCCGTGGACCACTGCAACAGCCCCTGCTGCCAATTCATCCAGCCCACAAAGCCCTCATTGCTCCCGGAGGTGGAAGTAAAACGTGCCCGTACTTCCACTTCCAGGAGTGACGATGGCTTCATGGGCCAGATGAATTGGCATTGGGGCCAGATACGACCATAGTTTGGGCAACCCTGTACTACAGCAATCACCAGCTCACATAGTTGTCTTAGCTGAGTAGGAGGGAGAAAGGGAAAAGGAGCTAAAAAGGAAGCCTGGAAGTTATTTAATTTTTAAAAAAAAAGGGGGGGGAGAAAACAAATTATGCTGCAGATGCTGGTAACTGCATTTCTGCATGCCCATTAAAGACATTCTCATAAAAGCCGGAACAAGACACGTCATGGGTACAACTACGCACACTGAGAAATCAATAGTCATATAACAATGTCTTCCTTTTTAAAAGGAATCTATCTGTAAGATGGAAACTGAGAGCAGCTAAGGCTTTCTCCTCCACCAAAGAGGTAAAAATTTACACGCGCTGCCAGTTCAGATAGGACCTACCATGTTTAATATATTCTGGGTTATATTTTTCCTAGCTAAATCAATAACAGGCAGCTATTCCCCAAGGTGAAAATATACATTAAGGAGAAAAGACATGAGACTAGACAACCTTCCAGTTATTTGTTAAAGGCGGAGAAAGAAGAAATTGGGTGTGTGTGGTGGGGTGGGTGGGGGGAGAGAGCTTAGAGCCTTTTGTGCTTTCTTCCAATCCATGTAGATGGGTTATATCTCTGGTGAGACATCTGCACACAATGTAACAGTGTTAGAAGCAGCCAAATGACACTCCTCCCTGTTTGATAACACAATGCATACTTTACCATTATTGATTCTTCCACATAAGTGCCTTGCACAGAACATAACATGCTGCTTAGATTATACTTTGCAATGTTTGAGACCAAAAAAAAAAGAACACCAAGAAAGGTTCCCAGCTGCCTAAACAATAACGCCCTGCTTACAACCTGATATGACACATAGATGGAACAGCTGTATTAGCCTTGGCAGGAAATTATTTCAGACACAGCTATGCTTGATTTATGGCTCGGATCCTTGAGCACAGCACCTGATGTGACTTTTTTTTTTTTTTGGAAGATGGACAACACTCAGGCGTCTTCACACCAGCCTGCCGTTGCTTTGTGCAACTAGGCTAATGGACGATAAGCAGCCAGCACCAGAACACTGGATGGTTTCCCCTGGCACTGAAAATTTTGTCAGCTTCACTCGACATAAGCGTCTTCTATCCTGTGCCCCCCACCCCCACCGCCTTTCCCTTGGCATGACAATTTCAGGGCAACGCAAGCCATTCTTCCATAGCAATTGCAGCTGAGGATTGCTAGATCTGGAGAAATTTAACCCAGTGGAGCGAAAGTACATGTTCATTTTTATTTAGGCTGAAGTCAGCTTGGGTAGCATGAGTCCTATCACTCTATAACCCATTAAAGAGCCCCTCCTCAGAGCATTGCATTCTCTCTCACGCCTTCACTTGAAACCTTTGCAGCTGCATTACACACACTAAATGATTTAGCACTCCATTTTCAAGATGGCCAATAAAGGAACATACAAGCCGTGCCAAACTTCCTGGCGTTCTTAGCCAACTTTTAAAGCTTTCTGTTTCCTCTTGGCCAAACTTTCCTAAGAAGGCAACCCCCTACAACATGCCTAATCTCCCCTGAAAGGAAGCAGATATGCTTTACTATCCAGCAAGTTTTTCTTTACTGGCAGGGAATAATACTTATGCACTATACATGGGTAAGGAGTGGGGAAGGGGTGTGTGTGCATAAGTTAGTATTTGAAAACATTACATTAAATACACTTTAAAAATCTGAGAACCAAGCCAAGCAAAGCAAATAGACAACTAAGAAATGAGGGAGTATTTCCTCTGAAGAAAATCATCAAATTTCAAGGCGAGACAAAAAAAAAGGAGACATAAAACAATCCAAAAAAATGAAGTGCGTTCAAATAGGATAGAAGGAATGCATTTACAGGTATGCCTCTTTCAGTGCAATAAAACATGAAGAAGAAGAAGGGCTGTCATGTTTTTGCATTTTGTAATTGTGGTTGATAAATGAAATAGGTTTTCCACTCAGTGGGTATTTAATATTTTGTCCTGCATTTATAATTGTGTTCGGACAACACTGCAGTAATACCATGCTGCCAATTAAGTTATACTTTATTAAAAATGCAGCAGTCAGCAGAAGCAACAGTTACAGCTACTATAATACATGACAAAAGGCCCAGACGGTGTATGTTATTTTTTTCTTCTATTGTTAGTATGTGATATGTTTTTTCAATACTGGCAAGATATAATATCTTAAGCAGAAAACCAAACTGAACTCTGCAGCAGCAGCTGGCAATGGTATATGAGCCAAGAAAACATTATCACACTTCTGGTGACCATGTAAACTGGCCTTTACTCTCTTCCCATACTCGATCCCACCTTGGACATTGGAAATATAATTTTAGGGGGGTTTATTATTTATTTTTTATTATTTGATTTTCATAAAGAAAACAATCCCAACTACTACAGAAAAATGCTAATTTTAGCTTAGAGTTTTGTTGTAAGGCCATGAAAAAATAATTTACTATTATGTTCGCAGTTTTTAAAAGTAACATTCACTTGAACATTTCTTAAAAGTAAAACAACAGATACTTTGTAGTTAATAATAATTACATGCTATCAAGTCAGTTCTGACCCTTTCACAGGCATCCTAGGTATAAAGCAATCAAAAGTAGTTTACCATTTCCCTTTGGTAAATGCAGGGACTGCAGTGGCTCAAGTGGCTAAGACACTGACTGGGAGGTGGAAGGTCAGCAGTTCAATTCCCGAGTACTGCAGGACCGAATGAGCTCCCGTCTTTGTCCCAGCTCCTGCCAACCTAGCAGTTCAAAAGCAAGAAATTGCCAGTAGATAAATAGGGACCAGTTCTGTGGGAAGTTAACAGCGTTCTGTGTGCTCCGGTGTCTAGTCATGCCTGCCACATGACCACAGAAACATCTGCAGAAGCAGACAGCGCTGGCTCTTTGGCTTTGAAACAGAAATGAGCACTGAACCCTAGAGTCAGATACGACTGGCTTTCGAGCAAGAGAAACCTTTACCTTTACCTATTTCCCTTTACTAGGAACACATTGTGACTGTGTTGGATAGTGTTTGCATAGTTATGCAGCTAGCATGCCTGAAAAGGATTAAGACTTTCTTCTTCGTCCTTAATGTAAAAATGCTAGGCACAGTTTTAGCAGAAGGAAAAATAATGTTTACTTACAAACAAAGTTGTTAGGTAGGAAATATAATATAATATAATATAATATAATATAATATAATATAATATAATATAATATAATATAATATAATATAATATAATATAATATAATATAATATAATATAATATAATATAATATAATATAATATAATATAATATAGCAGTTCACTTTATCTTGGTTGCAATAAAGGCAGGAAGAACAATCTCTCAAGCAAGTGATAGTTGCAAAAGGGAAAAGAGTTACTGGTTTTCTGAGACTAATATTTTGAGCAGTACAAGAAAAACAAATATCAAAGCTTCAAGTAGAAAGACCATTCATCACCTTTGGAGAGCAGAAACACTTCGCCTACCGATTGGCTGTTTTGAATTACTAGTTTTGCTAAGTATTGGTACTCCCCATTTCCATGCTACTGTACAAAACAAACACACAAAACATTATGGGATTGCCTGCATAAAGCAAAACAGTCCAAACTATACAGATGAGCTTTTCTTCAAGAAAGCACAGTAGAGAATTAAACTCCTGGGTTATGCTCCAACCCACTAAGCTATCTACATTTGAATGATATAGAATGATCATTGTTTTGTGGTACATGACACTGTCTTGCTATCTTGTTGTCACTTCAATATCACTTCAGAATACGAACTAACTACAGAAGCCAGAATTTGAACTACAGCATGTGATATTTTCTCTCACATCAACTATGTGGCATTTCCACCATTTAACAAAGCTTCAGCATCATAATTACATGTTACAATCATACTGCAAGGAGAAAAAAATCCCTTGTTAATTTACAAAAATAATGCAACATAAGTTTTGTATGTTATCTAGCAAGAAGCTGGAACCAACTTATCAAGACTTTAATAGAGCTTCTAAAGTAAGTGAAATGTGGTCCACGGAAGCTCACATTTAAACACAGGAGTTAGTCTTTAAGGTGCCACAATTTATTTATTTATTATTTTATTTTTGCTGTTCTGTTTTGTTTACTCTCAGATATGCATGCACAGACGAATATGGCTGCCACTTCAAACATTTGAAATATTTGAGTGGTTTTAGCAGTTCCACACCCTAAATGAGTTTACATGGAGTACACAAAAAGAGTCTCCTCAAAGATTGTAGTATTTTTGAACGATAATCAGACATGCCCGGCCAACAGCAACCTTGTAGTGATGGCTAATCTTTTTCACACTTGGTCAGTCGAAAGGAACTATGAAATGAATTCACGAAAAGGTGGCTTCATTTTGTCAGTTTAAAAGCTGGCCTAGACACGAAAGGAGAAGTGAGTTTCCATGGCTGAATGGGGATTCAAACCGATGCCTCCTGAGTCCTGTCACTCTATCCACCATACCACACTGGGTGTCCCTGTAACAAATTTATTAGCTATCAGATAAAGGAACTGATTATAAATTAACTAGGAATGTGCAGTTTGATTCATTCACTTGAATTTATTGCTTAATCCACTAAGTTTCCAAACCTCTTCATGTTATTCTTACCTACTATCCCTGTGATTCCAGGAACAAGTTAGCAAGATTGAGATGCACAAACAACATGCTATCCAACATGTGCATGAAAATGCTTAGAAAGCATGAAAAAGCCATAATTCTGAAAGAAAATAATCTGCCAACGAATGTGAACAAAGTTCATTGTGATAAAGCAGACGCTTTTGTGAATCATAAGCAGACTTCCTACAAAACTTTTCCCCCTCATTCCCTGAAGACATGTGCAATTTTCACTGTCTGTCAGTTTATCAAAAAGACCAGGGCATCAAATTTTAGCTCTGGATTGTCAGGTCTGATCCCCATTTCCTTTCAAATTCCAAAATACTGACACATTGATTGGAGTTCATAGTGTCAGACAATTGCACTTAAACCCCCACCCTTTTTTTTGCTAAAAATTTATCTTCTGATCTATCTTTTATGCTTAATTTTCTTTGCAGCCTCATGGGGATTGATTGATTGGGGCTCATTTATATATGATTTTCACAAAGTAGCAGATGCCTCATTCATACTAAACCATTCTTTTGTGTAATAATCCTTTTAAAAAGGAGCTTCGCTCAGGTGATATATTCTTATTCAACCTGCACCGATGTCACGGTGAATGAGCTTCCCTGCATTCTTGACCATTAACTTTAAATTAAATAAAACCATTTTAAGTTAGGAAGTACAGGGTGTCCCAAAGGTAGCCATACATAACAACAAATATATTGGAATGCATGTTCTGTGTGTGTGTGTGTGTGTGTGTGTGTGTGTGTGTGTGTGTGTGTGTGTGTGTGTGTGTGTGTGTGTGTGTGTGTGTGTGTGTGTGTGTAAAGCTGGTCAATATTTTGTCAATAAATGTACATTTAACTACAATTTCCCATTTTCCCTATGTATGGCAACTTTTGGGACACCCTGTATTTACATGCAAAATAAAGTTTTAGAACAGTGGTTCTCAACCTTTTCAAGCCGAGGGCTGGGTCACGCTCTCTCAGACAGCTTTGGGGGCCAAATGGCCATTTTGCCCTGCTTAAGAAAAGAGTACAACCGTCGTATTTTCATAAAAGTCTTTATAGGTGTAAATATAGCCAGAAACGTAATAACATAAAAAATTCCTCTATGGGTAGAAACAAAAACTATAGCTGATCGCTGGTAAATAGGAAAATAAGCCAAGATCTTCAAGGAGATCAATGTGTAATGCTGATTTCTTAAACCCGCGTCCTGCCTCCGCTCAAATTATTAGGTGCATATGGACGTCCATAAGATATTTCTTATTCGAAAAGTCGCTATAACTAGTATCGACTTAGAGAACTACATCGCTATTTCTGTGCACTTCCATGCTTGTACAGCTCATTTTTGTTCATCTTGGCTTATTTTCCTATTTACCAGCGATCAGCTATAGTTTTTGTTTCTACCCATAGAGGAATTTTTTATGTTATTACGTTTCTGGCTATATTTACACCTATAAAGACTTTTATGAAAATACGACGGTTGTACTCTTTTCTTAGCCAAGATATCTCTCCAAACGGTTTTTTCACTAGTTGAGCTCTTCACCGTTTGCGCCCCTTTCTTCTCATTTTGCCCTGCCTGCCACACGTGGTATTTCTGGGTGTGGTGGGGGGGCACATGAAATGGTGTTGTGGGCCGCATCTGGGCCCCGGGCCATAGGTTGAGAACCCCTGTTTTAGAAACCCAAAGAACAAAAGAGAAAATATCTCAGTAACAGTATGTCTATTCTTGACAGGCTTCAAAAGATAGATAGTTTCTTTCTGCAGTTCTCATAATGCACACACTACAGGACCATGTTGGCATTATATCTTATTTGATAGGAATATTTGTAATTGCAGGGTATGAGCCTATATAAGACATATTTCTATATATTCTAGTGTCCTCTTCCTTAAGACTTTCACAATAGTCTTTGTTCAAAAAGAACAGTCATCAGGTCTCAACAGCAGAAGATTCTTAGAAAGAAATTGTAACCTGGTCATCCCTTTGTACTAGTGATCTAAAGTTTTCAACGAAATCCAATCCTAACTTGTATGTAAAGGCAGAATCGGGCAGCAGATACTTCGCAGATACTTTATTTTTTGGGAACTGTGCCTTCCATAATCTCCTAAGAAACATGGCCAGTGACCATTACTGGGCATACCTGTCAAGTTTAGGGAAATTTCTGTATTTTACACTCTTTCCCGCCATCATCTCATATTAGTTAGACTGCAATTTGACTGGGGTTAGACTGGAGGCCAGTACAGGATAAGCATAGCTGTCCAGTGTCCTGTTTTGGCCGGGAAATTTCCCTTATTTGACAGGAATTTCCCGAAACTTGACAGGTATGTTACTGGGGGATTATAGTAGTTCAAAAGGTAACATTTCCAAGACCACCAACCTAACTCCAGAGAGAAGCAATGTACAGGCTTCCCTTGAAAAGCTAAATGTATAAGGTCCCTACAAAATAGCTATCACACAAAAAAGGTGTTCTTACTATATTGTGTCCCAGGATGAACACTTACAAAACAGCCCTTATTTAGCAACTAACGATGACCTCTTATTCCAGGGGCAGCCAAACCTTTTTGGGGCATGGGCCAGTCACATGGTTCAGCGGGCCAGTCACATGGTTCCTCCCACTGGAAGTGGAAGTAAAACACACCCATGCATGTGCAAAACACTGCCGTAAATGCACCCAACGTGTTTATGACAGCCATGGGTGCATTTACGGCAGTGTTTTGCTCATGTGCAGGCATGTTTGACTTCAACTTCATCACAGGCCAGATGATTTGTTGTTTCAGGCCGGATCCAGCCCACGGGGCATGGTTTGGCCTACCCTGTCTTATTCTGAATGATTTTCCTATATGTGTTAACATCAGTCTCACAATGTTAGCATGTATACAGACAAAATACTTTCTATCAAAAATTGTTGGACAAAATCCATTTGTTATTCCTAAATAAAGCAGTCCTGGTGACAGAATAAGACTTATTAAATCAACAATTGCATAAGTCACATTGATTCATTAGTCTACTTTAATGCCACCATGGACTACATCTATAAATTCATTCAAGCTGACAAAATGTCCATTAATCAATTTATCTAACATATAAATCTATAATTATCCATTTTCTTCTATTAAAAGTGACAATCTGGAAATTTTCCATTCAAGATTGCCCCACAAAATCAGTTGAGAATGGACATATTAACAAAATTATAACTGATGACAGATGATATGCGAGGCTTCAGAAATATTCCTTTCTTATTTATTTATTTATTTATGACTCGCACCTCTCACTGTCTTCCCAAGATAAACAGAAACTAAAGTAGTTAAGCCAGTGGTTTCCCAACCTTTGGTGTTTGGACTCCAATTCCCAGAAGCCTAAGCCAATTCCCCAAAGCACTAGTCAGCTGATGTACTGACTTAGGGTTCTGGGAATTGGAGTCCCCCTGTGAGATGTGTGCTCAATATTGGGAACCACTGAATTAAGCCAAAACACGGGACAAATATTTTTCCCTTTTATTAAACAAAATAGAAACTTCTGTGGTGAAACTGGAGGTGTGGACCATAGAATTCTACTACTGTGTAAGCTTTTAAGTCTTCTATATACATGCCTGGGAGAACCTAGTGTTTATCTGCTAATTACTAAAAGGAAATAACAGTTTCAATTCATCTTCTATCTTAAAAAGACATCAAGGCCACTAACACCTGCAGCTTTATCTTTTGTCTGAGAGGGCATCAAAGCAACTCAAAGGGGCCTAATACTGCAAACCTATAATTTGACTTCAAAAACCAGTATGCTTCCTTCTCCAAAGACATGTTAATAGAGGGCACTTGTCTGTATAAACAACTGAATTGGATTCAACACATTAACTGGATGGTCCATTAACATACATCAGTGGTGGCAAACCTATGGCATGCGTGCCAGATGTGGCACTTGGAGCCCTCTCTGTGGGCACCAGCGCAGTCACCCCAGCACAGAGTTCACCCTGCCCCTCTGCCCAGCAGCCCAATGGGAGCACTTCCTCCCTCCCCGTATCATAGAGTTCACCCCACTCCTCTGCTCAGCAGCCCAATGGGAGTGTTTCCTTTCTCCCCTGTTGCTGTGTTGGCACTTTGCAATAAATAAGTGAGTTTTAGGTTGCAGTTTGGGCACTTAGGCTCTAAAAGGTTCACCATCACTGACATATATAATGGAATTAGAAAGTTAATGTCTTTGCTCAGTTTCACTCAGGAGGGGGGCTTTGTCCACAAGCCAAGCTTGCCTTTTAGGAGGAACCTTGGTTCATCTTCTGTTTGCTGTTCTTCAATGTTGTGCTGGTTAGAGTAACACTCTGCTGATGTCTCAGAACTAACCTGTAATTTTGCCAAAGTGTGAGTATTAGACAGGCTAGCTAGCTTTGTTATTTTCTGATGTATTTACCTTGAATTGTTCAGAGTTCGGTCTCTGTAATTGCTCCTGTATTTGAGAGAAACAAACTCTTTTTTGTGTAACTGTGTGGAATTATTGCCCTTTTGTTCTTTACCACCCTTTTCTCTTTAATAAAATAAAATAATATTTTCAAACAGTTGTTTGGATTTTTGGCTCAGAGAGTTTATGGTACTTAAAACCAATCCTTAACTTGACCAGCTACTGGAAATTGTTCAGTTTGTGTAATAGAGGTGGCAGCTACACCATAGGATTTACATGCTAGCTCGAAATGCTTAACCTTGTGGATTTTTGTTTTCCCATTGCCAAGTCTGGGAAACTGGCATGGGAATGATATGGTTCAGGGTGCATAGCCTTCACAATATCTAACACCTCCCTGAATGTACAACAAACATCTCACGTGAGGATCCATTAATTAAATGCAGTCTGTCAATGAGAGTAATGCTTTTTCCTTACACTAGTTTAATGACACAACAGGATTTCCCCATTTCCCTCCAGCTACATGACTCAAAATACTTCCCAGCCTATCTAAGGATTCATTTGTGGCCAATGCAGATGCTACATGCTAAATATGTGAATTCAGCACATCTGAAAGCACACATTCAAAAGAAAAAAATGTGCTCTCCCATCATCTCCTCCCCTACAATAAAATATTTTCTTAAATTAAAAACCAGAATTAGCCTAGCAAAGAGAGTCATTGTTTAGTGTTCAAAAATAGTCCATATCTATGGATCCCCAAGCCCTCCATATGCAGGGGACATCAAAGAGGTCCATGGGGGTGGGTCATTACCACACAGAAAAACAGTTGGTGCAATAAAATCAAAAGTTTATTCCCAAACTATGTACATCGGACCAAATAACATAACTGTTTCTCCTTCTTCCAAACTCTATTTTCCTCTTATTTCCAGTCTCTTACAGCAGCTGGTTAGAGCTCACCCTCCTCATCTAACTGTTTGGGGTGGTCCTCTTCCCACCCAATCCTTTAATGTCCTTTCCTCTTCTCACACTCTTCCTTAGCATTAAAAGTCTCTAAAGCTGCTACAGTGTTTTAAATTGGGGCACTCTTCTCTGGCACCATAACTGGTGCAGGTGAGGTAGGGCTAGATGCCTCCAAAGGGACCCAGGGCTTCTCACTGAGGGCTTAAAGTCAAGAAGGTTTAATAGTCTTCTGCTCCAGCTACAGAGGGTTCAGTAGGTTTGCAGAAAAGCATTATTTGGTAAAGTCCAGTGTAACCACAGTAGGAGAAGACCTTGAGGTGCCAAGGACTCTCCCAACTCTTTTGAGAATCAGCCCATATATTCTGACTCTTCTTTTCCAATTTGATGTTCTCCATCTCAACAAATGGTCATTTTTCTCTTTTCTACTTCTCCTTTCACCAATGCTTTCCCATTTTTTATCCCTTCTGGGACTCCTGCCTGGTGTAGCTGAGTGCTCAAAAGGGTTCTGGAAAGCTGCATCAAGGTTGATCCTTGTCATAGGCAACCTGCTTGGTACGAAATGAGGAACACAAGTGGGGAAATGCTAATTAGCATCAATTGGATGCTACAAGGTATGCCGTTTCCCATTCCACTGGATGATGAGTGAATGTTGCTCTTAATGAGACTTCCTGGCCCTTAAAATTTGGTTGAGCAGCACTGCTGAGATGATGGATTTCACAATACAATGCCAAGGTCAATCGGTGGATACTGAAAGCAGATTCCTCTCTCCTGCAATCCCAGTTTTAAAATGTTGTTGCCTGAGAACTACATTGCAGTCCCATAGTTTTAAAATGTGTTGCCCAAGTAAAATCTCAGCAATGAAACACTCCAAAACATCTCTGCACAGGGACAGTAAACCTACATGTGGGTTCACATCTCTGAATGTATGTTTTTGGCCCAGAAAATACATGAACACACCGTTTGCTGAAAGGCAAGCTGGAACCATAAAACAGCTCCCCTTTCTCTTATGGCTTGAAATTTTCACAGAGGTAGTTAAAGGTTCCTCCGATCAGTGCTTCAAAATGATCAGCAGCTGTATATAGCCCTTATGTTTCATTTAACAATGGACAAACCAGAACTGCTTGTCAGTATATTTAGAATATTCCCTACTTGTCTTTCTGGTCAAACCCTAGACAAAGTGGCATTTCTTATCACAAGCTTAAATCAACCCTATTTAATCATGTTTACTTGATGATAACCAAAAATTCAAAAAAAAAAATGGGGCGAAAGGCATGCCTTTACATTCTTCTTTTCATGCTGCTCCACACACAGAACACAAAGGTCTCCAGAAACAAGGAAAGAGCATTGCATTGCAATTGATTTTATTTGAAATTAATGAAAATAAAGGCATTGTCGTTCAGCATTCGCAATGAATAACTATGCCAGTTTATATCAACCTTCCCAGTCTCCTCCTCTAGAGGGCTTTTAAATTGAGGTCAACAGCAAACCTATCTTTACATTTGATCTGAAAGCAAGGAATACAAAATAGCATTCTTGCCCAGGGTGGGTAAACAAAGCAACAAGGCCTTATCCTGATGATGATGGAAAATCATGCAGAATACTAACTACAGCTCTCGCCTTCATGCCAGATATGGATTGCATGGATCAAGCTGGTTAAAGGAAGGAGACAGAATGGTGAGCATGGTCTCCATTAACAGTGCTGAAAGATCAATGTTAGCTCAGCATAAGAATGACAAGCCCATATGTCTGATTCAATAGGATCACGAGTCCTGCTAGCTGAGGAATACAGTGCACAGAAAAGATGGAAGGAAATGAATAAACTCACATCACCTCCTTAAACTGACAGCCTACCTTTATCCTGAAGTGACAGACTAGACAAGTCCTTGAACCAGTCAAGGTATAAAGCTTTGCCTGTCAGAGGCAGAAAGGGGCTCCAAATTACAAGTCCCTCTCTCATGCAAGCAGCAGTAGGTTGGGAGGGCTACCTATGGCATATAAGAACATAACAGCCTTGCCCGTCCAGCCCAGCATTCTGTCTCACACAGTGGCTCACCATGTGCTTCAGGGTATTATTCCCAAGCAGATGCCTTCACCTGCTTAGGATTCCCTGGAAATGGCATTGAGAGATATCCTGCCTATCTCTCCAACCTGGAGGTTGTCCTTAGGTATCCATAATTATAGCCATTGATACTCTTGTCCTCCATGAACTTGTCTAATCCTTTCTTAAAGCTGTCAAGACTGACAGCTGTCACCACTTCTTCTGGCAGGGAGTTCCATAGACCAGGGATCCTCTGGGTGGAAAAGTACTTCCTCTTATTTGTTTGAGAACTAGTACCCAAAAGTTTCATGGAGTGCCCCCTAGTTCTAGTGTTATGCGATAGGGAAAAGTTTTTTCTTATCTACTTTGTCCACACCATGCATGATTTTAAAAACTTCAATTAGGTCACCTCTTAGACACCTTCGTTCAAGAGTGAAGAGGCCCAACCGTTGCAGCCTCAGATGGTAAGGAAGGTGTTTCAGTCCCCTCATCCTTCTGGTTGCCCTCCTCTGCACTTTTTCCAGCTCCATAATATCCTTCTGGAGGTATGGCGACCAGAACTGTACACAGTATTCCAGATGGGGCCTCACCATAGATTTATAAAGAGGCAAAATGACACTTGCTGACTTATTATCTGTACCCTTCCTAATGATCCTTAGCATTGAGTTTGCTTTTTTCACTGCTGGGGCACACTGAGTTGACACCTTCATTGAGCTGTCCACCAAGGTCCCTTTCCGGGTTTGTCGCAGAGAGTTCAGACCCCATCAGTTTATAAATGTAATTGGATTTTTTTGCCCCAACATGCATCACTCTGCACTTATTAATGTTGAAGCTCATTTGCTACTGTTTTGCCCACTCCCCCAGTGTCAGGAGATCCCTCTGGAGCACCTCACAATCTCTCACAGTTTTCACTACCCTGTATAATTTAGTGTCGTCAGCAAATTTGGCTACCTTGCTATTTACTCCTACTTCTAGATCATTTATGAAGAGGTTGAAAAGCAGGGATCCCAGTACTGAACCTTGGGGGACCCCCACTCTTTACTTCCCTCCACTTGGAGAAGTGTCCATTTAGTGCTACCCTCTGTTTCCTGTCCCTTAGCCAGTTGCTGATCCAGGACAAGACCTGTCCCTTTATTCCATGACTGATAAGTTTATTCAAGAGCCTTTGGTGTGGGACCTTGTCAAAAGCCTTCTGAAAGTCCAGATAAACAATGTCAACTGGATCCCCCTTATCCACATGCTCGTTGACACTCCAACAGATTCGTGAGGCATGATTTGCCCTTGCAAAAGCCATGTTGGCTCTCCTTTAGCAGCGCCTTCTCTTCTATCTTTTAGGATGGTTTCCATCACTTTACCTGGGACATATGTCAAACTGACAGGTCGGTAATTTCCTGGATCACCCCTGGATCCTTTTTTGAAAATTGGTGTTACATTCGCTACCTTCCAGTCATCAGGCACAAAGCCTGATTTGAGGGAAAGATTATATATTTTGTCTAGGAGATCAGCAATTTCATCTTTAAGTTCCCTGAGAACTCGTGAATGGATGCCATCTGGTCCTGGTGATTTGTTAGCATTTAGTTTAACAAGACATGCAAGGACCTCCTCCCTGGTTATTTCTATCTGGCTTAATTC
This sequence comes from Bradypodion pumilum, assembly GCA_035047305.1. Lineage (NCBI taxonomy): Eukaryota > Metazoa > Chordata > Lepidosauria > Squamata > Chamaeleonidae > Bradypodion > Bradypodion pumilum. The sequence continues at coordinate 7,261,361 of JAWDJD010000011.1, read as the reverse complement.
TTTGGTTTCCCTCCCTAGAAGATAGGCTCTGTGTTGGGCATGTGGTCTCTGTCTTCTTCAGTGAATACTGAAGCAAAGAATTCATTGAGTCTCTCTGCAATCTCTGTTTCCTCTTTAATAACCCCTTGCCTTCCATTGTCATCTAATAGTCCAATGGCCTTCCTAGTTGGGTTCTTACTTCTAATGTACTTAAAGAAGTCTTTGTTATTTCTCTGAGTATTTTTAGCTATATGCTCCTCAAAGTGTTGCTTTGCTTTCCTGATTGTTGCCTTGCATTTGTTCTGCCAGAATTTATGTTTATGCCTGCTGTCCTCATTCGGACAAGCCTTCCATCTTCTAAATGAGCTTTTCTTGCTTTTCCCGAACCTGGCAGTGCCCTTTTTCCTTTTGGGTATGCAGGTTTATTTCTTATGGGGTGGTTTAACATTATTTCCAAATAAAATAGGGATCCGTAACCAAATCCCAAATGTTTGGTCATGTTTTGACCCCAAACCAGCATATGCTGAGATAGGATGAATGAAAAATAAGAATAAGGAAGATTCCATTGGTTGTGTCTGGTCCCCTCTCCCTGCAAATTCTCCTCCAAAGCCACTTTTTGTAACCTGGACTCGCAAAGTAAAGAAGCCCGACTTGGGGAACAAAATACATATTATATGAAAGAATAAGGGTAGGGAAGGGGTATTTAGAACTTCTGGTTATCCTCTAGAAGTACTCTGACCAGTATCTTACCACTGAAAATCTACTTTAATTAAAAATATTCAGCAAGTTACTAGGAGTGAATTACAAACAATATATTATTTCTGGTTTACATCAGTGAATTCTTCTCTCTGTCTTGAAAAACACAGAAGTTTGCTTTCCCACATTTTGAAATACAACTACGCATTCAATGTGGTTCATACTCCTGACCTCTGGAGGCAGAAAATCCTTTTCGAGCAATAAAACAGAGAACTCCTTACCTGGACTGGTGCCACTATGTTTATAAATCTCCATCTGATTACATCTAACTATCAAAGTACAGGACAGGGATGAAGAGAAATACACAGTGTTAAATAGCAGAGAGGACAGGAGATCCTCCAGTCTATTTTGGTGGAACATGGGAGACTGAGGATCTCAAAAACCTAAATTCAATGTTGGAGAATGACTAACTGTTGACAAGGAGGGTACGAACATGACAAGCTGGTAGATGTGTTTCCTCATCCTTCTGTCTAGGTGCTGTTACTCAATTGTTGATGTACAATTTCAAGACTACTGATGTCCTTTCTTGGGGTTCTTCTCCTTCTTCAGACCAGACCTGGACTAAATGTCCTTTCAAAGAGATATCTTCAAATACAGAAATATCCTTTGTAAAGGACATATGGCTTGCAAAGCTAAAATCAAATTTGAAATTTGAAATCATTAAACATTTATGAGGGTTGGAATCACTTCAGAGAAAGTGTCAACAGATGTTGAGATATGGTTTGCCCTTTCTTCTGTGTAAACTGCTGTTCTTGGTCTATGCTCCCAACAATTTTAGCTAAATTGAATAAGCTACTATGGGTTAGCTAACCATTCAGATTTCTTTGTTCTTTGCTTTGTGGGATCTGCTAGACCATTTTCTTTTACGCTCCCACCCAGTTCTCACCCCTTCAGTCTTCCCTAGAAAGTATGTGATGAACAGATTATTTTGAGTAATAATTAATTTCACTTGGAGACTGAAAGTTAGATGCATAATTTGGGACCATAGGACTGTAGTGTCCAGTTGTATAATTATGCCAGAGATATTTCTTTGTGAAGGGTTCTTTCTTCCTTCTCCAGCTGAGCTGCTGCTAACAATCCTGTGGTTTTTTTTTTAAAAAAATTGTATTGATTTTCCTGTATGTGCTATCTGCATATATTCTGCCTTTTAGGCAGACAGAAACTGTTGGGTAACATTCTACTCACGAAATATCCACAAAAGCTCACAGCTAAATACCGGAGTTAGTCTTTAAGGTGCCACAACTTTTTTATTTTGGCCTTTTTTTTTTTTGCTGTTCTGTTTTATTTACTCTCAGATATTCTACTCCCAAGCACACTGGTGCAGACAGAGAACAACCCAAAACAAAACAAAAAGAGAATGAAATGTGCATTTGGTTATTGCTGAGGATGTAAGACCTGCCCATTCAGAATGAATGTTTGGTATTGCAAACTTGACCTCAGGTGGATTGTGCTCTTAGGGTACCTCTCTCCATTTCAGTTCGAATACATACAGTCTTACTAAATAATTCCAATATATGATGTCTGCTGTAGAAGAACTTGTTCTTATTATTGGGGGTAGGCTTGCCATAATTCTCTCCCACAAAACCGGGACAGAAGTATACTTGACAAAAATGGGTGGGTTGACTACAAAATAGCCTTTTTACAAACAAACATGGTATAATGACAGTTATAAAACACTTACACATTAAATATATCAATACATAAATTAATTTTTTTACAACAGTTAATTCTTACTGTAAGATGATCTGTTGTACTTCTGAGAAGTCACGTCGCAGTCAACTCTTAATGTCCTCAGTTCCAGGAAACACATTGGTCACACTTATCAGGCGGTGGTGTGACCAAAGACGTTAAGATTTGTCTCCAGGTATACTCCAACTCCAATGTGTCAGGAAATCGCTCGTTTGATGGCGAGAGTTTGAATTTATTTTAATGGTGTGTTATAATTCACAATCAGTAAGTTTTAAACATCTGTGACTTTAACATGATTTTTATTGAATAGTCCGGGACAATTTTCCCAACCTTGAAACCGGGACAATCCCGGTTTTCCTGGACATATGGCAACCCTAATTGGGGGGGAAATAATAAATTGGTAAAACTTCCTCAAGAGTCAGTTGGCGAAAGGTAATTGTTCAACAGGAAACTTGCGGGTGGTACAGAATTATCTTTCTGCCCACCCAGGACCTACCAGCCCCTGACTGATAAATATCCAAATGGTAAGAAACCTTATACAACATACAACCAAAACATAATGCAAAGTACCTCACTTTATGTCAATCTAATAGCTGAAATGATATTTCCCAGACATGTAACTATTATTAATACTGCCTAAGATTTTATAACACTTTCATATTTTCTCATTCATTTGTGTATATTATTCGGTTTTCACTCTTATATAGTAACTCTGTATGGCAACTCAGCATTATTATGCCTCCATATGACAGTCAGATAAACTCCGGTGGCCTTAAGCACCTATTTCAAGCGGTAGGTGCCTAAGGCAGCCTACAGAATTTACGGCTGAGGCAAGATCAAAGTGGGAACTTCCTGGTTCATACTTCAGTCCCTAGCTCAATCCATGTACAGATAAATTGCTTAAGATCTACACACACAGCATTGGCTATGGAACCTAATTCTTAATTAACAGCTTCCTCTGAAACACACTGAAGCACCAAGTAAAAATATTTAAACTACTAGAATAAAAGTACGGAGTGATTCAAGGTGTGAAAACATTCTTTGTAAAATTAAAAGGAAGATTAATATGCAGCTTGCTATGAGAAACACAGTGAGAACCTGAAGGTTAACATCCTAGAACGGGGGTTCTCAATCTACGGACTGGGAGCTGGGATGCTGCCTGTGAGACCATTTCATTTGGCCCTCCACTGCCTCCGCCACACCCCGGAAGTGCCATGTGTGGCAGGCAGGGCAAAATGGCCATCCGGCCCCCAAAGCTGTCTGAGGGAGCATGACCCAGCCCTTGGCTTGAAAAGGTTGAGAGCCCCTGTGTTGTAATGGCCCACGGAGGTCGGAGTGACTGGCTGCAAGGAAGGCACATGAGACGATTGTGCAGTGAAAGTCCAGTCCCGATTGGCTCAGGTGGTTTGTATTTATTATCCTGCCTCGGGACATTACGCGCCTAGGTTGCGCGTGACCCCGTTACAGAAGGCTTGCATACGTGGCATTTCGCTGGCCAAGTTACATTGACAGACCTCGGAAGTTACTGAGTATCCTGAACCCCCACCGGGAAACTAATTGACAGGGTTGGCGAAACCCATTGTTCTCGCCCTAATCTCAGAGTCTTGGCTATGTTGACTCCGGGTAACTACACTTAATTAACTCGTCTGGTGTGGCCAGTTTGCCCAACTGAGTCCACAACCAGGAGTGAGATATTGTGTATTAACTTGAGTTCATCACCTTAAGCCTTTTGCCCTACTTCTCTCAGAGACATCAGCCAAGGCAATATGAATTGCCCCCCCCCCAAACTATCAATCTAGCCCGAACCCCAATTGCCTTTTCAGCAAAGCCCGGTTGGTACCCGGCCTGTGTGCTAGCCGAGCAAACCCATCGGGAAAGGTTTGGCCAATTATGAACACGGGCAACCCACACCCTTGGCCTAGAAGGAATTCAGACCCCGTTACAGAAGGCTTGCATACGTGGCATTTCGCTGGCCAAGTTACATTGACAAACCTCGGAAGTTACTGAGTATCCTGAACCCCCACTGGGAAACTAATTAACAGGGTTGGCGAAACCCATTGTTCTCACCCTAATCTCAGAGTCTTGGCTATGTTGACTCCGGGTAACTACACTTAATTAACTCATCTGGTGTGGCCAGTTTGCCCAACTGAGTCCACAACCAGGAGTGAGATATTGTGTATTAACTTGAGTTCATCACATTATGACTTTTGCCCTACTTCTCTCAGAGACATCAGCCAAGGCAATATGAATTGCCCCCCCAAACTATCAATCTAGCCCGAACCCCAATTGCCTTTTCAGCAAAGCCCGGTTGGTACCCGGCCTGTGTGCTAGCCGAGCAAACCCATCGGGAAAGGTTTGGCCAATTATGAACACGGGCAACCCACACCCTTGGCCTAGAAGGAATTCAGGGACCCCGTTACAGAAGGCTTGCATACGTGGCATTTCGCTGGCCAAGTTACATTGACAAACCTCGGAAGTTACTGAGTATCCTGAACCCCCACTGGGAAACTAATTAACAGGGTTGGCGAAACCCATTGTTCTCACCCTAATCTCAGAGTCTTGGCTATGTTGACTCCGGGTAACTACACTTAATTAACTCATCTGGTGTGGCCAGTTTGCCCAACTGAGTCCACAACCAGGAGTGAGATATTGTGTATTAACTTGAGTTCATCACATTATGACTTTTGCCCTACTTCTCTCAGAGACATCAGCCAAGGCAATATGAATTGCCCCCCCAAACTATCAATCTAGCCCGAACCCCAATTGCCTTTTCAGCAAAGCCCGGTTGGTACCCGGCCTGTGTGCTAGCCGAGCGAACCCATCGGGAAAGGTTTGGCCAATTATGAACACGGGCAACCCACACCCTTGGCCTAGAAGGAATTCAGGGATGGGCACTCACTGGACTACTGAAATAACCCTGAGTTCTCACTCTCATCCCTATCTCTAGACAAGCACCACCACAAGATATTAATGAGTGCTTCAGACACCAGGAAATAAAATAATAGTTCTAAACATCTCAGTAAGAAGCAAGACTTAAGATTCGCATAGTGATTCACCTTCTAGCAGTTCTACCATTCGAACTGCCTGTCACTTAATCAATCATCGTCTCACAGAAGCCCTGGTGCTTAGTCTACATATCACACGCAGCTTTACAAGTAAGTGCACAGCAGTTGACAACCCACAGTATTAATGCGCTAACCCAATTTTCCACCCACACCTATGGCAGAATGCTTACAATAATACCAATCAGCATTACTTGTCATTGTGAGGTTGTTCATTGTTGTTTCTTCCTTGGATGTGGAAAAAAAACACACAAATTTGCTCAGCAATCAAAGGCTAGTGACTGTGGGTGAAATCACTCCTCTCCTAAGTGGTTTTCAGTGTTTTACAAACAGAATGTGGTGCTGTTGTTGGGTTTAACCAAAAACAAATTAAACAGATGGCAATGATCATCGTAAGTTCCTTCACCCATTTGGCATAAAAAACAAGCAAGCAAGCAAGCAAACAAAAAACCACACCCCTTAGCGCACTGATCAAACCTTTAAAATGTGCTGTGGAATGGGTGGAGACAACATCTGTCTCACTCATTCAATGCAAAGACAGAAAGATTGTTCCCCCCCAAAATAATAATAATAATAATAATATATGGACTGTTAAAAAAAGAGTTATCTTCTAGCATTAGTAGGCCAGGGACTGCAGTGGTTCAAGTGTTAAGACACTGACTGGAAGGTGGCAGGTCAGCAGTTCGATACCCGAATACTGCAGGATGGAATGAGATCCCGTCTTTGTCCCAGCTCCTGCCAACCTAGCAGTTCAAAAGCAAGAAATGGCAAGTAGATAAATAGGTACCACTTCAGTGGCAGGGTAAACAGTGTTCCATGCATGCTTGCCACATATCCACGTGTAGGATTGGGGCCGTGAGGAGGCCCTTAGGATCCCGGAGGAGACTGGTCAAAGGAACGACACGAGGCAAGATGGAGCGAAGACCAGTGATTTATTGAGGGACAATCATCAGTATATATTATGCAGAAGGCTGCGCATGGTAGAATGGTTATCTGACAGAAAATCACATCACCCATTTACCCGGGTTAATTGAGAACCTCTCTCGGGGAAGTTAATTAACTAAGACAAACACTGACCATTGTCTGAGGCTTAGGCTAGGGTAAATATAGCTTCTATTTGCACCAGAGATTAAGCTTAACTCAGAGTGAGTAATTGCCTAAAACGTAACAGAGGTTAGAGATTTGCTCTCTCAGCAGAGCCGCTGGTCAGGTCAAGGAATTGGGTGAATCAAACCCTATCATTTATTCACCCCCCTTAATTTCGGTGCCCGCGGAGCCCACGGGCCAGGAGCCTTTCTCACCGAAGTGGCCTCTGCCGGGCCGTTCCGTGCCCATTGGGGCATGGGGAGACCACATTTCCCCTTTCTGTTTTATTTAAGGACCTGACCGACGACTCTGCGCAAGAGGGGTACCAGCTGATGAGCGGGAATGACGCTTCGGGGTTCCCTCCATGGGGGACATCTCGATAGCAGTGAGGGAATACATTGCACGAAACAACACACTGTTGTGCCCAGTATTACCACCCCCACAATCACTTCGAGTGTCGTCTGAAGCTGTCCCCATGGGAACCACGACCACAAGGAGTCCTACCACCCCCATGAAGAATCCTCCTTGATGTTCTTAACTAGGGTGTGGCGGTCCGTGAGCTGGCTCTGTATCTTGTGGGTATTGTCTGTGAGATTAAAGCAACACATGCTGTGGACAGACTCGCAACCCAAATGATGTAATCGATGGCTGCTTGACAGACTCGCAACCCAAATGATGTAATCGATGGCTGCTTGATTATCCAGTATGGCATGGTGAAGCTCTGCCTGCTCCTGATTGAGCAGCGCTATTGCTGAGGAGGTGTGGTTGATGGCTTTTGCTAATCCGCAAGCCAATTGACCAATTCTCCGAGCGTTGCCTATGGCTAAGCCTGACACGCTGACTGCAGCCTGGTTTTTCAGAGCTGTGGGTCTGAATCCAGACTGCTTTCTGTAGCAAGGCAAGATAATGAGATGTGTCACTGATACTGTGACCTGGGTTGATTCTAAGCTATCTCTGCAACTTCTGGTGTTGTGCAAATGTTTTTCTAACACCCATGGGGAGGTGTGAAAATAGGCTGGGGATTATCGGCTACCGGGTGCTCAAACTTTGCAAGCAATGGGCCGGTGCAAGCATGGGCCGGTCTGGCTTCCTTTGGTGGAAGCTGGCCGTTATTAACAACATACAGAAATTCAAGTGTCCCTTGCATATCCCAACTGGAGCATTGTACAAGGCATGTATAAATAATAGCAACTACAGATAATAATAGCAATAAAAGACATTCAGCAGCTTTTCGAAGGATGAGGCTTCTCTTCTTGGTGGGGTTTCATGTGTAACTTGAGCTTGGAAAAGTCTTGTTTTGGGGAAAAGCATGGTCCTCAGAAGTAGCACTGAGTAAAGGAAGACGGACAGCTGATGACATCCAGGGCAGTGACTGGTGCTGCTCTTTGCAATCATCCGGGTCTGACTCTGGCCTCTGGGACCTGCATGGGGAAGAGACTTGTTTGGGAGATAAAAAGTCTGAAAGAGTTAGTTAGTTTTTGCACTTATAGGATAGCAATTGCTGTGCAACTATGGGACGTTGTTCCCCCCTTTCTGTTTGTTTGTCAATGTAGGACCTAAGCGTCCGATAGACCCGTTCCACAATCGCTTGCCCCTGCGGATTGTAAGGAACGCCAAAAGTGAGCTTAATATCCCAGGTGGCCCTGAAGGTGGCCAGCTGCCTGGAGCTATAACCTGGGGCGTCATCGGACTTCGTGTGCCGAGGTTCGCCCTTGGCCGTGGGAAAGGAGATGCTGCTCCACATGGGGAGCTGTTACTCCCTTCTGTGCTGTTACCCAAACAAACTGTGGGAAGGTATGAATGCAAACGTGCATGTACTGCCATTTGCCAAAATGTGGGGATGAGTGACGTCCCTTTGCCACACCTGAATGGCCTCTGTCCCTCGTGGGTTGACCCCCCACGAGGGCCCCCCGGTGCCCCTGCACGATGCAGACAGGAACGGACTATGCCTTGGGCTTGGGAAAGTGGCAGGTTGAACTGCCTTGCGAGTGCTTTGGCATTCTGAATTGGAGTAGTGAGAAACAAACTTAGCAAATTTGTGTCTATCGCGGGAGTGATGTATGCTCCCGGTAGACTGTGAAGCAAATTCCTGTACTGGCTGTCAGTAATTATGTTGAAGCGTTCTTTGGCAAAGGTGCGCAAAGCGAGGCTCACGGCTGCCAACTCTACCCGCTTGCGGAAGAGTCAGGAGCGTGCGTCAAGCTTGGTCCTCTTGCCAAGGTAAGAACCTAATCTGTGCGACCCCCATAAGTGAAAACTGTCCTAGCCCCCTGAAGAGGAACCAGTGACATTAATTCACACAAGGTGACTGTCTGCGTTTGAAGCGAGACGAGTCTGGGGTCTTATGGCAAACCTTGGCGCATGAAGCGCTAGGCTTCCCTTGGGTGAATTTCTCAAGAAGGCCCCCCTGCGCACATCCGCCCATGGCGTGTGTGCACACGTTTAGAAGAGTGCCAGATGGTGGCTAGCCTTTTGCCTGCGCTTAGACTAGCAGCAAAAAGGGAAGGGGTGGCCTAAAAATGCCTGTATCTGATTGAAGGGTGTGACTTGACTGCACTCTTAAAATGGTCCTAGGCAGTCCTGGCTAATGGGTGGCACTCTGCACATGCTCGGGAGCTCAGGGACTAATCCTTCCTCTGTGCTCTGGAGTTTGCAAAATGTGTCTGCACACTAGAGAGGGTGTTGTGGGCCAGGTGCCATACTTAAAATGACCTACTAGGGCTTATTAAAGACAAGCCAACTAGGACGTGCCAGCTGTAAGGAAATAATACACAAAAAAAATGAAAAGACACACAAGTTAAACATTTCCAGCAGGGAGTTCCACTGGCGAAAGGAGGAAAGACAAGTCAGAAGTTAGCACAATGAGAATGCAGTAACTCTTATCATGACGAAATCAGATTAGGTCAGGTAACTAAGACAACTGGGTCCTCCTGTTAAGAAATCCCTATCAGTAATTAACCCTGGAGCCTGTGAAAGGAAGGAGTGTAAGGCTGTAGAAATAAATAATTTGGTTACTATTCCTGGAGAGGAATATTGTTCCTGTAAAGAAGGTAAGCATTTTCTGAATATACAGAGCGCAAGAATGTTTGTGTGCTTTTTCCTGTGAAAGGGGTACAATGAGTGAGTTACTTTGCACAGATTAAAGTCAAAATACCAGAACAGTGTCTTTCCTAAGAGAATGAAGGAGAGTTAGAACGATTCTCAACCTGCGGCCAGATGTGGGCGAGTGGGCCGGAAGTGGCCCACATTGCTCTGCCACTACCCCCACCAAGCCAAGAAGGGCTGTGTGGCGCAGGAAGGGCAGGATGACTGTCCGGACCCCCAGAGCTGCCTGAGGCCCCGGAGCTTGGCCCCTGACTTTAAAAGGTTGAGAACCGAGGTTACAAGATGATAACACAATACGCACATGAAGACAATGCAATTCTCTCACTCCTAGTGAGATACGACTTCCAGACGCTAAGAGACATTCAAAAAACCTTAAAACACAGAGATGGGGGTTCGAGGAACACAGACATAGGGAGGGGCCCCATAGCTTATGATCTAGTGAGGAAAACTCATAGAAGTGATTTTTGTTTTCAGATCGCGCTTCTGAAAAGAAAAATCTGTAAGGGTTGCAGAACCGGTTTCCAAGAGTGGCTTAATCCTTTGACAAAGAAAAGTCTCAAGGGAGGAAGGGGGAATCACCCCGCCCTATTGCAGGTTAGGATTCCCCCCCCCCTCTCCTGCCTAAACTGCGAAGCAGGCAAGGCAAAGGGTTTTGTTCATCATGCTTTCTCAAACTTTAAATGGTTCCTGCCCATGAGCAGAGTACAAACTGTTTAACACATATTTCACAGTGACATTACCACGCAGTTACACACAAGGAACACTTTTCCAGTCATACTGTGGTCATAGAGACAAGGCTTTTGCAATCATACACAGTTCTTGCAGTCATACATTCAGTGGTGCACCACACATACACACATTTATTTACGCATTTGCACATTCCTCCCCTGATCTGCAGCGTTCTATACTACACATGAGGAGATGGCTAATATACAGCTGGCTATTTACAGCCATCTGGGTGCTTCTACTTAGGGGCAAGTTTCTCTGGGCTACTCCCAAGGTGAGACAAGTAGGTTCTGCCTGTGCCCTGGGGGAACTCGGGGTACTACTGCTGGGATGGTTCTTCTGGCACAGCCAGGGCGATGGCTGCCTCCTTTCTAGCCTGGGCCAAATGCATGCCAGGGTGGCCATTTGGCATTAAGACAATCTTTTGAAGATCTGCCTGGTCTAGATTGGCTTTCTCTTCTAAGGTGTCTCATTTTACCACACTGGAAGCAGGCGCCTTGGGGTTTTGGCACTGCTCTGCGCCTGAGTGTGGTAATGGGTCTGCTCTGGAGCCCTGCGTGGCCAGGGGCCGTGCAGATTTCCGTGAGCAGCGGGCGCTGAGCAGCCCTGCCTGAACGTGTGTCTGCCTTCAGATAGGCTGAACACAGCAGTTGGGCGCTAGCTAATTGTGCCACTGGCAATTTCCCCGTGAATGGATCTTCCTCACCCATGCGCTGAATGGAGTTCTTAATTGGCAGGGGACTTTTAACTGTCAGAGAAGCGCCAGGGCCTCTCATGCCATGAATTCCTTCAGTGACGTCTGCAGCTGCCACTGAGGGAATGCTCCCTACACTGCCCTGCTTAAGCCGAAATGACGGATAGAGACTTCTTGGGGCTGATGGTTCTGATTGCGCTGGGGTTTTCTGGGTCTCTATCCGGACTGGGTCTACCTCTGTTGAGAGCTTCCTACATTTGCTCCATGTGCGAATTATGCCCTCTGGAGCTTTCGGGGGTTGCTGAATGCAGTCTCCTATCTGATCCCAGAGCTCAAGGGTTAATGTACCTACTTCTGGGTAAAGCAGGCAGTGTTCCCCTAGGTACACCAAAAGTCTCGCTAGCTCCCCGCTGTGAAAACGCAACTTAAAAACCCTGGCCAGGATTCTGAACTCTCCCTCACGAGTTCTTTGGCTAGCGGATGGACGCTGTCGCTGAGGACAGGTCCCCATATTACCTGCGATTGGGTCCTCGGAAGATTCCTCCTCGGGATGAGTCGACGCGTCTTTGGCAGGCAAAAGGTTCTGGTGACGACGCTTCTGGGTAGAGCTCGGAGCGTGGACTGCGGCCACGGGCCCTCGGTGGCCACTGCGCTGTCAGGGGCTCAGAGCTGCCCTGAGCGGAACGCGTTTTTCCCTTTGTTGCAAGCCGCCGCGAAAGTCGGGAGCAAGCTGTAGGATGCCTCTCTGTAATGCCTCACCACGTAGCTGTCTTCCCAATCGAATGGCTTTCCGACTGGGGCTGCTGCTCTGTCCTCCGGGATGATTGGACAAGGTTCAAGCGCAGAACCTGACCGTGTGATCGCTTACTCTCGAGTAGACCGCTCGGGGGTCGCTTACTCACGAGTAGATCACGTCGGGGTCACCAGATGTAGGATTGGGGCCGTGAGGAGGCCCTTAGGATCCCGGAGGAGACTGGTCAAAGGAACGACACGAGGCAAGTTGGAGCGAAGACCAGTGATTTATTGAGGGACTATCATCAGTATATATTATGCAGAAGGCTGCGCATGGTAGAATGGTTATCTGACAGAAAATCACATCACCCATTTACCCGGGTTAATTGAGAACCTCTCTTGGGGAAGTTAATTAACTAAGACAAACACTGACCATTGTCTGAGGCTTAGGCTAGGGTAAATATGGCTTCTATTTGCACCAGAGATTAAGCTTAACTCAGAGTGAGTAATTGCCTAATACGTAACAGAGGTTAGAGATTTGCTCTCTCAGCAGAGCCGCTGGTCAGGTCAAGGAATTGGGTGAATCAAACCCTATCATTTATTCACCCCCCTTAATTTCGGTGCCCGCGGAGCCCACGGGCCAGGAGCCTTTCTCACCGAAGTGGCCTCTGCCGGGCCGTTCCGTGCCCATTGGGGCACGGGGAGACCACATCCACGGAGATGAGACACTGTAAATGTGGCAAGGGTGACCTTTACCTTTTACTATCAGTATGTCATGCCTTGCCCATCTCTCCTCCCTGCTTACAATTTGTCTGTGCATATACATAGAGAAACAAACAGGATCCTCAATTCCCTTCATTTAACCAATGATATCTCAAGGGTAATTTGTTGTTGTTCAGTCGCACAGTCGATTCCAACTCTTTGAGACCCTATGGACCATTGTCCTCCATGCGCCTCTGTCTCCACCCTCCCCCTCAGCCCGCCCAGCTCTATGCCCATTGAGTACAATACCATCTAGTCATCTCATCTTTGGTCATTTTTATAGCATTTTATCAGCTGGGGAGAGTCGTTGGCATGCCCCCTCTTTTATTTTCTCCTATTTTACCCCCTTGTGCAGTTTTAGTCTTGAAAGTAGGAGTGATATAAACCTGAAATGCATTCATCCTGTTTTGGGGAAATAAAAAAGAGCAGAAAACAAGAGGTCAAACTTGATTACCTTTCAAATCTGCTTAGCTTCATCCTAACAGGCCTTCTCTATAAAGATTAACACATTATACTATACATGAGCCAACCACTTAGCTAGCTGCTTACTCTGGATCAGCATCCAAGCATAAGCTATCATGCTCACTGAAAGTATTTAAACGTTTCCTTTTGGATCTGTGGGCTGGGCAGGTATCCCTCTCTTTAACCCCAAAGAGATAACAGTAGGTAATCAGTTTCTGGAGGTGCTCTGGCAAAACATGCGCAAACAGCACCACTAATATCACTTGCCTCCGGCAGTAGGAAACCATTCTCTCTGCTCTGCTTGATGTCAGGTTAGGCATACTATGTGGTATCATTAGCAGACATCAAGGAGCAAGTGTGGTTTTAGAAGTACTGTATGGTTTTTTTCCTTGGTGAGAAAAGAACACACAATCATTTACCCTTCAAACCTGCAAAATTGGAGTGGGGAGAGACCTGGCTATTAGGGAATGCACAAAATCTGTATTTTCTCAAGAAATCCTAATTGCAGAAGTGTATTTGCTCTGTCTCTTCACTCCTCACTGTAACACCATGGATAAAAGAGTAACAAGCAAAGGGCTGAGCTTTCCCTTCCCCAGAGGGGCTGCCGGCATGTTTTATTCTTTTCAATCAGTAACTCAATGGGATAAACCAGGGATTCTCAACCTGATGTCTGTGGGCTGGATGCGGTCCACGGCACCATTTCATGTAGCCCACCCCCACCCCTTCCACAACACCAGGAAGTCCCATGTGGTGGAGGAAGGGCAAAATGGTCGTTCAGCCCTCGAAGCTGTCTGAGGGAGTGTGACCTGGCCCCCATCTTTAAAAGGTTGAGAACTCCTGGGATAAACAGAAGGTGCTTCCAGGTGAGTTTTTCATGTCCCCAACTTTATTCACAGAATTTTAAAGGAATCCAGAGCTTCCTTCTATTTTAACTCTCCCATGACCATACCTGTCAAGCACCGTTGGGTGGTTGGTATAGAGAAGTGTGCCTTCCCCCAAGGTCCCTTCGGTTGTTGCGCACCTTTTAGGGGTGGGTTTTTTAACTTTTAACTTTGTTTATCATGTGTCTTTTATGTATTTACTGTCCGCTATGTAAACTGCCGTGAGTTGGGTTGTACCTCAGTGGGCGGTATATAAGCGTGAAAAATAAATAAATAAATAAATAAATAAATAAATAAATAAATAAGCACTGCTCCGGAAAATACGGGAGCTGCGCAGAAGGCTTCTGTGCATCCCCTTCTGTGCATCCCCTTCTGTGCATCCCCTTCTGTGCATGCACAGAAGGGGATGCGCAGAAGGGGATGCACAGTAACTACTTTCCCCCACCGTCAAATTACGGGATGGCAGCAGGTCCAGGCGGGAGAGTAGAAAAAGCGTTGCTGAATTATGGGAAATCCCAGCCAATACGGGATACTTGATAGGTATGCCCATGACTCATACCATTTTTGCACCTTTCCACCACCGCTACTGAAAATCTGTTTAAAAAGGAAAGATTGAGTAACTGCTATGCCTTTTGACTAAAAGTATTTCATCTTCTTGCATGTCTAGGCCAGCCGTGAAACTGCACCCCATTTCTTTTGGACAGGATGAACAACAAACAACCCCCAGAATTTCAGTAGCCAGAATACTGTTGGTGATCTATGTATGCATAAGTTGTGCAACTCACTGTGAAGAAATTATACGTCAGTTGCATGGCTAGGCACAGACTGTTGTGCATCTAGCAAGTACTTCACAATACAAACGGTGCCCCATTGCAGGCGCACCCCCCCAATAACGGACACAGACAACATTGAAAGTGGATAACAGCAAAGGGCCACATTTATTGATTCAATGCCCTAGTCCGAATTATAAATTTGTATTGGTAAAACGACCAATCATAATTCCTAAGGCAAGCAGGCCGAAGTAACACTGGTAAGGTACCACCCCAAAATTGCCAATGGCAATTGGTTACAATGTATCAAATTGTATCAATTTGTTTGTTAACAACAAACAAATTGTTGACCGTAGTCAATAACTAACTCATGACCCCACCCTCTGACGCGTATCCGTGAAATCACAGGGGTGATGCATGCTGGTTAGCAATCATCATCACCCCATCGCCTGATTCGTCGTTGACCGGACAACGTTTAACTACTTTATTCCTGTCTAGTGTTGTCCAGTCAATTGCGAACCTGCCGGATACTTGTGGGTCATACTGTTTACCTTACCAGTGCTACCCGCCACACGGAGGGGCTTCACAGAAGACCTGACGCCCCCCCCCCAGACCGTCAGCTCGGTCAACAGGCCTGCTCGCCAGTCACCCAACAGGAGGTCCATACCTCCTCGCGACAGATGGACCCCATCCCCTGCATACAAGTCACAATTTTGTAGACTAATATCGGGGTGATGACTAACCCGTCCCCAAGCCCTGGTGGTGAGAAACCGCGCCACTGCCTTATTGACCGCGCGCCTAGCTCGGTCAAGGGCCAGGAGGTTAACGCCCCCTCTGTAAGAGTGGCGCGGAACAATGTCCGACCAAACCAGGGCTGTGGCAGGCCAGACATAATGCAAGTAGGCGAGGTCCTCGCAAATCGCATGCTTGAGCGATAAGCCGGTGACCTGGCCCAAATCATTGCCCCCCAAGTGGATGATTAGAATGTCAGGCGGGTCAGCCCCCAGGCCAGAAAAAAGGAAAGGCCGCAGCTCCCGCCATAACATCCCAGGCTTACCGTGCCATGAGAGACTGGCGTGGTCACCCAGTCCCAGTCGGGGTCCCCACTCTGTCGCTGCAGCGTAACGCGCTGCCCTGAGCACATAGCTGTGGCCCACCAGCCATACTGTCACCGGTGTAATACGACACCCAGGGTCTGTAAGAAAATTGAGAAAAAGGAAGGTAAGGTGACTGGATTGGTACTCATGGCGGGAGTGGGCGCACATAAAACTGAAAACATTGTGAGCCCCACCTCCCCATGCTGCGTATGTCAGCCCCAGAGTACCCAAAAGCAGCTGCTGTCGAGGCTGCGCCAATACGGAACGAATGTGTGCCATAACGGGCACCTGGTAGTCCCACCCTGGTGAGGGCTCTGGCTGTCACCTTCCAAAACTGAAATTTAGTAAGGGGAGACCCATCTTGGTGACAGAAAAACGGGCCATGGTGCCAGCCACGCAGTGCCAGGTATTCCTGTAGGGCACCAACCGGACAGATGTCTGCCAAAGAACACCGTAGCAGTCTTACTCCACTGCCTACGCCATGCTGATCTGTTTTGGAGGAGCGAATCCTCAACTGGGCCCAGTCTTTGGCAACATATACATCTCCGAGTTCCAGTGCCCTACCACTTGCATCCGCCTTAGACAGCATCACGAGTTCGCTGATGCGGAGCGCTCCAAAAAATGCCACCGTTGTGGCTGCATGAAAAAGGGCTGCCTCATAATGATCAAAACAGAGGCCTGGCCAGCCCCGGGCCAACTGGGTAAGAACCCCTGGGGAAATAGGGTGCCGGTCATCCGGGCAACGCCCGCGCTCGCGCACCCACCCCTCCAAAACGTGTCTCACACGGAAGTCAGAGGTGGTATCCACATGACCCCCTACTTTGGCCATAAAAGCCAACGCCGAGAGCTTGGATGCTATGGTGCGAGGTGCAAGGCCCTGTGCATGCAGGTGAACCATGAACCGCAGAACATGGTCCACCGGGATGGGCCAGGTCTCTGGCCATTGAAATCGAGTAGCAAAAGCCTTATACAAATTGAATGCTTGTTGATACGCCTTACGCGTGCGTGGCGCTAGTGACAGGCCAATCGCCCGGTTCACCTCTCCTTGCCAATAGTCCACATCTCGTCCGGGAGTGGCGAGGGAAATTCCTCCGCATCCGGGGCCAAGGCGCGGAACCGGGAGATCTGCAGGCGGGACAAAGCGTCAGCAATATCATTATTAACCCCTGGGACATGCCTGGCCCTGAACAAGACGTTGAGGCGCAGGCAGCGCAGCACAAAATGGCGCACTAGATCCATGACCCTGGGCGATTTAGAAGTCTGTGCATTGACAATGTGCACCACGGCAGCATTGTCGCACCAGAAATGCACCACCGAATTAGCCCACTGTTCGCCCCATAGCATCAAAGCCCCCAGAATGGGAAAAAATTCCAGGTATGTGAGATCCCGCAGGCGACCTGTGCCTGCCCATGCCGGTGGCCACCCACCATAGGCCCACTTCCCATTGAAGTACATCCCATAACCCAGGGATCCTGAGGCATCAGACTGTATCTGGAAATTGGGGGATGCCAGGAGGTCAGACCTCCAAAATGAGACCCCATTAAACTCCCTCAGGAATTGCAACCAGACAAACATGTCTGCCCTGATACCCCGGGTAAGCCTGACTCTGTGGTGGGGCCTGGATAACCCTGCCATGGCGTCGCATAAGCGCCGGGCAAAAGCCCTGCCCGGTGCGACCACCCTGCAGGCAAAATTGAGGTGCCCATGTAGCACCTGCAGTTCCCTCAGGGATGCCTTACGCTTGGCCAGCAATTCCGAGATAAGGGTCACTATCCTAGACACCTTATCACCCGGTAACCTAGAAGCCTGTAGTACTGTATCAATCTCAACCCCCAGGAACACTAGTTTGGTCGACGGGCCCTCGGTCTTTTCGGGCGCTAAAGGGACACCCAGTTCCTGCATTAGCGTCTGAAATGTATTGAGGAGACGTGCACACGTGTCCCAGCCCCGTTCACCCCCGAATAAAAAGTCATCCAGGTAATGGGCTACAGACCGGGACCCTGACCTGCGGACGAAAGCCCACTCCAGGAAGGTACTAAAACGCTCGAAAGCCGAGCATGATATGGAGCAGCCAAAAGGCATGGCCTTATCAAAATAATACTCCCCTTTAAATTTAAAACCCAGCAATTCAAAGTCGCCCGGGTGCACCGGCAAGAGGCGAAAAGCTGACTTAATGTCGCACTTGGCCAGCAAGGCACCCGGGCCACACGAGCGCACCATGCGCATCGCATGGTCGAACGATGTATACCTGACCGAACAAAGGTCATCAGGTATCGCATCGTTAACCGATCGGCCGGCTGGGTAGGACAAATGATGAATAAGGCGAAACTCACCTAGGGACTTTTTAGGAACCAAACCCAATGGTGAAACCTTCAGGTTGGGAAAAGGGGGTACGGGAAAAGGTCCGGCGACCCTGCCCGCGTCTAACTCCTTTTTAATGCTGGCCTCGGCTACCTCCTCCCTTCCTCTGAGGGATAAAAGGTTGGGGGCATCCTGAGGGGATCTATCACCCATAAAAGGGATACGAAATCCCTGCTTAAAACCTTGGAGAAGGTACTCCCTGTCCTCTCCCCTTGGGTACGATGCGAGCCAGCGCTCCAGCATGTCCACCTTAATTGGGGAGGGGGCCTTTCGGAGAACTAGCTCCATCCGTGGCAGGCTTGCCAGCCCACTGTCCACCCTTCCCTCTGCCTCGCACCCCCCCAGGCTTGGGACAAGCAGAGGCTGCATGGGGACCAGAACATGTGGGACACTCGTGCTTATATCTGCAGTTCTTCCGACTGCAGGAACCATTGGACGAGAAAGTCCAGCACAGCAGGCGGGCTGGAACCCCCTGCCCCGCCATTTGGCGGGTAATCTGCGCTGGAGCTGCTCGCTGGACCGCATGCCCACAATGGTATCTATCCCCCGGGGCAGGACGTGTGGGCGTCATATACAAGAGCCACAGTCTCTGGCACGGCTCATCCCATCTCATCTCGGGGTGCAGGGGAATCCTCATACGGAATTCCTCATCATATGCTAGCCATGAGGGGCCCGGGAAATCTACCATTGCCCTGTATATGTTGTCCAAATATTGGACCATGGGAATAGCTAGGTCCGGCCGCGCCCTCAAATACACCGCCATGTATATCAAATAAGCGGGGAGCCAGTTAGCCCAGGTACGCGGCGGCTTACGGCGGCGTGCCTGCTCCTTGTCCTTCTCATCCTGACCCTCCCTTTCTTCCTTAGTGGGCTCCCTGTTCAGGAGTGAGAAGATATCCACGTACTCCCCTCGCCATATCTTTTCTCTGGTAGCCTGCGCCAAGTGATCACCCAATGGCAGGGAATACCCTGCTGTCGGCAAAGCCGAAAAGGGGATAGCTGGCCTACCCAAAGGGACATGAGTTAACCCTGCCACCCCAAGAACGTTCCCAGCAGTGTAAGAACCAATGCCCACCCCAGCGGGCATGGTGGCAGTAGTTGTCGCCGGGTGGGTCGCCAGCGGCGTAGCCCCCGCACCACCCGCGCGAGGCCAAGGCCACTGAAAGGTCCCCCCTATATTGGGAATGTGTGTGGATGTACTCGTTTGGACCATATACTCACATGCTGCACCCCCGCGGGCCGCCCCCAACGGGGGTTCCGGCCCGCTGGGGGCGTCGGAGCTCACGACCGATGTAGAGCTCATCACCGGGGCTTGACCCGCGCCAGGTTGCTGGCTGGGGAGCTGCGAGGCAGTGGCCGGAGCCGCGCCACCCGCCTGCAGCAGCTCAACCCTCCCCGCCGGCCGTTGTCCTGCTGCCGATAGCGCCTCCAAAGGTACCCCGAAAGGGGCACCTGCCTGACTGGCACGAGCCAAAGACTCCTCTAAGGCCGCAATACGGGCCAGTAAGGTGTCTACAGTAACCATGGGCAAAGAGCCGGCCGGCCCACCTGATCCTTGCATGGGGACAGTTCCCTGCACCCCATGGCCCAGATATGGCCATTGGCCAGGGCCAAAGCCCGGTAGGGCTGGTGAGGAAACCTGCCAAGGCAGGGCACCGGGCCACCCCCCGAGGCTAGAGGGCCCCGGGAGAGGCTGCGGCCCAGAAGTAGTCGGCCCAACGGGTTGGGCGGAAGGAGGAGCGGTGTCCACCGCTCGCGGGCCGCGGGCCGGAGCGCCCTCCGCGCCCGCACTCTGAACGGGCCAAGGTGCGATAGACTCCAAGCCACTAGCCCCGGCCGGGGATGGCAAAGGTGGCTGTTGAGGAGGCGGCACCACGGTCCTCCGACCTGGGTTGCGCCTCCTAACAGCCCGAGCTGAATTCGCAGCAGCCTTCTTTTTGGAAGGCATCTCGAGCAAAAAGGGAAGCCAGCTAAGCAAAATCGACCCAAAAGGCTTCCCGGCAATACCAACGAGCGACGGAGGCGCAGGGGAAAAAACTTCTCCGCTCCGTCGCTGAGGCAAAATGGCAGCGCGGCTGCCTCGTGGCCACCCCTTTTATAAGGGAGCTGGCCACGCCCCTAACTACCCGGATTCTCTGTCCTGTGGGGGGGGGCCCGCAAAGGGCGCGGCGGCCATTTTGGCGCCGCGCTTGCATTAGTTAGTACCAGTTCGCCATGGTGTGGATGAGTGACAATTTAATTTAATTTAATTTTAATTTAATAGTCATATTTATATATGCCGCCCACTCAGGCAGAACCCGACTCAGGGCGGCATTACAACAAGTTCTAAAAACACATAAAAACACTTTAAAAGCCCCATATCCCACCCACTTAAAAAAAACCATATCCCACCCACCCATCCCACCCACTATAAAAAGAAGAAGAGAGAGTTCTTTATTGTTTACATAAGCCAGCAGGCGGGGACCATGTTCCCATTCGGGCCCCACACCTGCTCTGCCAGCCAGGTCTTCAATCCTTTCCTGAAGGGCAGCAATTCTCTTCGAAGCCTTAGATCTGTTGGCAGGAGGTTCCAGAGAGTTGGTGCGGACACGGAGAAGGCCCTCCTTCGGGTGCTGGACAGATGTGCACCCCTAACTGATGGCACCATTAGGGAGCCCCTCCGGTCCGCTCTGGTTGGACGGGCAGACACTCTTGGGACGATGCGGTCTCTAATTTAACTGTCACTCATCCAAATCACCAACTGGATATGACTAATGTAGAAATATTGCACTGGTTGGATAAAGAAAAATAACTCTTTAAGACCATCAAGCAAAGAAAGCTCCAATACCTTGATCATATCATGAGAAACAACATAAAGTATGGAATACTCCAAATTGCTCTGCAAGCAAAGATCCCTGGGAAGAGAGGAAGCCCTGGACGTAGACGGACTTCATGGCTGAAGAACTCATGGGAGAGTTAAAATAGAAGGTGATAAGCTCTGGATTCCTTTAAAATTATGTGAATGAAGTTGGGGACACGAAAGACTGGAGTAGCATGTCCTCGAAAGAACTGTTCCAAGGAGTTAAGAACAGAAAGGCTATCGCCATGATGATAGCCAATATTTGGAATGGATACAGCATCTGAAGAAGAAGGATTCTGGCCAACAATATAACTAATTTAGATAGTTTTTTCAACTAAAGTGTGTGATGTAAGTGTTCATAGTTCAGAATTTCACAAAATGGTGTATTTAGCTGCATATTGGACATCAAATGAGAAGAGAGGATTCACTTGAGAAAGCCTTGATGCTGGGAAAGGTGGAGAGCAAAAGAAGAAGGGGCGGCCAAAAATGTGATGGCTAGATGGTATTGTAGACGCAATGGGCACAGAGCTGGGCGGGTTGAGGAGAATGGTGGAGGATAGAGGTGCCTGGCGGGCGATGGCCCATGGGGTCTCAAAGGGTCAGAATCGATTGTGCGGCAGCGGCGACAACGGCGACAACAACGATGACGACGACGATGACAACAACGACAATGACAACAACAACAACAACAACAATATGGAATATTGTCATGCATGGATTTATGTTTTAAAATAAAATTATTTTTAATTTACAAACTCACACTTGGGTATTACTTTTATTAACTCAAATTCAAATTCTGAGAGCAGGCAACAAGTTAAAAAAAATGAAAGGGGGGAGGGGAGAAAAAAGTACATAATTGGACCAGATGTTCAGACCATGAGGTTTGCATTTTAGATCCAGTCTCAAGACAGGGATTGCTGCCTTGATGAATTAATCACTGTTAAGTGCTATGGCTATCAAATTTTACTTATGATTTTGGGAGAGGGCATGAAAAATAGAACAACACTGAAAACAATTCTAAAACTAAAATAAGCAGTAGACACTCCTGTATTGCTTCATCTAGAGAGAAATGTAAAAAAGAACACCGTAATAGCTAATGAGAAAAAGAAGGGGTAGGTAGACAAATAACAAAGATTAGGGAACGGGCTAGGACCCTTGATCTTAAAGTGATCTGACACAATTGCTTTTATTTAGATAAAATACACTTTTAATCCTCAATATTGTAGGAGAAAAGTTTGGCTTGTGTACAGTTTCTTTTGGGTTTTTAAAAATATGGACTACTTAATACATTTGTCCTATCAAGAGGATGGTAATCAGAGCTGATCTAGAAAAAGGTAAGAAGTTTGAGTTCAGTCAGACCAAGAGTACTGACAACTAGGTTCCCTTCCTCGAAAGCCAGTCGTATCCGACTCTAGGGTTCAGTGCTCATCTCTGTTTCAAAGCCGAAGAGCCAGCGCTGTCTGCTTCTGCAGACGTTTCCAGACCGGAGCACATGGAACGCTGTTTACCCTGCCACTGAAGTTGTCCCTATTTATGCAATGTCTTGCTTTCGAACTGCTAGGTTGGCAGGAGCTGGGACAAAGACAGGAGCTCATTCTGTCCTCCAGTACTTGAGAATTGAACTGCTGACCTCCTGCCTCCCAGTCAGCGTCTTAGCCACTTGTGCCAATGCAGTGCCCAGTACTGACAACTACTATCATTTAAAAACTTCACACTTGTGTCTCTGGGTTCAAGTGAAGGATCAATGTTCCCCACAAAGCAATTCTGTGTGTGAAATCTGAGCCTGAAGAACTAAATGCCTCAGCAGCTGACTATACCATCAAAAATGGTGCATATGTGTGACTGTTGGTGATGTAGGCAGATGGGTGTAGTGTTCAAGGTGGAGTAACATGCCCGCATGCTCTTCCGCCTCTCTGATTATCCTTCTAATTGTTAATATTTTACATAGCTGAAAATAGTGGGAGATCACTCTATCGTACCCATTCAGCACCAGAGCACCTCTGTGGGGGGCGGGTGGTGGTGGTGTAGAAAAAATAGGGGAAATAATGGGAGCAAACGAGATGAAATGAAATAAGGATTGTACCTTCAGAGTGTTTGGAGTGCTACAACTTTTCAAGAACACTGTGCAAGAATTTGCAAATATGGCAGAGGTGGGACCACAGGAAGGAAGGAAGGGGGGGGAGTGGCTGTGGATTGGATTAGAACACCGCATTCACATCACATCATCAATACAGACAGTGAAATGCTGATCAAACCTGCAAGCCCAATGTGAACAGTTATTACACTTCCAATTTCAACCATTATTAATGCTGCAAAACAAACTGCAGCAGAACTGAATTGCAGCAAATCATTTTTTCTTTGTAATGACACCCTCAGTTTAGCTGAGCTCATTTATGTGTGCAGACATGAATAGCAATTAGCAGATCTGCTGGGGTGCACAGAAAGAGCCTCCTCAGAGAATGTGGTATTTTTGAACCAAAATCCCCCAGGCAACAGCAACCTTGTTGTGCCGCCTAATCTTTCTCACACTAGGTCAGGCGAAAGGAACTCGGAATGAGTTCACCAAAAGGTGGCTTCATTCTGGCAGTTTCACATCTAACCTAGACACGGGAGAAGAAGAACAGAAGAAGAAGCAGATCTTCTTGGAGGAGCAAGCAGGGGTTTATGCAGGACACCATGGGTCCCTATTTGGGAGTTGGGATTGGGGGGAATCCACAGTGCTGCAATCAGGGGGGGGGGACAAGTAGGACTCCTGTCCCGGGTCCGGAGATAACGGGGGGCCCGTCGGCACCGGGAAACAAACGATGTGCTCATGCGCAAACAGACCATGCATGCGCAGAAAACCACGGGGGTGTGGCACCATCAGGAAACCACCGATGTATGCATGCACAAACAGACCATGCATGTGCAGAAACCACAGGGGCATGACCCAAAAAAA
Source organism: Bradypodion pumilum (assembly GCA_035047305.1). Taxonomy (NCBI): domain Eukaryota; kingdom Metazoa; phylum Chordata; class Lepidosauria; order Squamata; family Chamaeleonidae; genus Bradypodion; species Bradypodion pumilum. The sequence continues at coordinate 7,237,422 of JAWDJD010000011.1, read as the reverse complement.
TTTTTGGGGGGGGTGGGTGGGGGCATACCGGGCCCGGAAATTTCTGATGTCAGCCCTGGGAATCCCATACATTGCTATTGGCGCCCCTGGGCACCAGAGGCGAGGGTGGGGATGGGGACAAAGCCTGATTGCCCGATATACCGGCATGCGCCTGGGAGCAAGGGAATTTGCAGGTTCATACTATTTTATATATGCAATCTCATCATAAAAGCAATAAGCAAACAATGCTAGCTCTGAAGGGTAGCATATGTGGCATTTTAACAAAACTTTTCAGTTGAGACTATTTTTCTAGGCCCAATTTTAAATACTGCATCATTTTAAAGCATGATGCTCAGCATCTCTGCAAGACCACCACAGAACCTCCCTAATGTCTCTGATCTCCTCTAATGGCTTCCTTGGTGCACTATATTTTCAAGAGAAAATGTTTGTTTCCAAGAAAGGTCTAATAATGGTCTAGGGCTTGGCTTTATCTTTGTTGGAAATCAATCTCCTTAACGCTATCCTTTATTCTTCTGACCTACTGAAACTGCCTTCATTCTGAGATATCTACATCAGAGTAAGTTTGTCCCCCTTCCAGATAGAACACTATAAAGAACGTCAGCTCATGAAAATGGGACATCAACAGGGAGAACATTACGAAAAGGAAGAGATTCAGGGTTCACTCAGCTCAAATTTCACTTGTTCTGATTTTGCAAAGAGTAAAATGTGCTGATGATCTTGGATAAGCCTTTATTTCTATGGTTTCAGCTTGCCTTGGGTTATTCTCAGGTCAGCTGCAGGCAGTATGTGCAAGATTATGTTACTTGCTGCAATTCTTACAAGTGAACAGGCTGCTCTGCCTTGAGAATAACCACAGCAAATTCTCCCATTTCTTCCTTCTCCGCTTGCGACACAGTTTTATACAAACAAATCTGAACACTTTACCCAAACCTTTGGTCAGTCTCCTGAGATTATGCTGGCATTTAGAAATGTTAAATATTCAAGAGCATCATGCAATGAAAAGAAAAGGGTCTGGAGATCAAAGGACCTAAGAAAGTTATGAGCTTTTCTGTATTGATGAAAAGTAGTGCATAGAAATAAGATTACTTGAATTAGGCATATTAATTCACAACAGTCACCCATATCTTCAGCTGTTCATCTGCAATTTTACAATATCCACGTCAGCATTTGGCATGAGGAAGTACTGCTTTGCATGTCATTTTAAAATTTGAATGGATTTGTACTAAATAATTGTACACTAAACCCCCGTATAATGGCTTCAATTCGTTCTGCGGGGGCTAGTCATTGTACGATTTAATCGCTATACGATGCATGCATCATATAGCAAGAGATTGGGCAGCATATAAATGTGAATATAAATAAATAAATAAATAAATAAATAAAATTATCTTTATGGGATACATCGTACAATGAATATCTCTAAGGGGAAAATCATACAACAAAAAAACAGTGTACGTTTTCCTCCATAGAGATGCATTGCACTGTATAACAATTTTGGATGATATATGGGACACAATGTTTTTTTCAAATCCTTGTCGTTGTACGATTTAATCACTGTAAGAGGCATTCGTTATATGGGCTTCTACTGTACTACGATGGGAGTTTGGCTAGAGCAGTTCCTGTATGATGGAAAGATTGCTTTAAGAGAGATTGTTCCCAGGTAAGCAAGCCCAAGAAGCACAGTCAAATATTTTATCATGGTCTGATTGCATCCTAAGTCTGACTAGACTGGCTGAGATTGGAAGATCAAATAATGATTTGTTTTTATGGAATCAATGCTGCTACCCAGTTTCAGAAGGCCTTTGGTAAAGTGTCATCCAGGGGAAGGACAGGTTTCTTATCTGTAACTGTAGTTCTTTGAGCGCTCATCTCTGAATTCACATTTTTGAGGTTCTTTTCATGCTTGTGTGAACATCCTCAGAACCTTCTAGAGCAGTGATGGTGAACCTTGGCTCTCCACGTGTTCTTGGACTTCAATTCCCAGAAGCCCAAATGGGTATGCAGGGCACCATGGGAAGGCACTGGACAGGGAGTAGTGGAGTGCCTATATTGGGAATTAGGGGGAATCCCATACATTACTATTGGCGCCACAGGAGGCCAGAGGTGAGGGCGGAGTGGGACAAAGCCTGATTGCCCAATGCACCGTGAAGCTTAGCTCTGACATCCAGTCTATAACATTTGATGAAAGTTGAAGGCTTTGACCAAGTTGCTGCTTTACAAATGGCTTTCAGGTGAACTCCTCTGAGAAGCACTGTTGACACAGCAATTGCTTTAGTAGAGTGCCTCTTCAGAGAACTGAGCAATGGCTTTGTGGCTAATTGGTAACATAAGGTGATTTTGCTGTCAATTTAAACAATCTCTGAGATGTGACATGTCCTCTCTTCGATCTGGAGGAAATCCAGTTTACTAGACCTGCATGCAGAAGTAATTGCAACCAAAAATATACTCTTATACATCAGCAAACTAAGCTCAAAAGTTGCCATGGGTTCAAATAGTAGTTTCATAAATAAGAACTACGATAAGTGTGACCAGTGTGGCATCAGGGCTCTGAGGTCTGGGTAAATGTTTTTCAGACCCTTCAATAATAATAATAATAATAATAATAATAATAATAATAATAATAATAATAATAATAATAATAATAATAATAATAATAATAATAATAATAATAATAATAATAATAATAATAATAATAATAATAATAATAATAATAGTAGTAGTAGTAGTAGTAGTAGTAGTAGTAGTAGTAGTAGTAGAGAAGTGGGTTCTGAATAAGTGAGAAGCTGCAGGACCCAGAGGTTGAGACACTACAGTTGCTGACATAAACACTATAACAGAGGAAAGAGATAGGACTTTTACCTTAAGATGTAGTGCATTGAACACAGTATTCTAGATGTGGTCTAACTAGTGCTGAACCTAACTCCCTAAAGGGGCCAATGGCTATGGGTGGATGCACCCCTTTAGGTGGGGTGATGGTCCCATTCAGTGGAGGAAATGCCACTGGAATCCATCCTATTGGGCCCAATGACAAAATTAGCAAAGGAGGAACTCTGATTCCCAACGGTCATGGAGACAGAAGAGGCCATGCCAGATGGGGGGATCCAGTTGACATTGTTTATCTGGACTTTCAGAAGGCTTTTGACAAGGTCCCACACCAAAGGCTCTTGAATAAACTTACCAGTTATGGAATAAAGGGACAGGTCTTGTCCTGGATCAGCAACTGGCTAAGGGACAGGAAACAGAGGGTAGCACTAAATGGACACTTCTCCAAGTGGAGGGAAGTCAAGAGTGGGGTCCCCCAAGGTTCAGTACTGGGACCCCTGCTGTTCAACCTCTTCATAAATGATCTAGAGGTAGGAGTAAAAAGCAAGGTAGCCAAATTTGCTGACGACACTAAATTATACAGGGTAGTGAAAACTGTGAGCGATTGTGAGGAGCTCCAGAGGGATCTCTCGACACTGGGGGAGTGGGCAAAACAGTGGCAAATGAGTTTCAACATTAGTAAGTGCAGAGTGATGCATGTTGGGGCAAAAAACCCCAATTACATTTATAAACTGATGGGGTCTGAACTCTCTGAGACAAACCAGGAAAGGGACCTTGGTGTCCTGGTGGACAGCTCAATGAAGGTGTCAACCCAGTGTGCCTCAGCAGTGAAAAAAGCAAACTCAATGCTAGGGATCATTAGGAAGGGTATAGAAAATAAGTCAGCAAGTGTCATTTTGCCTCTTTATAAATCTATGGTGAGGCCCCATCTGGAATACTGTGTACAGTTCTGGTCGCCATACCTCCAGAAGGATATTATGGAGCTGGAAAAAGTGCAGAGGAGGGCAACCAGAATGATTAGGGGACTGGAACACCTTCCTTACCATCTGAGGCTGCAACGGTTGGGCCTCTTCACTCTTGAACGACGACGTCTAAGAGGTGACCTGATTGAAGTTTATAAAATCATGCACGGTGTGGACAAAGTAGATAAGGAAAAACTGTTTTCCCTATCGCATAATACTAGAACTAGGGGACACTCCATGAAACTTTTGGGTACTAGTTCTCAAACAAATAAGAGAAAGTACTTTTTCACCCAGAGGATTACTGGCCTATGGAACTCCCTGCCAGAAGAAGTGGTGACAGCTGTCAGTCTTGACAGCTTTAAGAAAGGATTAGACAAGTTCATGGAGGACAAGAGTATCAATGGCTATAATTATGGATACTTAAGGACAACCTCCGGGTTGGAGAGATAGGCAGGATATCTCTCAATATCATTTCCAGGGAATCCTAAGCAGGTGAAGGCATCTGCTTGGGAATACCCTGAAGGAAATGGTGAGCCACTGTGTGAGACAGAATGCTGGACTGGATGGGCTGTGGCCTGTTCCAGCAAGGCTGTTCTTATGTTCTTATGTTCTTATGGACTGGCTGTGAAGGCGCACATTGTCCATATTTGTTTGTATTTGTATTGCCACCCCCTCGCCAGGGCGACTCGGGGTGGCTGACAAACAAAACACAAACAAGCAACAAAAAACCCTTAAAATCATTTTAAAATCATTTTAGGAAATCATCAGTCTTAAAAACCCACCCCCACCCTCTCATTAAAAAGATGGGAGAACATTCACTTATAAAACCCAGCACCCCACCCCTGCCCTGCTAGCCATGTTTTAAGCTCATTCCTAAAGGGAATCAATTCCGTCTGTAACCGTAACTCTCTTCAAAGCTGTAGCAGTCCATTGCAGTCCCAGAGTTAAATCCTGCATGTCTCATTTCATGTGTGCCACAGGAGATGGCTCCGTGATCATAGTGTGTGGGTCACTTCATGGCAAGCTGGGATCCACCTTAAACAAATCACGCCAATGGCATTTTCCCTTCTTCAAGAAAAAATGCATTCTCAGATATGAGTTGCAGCCAACGAGAGTGCTGAATAGAGGAAGGAGGCTTAGTACCTCGTGGCTTTTGGAGACTATACTTCCCCAGGGCTCTTAGGTGGGGCTTAGCAGCTACAGCAGGGAGAGGGTCCAACCATCCATACAAGAACTAGAGCTGCCATCCAAACCTGCAAGCTTCAAGCTGACTCTTGGGAACTCATCCTGTGAATACTGGAACTGCCTTGGATCCTGACACATGGTGTCTATACTATATATACTAGGATCAATGGCCCTGCCTAAGGCATTTGTATGAGAAGATTGTACAGTTTGTTGCCAACTGGGGGAAAAAGTATGTGTGAGACAAATGCTGAATAATTTTGCAGGGAGCAAAAATCGTGAACTGATATTTAAAAATATTCCTATGAACAGACTCCTTAGTAACTCCTCCTTAGAAAAATCACCACCGATACAGTGTAAATAGGAGTGCAGTTTGCGTTTAAATACACATGTTTAAACATGTCATATAGAAATACATAACCTCCAATGAGGTAATATATTTAATTGCCACACTTCTGTCCTGCCTTTCTTCCAGATATTTCAATAACATGTGAATTCTTTCTGCACCACAGTTTTGTTCTCACGGCATCCTTGTGGCGTTTGTGAGAAAGTATGATTGAACCAGTAAGCTTCATGGCTGTGCAGTGACTAGAACCTGAACCTTGCTAGATCTATGCCAGTACTTTTCACTGTTATACCAGTGAATTTTCCAAGACTTTGTAACTAGAACATCATATTCATCACACGAAACGAACCATTTACAAGAAATATCCAGAGTGAGCGAACAAATAAATTACAGAGATTGCACACTGCTTGAAAATGGGGAGTGGGGCGGATTCTCTCCCTTTTGCCTGTTCTATTTAGTGTTCAGACTGATGTGAGCAATTCAGTTTAAAAAATAAAGAAAGTCAAAAGTCCCAGTCTTAATTGACTGTATCATTTTGGCACATAATGACTATGGATGAACAGCATCACATTAATGCACTAGAACTGACTCAGTCATTAAAGAGCATGCCAGATACACCACACATTTGGGTTAAAGCCAAGACTGAAAAACAATGGTTACAGAGCAGCACCATCTAAAGGCTCTGAGCTATAATCGCATGACAACAATTAAAACTAAGAGGTTTCAAGTTGATCTGAGGCTGGAATCCCATAAATGTTCCAATATTTGACAAGTAAACAAGAAGAATTGTTTTAAAAGAGTCACATCACTGTCTTTTTTTTTAAATCACCCCTTGCCAGATGTTGTTCATTTCCTCAGAAAAAAAGTTGGGGCAGCAACTATCTAGCTTAACAGGAAAAATGTGCGGGAAAAGAATTGATCTATGTCACTGAATCACAGTCATACAATACAACAGGTAATTTCTGAAACACGACAGTTCCTTCTCTAGCAGTCATACTTTCATCTTCAGTCATGTAGACATGAAACAGCAATCAGTACAGATTTCCACAACAATGAGAGATGCAAAGTTACAGGAAAGTGTGTTCTATAAGGTGGACATTTCTTCCATATGGAAGGACGGATGGATCAGAAAGATATACAGTAATACCTCATACAAAGTCCGCTTCATACAACATCGGATTCATACAACATTGCCTAATTCCTTGGGAAAAGTTGCCTCATACAAAGTCGTGTGACTTTGTATGAGGCATTGGGGTTTTCCCCAGGTTGCATTGTGCCTGGGCAGTATAAAAGGCAGGATACATGCATGCATTGCTCTTGTGGGTTTTGCATGAGGCAAAGAGTGTTTAGGAGTGGTTTTGAGCGCAATTTTGGATTTTTTTGAATTTTTTCATCAGAATTTTTAGAAGCATTCCTGGGATTTCTGCAGCATTCTTCAGGTTCTTGGACAATCAGGGTTGTTTGACATGTTTTTGTAATGTTTTTAGCCTTTAGACGATGTTTTCTTAAAGTTCTGTCAGTTTCCTGTCTGTTTCCTTGACTTTGCCCTGAGGTCTGTGCTGTTATAGTACAATGTATCTCTATGGAAACGACGTTGTACGAGGCATCGCAGCAAGGATTTGGACGTTGTATGAGGCATCGTAGCTAGGATTTTGCATGCCTCATACAAAGTCCAAATCCGTATAAAGTCCAAACTTGTGGAACCAAGTTTGGACGTTGTATGAGGTATCACTATATATATATTTCAGGAATTTTTCACTGATTATTTTTGGACCTGTGAAAACTGAATCCAGGGATACTGAAGCTGCAGATATGGAGGCTGTGATCTGTATTTAAGTCACATAATCAGAAACAATATGTACAGCACTACAACTTACAATTGAACAGTCAACACAAATTAAATAGGAAAGGTCTGAAAACCTGGCTGGCAGGGCAAGTATGGGGGGGCCGACGGGGTGTTGACTCCTGCTCATTGGATCTACTTGAAGTATACTTCCCTTTTTACTGATGGGTGGGAAGGGAGGGTCTTTTAACTGGGAGTTGATTTTTAAGAGTTTTTTTAAAGAGTTTTATGGAAGTTGTAGGGGAGTTTTAGATTTTTATGTATAAGTGTGCCGCCCTGAGTTGCCCTAGGGCAAGTGGGCGGGGTATAAACTCAAATAAATAAAATAAAATAAATAGGAAGAAGTGCAGGAAGAAGAAGAACTTACTGGTTTGAGAGGGTTGGAAACTGATTTCTGTGCAGCACATTGTTTATATCTACCACATTAGATGTCAGATATCCACAAAGATGTCAAGCCACCCGTAAAAGAGGAACAAGAAAAAGTTTCACTAGCACATGCAAATTTACATTTTCTTTTGTGCTCTTTTCAGGAGCACATTTTCACATTGCTTGCAATAATGACAACTCTAACATATTGTCTAAGCCAGGGGTTCTCAACCTATGGCTCATGGGCTGCATCCAGCCCATGGCACCAAATAACCTGGCCCCCACCCTTGCTCCAGCCGCAGCCGCCACAAGAATCAGCCACAGACTCATTTACGGCCATCGTAAACACGTTTATGACAGCTGTAAATGAGTCTGGAGCCTTGATAAATGTGCTTACAACAGTTGTAAACGCCTGGGGGGGTGACCAGTCCAGCCCCCTCAACTGGTTAAGAGAGTGTGACTCGGCCCCTGACTTGAAAAGGTTGAGAACCCCTGATCTAAGCAGATAAACGGTGGACAATTCAAGATATTGTCACATCAAGCACCCCATCCTTGTAATAAACAGTTAATAATATAGGCCTAGTTTGTAAGATTTATAAGGACTTCCAAGAATATATGAGAGCATTCAAAACCTTTGAAATGTATATAATGATGTGTATTATTTCCAGGAAAAGGGACAAGCTGTTTTTTGTTTTGTTTTTATCGAGTCAGGCCACCATTTGATCATCTAGCTCTGTACTATCAACAGGCAACAGTATGTAAATATATTAAGCAGGACTTTTTCCAGCTCTGCCTGAAGATGGCTGGAATTTAACAGGCTCCTACATGTGCAAAACACATGCGTGGGCTCTCTTCTACTCCAAGAACAGCCCATCTCCCCTACTTACAAACAGACTTGAAAAACTCAATGGGAAATTTCAGGATATAAGTCATTTTACGAGAGTGTGCAATGTCTGTCCTGGGGACAGAAACATAAACTACCGCCCCAGGCATTTCCAAGTTGTAAAGGTGACATGAGCTGATCAAGGGAAGGCATCGTAGCTTTGCTTGCTACTCTCCCATCAAACGACCAAATATTTTCACAAGGCATGCTTTTTCAATAACAGAATGCATGAAAACTGAGAGAATGTAAAGTGACAGTTGAGCTGGAAGAACAACTTTACAGAGAAAAGGACAGCTGTTTAGAGAGCATTCAGAACAGTGTCTGAAAGCATCTCTTTCATTATGGAAGGAATCTGAAGGATGGGAATGTTGAGGGGAGAACTGATTGCTCCGTCTCATCCCTTATGTTCAGCAAATACAAACATATTTGGGAAGATTAAAAGAAAGAAGACATTACTGGCTATGCCTGGAAACAACTACTATACTATGTTATTGTCTTGGAGATCAGCACTTTTTAACCTGTTGCCTTACGCCACATGTGGCTTTTGAGCTCTTTCTCTGCAGCCCTCCAACCGGCTAGTTTACTGATATCACCCTCAAGACATTTCCCCTCAGGAGAATAAAAGGTCTGGTATTTTGCAAAAAAAGAAGATATAAATTGAATTGCATACTGAACATTTCCAGAGGTTCCAGCTATCAAAGCAGGTGGAATTCCAGAGTCCAGATGTCAAATGTTCAGAATCCATTTGAAGTAGCACCAGAAGGTGCATGGATTTTTTTTTTCCAGATGGAACGAATTGACTTGTGAGCCAGTGATCTTCTCGGAGATATTTACAAAGAAAATGCTTTGTCAGATTTCTATTCTGTCTACACGATTCAACCTAAAGAAATTTCTTGCAGGCATTTTCATGGTCTTTGGCACCAAATACATCTATGAATAAACATCTGTGAAAATTGTGAAATCCAAGTGTAGATCAAGACTTACAGATGGACTCTCCGCCGCCGCCACCCATGGACTTTGGCTGCGGCTGGACCATTCAGAGGCTGCAACTGGTCCAGAATGCGGCTGCCTGGGTGGTGATGGGGTGCGGGCAGTATGCCTGTTCCTCGCCACTGCATTGGGAGCTGCAATGGTTGCCAGTTTGCCTTCAGGTGCAATTCAAGGTGCTGGTAATGACCTTTAAAGCCCTACGTGGTAGTGGGCCAGGATACTTAAGAGACCGCATCACCCTGAGAACATCTGTCCATCCCACCAGACCAGACCAGAGAGGCTCTCTCATTGTGTGATCCACTAGGGAGGCTCGTCTCTCTAGCACCAGAAGGAGAGCCTTCTCGGTGTCTTCTCCAGCCCTTTGGATCCTCCTGCCAATTGAGCTGCATCTTCAGACGGAGTTGCTGTCCTTCAGGAAAGGGCTAAAAACCTGGCTGGCAAAGCAGGTGTGGGGCACCAGCGATGTGGTGACCCCTGCTCGCTGTCTGATTTAGTAAGAACACTCTCTCCCTTTTTAAATCTCTTTTAATCTGTAGGGGTTGGAGTACTTTTTGGTGGCAGGTTTAATGGGGGTTTTATTGGCTTTTAAAATGTGTTTGGTTTTATTTTCTGTGAGCCGCCCGAAGTCTTTGGAGTTGGGCGGCAATATAAATCAGAAAAATAAATAAATAAATAAGAGTGTTTCCTCCTCTACAGTGAGTTCAGGCAAAGACCATTAATGCCATTTCTTATGAAAAATCTGATGGAGCAAAGTCGTGAGTTCACTTTGTCACACTGCTAAATCATAATCTCTTAACCTCACATTTCCTAACATGCAAGATCCAGAAAACATGATGATGATGATGATGATGATGATGATGATGATGATGATGATGATGATGATGATGATGATGATGATGATGATGATGATGAAATGGCTTGCAAGTCTTAGGCTATGAAGGAAAATAGGAGGATACTTCCCATAAACAACTGTTTTATCTGCGGCTATAATTCACACAACAAAGTAAATCTAATTATTTGGGGTTTTGTAGTTTTTATAATCTTGCCTATTATTTTCTCCCCTGCTATAAATTTTGCTAAAATGGGATTACAGTCCCATATTTATTTACTGGTTTCTTCTCTAAAATGCAAAAAGGCTGTTCACTGGCAAACCATAGGCAGGCACATTCCTTGTAGAGTTAAGTACTGTAATGATTTTCTGCTCCTTTTATACAAAGCCAGAGACAGACTGATAAATGATTGAACATAGATGAGAGCCTCTCTAAAAGCCGAGAGAAATGTACCCAGACTCCATGGGCTGATCTTAATAGCAGTTCTACGCATGGTGCTTTCTGTATTCTAGCTGTGGTTTTGATACTCTGTTCATTTGAGTGAGTTTGTGAATGAAAATTCAGACAATGGAAGGATAAACCATGGCCATCGACATGGAAAAGAGTACAAGTCAATTCACCACTAATGCATGTATTCTCAGTATTAAATACATCAACTCAGACACAAAGCATATCTATTATCAGAGAGAGATTATGGTGGGATGATTACTGTTTTGTGTATTCTTCTGAAGCCTTCAGTGACTAACATGAACATTATATTGTCAAAAATTCAGCAGGTGTTTAAAAGATTCAGTGTATTTGTGAGGAAATGCATTTGCACCTTAAGAAATTCAAGGATGATGATGATAAGATTCAGAGAGAAACTGATGTTGATTATGTGTGGTGCACATCTATCTCCCTATTGTTTACCTCTTATAGTTCATGAGAGTAGCCTTGTCATACTACACGTATGTAAAGATAAAAGAAAGCAGGTGCCTGCCACAATAATAGCTTACAATGCCCTATCTACATAGGGTCATTTTCTGTTTTCCACAGCTGGGAACATTATTTCTAAAAGGAACTTCTTGTGCTACTCTTTACTATAAAGTAACCCATTTGGAGCTATTCTGCAGTCAAAAACCTTTCTATTCTAGGAGGTTTTTTTTCTCAGTCACTGGATGCCTAAGTTAGGGTACTTACTTAAGAGTTTTCTTTTTAAAATGCATTTTAGAACAGTTTTTTAAATGCTGAGTTTGATGACCAAAGGTCAACAGATCAGCAGTTCAAGACCTGAAATTCTTTTAAAATATTATAATAACTTCTTATTTTACATTTTCAATATTTCTAGTTGTAGTATTGTAAACCACCTTGAGGAGACAGGTAGGATAAAAATATTTTTTGTTGTTTTCTGGGCAGTCCCCACGTCCCCCCTCCCAGTCCTGCTGGCTTCTGCCTTTACCTTCACAGCAGAATAAATGGTAGAGGTGACTCCCTTCCTTTTGAAGAGGATGCCTGGGTAATGTCTGTCGACTCATCATGCTCTTTTTTTTTGCTATACATCTTCCTCTTCTGGGTTGGCCTCTTCCTTGTGATCCTTACATCCAGTCTTGAAGTGGACCACTTGGGAGTGTGCCTATCAGAAAGGCACATGGAGATAGCTCTCTGTGTTGAAGTGGCTCCCCTTGGTGGCTCCTTGGATTTGTTCTCTTTGGCCTACGTCTGCAAAGGCACAAGAGATCATCCTGTAAGTGACATAGAGGTGGTTGATTTCCTCAGCCATAGCCTACCTTTAACATTATTCTTTCTTCAGTGAGCTCCTTACTCCCTCTTCTAATTTGATTTTGCTCTTGTGTACCTTCAAAAAAGTTTGTTCTTGCCATAAAGCTCTTCCTGGATGTATTTTTTCAACTGGTGTAAACTTAAGGTATCCTGTCACTATCCACATTGATTAGAAAATATCCCACAGAACACATTGTTTCATTAACAGCAATGCCAACTTATTTTGCATGTGTAGATGTGCTCCATACTGGAGCAGCATATTCTGCTGCAGAGACAGTCAGGGCCAAAGCTGATGTATGCAGTGTAGATGGTTGAGCTCCCCATTTATGGTTTGTCAACTTCCTGATGATATTGGTATTTGCGGAGAGGTTTCTGCGTGTTTTTGGCATTTTTCTGCGCATTTTTGGCACTTCCGGCATGTTTTCGGCACGTTTTCGTGCTTCCGGTGGTGGGGTCCTCACCATGGGCTGGATTAATTGGTGCCATGGGCCAGACCTAGGTAATGGGTGGTAGAGTGCGCTACACCTATTTTCCTCGGTGCTCTAGTCATCTTCTCATGCTGCCATCTGTCAAAGATTTTGCATAATTTATAAAACATTCATGAATGTCATATCTCGTGTCTACATCTTTGAATGAGGACCTGCATTGTAAACAATGCTTCTCTGGTACCATAGAATTCTGGAAGCCAAAATCTGTTTCACCTATGTTTTCTTCACATTTCTTTTAAATTCTACTATGGATGGTTTTCAAAAAGACCTTAAGAGCATGACTCTTAAGGCTAATCATTCTGTATTCCTCACAGGACTTCACATTTGGTTTCTTCGGCAACATAACAAAGGTTGATAGCAACCAATTGCTTGGAAGGATGTCTGTGTCATAAATGGGGTTAAAAAGATCCAACAATTCTTTGATCTTAATTTCAGACAGAAGTTTCAACATTTCTACTGGGATGTCATCTGCCCCTCTTGCTCTCTCATCTTTGCAAAGCTCAAACAACCGCACCCTCCAGTATTGCAATTTATGACAGACTGTTCACCTCTTTCATTACGAAACAGCTCTTCTATGTATTCTTTCCATACATTGAGCATAACCATGAGATTCCCATTCTTGTCCTTTAACAATGCACATGTCTTCTGTTGTCTTTTGCCAATAACGTCTCTGATCTTTAAGTGCCAGATGAGGTAAATAATGAAAAGATACTCATAGAGTCTGACTTCAGATTTATTTTTTCACACTGGCACCCCATGCACCCCAACAAAGCTTTCACTACATTTCTTCACATGTCACAGTCCTAAGTGTGAGAGATGGAGAACTCATAGCCCAGCAGGAAAGCAAAGGAGATTCAAAACTTTGCTGTCTGAACAAACCAAGAAATTCTTTGAAGCAATCAGAATGATCTATGCTTCCCAACCTGTGGGAATGCTGCCTCTCCTCAGCTCTGACAGTTCAGTATTTATCACAGAGAAATCACAGATTTTGCAGTGATGGGCTTAGCATTTTCAAAATGTGCTGAACAGACCATCTGAAATTAATAAGCAGGCTATCAGCAGGCTGCCAGAACTGCCAATCAACATTTCCATTGACCTTCTCTCAACTCTGGAAGAAACATAAGAGGCCATTAACCAATTCTCCAGTGAAAATGCTCCAGGGACAGATGCAATTCCTGCAGCTTTTTAAAAAAGGTATCAATAAACTCCTCCAAAAACCCACACACCTATTTTGCAAAATAGGCAGAATTCCTCAGCACTTCAAACAGGCAACAGCTGTCCATATTTATAAAAGGAATGCCAACCATCAAATGCATGACAACCACTGAAGCATCTCACATCTAAATGCTATTGGGAAAACCTCTTAACCAACTCTTAGGACACTTGATGACAGACCTGAGTCTCTATGTGGTTTCCATAAGAAGCAAGGGGCTATTCACATGATCTTTGCCAGTTTATAACTATAAAAGTATCAGGATACTTTTGTGTCAACATCTACACAACGTTAATAGATTTGATTAAAGGTTATGATGTGGTATGCAGTGGTCTAAGGAAAGTCATGAATAAATTTGGATGAACTGAGAAATTCACACATATTCAAGAATTTCATGACAGTATGCATGCTTGTGTCCTTGACAATGACATCCTTTCTGGACCTCTTCCTGTTATAAGGTTCTTGCTCCAACTATTTTTAGTCTCATCCTTTCTGTAATGTTCTGGGATGCTTACAGGGAATAAAATGCTGATCTATGATATCACACTGGTATCTTCTTCATCTGCAGTCTGAAACTAAAATTTCATTTTACACACTGTATTAGCTTTTATTTGCCGACTGCACTCCTAATGCAACAGTTCTCTGGCTATGGCAAAAAAATGTCTTGTCCTGTTCTTCACCAAATCTTTTGGCATGAAGATCAATACTGATAAGACAGTGGCAATGTTCCAACATGTTCCAGGTGTACTTTATGAGGAACCAGTTCTAAAGGCATACAAGTTCACAAATTTTGGCAGCACTGTCTCCCACTGTGATCTCATTGATGAAGAAATGACCTCACAAATCTCTCAAGACAGCACTGCCTCCAGAAGACTTTCAACCTATTTGTGTAGCTGACACAGAAATAACTGGTTACTTAGCATAACTGTGTCATGATTTTAGGTTGACAGCTCGTTACTAAGCAGCTATATTCTTTCTTTTGTTTACTCATATCTCAGATTCCACAGATCTTGTCAGCCAAAGGTGTTTGACAGCCAGATGTGACAACAGAGGAAACAGCTGGTACATTCCTAACATACATTAGGAGGCCAGGTGTGTTCCCATGATCTCATGCACTCCACACCGGCAGTCTAGGAATTTCTAGACGTAAACACATTACATAATCCAGGGATTTTCCCATTATGTAATGCCATTAGGTAATGCATTCCTAGGGGTGGCAGGAGCCACTCTTTCCTCTATAAAAGGGGTGCCTTTTCAGACCCAAAATCGTTTCTCTAACCGAGGGCAGGATGGATGACCCCAACAGGGCATGGAATGGAATGAACTAGATTGGATTGGATTCTATCTTGGAGATTATTCCCTGCCCAACGATCTCTTGGAATTCTGAGACTTCTATCTCTATGAACTCTTTTCTTTTCACAGATATTATATTATGTTTTGCAAATTGCATCTTGGAAAATAAAGCTCTCTGTGAGTTTTACTGTCTACTGAGTTGGAGTCTACTTCACAGGCATATCCAGGTACTATTGCTCTCTGCTTTACATGCTCCCAACTAAATAACCACATACTCCCTGTGTTGGACAGGTGGGAGCACGGCAACCCAGGTTCTGAATGGAGAGGTGACAGATGAGCTGTTCAAGGAGTTGCGGAGTAATGGAAAATCTAACAGCCTACTTATCGTAACCAGCCTCTCAAACACCGACAAGGGTGAAGTTCGTGATAAACTGTAGTTCTTTGAGTGGTCATTTGTGAATTTCCACGTGATTTACAGAGTTTACCAAAAAAAAAAGAATAATCTTTCTGTTAAGCTGAAGATGCTGTTCTATCCTTTCTGGTTTATGGAAGAGAGACATGGATTATCTATCAATGTCATGTAAGAAAGTGTGATCATTTATATCTTATTTATCTTTGGAGAATTCTCAACATCAAATGGCAGAATAAAGTCCCTAACAGTGGAATTTGGAGCAAACACAGATGATAAGTATTTTTACAATCTTGAAACAATGATAACTTCATTAGACTGGCTATGTCATCAGGATGTAATATTATCTTCTCTCAAAATGGAGACCTTGTTGCAGATGCTTAACTGCATGGTGGACAAAAGAGAAGATTCAAGAATTAACTGAAGACAACATTGAAAGATTTTAATAATGACCATGTCAACTAGGAAACTCTCACCCCAAACCGAACTAAAGAATCTAACACAAGAGCCAAGGAAGAGAGAATCAGAAAGCAAGCATGCAGTTTTTAATTAGCCCAACATCTGTGTGTCTATTAACATGTTACTGCTCAATTGTGACCTCCTATCACACACACACACACACACACACACACACAAAGGCAGATCTGACAGAGATGACTATCTCTGAAAATGGAGGATGAACTATTTTATTCACTTAGGAATGAACAGTACTGGCTTTTTTGTACAAATTAGCCATCAAACATTGGTTTACACTTTCCCAGTATGCAAATATAAATTCAATTAAATCACTTTATTACGGTCCACAACCACACACTACAACAAAAGATACAAATTCAAATTTTGTATCAGTTGACAGCCCAAGCTATCCCCGTTGGCAGCTACTCATGTCCGAGCATACATTTTCCCCTGAAAGTCATTATTTTCTCCGTTGATGGATGTGTCTCTGGTGATGCAATAAGCCAATCCTGGCATGAAACATGCGACCACACACATTACACTAAATAGATGGTTGAGGGTGTGATTGAGTTTGACGAAGCTTCCGTGCTTGTTGCTTAGACTGTTCATGCCTGAGGTGTTCCCCTTCGAAGTGATCAGTAGCGACAGATCTATAAACAAACAAGAAAAACAAGTTGAGGATGGTAGAAAGGAAGAAAAGAGATTTCTGTTGAATTGATCCTTTTGCACGCAATGGCTTCAGTAAAGATGTTTAAACTAAAACACTCAATACAACTGGTATACTGTAATTCTATCCATAACAGTTAACTTTCTGATACGAGGTAATACTGAGAACTGCTACATCGGCACCCTTCTTGGAGGTACTGTACTACGTTGCATGATGCATCACCACCTGTCTTTTTAGACAAATCTCATAGCAATCACGTGTCAAGAGGCTCTAGAAAATATCTACCTGATGGCTTCCTACTTATTTTGTACATAAAATGATAAGTGCTAATTAAGGATGACATTAACTTATGGGAATCCTTTCCAGGATATCTTAGATGCAGAGTATCCAGCAATGGTGTTCCATTCATTTTTTTCTAGAGGTGCTCTGCAAAAATTGCATAAGTGGAGTCTTCGATTACAAGGCACAAAATGAGCTGAAATTATTAACTTTCCCCCCTTGACAAAATAAGTATGCAGTTAGAGATCACAATGAAACTTGCACAATCATTTTAAGTAATTATTTATGCTGATCTATAGTGTGGCCTGGAGAGAGCCATTTTATGAAAAGCCAGTTGTACAAAAGTCCTGTATCATTTATCTAAGCGAAGTTGACATATATGTCTGTGCATTTTTGAACATTTTAAAAGTATGCAATGCCAAGATAAAACATGAAATGCCTTTGCCTCCACCTGGGCCAAGAACACGTGCGTGTAGCTTGTCAAAAGTATATAAGCCTGGTTGAATTGTTAATTAAGGTTCTTGAATCTGTGTGGATTCAAGCATCACAGATGCATATGTTATGCTATAATTGATTTTGTTTAAAAAATCTCTTTTTCCTTCAAAACCTTTTTGGCTGTTTTACTGATAGATTAAAGAAACCTAAGAAATGATTGCTTTTAGAGTTTTCAAGTGACAGACCTACCGTAGGTACTTAATATCTCTGTTACATCCAGAAGGCCACCTTGCATACAACACACCTCTAGACTGTCACAGGAAAACAAAAGTAAGAACATTAGAAGTCTTATGGCAGCCTTTCTTCTCCACCAATAGAAATCACCGCAGGCTGTGCACTAGTGGTTTTTAGTGTTCTTGAAGATTGCGTATACATACATACTCTTGACTGGAATTAAAATGAATCTACTTTAATGTTGAAGTTATGTCTATGGTCATTCCTTGATAAAAATGATAAAACCACAGAACGGCAATTCTAGAACACATCTGCATGTACAAAAATATAGCTCTCCAAAATGTTTCCACAAAGTCTGACTGAAAATCAAGCTTGGACAGGTCCCTGCTAAATATGGCCATTGGAAAAGGGAAATAAGAGCTGTAAAAATAATTACTAGGCTCCATTTGACTAGAAGAAATTGACACTACATTTTTAATACATTCTAGTATTCATTTGTATAAATTTTCTAACAGAATGCCCTGTTGGTTAACAGTACTGGAATTTGCATACACTAATAGATTATTACAGGCTGCACAAATTCTGTGACACAGCATGTATGCAAATGAGAAAAATATTTCCAGATTTGGATTTTTATTAAGGATGAATTATACATTTCTTTGGGGACTTTTAAATGATTGTAGACAATACTGCTCTCTCTCATATGTATTTTCAGCTTTTGAAACTTGCCTTATCATGTACTTTATTCAGACTAAACACAAATAGCAAGAAAGAATTACATTTTGTCTTCTGTCTCTTTCAGTTTGTAGATCTTGGTTTCACTAACCCACTAGCAACAGGAAGCTTTAGTCTAGTTTAATCTGACCTTGGCTCTACAAGAAGGGTAGGCAACCTACCGCCGGTGGTGCCAAATAATCTGGCCCCCGTCCTCACCCAGCTGCTGCTGTTGCCACCAGAATTGGCCATGGACTCATTTATGGCTGTCATAAACGGGGGGGGGGGGCACCACCAGTCTTACCCCCTCAACTGTCTGAGGGAGCATGACCCACCCCAACTTTAAAAGGTTGGTACAACCCATGCTCTACAATGTTAATATTTATTCTGCAACAGCCATTCTAAGAAATTATAATTTGGAATAGTAAGTAAAGTTGAAAATATTTGCCTTTCATGAGCACTTTATTGCTCCGCTTCCTTCACCTCTTTAGAGCAATATTTAAAAAGCAAAGCAAAACAATCACACTTATATACCGCCCCATAGTGCTTAGTGCACTCTCTAGGTCGGTCACAAGTTAATTATCATTTTGTCCCCAACATGCTGGATACTCATTTACTGACCTCAGAAGGATGGAAGGCTGAGTCAACCTTGACCCTGGTCAGGATCAAACTCACAATCTTTTTTGGTTACAGTACAGCAATTAAACTACTGTGCCATCAGGGCTCTTAGAAGAAACAGTTTGAATGTGGAGTCGGTCATGTAGACACACTCCATCAAGCAGCAAAATAAAAACTGTTAAGAAAAGTGATTAATGCTAATAAAACAACATTTCTTAAATAGATGTTTGTCCAGAGTTTATAGGTGTGACAAACACTTTCCACCACCTGGTGAGATGGCTGTAATTATTTCTGTTTGATCAGCAGCAAGCATCATCACCCCAAGGCATGGAAAGGAAGGAGCCAAAGGAGGCCCTTCTAACCCCCTCACATCTGATTAGCGGAATGCAATAGTTGGCAAAAGTAGATCCCATTGAGCTTGGAAACCTTTCTGATTCTAGCTTTTGTGCATCAACTAAGTTTAAACAGTATCTGGGTGACTTTCTTTCCTTAAGTGCAGTCCTTATAAGTTTCACTGACCTGTGCATGAACTTTAAGATGTCACTGTTTAGGACAGTTTTTTGTTGGATCGGGGCCCGATGCGGGCCGCAGGGTCCCAGAGGAGACTGGTCAAGCAAAGACACACAAGGCAAGATGGAGCAAAGACCAGCATTTATTGATCAGAAGGCACTTAACTTTATACTCTGCCTAGCTCGACCGCGTGCATACGTTGCGCATAGCCGTTACAGGAAAACTCTGAGTCTGCACTTTAAGATTACACAAGTTACCCATTAGGGATGACTTCACCGGTGGAAGTTCCTTATCTATCTAATTTACTACCGGGGACATGCATTGTCTACTGTTATCGGGAGCAAACATGTGTCTAGGTTGACTCTTGGGCTCAGAGCCTCTGCGGATACAAGATTACTCATTACATGCCTATCGAGTTCATCACCTGGCGATCTTTTGCCCCCTATTGTCCGAACTGCCTGTCAGGTCAGCGATCAGTGAATTAAACTATAGCTATTAATCCGCTCCCTAATTTCTGTCCCTTTAGAACCAAAGCTCAAAGGAGTGTTCTCCCAAAACTGTGGTTATGTCAGGAACAGTGTGCCAATTGTGTGTGCAGAACCCACAGTTTTTCATAGCTGGGATTAGGCAGGCAAGAAATTATTTTTTTGTACAATAGAAAGATATATTCTTACATTGTTTTTTCCTCACTTAATAAAATGTTGCCTGTCTGAAATCTATTTTAAAACAGGAAAAAATATTATTATTATTATTATTATTATTATTATTATTATTATTATTATTATTATTATTATTATTATTATTATTATTATTATTATTATTATTATTATTATTATTATTATTATTATTATTATTGTTGTTGTTGTTGTTGTTGTTGTTGTTGTTGTTGTTGTTGTTGTTGTTGTTGTTATTGTTGTTGTTATTATTATTATTATTATTATTATTATTATTATTATTATTATTATTATTATTATTATTATTATTATTATTATTATTATTAGGTTTATTTCTATACCACCTTTCTTCCCCAATGGGCAACTCAAGGCGGTTCACAACAGTAAAATAAACACTAAAACAAAACACAGCATTACAATATCAGAACAAATAGCAATAACAATACAATAATCAGCAAAATAAAAGATAAATAAATACAAAATAATACAGTCAAATCCATATAATCAATAACATAGTAACAATAAATAAGATCCCCAGAGATACAATGTACAACAGATCATAAGCCCATACAGTGCGATACAAAGCGTCAGCAGTTTCAAACCACTACTTTGGATCCCATTCCACAGAGGACAGGACTATCTCAATGGCTGAATAAATCTTTGTTTGTAAAGACTTGTTGCTCAGTTGCACAGGGGAGTCTGACCCTTTGCGACCCCATGCACCACTGCATGGCAGGCACTCCTGTCCTCCACCATCCTCCACAGCCCACTCAGCATTACGCCCATTGCGTCAACAATGCCATCTAGGCATCTCATCTTCTGCCGCCCCCTTCTCCTTTTGCCTTTGATCTTTCCCAGCATCAAGGCTTTCTCGAGTGAGTCCTCTCTTCTCATTTGATGTCCAAAGTACTTTAGCTTTATCTTCAATATTTGTCCTTCCAAGGAGCAGTCAGCATTGATTTCCTTCAGGTTCAACTGATTTGATTTAGAAGAGTAAAAATAATTGAGAGATTTTTTAAAAATGAACATGTAGTTTGTCTTTTCCTACTCAAATAGAGAGAACTGTAGTCAAAAAATTACAACCCAATGTTTCACATGTTGGTGTAATTTAGTAAAATCAATAATCAAAACAGACACACACACACACAATTTGTTCCTCCTTAATCATACAAACAGTTCTGTGGGATATTTTGTAATCGTATGCAAATCAAAACACATTGTGCTTCTAAAAGTATACAGTGTACTCTGTCTACAAGGCAACACCAGAACATCCGCATCACTCTCTTCTCCCCTCTCCTTTCTGCCTTGATAAACAGAGCCCTATGATTAAAGTCTGAGCTCCCATGGTTATCACACATACAAGTATGCATTACACATACTGTTTCAGCAGGTCCTCATTATGTAGTCACAGCACAGAAAAATAAATAAATGCCTCACTGAACAGGGCAGAGAGAATCATTTTTCTCTAGCTGTGTGTAAAAGAATTAACAATTTAGAAAAAATAGAATAACCACTGTTTCTAGGTTTTGATTTTCTAGTAGCCTGTTTTCAGAACATTTTACTGATAGAGCAGAATAAATGCTTTGGGGTAAAAAAGTACTCTCTGGAAATCTAATACTACACAGATTTAATAGCTACTGGCTGACTGGTTGCCTTCTTTCTTTCTCTTTCTCAGCTTCCACAGAGTAACATGACACCTGAGTAAATAATTAATTTAGGTTAAAGGAAAAATAGAAGTTTGTACTGTTATATTTTAGTGGTTAAAAATGACATGTACTTCCAGGTGCCAATGGCAGTTATTGAAGTATACACACTATTTTGGAGGAAACATCTATAATCTTTTCCTCACTGAATTTCATGTGAATTTGAATTTTGATTAAAAAAACAATCACAAAAAGTATCCAATGGTGCAGGTCTTAAGCATACAGTATTTGAATGCCCCATCCTTAAACCTAGATGAATATACATTATTCTTTCTCATGGAAGGCTCTATGATGAACCATGTAGTGAAATAATTAGATCCAAAAAATAAGACTGCCTTTTTATATGCTTTTATCCAGTCCTTTCCAAAAGGAGCTTTAGGAAGTGCACTCGCATCAAATCAGTGTGTGTGTGCACTCTCCTGTGAATCATGGCAGGCAGACTTCAGGAGCTGCTTTGTTTATCATAAAGGAATGGACAAATTTTACAATTTGGTTTATGCCATGGGCCTTTAATCACATTGGCTTTTATGTCTGAAGTTTAAAAGCTTTAGCCCCTTACCAGAAAATCTTGTGGTGATTTGAGCTCAGTGGATTCTCTGTTTCCCAAGAACTCCAGTGATATCAGCCAACTTTCACTGAAGCATCTTGGCTACTCCACATAGACTTATCCAGGTGTCTAGTCATGTCTGCCACATGACCACAGAAACGTCTGCAGAAGCAGACAACGCTGGCTCTTCAGCTTTGAAACAGAGATGAGCACTGCGCCCTAGAGTTGGATACGACTGGCTTTCGAGCAAGGGAAACCTTTACCTTTTAATCTTTGGATAAGCTTTTAAAAAACGAATTGATTCCCTCATTCCTAAAAATACTGTAAGCTTAATTTGTGAAACATTCTTCTCCCACTCCCCATAACAAATGCACACATGAATTATTCTTTGCTCATACCCAATAAATGGGAATGCATTACAAAATGAAGTGATTTATAAAAGCTTTTCAAAAATGTTATATATCATATATGGATTAACGAAACATGGGGAAAAATGCCATCTCAAGTTAAAGACAAAATCTTGATTAGTAAAAGCATAACAAAGTTTTGAAAACTAGCTAATGGTACATCTGTAGGGTTGGAAATGAGGGTTGTTAAAACTTTCTTCCAATAGATTCATACCCAAGATTGGTTTTTTAAAATGAGTCTTCCTGAGGGATTCTGGGAGTTGCTCTCCCAAAAAGAACATTCACAAACTCTACCCAGATTCACTTCTTGGCTATGCCTTAAATTTTCTTGAACTGATGTGTTGAACTGCTCTGACTTGACTTTAGAGCACAGATTCTCTGAAAAACGTTAAAAGATATGCCATAAAGTCAGAAAAAATACAAAGGTTATAAACATGTCAAATTTACTAACTCTTATAATGTACTTCACTGTTAAGACAATTTTAAAATATTCAGCTATACTTTATCTCTTCAATTTTAGATTATTATATTTTTCCATAGTAAAAGGACAAAGAAAAGGTTGATGCCAAGTTTTCTAAGCCTATAAAGTCATGCAATATTTCTTTTGTCCACTTCCAGAACCTCTTGTAATAAGATCTGAAGAGAAATAGTCATTTCAGAATAGTTATTTTTGCTTACCATGTAAATGGAAAGCTAGATCATCTTTAGGGTAAGGTATTTATCAAATCTTTAAAAGTAACAAGTTTATATGATAAATATCACAGTTTCTTAATTCAGTACTGAAAAAGTGCTCCACATATAGAATTATAAGGAAAAACTCCACTAGCACCGTTAAAAAAGCTACCGTATATAAAATGAAAATAGGTACATTCATTAATCCCCTTATCATAAAGCAGAATTTTAATTGACTTCATATTTGATTTGCTGCACAAATTAAGTTTCTTTTAGAAGGCCAAAATGGGAAGAGAGAACCTACTGTACTGCAAAATCACACTATTCTTTGCTGTACATTTGTCTCAACTTCACCAAGCAATAACCTTTTAGAATTAAAAATTTAAACTCTTTCAAATAGCACGTAACAGCTGTTAAGCATCTGGAAACAAAAGTGATGTTCATTGAACATGTCTTGGCTCTTAAATATAGAAACACAAATAAGAGTCATAATTAGTGTTTGAACTTCATTTGATTCTTTAAAAACCAAAGACGTATTAACTTCATAAATTACTATTTTAAAGTTTATTCCTTACCACTTTGAAATGAAAATGGGAGAGAAAAGGAGGTAGCATCAACATACTATTGAACTTTCCTATCTTTCCTGTACTCTGAAAGACAATTTCTGAGAGCAGTCTGGCCAGGCTATCCTGCTATGGTAATAGAGTAGACCATACTGTCAGAGACTCAACGCTGCGTGTCAGGCGGCAGTTAATTAACCTGGCCACCCTCAGGACTAGCAGCCTGTGGCAGCAAAGTCCATAGGGAGGGGTGACAGTCCCTAAATGGATTAAATCCCACTTGAATCCATCTTGATGGAGGGCATCAGCTTCATCAATACTGGCCTGGGCCCGATGATGACTCTGTATGCCAAAAGGGCTCAGAACCAGAAAGTGACTCGCGGAGCTGGATCAGTGGTATGGGTGTCACACTGCGATGCAGAAGGCTGGGGAAGATCACTGCATTATTTTGTTCCCAGGACAATCTTCATGGCTGAAAGTCAAATGAACATGGCCCTCAGTCCCCGGTAGATCTTCGGTGGGCAGAGGGTGCTAAGAATCTCTGGGTTAACCATAAAAGTCTGTACCTGGAACGCTGGGAGTATTTATGAAAAAGGAAAGATTTATAACATAACAAAGGAAATTAAGAGACTGAATGTTGATATAATGGGAATGAGTGAGACAAGATGGCCAAGAGTGGGCCAATGCACTGTGTCGGAGTACTGTACATGGTCCATTGCTCAGGAAACAATGGAAAACATCACTGGAATGGACGCAAAAGGATAAAGAACACAGTGCTTGGTGTGAAACCATTTTCAGATAGGATCATTATTTTAAAACTTAAAGGCAAACCTTTCAACATGCATGTCATATAAGTCTATGCACCAACTGCAGATGAATTGGATGAAGAGATCGAGGAGTTTTATGATCAACTCAAAGCTGTGCTGAAGTATACAAAAAGAAATGAAGTTACCATGATTATAGGAGATTTTAATGCTAAAGTTGGCTAGGGTAAAGAGAATGATATATGTTGGACTATATGACCTTGGGAAAAAAGAATGAGAGAGAAAACCACCATGTACAGTTCTGAGAGAAGATCTAGTGATCACCAGCACATGGTTTAAGATGCCACCCAGATGACTTTAGACTTGGAAGTCCTCTGCCCAAATAATATTGTCAGAAATCAAATAGACTTTGCTCTTATAAACAGGGAGTGGAGAGAAAGGAATGAAACAGGAGAAGTGGTCTCCTCCAAAGCCACACAATCCATCTCAGCATTAGTAAAAGTAAAGGTCACCCTTGCCCAAAAGTCAGTCATATCAGACTCTAGGGTTCGGTCCTCACCTCTGTCTATAGTCAAAGAGCCAGCAATGTCTGCATCTGCAGATGTTTCCATAGTAATGTGGCAGACATGACTAGATATGGAAGTGAATGGAATTCTGTTTACCTTCCCACTGAAGTGGTCCATATTTATCGACTTTCAAGTTCTTGCTTTCGAACTGCTAGGTTGGCAGGCCCTGGGACAGAGATGTGAGCTCACACTATCATGCAGCACTCGGGTCTCGAACTGCTGACCTGCCGCCTTCCAGTCAGCATCTTAGCCACTTGAGCCACTGCATATCAAGCATATCAGAGAGTAGACAAAATAAAAAGACAAAAAAAAACACGTTGTGACACTTTAAAGCGGGGGTTCCCAACCTTTTCAAGCCGGGGGCCACGTCACGCTCTCTCAGCTTCGAGAGCCAGATGGCCATTTTGCCCTGCCTGTCTCGAACTGCTGACCTTCCAGTCGTTGAGTTCAGTGTCTTCATCACAAAGCCATCTTACCGTTATGCCCCCATAATTCTCTCTCTTTGGAAAGATGACATCAGAAGTAGACCCTACCACAAGGAATGTAAACTTTAGTTTCACAGTCACTTTCAGAGTTGTTTCACAGCCTTTTCTACGTAAGCTTTTCGCCAGTACAAACCCCAGCCATAAAAGATTGATGCCCACTGCAGTGTAGCCCTTCTATCCATACACAAAACATCTGCTGTTATTTAAAATGACAGGTTTGTTGAAAATGTATGCGCATGGTGGTGCATTTGAAATAAGGATCTCTGTGCTATCCCCTCAGGAATCACAGAAGTGTGGTAGTTGCTGCAAATAAATGCATTTCCAGTCACTTTCCCTCAAAAACAGCTTGGCCATCACTTGGGGATACAAAGACAGTGACAACTGCCCTAAATTCACCCACAGTATTTTATTTCTCTCTTTTTATGGTGCCTCAATGCTGACATTAATGACTTTCCATGTAATTTAATTAATCCATTCAGACAAGGAAGACTACAAAGATCAGTTTTACCATGGAATCTCTTCCGCGGTCAGGAGGCATTTATTGGACTGGTCCTACAGTTCTATTGCTACCAAAAAATGGGTATATTTTAATTGCATTGCTGCTTCATAAAAGTGCACCAAGTAATTGCTCAAGTGGCCAAGATACTGACTGGAAGGCGAGAGGTCAGCAGTTCGATTCCCCAGTACTGCAGGACGGAATGAGCTCCCGTCTCTGTCCCTGCTCCTGCCAACCTAGCAGTTCAAAAGCAAGAAATTGCAAGTAGATAAATAGGGACCACTTCAGAGGGAAGGTAAACAGTGTTCTGTGCACTCTGGTGTCTAGTCATGCCTGCCACGTGACCATGGAAATGTCTGCAGAAGCAGACAGCGGCTTTGAAACAGAGATGAGCACTGAACCCTAGAGTCAGATATTACTGGCTTTTGAGCAAGGGAAACCTTTACCTTTAATGTTTAAAAAACAAGGCGATGAATAAATTCTGTACACATTTTCATTCTATCTAGAAAATATTTCAATATGAGGGCTAGTAACAGATTGAAAATACATTTATACAGTACTTACTGTTTTCAGGTAAAAGAAAATGTACTTCTTTTCCCCCTTAGTTTCATGAAGTTACCATGTTGTTGTAGTTATGAGCCATCAGGTCATTGCTGCCTTACGGTGACCCTATGAATGAGAGATTTTCAAAAATGTGATTTCCCTTGGGGAACCAATCTCTCACATTTGATCTCCGCCCCGCTGACTTCTACCTTTATCTCAATTTCTGCATTTCCAACACTAATGTTATGCAATTCTTCTGGAGTTGTTTTTAAATGTAAAGTACTTTGTTGAACACCATAGATTCATTGTATTTAGTTGATTTCCATGGGATTCAAGACAGGGTCGGTTTTACGGAAGTTTATGTTTTTTATAATTAAATTTGATTTGACTTTTTAA
This sequence comes from Bradypodion pumilum, assembly GCA_035047305.1. Lineage (NCBI taxonomy): Eukaryota > Metazoa > Chordata > Lepidosauria > Squamata > Chamaeleonidae > Bradypodion > Bradypodion pumilum. The sequence continues at coordinate 7,210,310 of JAWDJD010000011.1, read as the reverse complement.
AAAACGTTTACTGTTTTTAATGAAGATTTTAAGCTGCATCGCACACTGCTATAAGCAAACATGCAAACCTTCCCATGGCTTTGAACCAGCACACCTCAGCCAAACCTACTTTGCAAGGCTGTTGTGAGTGAAAAGCAGTTCAAGTCCTCAAGAGTCAACTTGCAGCTTGGCAGGGAGAAATTACACCAAATAAAACCTGAAAGTCTCCAGAGTGCCACAGGAGTAGAGATGTGACAGCCCGGAAAAAAACCTGGAAAAAATTGGGGGGAAAAACCCAATTTCTTCCCGGTTTTTTTTCCTGAAGCCTTTTTTGATTCCCCCCCCCCAAAAAAAACTTTTTTTTAGAAAAATTGGAAAAAAATAAAAAATATATTATGGAATGTTTTATTTTAACATGATGAATAAAATATTTTAAAATAAATATTTTATAAATCAGATCTAAAAAAAATATGTATGGTACCAGATTATTTTCAATTTCCCCCCAAAATCTCTGTTTCCCCCTCGATAAAAAAACACAGGTTTTTTTCCGAGCTTCAAAATTTCCAGAAATTTTACATCTCTACACAGGACTCTTTGATAGTAAAGGTTTCCCTTGCTCGAAAGCCAGTCGTATCCGACTCTAGGGTTCAGTGCTCATCTCTGCTTCAAAGCCGAAGAACCAGCGCTGTCTGCTTCTGCAGACGTTTCCGTGGTCATGTGGCAAGCATGACTAAACACCAGAGTGCACGGAATGCTGTTTCCCTTCCCACCGAAGTGATCCCTATTTATCTACTTGCAATTTCTTGCTTTCAAACTGCTATCAGGCCCCTATTTCCCTTTGTAGCCTACCTTGCAGGGCTGTTGTGAATCAAGAACAGTTTGAATAACCCCTCAACTACGGCCTTGATCCATTCTGTTGTGTTCTGTAAAGCTGTGCCTTTAACAATGTACCATTGCCATGTGTTAACAATGTAACCTTTCTGTGTGCAACATTATAACTTTCAGCTGTATCAATGTAAACCTGATAAGGGGACGCGAGCTAGTGACCACTAGATGGCAGTAGCAAGCGTCCAGCTCTCATGGCTCAGATTCACCTGGTTCAGCAGTGCGGGAAGATTCCCCGCCACCTCTTCACCTGGTCAAGAAGGGCGTGACCTCTACGACGTCACGCAGGCAGCAACCAATAGTCTGTCGACGAGCCACTTTCAAATGTATAGCCAGCTGTATATATTGAGCTCCCCATCCGCCATTACCACATGTTCCTCCGGATCATCATGCAATAAACCTGTGTTAAGCCAACCCTTCGGCTGTTTCATTGTCTTTGGTCCCTTACACTAAATTGGCGATGAAGGTGGGATTATGGCAGCCCACGGGACCAAGACATGCGCCGGTTTCGAAATCAGGAAACCGGGCGACTGGGAGATCTTCGAGATGGACGTCCAGGCAGCACTGATTGAGTCCGAAGTCACGGAAGAGGCAAAGAAAAGGGCCGTCTTCACCAGGATGCTCGGACAAGAAACCAAAAGGACCTTGGTGGACCTGATTGCACCGAGGAGGGTGAGCGAATTCAAGGCCAAGGAACTCATGCAGATGCTGCGTGAGCACGTCCGGCCCGCCACGGTGATGTTTCCCACTCGGAGTGCGTTCTGGAGGCGAGTCCAAGCGCCCGGGGAGACGGTCGCCACATTCGTGGCGGCCCTGCAGCTGGCGGCCGGCCCGTGCAAATGGGAGAATGCCGAAATCACCCTCCGGGACTGTGTGCTGTGCGGCCTGAACGACGCCGAAACCCAGCGCACATTAATGAACCAAGAGCCGCCTCCCACGTTGCAGGAGGTTGTCAGAGCGGCCCAGGCCGCGGAAGCTACAAAGGCTGGGGTCCAAGAACTCCAGGACTGGCGCCCGAAGTCGAGCAAGGCAGAGACTCCGGTACAGGCGACCCGGCGAGCTTCGAGGTTGTCCACAGAGAGCAGCGACGACGAGGACGTCCGGAGGGTCCGGAAAGAGAGCCGGCGGTGCGACGGCTGTGGAGCGGCCCACGACCGCGTAAAGTGCCCGTTCCGGAAGGCCGAGTGCCACAACTGCAGCCGCCGCGGGCACATCGCCAAGGTGTGCAGGAAGAGGTGCGAGACCCGGAGGAGCTCAGCAGACCGCTCCGCGGGACAAGACCGCTCAACGAGACCCAAGGACGGCGCTCAGGCCACGCAGAAGCAGGACGGCGTGGGCCGCATCTCCGACGGCAGCGAGGACGACGCTCCAGTGTTCAACGTGTCTGCAGGACACCCCCGCTACTTTGTTGAGGTACTAGTCCAAGGGGTTCCCATTAGGATGGAGATTGACTCGGGGTCCTCATATTCTATCATTTCCCAGAGGGAGTTTTTGGGAATTGCCCCCAAGCGACCCAAGCTCAAAGCGTTGAGGTCCACACTACGGGACGTGCAAGGGAACAGCATTCCAGTGTTGGGGGTTGGAGAATTTCAGGTTAAATTCAAGAAGCACGCCGCGTCCCTCCCCCTAGTCGTGCTCAAAGGGGGAGATTGCAGCCTCCTCGGGACTCAATGGTTCCAGCCCCTGGGTTTGTTTATTGGGGGGGTGCACGCCGTTGGGATGCACACCGTTGGGACTGATCCAATTCAGGAGGTGTGCGAGGTGCACCCCGAAGTTTTCAAAAAAGGACTGGGGAAATTCAAGGGGTCCCCAGTGGCATTCGACCTGGACCCGGAGGTCCGCCCAATTCGCCTTAAACCACGCCGGGTGCCGTTCGCACTCAAGGACAAGATAGAGGCGGAACTGGACAAATTGGTGGGCCAGGGAATCCTTGTGCCTGTTGATTCCGCAGAGTGGGAAACTCCAATTGTAACCGCACTAAAGGCCAATGGGGAGGTCCGCATATGCGCCGACTACAAGTGCACCATCAACAAGGCGATCCGCCCGAATGCATATTCGGTGCCGGTAGTCAGCCATCTGCTGGCCAGGTTACACAGGGGAAATTGTTTCGCTAAGCTCGACTTTGCACAGGCCTACCAGCAGCTTACGGTGTCCCCTGCCGCAGCTGCTGCGCAGACCATAGTCACCCATAAGGGGGCGTTCCAGGTGACGCGCCTCCAGTTCGGCGTGAATTTGGCGCCAGGAATTTTCCAGTCACTCGTGGAACGCCTCCTGAAGGGACTGGAGGGGGTGTTGCCTTATTTTGATGACGTGTTAATAACGGGGGGGGGGAGTCGGGTTGAATTGGCCAAGAGGTTGGGGAAGGTCCTGACAATATTCGAAAAAGCGGGGCTGAGACTGCGAAAGGACAAATGCGTCTTCTTCGCAACCGAGGTTGAGTTCCTAGGGTTTTGTGTGACTCCTGAGGGAATAAAACCATCCAAGTCCAAGGTGGTAGCCATTAAGAAAGCCCCCCGCCCCACCTCCAAGCCCGAGCTGCAGTCGTTCCTAGGGCTGCTCAACTTTTACCACTCCTTCCTCCCCCGGAAGGCAGCGGTGGCTGAACCGCTACACAAACTGCTAAAGAAAGACCAGGCATGGAAGTGGGGCGATGACCAAGAAAGGGCATTTAGTGAGCTAAAAAGCCTCCTAGCATCCGATGCCATACTGACCCACTTCAACCCCAAACGCCCGGTAGTTCTGACCTGTGATGCATCCCCGGTGGGGGTGGGGGCGGTGCTGTGCCACGTGTTGGAAAACGGAAGGGAGGCCCCGATAGCATTTTACTCCAGGTCCCTGTCCCAAGCGGAGAGGAACTACGCACAGACGGACAGGGAGGCACTAGCAATAGTCGCGGGGACGAAAAAATTTCATGATTTTCTGTATGGCCGCCCCTTCACCATTGTAATGGACCACAAGCCCCTGCTAGGCATCTTTACCGCAGATAAGCCCACCCCACATATCCTGTCCCCGAGGATGCTCAGGTGGGCCATTTTTCTCAACGCGTATCAGCACGCGTTGGTCTACCGGCCCGGGAAAGAGATCAGCCATGCGGACGCTCTATCAAGGTCTCCCCTCCCTCTAACGCCCAGCCAGGTGAGCAAGGGGGAGCGGGACCATCAGGTTCTCATGATAGAGGTGCTGGATTCGCCCCCCGTAATGCCCGCCGACATTGCCAAAGCGACAGAGAAGGACAAGACGTTAGCGGCAGTTAGCTCCTGGGTGCAGAAAGGGTGGCCGGCGTCCTCCCCAGCGGAGGAGTTCGCCCCATTTTTCAGAAAAAAGCTAGAACTGTCCCTAGAGAGGGGGTGCCTCTTGTGGGGGCAGCGGGTGGTGATTCCCACTACCCTTCGGCCGCGGATGCTCAAACTGCTGCACGTCAGCCACCCCGGCATCGTGCGATCCAAGGCGCTGGCCCGGAGTTACTTCTGGTGGCCCCAGCTAGACGCCGACATCGAGCACATGGTCGGCACTTGTGAAAGTTGCCAATGCTCCAGACCAGAGGAGGCCCGCCTTCCCCACAGGGAATGGGACGCGGCTAAGGGGCCGTGGTCCCGGGTGCACGTTGATTTCGCGGGCCCGTTCAGAGGCACCCTGTTCCTTCTTGTAGTGGACGCCTTCTCCAAATGGTTGGAGGTTATCCCAGTCACGAGCACCTCCTCGGCCCAGACCATTAGGCATTTGCGGAGGCTCTTTTCCACGTTCGGCATACCCGACACATTAATTAGCAACAACGCTAGTTGTTTCACGTCCTCCGAGTTTAGGGCATTCATGGAGATTAACGCCGTTTGGCATATCACCTCCGCCCCATTTCACCCAGCCACCAATGGCCAAGTAGAGCGCCTCGTCCGCACCACGAAGGACGCGTTGCGGCGCATGGGCCCAGGGGATCTGAACCTACAAGTGTGTCAGTTTCTGCTAGGGTACAGGGTGACCCCGTTGGCGTCAGGATACTCCCCCGCAGAGCTCTTAATGCGTAGGAAACTGACCACCATCCTTACTAGGCTAGACCCCACGAGGGTAGAGGACAAAGGAAGGAACATCGGGCTAGAGGCCACAAAGAGTTTCAGTGTAGGCACCCCCGTGCATTGCAGGAATTACGCCAGCTCGGGCCCAGCCTGGGTACCGGGCGTAGTTGTGGAGCAAACCGGCCCCGTGTCGTACCGCGTGGAAACCAGCACAGGGCTCCTGTGGAGGCGGCACGCGGACCAGCTCCGACGCAGGGTCTCCGATGAGCAGGGCACAGACCAAACAGAGAAAAAATCAGCGTTAGGGTTCTCCCCCACCCGTTCAGCCCAAGGGGGAGGAAAAGGGGACCGCGGGCCCCCACCAAGGGGGGAGGAGGATGTTCTCGTAGATATCCTAGGGGATCTTTCTGAGGGGGAGGAGGAACCCGACCCCATACATATCTCGCGGAATGTCCCCACAAATGCGGATGCCCCTACTAAGTTAGATTTTGATTTTCAGAACCGGGGGGGGGGTTTCGGAGTGGTCCCCCACCCGTCCAAGCAAGAAGAGGGGTTTTTCGTTAGCCCCGATTGCCCCCGGTCTGCCCACAATGGAGTTTTCCCCTTCCCCTAAGGCCGCCAGACCGCGGCAAGCCACTAACAAGTCTCCCTCTCCCATTTCAGGACAAGGGACCAGGGAACAAAGAAGCAGTAGCGCCCCCGGGGGGGGTCAGCCCTCTTCACGGCCCAAACGCACATGCAACAAGCCATCTTGGCTGAGAGACTTCGTCTCATCCTAGGGGGGAGGGATGTTGTGTTCTGTAAAGCTGTGCCTTTAACAATGTACCATTGCCATGTGTTAACAATGTAACCTTTCTGTGTGCAACATTATAACCTTCAGCTGTATCAATGTAAACCTGATAAGGGGACGCGAGCTAGTGACCACTAGATGGCAGTAGCGAGCGTCCAGCTCTCATGGCTCAGATTCACCTGGTTCAGCAGCGCGGGAAGATTCCCCGCCACCTCTTCACCTGGTCAAGAAGGGCGTGACCTCTACGACGTCACGCGAGCAGCAACCAATAGTCTGTCGACGAGCCACTTTCAAATGTATAGCCAGCTGTATATATTGAGCTCCCCATCCGCCATTACCACATGTTCCTCCGGATCATCATGCAATAAACCTGTGTTAAGCCAACCCTTCGGCTGTTTCATTGTCTTTGGTCCCTTACACTAAACATTCAGTCCCCACAACTCGGTCTAATCTGTGAGGGACGGGCAAGTCTCTTCCAGACAGAGAAAGCAAAATGTTAATTACTAATTGTGAACTATTCTGAAAGTGCTCTAAGCACCACGTGGCTGATAAATTGTCAGTCAGTTTGAGTTCAGTTTGTGATGTATTGTCAGTTGTTTGTTTTGATCTGTGTTGTTGTTTTATCTGTTTGTTCTCCACCCAGAGTGGGATATCACCCAAATGGGCAGCATCGAAAATAAATAAATAAATAAATAAGTTAGCTGGTCAGTTTTGAGCTTGCTTGTCATCAGATACCATTAGGTATTTATTTTGTTGTTTTATTATATTGATGTGGTTTATTTTGTCTGTACAATCCTGTTGTGTATGCATGCAATTCAGCTGCTCGCCATTAGCACAGCTGGCGGAGCGTCACATGGCTCCAATTCCTCCAATGGTAAACTTCCCACCACAGGTGAAGCTATGTTAGGTATGCACAAAGGCTGTCTATGTCAGAAGGACATCACTATGCCTGTAACCAATGGTGCGCCTCCGGGCCAAATTCAAATGTACTGTGCCCTATATAAGGGGGCAAGGCTCCGCCATGGCCTCATGTACAGATTGACTATGTTGCAATAAAGTAGTGTTTAGCCCGCCTGCTGGCTTGTGTGCATTCAATCTGCCTACATCAAAAATCTCAAAGTGGGAAATATCCCAGATGGACGGTACAAAAATGCAATAAATACATAAATAAATTTATGGGGAGGGAGGTATATAAAGTGTAACTACTCTTGCTAAAATAATAATTTCGTGTCAGAAATTATTCTGGGTTCATGCAAGGACTTTTGCTGGAGAAACTCCACTCGGGATATTCGAATCAAACGAGGCTCCTTTCATCATGTCCCCACATCGAAGTGGTCCCAACTTAGGTAAAGGCCGCCCTTGCTCGAAAGCCAGTCGTATCCGACTCTAGGGTTAGGTGCTCATCTCTGTTTATAGCCAAAGAGCCTTATCTACTTGCAATTTCTTGCTTTCGAACTCAGTTGGCAGGATATATATATATACACACACACACACACACACACACACACACACACACACACACACACACACACACACACATATTAAAAAGGGGGAATAATGAAACGAAGCTCCTTGGGTTGACAGGCAGAGTTAATTCGCTCGCTTTGGCACCCTTTTCCTGCTCGCGCTTCCTGAGGCGAAGAAGAGCGGAGACTCGCCTTCCATTTCCTTCATTATTTTCCCAGCTCCTGCCAACCTAGCAGTTTGAAAGCAAGACATTGCAAGTAGATAAATAGGGACCACTTCGGTGGGAAGGTAACAGCGTTCCATGCGCTATGCCTGTCACATGACCATGGGATCGTCTGTAGAAGCTAGACAACGCTGGCTTTGAAACAGAGATGAGCACTGCACCTTAGAATCGGATACGACTGGATTTCGAGCAAGGGAGACTTTTTCCCCTCAGGAGGAAATACTGGGGAAAAAACGGCCGAAGAAGAACCTCGCTCGAGTCGAGAGACCGACCCAGAGAAAGGAGGCAGTACTGTAGTAGTAGTTGTTATTGTTGTTGCAGGAGAGGAGGAGGAGCACAAAGCAGAGAGAGGAGGTCGGAGGAGCAGCTACGCCAGCCTCCTTCTCCTCCCTCCACGGCCATTTTACCCACCCAGCCCGGAGGAGCAGAGCAAGCAAGGCAGCTGAGGTAAAAAAAAAAAAAAAGGGCGGGAAACGAAGCTGAGAGCGGGAAGGGAGGGAATGGGAAAGCAACCTCCTCGTCGCTGTCTGAGGTAAAAAAAAAGAGCGGGAAACTGAAGCCCAGGCCCCAGAGAGGCCGCCTGGCGGGGAGGCGGGGCGATGGGCGTGGCCCTATAGAACGTCACGTGCCTCGTGCAACCGCCACCGCTGTCACAAGACCAGTGGTTGCCCAAATTACGGCCTGGGGGCCGGATCCGCCCCCCCATGCCAATTCATCCGGCCTGCGAAGCCCTCGTCGCTCCCGGAAGCGGAAGTAAAACGCGCCGTACGGGCGCGTTTTGCTTCCGCTTCCGGGAGCGACGAGGGCTTCGCAGGCCGGATGAATTGGCATTGAGGGGGGATCCGGCCCCTGGGCCATAGTGACCGACCCCCTGAACCACATGACCGGCCCGTGGCCTGAAATGTTTGGGCACCCTTGGTCTAAGCCAGTGTTCCCCAACCATTGGGTTTTTGGGACTTCAATTCCCAGAAGCCTAAGAACAATTCCACCATAGCAGTGATCAGCTAATGTACTGACTTAGGCTTCTGGGAATTGAAGTCCAAAAAAAAAGAAAATCCAAAGGTTGGGAAACACGGGTCTAAGGTTTGTTTCCGTTCCTCCAGCGTCCTTCCAAACCTTGATCCATGCCGGCACATTTTCGGGGTGGTGGGAAGATGGGCGAGAAGATAGAGAAGTGCATCCAAGATCAAAGTGCGGGTGGTATTCCAGTGGGGATTCGGATGCAGCTCTTGACGTGGTGGGTCTTGATTTGCTAGGGTTTACCCAACTTCCAGAGTTGCGGATGCTGAGCTTGACTTGAAGGTCGGCAGGTCAGCAGTTCGAGACCCGAGTGCTGCATGACGGAGTGAGCTCCTATCCTCTGTCCCAGCTCCTGCCAGCCTAGCAATTCGAAAGCAAGAAATTACAAGTAGACCACTTCAGCTGGAAGGTAACAGCGTTCCATACACTCTGGCGTCTAATCATGCCTGCCACATGACAATGGAAACATCTGCAGAGGCAGACAGTGCTGGCTGTAAATGGAGATGAGCACTGCCCCCTAGAGTCAAACACAATTAGCTTTTGAGCATAGGCGACCGTACCCAACTTCCTGGAGTTCCTCGCTCCAAATTAGGGGTCGGCAGCTGGAGGTCTCCAGATGTTTAGGGGTCATAACTCCCAGAGCCCTTCACACAGGCTATGGGAGTTGTAGGCAAAATAAACATCTGGAGAGCCATTGTTCCCTATCCCCGTTTTACCTAGGAAGTGGGCATGCTTTGGGTTTTTTTGTGCACAAAGGGTAAAATATTGTTGGGCTTTGCACCCGTGCAAGCGAGATTGAATAAACAGTTGTGGCTAATAACAGCTAATTGATGAAATGTGTGCCAGGACCCAAAGGGGTGACTGGTGCGACCCCAGTGCCTTGCTAGTTAAGCTGTGATTACTTGCATGCACATAAAGAGGGTTTACGTTCAGTGAGTTAATGCTGCTGAGAAAAATACCAAACCGTGATCCATTTCTGGCTTGTTTGCATACAAGGGAAAATCAATTTGTCATTTGATTCTTCAGATTGTATATGTTGACACTTAAATGGCCTTTAAATAGGATTGTGGACACATTCACGAAGGTTGTCATGCCCTAGATATCCAGTAGCGGATGTGGTGTTAAGTTAGGACTTTGGGGACTCAGGTTCGAATCCCTGTCTGTTCAGTCATGGAAATTACTAAGCATTGGGGTGGTGGTGGAGGAGGAGGAATGGTAAAACCATTCTTTAAATTTATCTTCTTGAAAACCATATTAGGCTTGTTGTCACTTCCGACTTGACAGCATCCAAGATATCAGTCATATACCCTGTTTATATAACACCCAACGTTGTCCGACTGACCATTGCTAGCAGTTGTATGCATGGGTCACAGTAAATGGAAAAGATCTTTCCTGTCACAAATTCTGTGGCTTTGAAAAAGCACAGCTAGCAGAAATGAAGCAGAGGCATACAGCTGTTTCCACCAAGCCGAAAGGCTGCCGTATTTTTACCGTAATCCTTCAGTATTTAATGGCCCTAACATTGCACTTTCAACATTAAGAAGTCATGACGATTAAATATGGAAAGCTTTGCATGGCAAATTTCTGTTTGCCAAGCTAATACTGAATGTCAGGGAGCAGGTCGTTGGGGGAATATTGCAACGAGGCAGCTGCGGCATGAGCTGGCGTGAAGATGATCTTTACTGAAATGAATGAGATCTGCTGACTATTAAGTTTCTTTCCTACATGAAAGCTTATTTTTAGCCATTTAAATGGCAAAGGTTCTATCTGGCAAGGAATGACTGATTCAAGCTACTCTGTAGGGGGGAAATGCATGTCTGTTGAAAATTGCTGTGATATTGCTTTAGCCATACATGTTAAACATGCTCTGAGCACTTACAGAGAAATCTGCTCTTAAATCTGTCTCTCCCCACCCCACCCCTTTGGAAATTGAAGTTGATAAAGAAGAGAATGAAGTGGAAGGAAAATGAAATTTCCATGCCTTTCCTTCAGACAACCATATGCCGGTTTGGTTTTAAACAAAGTCAAAACAATTGAGACCCGTTGGCGACCATTATTGGCTGAATACAAAGCCTGCACTCTTGCTGTGCACATTGCATTTAAAGACTGGGATGATGAAACCTGGAAAAACATTCTCAGAAACAGACTTGGCATGACACCAACTCAAATGGAAGAGTTATTAGAGGAAGGCGAAAAGTTTGGCAGAGGTGTTATTGCAGGTAAGTGACAATGACACAAGGTGTTTATACAAGCTGCTATGTCAGGCCTTTGGCCAAACAAACATTTTTTTGGGGCTTCCGTGTAAAGTACCTGCTTAAAATCAGTAGCATTGGTATACATGGCAATGTTGAAGTATGGCAAAAGTTGCACCCTAACAGTACTTTGAAGGCATGATGTTCACCCAGCATACACATAAAATTTCCAAGGATTTCTGAGTGTACATTGGAAAATCATTGCCAAAATTAAAGATAAAGTATGGTAGTGGTGAGTGGTTAGGAAATTAGTGGAATATTGTTACCAATAAGATCCAATATCCAATCCAATATCGATTTGTCACTTATCTATTTAAGTGAAAATAAACCGAACTCCAAAATGTTCTATCCTTTGTCATCTGTTTGCATCTCTGGCCGAACAGCTTTACCTGTGGCTTGTCCCATCGTTTTTGGGGTTTGCCTAGTGGTCTTTTGTGGTCCTTTAGTATTCAGGCTGTTAGCCGACAGGTCCATCTGTTATCCTTTAGGCGGGTGATAATAATAATTTCATGTCAGAAATTATTCTGGGTTGAGAGGATTATTGGTGGAGAAACTCCACTCTGGGGACTCCCAAACGAGGCTCCTTTCATGTCCCTGAGATCTTTTCCCACCAAAGTGGTCCCTATTTATCTACTTCCAATTTCTTGCTTTCGATCTGCTAAGTTGGTAGGAGCTGGGACAGACAACGGGTGCTCAATCCGTCATGCAGTACCCGGGTCTTGAACTGCCAACTTGCCAGCCTTCCAGCTAACAAGGCAAACTTCTTAACCACTGAGCCACCGCAGTCCCTAGGTGGGTAACATGGCCTGCCCATCTTCTTTTTGCCACATATAGTCCATCGACCATATCGCACTACCAATAAGATTCTGAGTCAGAATCACATAGCAGACGTTTGTGTATGGTTTTCCCCTCAATATACTCAGGTTATTTCCCTGAATGTTCAGTTTTTATTTAAACATCAGAATAATTTCTTTCCATTTGCTACGGGTGATACCAAAGGAAACATGCACTCCATATTCTACTGCTTACAAAAGAATGCTTAAGTTCCCATTGTTCTGCTGCAGTTGTTGCTACCATGTTTCTTTTACCAGTTATTCTGATTTTAGGCCAGCTTGTGTTTATCATTATCTCCTAAAATGCAGAAAACATACACAGATAAAATGTTTGTGGAGGTTGCAAAACAGTGAGAACCAATTAGGATTATCCCTCTGCTGTCAAACAGAGCTGTCTGATACACTTCATTTCATTTTTCTTTCTCTCTTGTGAAAGCAAGCAGTGAGCTTTTTATTTTTACCCATGGGGCTGCCTAAGGAATGCTTTCCCAGAGAGGCTCTCCTCGAACCTACAGGTTTTAAATTTAAAATAATATTTCTACTGACTGCTTTAAATGTTCTATAGTGCTCTTAATATTTTAATTATATTTTTACATTTCAAACTGATGGAGAATATATAAGTCTTTGAAGTGCAAATTAAAAAAAAGAAACAGATAAGCAGATATGCTGTATTCAGAAAGCAAACTGAAGCCTTTTTTGTATTCAGGGCTCATTGACATTGGAGAGACATCACAATATCCAGATGATTTGCCTCCTGAAGACATCCTGGTACTGGAAAATAAGGCTATACTTTCAGGCCTGGAACAGAAATATTTGACTGTCATTTCAAACCCCAGATGGCTGCTGGAGCCCATTCCTGCACGAGGACACAAAGATGTCTGGCAAGTAGACATCCCAGAGGAATTGATCCCTTCCATATAATCCTGTTGAAGGTTCATCTTTATGGTTTATTGACAAGGATGGGTTTAATTGAAATAGAGACCTATGTTGACCTACCTTATTGTTTCTGGGCGGGAGCACAGTAGTTCCTAAGGCTGTGACAGTGAACCTTGGCATCAGCTATTCTTGGACTTCAACTCCCAGAAGTGTAGGTGCAGTAAACCCATTCCTGTGGATTCACGGGGACTAGAACTTCTGGGAATTGAATTCCAAGAACAGTTCGAGTGCCAAGGTTCACCATCACTGTTTTAAGGAGTATTATTCAGAGTGTGTGAACACCAAGAGGTTTTTCTTACCTGGGAATTAATAGGCGTTTCTATGAGTTGTTTTTATTTATTTATTCATAAGTAAACACATTTCCTCCCCAGTGTCTTCATTCTAGGCATGCTGTTCTTACTAGGCAGTTGATCCAGTAACAAACAGTATAACCAACTGCAGTAGTTTATTCTAGTAAGAGTTGAACCAGTTTGATTCAGGGTCCCTGGGCTGGAGCTTCATGTATATCCTCTGCCTACGTTTTTTTAAGCTCAGGGATGGAGAGATGATAAGGAGTTAGGTACTGCTTTGTCTCGTCGTGGTGCTGATGCAGTGAAAAATACTACCTGTGGCTTTCCCACCAGTCAAGCAGTCGTTTAAAAGTTGTTCTGAAAAGGGATAGCAATCAAACAAGTTTCATCCCATTAGACACTGTGGCAGAAAAAGGGAAGGTCCATAGTCTTTCTCACCAGCAGTGATGAATGCTCATATAATGACCTTTGGAAGTTCTTCATAAGACCTGTATTGAACCCTCGTGTCTCTCCTCCCCTTAAAAATTTAACAACAATGGCCTTTTCACCACCCCTCTTGCTATATTTGACTGGTTGGTGGTAATACAGTAGTTGTGTTCTGTCCTGTTCTAGGCCTGCTATTACTCTTTATATTTTTCCTTCTAACCTGTACTTCCCCTACCATTGTCTGCTTCCTGAACCCATAACGTTCCATAATCTTAAATCAATAATTAAGTAGCCCTGTTCCTTAAAATGTTTATGCCAGCATTGCACGGGGCCATTCTTCTTTGACTTTTTTATTTGCATAGAAATATATTTACATTAAAAAGTTGAGATAGAAATCTCAAGGTTGACAATATTGAGGGAGGTTTCATTAAAATGGGGAAATTAATAGGATTCACATGAGTTACACCCCTTTAGAACTTCTCCCAATGCAACCATCTGTAGGTAAAAGACATATAAAAGCATGCTTTTGAGTCACAAAGCTATTTCAGATGTGACAATGTTCATGGCTTCCTCCTTGTTGAGGAATTTGGGGAAGCTTGAAAGCTCCTCCCCCCTTCCTGTATGGTACATAATTATTGCCCATTGTTGTAATCAATGTAATTTGGTATCCAGTGTCTCTCCAGTGTTCCACAGCAACAGGAGTAACAAAATGTAAGATGGCTGAAGGTAGATGAATTAAAAGCACTGATTTTTATTTCAAAATATTTGTCGTCCTTCATGCACACATACATTTGTCTAACTATGTAGGAGTCATAATAGAACAGTCCTGACAGTTTGTAAAAATGTTTAGTCCTCACAATGAACAGACAGTGTGATAACATCATAACTAGAGTCTTTTGGTTACCGTAAATTCATCATCCTAGAATAGCTACACACAATCCCAATTGTAACAAGCATCACCAACTTTACATGAAACAAACAAATGAAGGCATTCATTAGCATTCCTGAGACTGCCACAAAGGGGTGAAGAATTTCAGAGAGTATTAGAGACCAGTGTTCTGCCGGAACACACATCATGGGCCTCAGCAGCCCTACAAATTTATAAAACTACAGAAAAGCCAAAACATAAAATTGCTGGAAGTCCATTTCTGGCTTCATATTTTGAGTTGGGTATACACTGTTTATTACAGAGTCACTGCTCCTGGAGATTTGCAGGGATTGCTAAAAAACAACATTTTTTGTTTCTCATGATAGGAAAATTTAATGTTCTTGAACGTTCACAAAACAACCATTGTGAGAAATGCTGGATATTGCTAAAACTTTCTTCTATGGCAAATCATGTCACTTTATGTAAACAAGTGCGCATCAGAGAACATGGAAATCATATTAACTTTTAATAAATAGAGAAAATATCACGTTTGTTTTTTCTGATGTATTAGAGGAAGATTCTTAATCACTTTAAAGAATATCAGATTGGGGATGAAAGAATAAAGTTAATTTGTAGAAACCTGGTGAATAATTCACGGTGAATCATTCTTGATATTCTGTTCGACAGTATTATTTTTGTATGGCACCTTAGATGAAAAGAGATACAGGTGTAGGTTTTAACTGCCTTATACAACAAACCAAACAAGTGAGAAGAAAAACAAATTTTTAAAAGGACTAAAGTAAGCTGACTATTCTTTGATTGCTTTAGCATAGTGAAATCTTTTATACATACTATATATGGTATGAAAGCTAAGTTACCGAAATCAATATCATTTCAAATAAAGTTGTTTCATCAGTTTCCGTAGGTCTGCCCTAAGCATGACAAAATAAGGATGTTAGATTGTATCAACTTCTGTATAGGAAAAGAATGAATAAAAGATTAAAAACAGATTTGACATATTGAAACTCAAAAAGGATTCTTCACCTACCACATATACTGACAATCTGTATGGATGGATTCATACTAAATGTTTGTTTTTCCTGCATATTGTGAACAAGAAAGAGCTAACTGGTAGAGCCAATCCTTCCTCAGTACTATGGCCTTTTTTATATTGCTGTTTCACTGAGGAAATAATCTATACTCTACTTTGGAAACGAGTAAGGCCAATATGTCTATTACTTTTACAGTGGTTATTTTTGACTCCTCTAGACCCACTGCACTACAGTGTAATAGAAGCTTACTGTGAGAACTAATGCATTTATCATCTTATTTTGTAGGATTGTTATCTTGAATGGCTTGGAATACAGGAAATTACCTCTCACAAAACAGACTGTTCTAATAAAACATTACAAAAACTCCTTACCTAAGTGACAAAGCACAGTATTCAAGTAGCAGATATAAATAAAATACCTGATTCAAATTCATCCCAGTCAAATTAATTTTGCATTAGGGCGTTTCCTTTTCTAACTAGTGTATAGTGTTATGTTCTTTTTAAATTCCATCAAGAAAGTAAACACCTAAGAGTCATTTATGTTTTACATCACCTGCGCAGCTCAACTAATTACATCAAGCTACAATTGATTCATTTTGCAATATTTCCTTAGAAGCCAGACTAAGAAAACTCTTTAAGATGTTTGTAGATTCCACCATGCTTCTACGGCAGCAGCAGAAAAGTGACAACTCAGATAAATGCAACGATTATCCCACATGTTGTCCATCTGCCCTTGCAGTTATTTTTGCATAATTAGCTATTAGGTAGAAACTATTTACTACTGATCCACCATTGATAAAAGAAATATAAAAGCTAACCTAGGTAAACACGACAGAAAGGAAGGGAAACAAGACGTTTTATTCTTCAGTCGATGTCATGGTGAATTTCCCTGTTTTAAAAGGGGGCTCAAATCTGCCCTTCGATTCATCAATGATACCCTGTGTATTCTGTTGCTTTGGGCCCAACTACTTTGGAAGCCGATGGAGAATTTGATGCACAGTTGCAGTTAGGACAATGGTGGTATGAAGGAGTTCGATGATGATGATGGGAGGATCTTGACATGGAAATGGCAGATGCTGCTGCTATCATAGGCATAGAAAACCATGGATTGCAGAATGGGAGTAAATTAGCCCAATGAGCCTGCATGGCTGATAAGTCTGGATACACCGTTGGGAAGGCTGGCATCCCCATCACTGGTGCAAAGGGGTTGTTGGGTACAGGAGGTATGACATGATACAAGGAGGTAGCAGATGTGGTGGTGGTCGAGTCAATCTCATGTGTGTTGACTCGAGCATGGGTGCTGTGCTGGGGCAGATGGAAAGGAGCCAGCTGGTTGATTTTATTGTCACTGTCCTCTGCTGCCACCTGTTCAGAGGTCCTCATAGGGGCTGGAGGAGAAGCATATCCACTTCTCAGACGCGCTGCAGCTCCAGCAAGGCTTTTGGTCATAGCAGGTTTTCGTAGTCCAATTTTGTGTATTTTGTCCTTTGATGATCCTGTAAGCAAGCTGTTCTCCCTGGGAGCAGGTCCAAAAGTAGCCGGACCTTCAGGACTTCTTGACCTGCTCTTCAAGAAGTTTTCATGGAAGTCCTCCTCTAACGAAAAAGCCAATGGTGGCGTATTTTTAATTCCAACTCTTCTCTTGCACCTTGCAAGAAGGTGAGGACACCCTCTCTTAAAATTTGGATTATGATAGAATTGTAACTAGGATTTAAAAAAGAGAGATGTAGTTAAATTTTAAGCTGCACCTATTGATCCTGAAATATGATGAGGTCTTGTTTCAATATAAAATTAACCCATTCATCTTGAAAGCCTCATATTTATAACAGATCCTGCATCTCAGAAAGGATTGAACAACTAGCAGCACAGATATAAAAATACAATTACTAAATATTTTATAAAAACACCAAACATCATCAAAGGATATATTCTCAGGAATATATAAACTTGAACAACTATTGTATTCTAATGCAGTCTATGAGGGAGCTTCTGTATATAGTTTTTAGAGTTTTAGAGCTTTTTAGGGGTTAAATGTGTATATGTGGGGTGGGAGTATGTTGATAATTTTGTATAGTTGTATTTTGTTTAGGTTTTGTTGGGTTGATAAGTGTCCCCCCCCCCCCAATCTCGTTGTTCTGTGCAGGACAATGACAATAAATATTTATCTATTAAATGGCTTAATTTCTCAGAAAGGAAAGAAAAAAGCCACCAAATGTCAAAAGGAAATCTATTTTTAAAAATATGTTGTCTTTGTCCAAAACCTGCGACCATAACTTAAACATATTAAAATTGAGCTAAATAGAGTGCTGAGTTTGGAGAATTTGCACAAATTTGATTTTCCAGTGCAGACAATTGTAGTACCTTCCAAAAAAAAAAACAAAAAAACAACAACAGTATAGGTTAATCCTTAAATTGCCAACTAACACATTTTCCCCTAGTTTAACTTACCGTAAATTCATGAACTTCCTGATGTACCAAATGAAACACATTAGTTTAGAATGAAATTAATACATATATTTAATTGCTATTGCTATCTTCCTAGGAGCAGCTGATAAACAAAACCTTTTGTTTACCATCTGAGACCATTTATACTGAAATCCTGTACTCATTAGGAGTAAGTACCCCTGAATTCAGTAGAGCTTGCTTTTCTGTAGATTTCACTCTGAATTTCACTGTATCATTTAATTCACAATGGAAAGGACAAATGAAAATCATTGGTCAGACAAGTGTCTTTCAGTCACACAGAGGGTTGGTAACTTTGCTGTTTCATTGACAGTTCATAATTTGGGGCCCATGCCCCACAGGGAGACTTCAATTCCCACAAGGCTAAGTCAGTATATTGGCTGATCAGTGCTTTGGGTAATTGACTTAGGCTTCTGGGAATTGAAGTCCAAAGTTTGGGAAACACTGGTCTAAATATTCACAGTTTGAATGATACAAATCCCAGCTGCATCTTTGCCTTTGCTCTTTCATCCAGAAAAGCAGCCTTTAATTCAATGGCTAAAATCCAATAGTAGGTTGCAACTAGAATAGAACCATTGAATGAGTGGAGTTGACCCACCGATACATTGAGCCTAATTTAGTTGCAACTTACTACTTGATTCCAGTCAGTAGGTGTGCTACAGAATGGTCATCTGCTTTTACACCCATTCATGCTGTTAAGAAAATTAAATTAAATACGGTCTTTGTGTGGAGCCCCAACTGTGAAAGCTGTGTGGCAATATCACATAGTGCCACTTATGTGCAGGGATCACACACATAATATCTCATTACGTTGCTGTGGCAGCTGTTAGTTGCTCCATGTGTTCATGAACACTGGACAGGATACTGATCAATATTTCTTGCTTATTGCCTTGTGCAACCTTTCCTAGTCTGCAAGTTCCCATGATGTTATTTTTTGTGAACTAATCTCTCTACAGAAAGGTCACTGGGAATTCACCTATTTTTTTCCTTTTTGTATCATTCTCTTCCTCCCATCCAAGACATTTCAATTGTTTTGCTTTGCTAATTTGTTTCTTACCAGAAGTTGACTTTTGTAGCCTTTTACATTTCACAAATGAATCTTCTGTGCATCTTTTCTTTATAACTGCCCCTTTGGTTTCCTTAACCAGCTTTTTTGTATTTAATGCACCTCACTAACATGCTGTAAGTAGGCTTGAACTGCAGACCTGTTTTAGTACCTGTTTTAATTCTGTATTACCTGATGGGTAGGAGGTGGGCTGAACCTGCACAGTACTAAAGGCAAGGGAACTACATATTTTAGCCACCTTTACTTTTTACAAAAGTCATAATACTGAGATCTTACCTTGCTAAATGCATACGCAGCTTTTTCTTCGGCCAGAAATTCAACAAGGGAGGCAGATCTTTGGAAATTCTGTCTCATCTTGCTAAAGCCGTAGAGATTAAGCTGACGAATAAAGCTTTTCATGCAGTCAGTTTCAAAGATACGTAATTGTCCTTTCCTTTCTAGGACCTCCTTTTTAAAAAGTTCTTCGTCAATCACTACACAATTCCCATCCTCATCCCACCACAGGGATTTAAACTGATCACTTTCAACAATTTTCCATAGTTTTTTTGGGAAGGTAAGGGATAGAAAATCATTGTCTTCAAGGGAACCATCATCAGAGAGAGCAAGCCTTGGCCTTTTTGCCCAGGGCCCGTCACTCAAAGCTTGGAAGGCATTTTCTTCTAGCATAGACCTCAAGGCTGAGTCACCAGCTGCTGTTTTATCATGCAAAGGAGTAGATGAAATTGACATTGTGGAATGAACCATTTCATCTTCAGCTGAGAGGTGTTGAGTTTGTGCAGCCGGAAGACCCACCTCTACTCTTTTTTCAATCAAATAATTCTTTCCAGTTGTAGCCATTTAAGGTATTATTCAAACCATGCTGATAAGGCAGCAGCAGGTCTATTAAAAATGTTGCCAGCCTGCAGAGAGCTTCAATAAGGAGTTCTAGAACATCACAATGATACTATCATGTACAGGCGTGACATCACAAAATGGACATTGGTTTCCTAGCAAACGAGGTCATAATGACAAGATACTGAAGAGCATTTAATACATCCTAATTGAACAACAGAAATGGAGGCCATGTCTATTCAACTTGAGTGAAAAGCAACACATACCAGCTTGCTTCCATTTGGTATGGGGAACACCAGACAATTGCCATTACTGTCAATTTTTTTAAAAAAGAAAATTACTAAAGGTGATTGATTCCACTATATGTGGTACCTGAATGCTAGAACGTAAATGGTTCATTACAATAGCAATATAGTTGAATATATTCTTTTGTTAGTTTCAATATGCCATGCCTTGTTTTCCTCATCTAACAGGCTTTTTTTGCATGTGTGTGCACATATATAAAACTATGTAAAAATAGGACAATGCACGCAATTCAGGAGGATACTTTATTGAACAGCCAAAAAGTGGGAGAGTTAAGAAATATATTTAGCAGTAACATTTTAACAAAAATGGAAAATCAATTTTCTCTTATTTCAAATGACAGCTCTCCCTCTCCTCCAGATAGTCCAAAGACTACAGCTATTTACACAACAATTTACATACCTTGATCAAGGTAATTTGATCCATTAATGGAGAAAGAACCCTCAGGTCCTACCTGAGGACACGCCTGAAACATGGTGTTTATGGGGAAATGAAGATGCAAGCAGCATGCTGATATAACACCATATGGCTATGGTACTTCAACATAAATGGAAGCCTAGTGTACAGAATAACACAATATCATTCACAATAGATTACGCTTTCCATACAGCCTTTTAAAAATACTTTTTTATATATTTATACTGTACAGGTTTTTAAAAAATATATTACATTGCCAAAGGTTCATATAAATACTGTACAGGCAAGCTTTTAATTCAACCAGTCAGGAAGATTCACAAGTAAAAGCCATCCCTTTCCATTGCTACTCTGTGCCAGTCTGCAGTGATGTTTGCACAAAGGCCACATACTTCAGTAGCTCCTGCCCCAACTAATAACTCTGGACAGGTTCCAAACATAGGACATTATCTCAAACGAGCCATCAAAATTGGGGGTGGTGGGGGTGGATTGCAATGGTGTTGCTGATGCTATATAGGTTCAGTGCTCATAGCTGAACATAAAATTTAATTATGTTCTGTAAACAGACTTGATAAGATCCTTTCTACTTATGAACCTTACCGCATCTAGTGTGTTTTCATATGCAAATATATTGAAATTATATTAACACAGATCACTATATTAACCACTGAGGCACAGTTCTCGATTTATAACAAAACTGAAACAAAGGCATGAAATAAAAACATGCTGCCCACTGATCCCAACTTGTGGTTTAAAGGGTAAGACTCAGTCCTGGCGAGGTATCATATTTGTTTCTGAATTTGTTTCTAATCCGGCGTATCAATGTTTAGCTTGGGAGGTGGTACAACATATTTCCCAGGACTCTGAGTAATGACCACGCCAGTCTTTTTTCGAAACATTGGAGCTATTTTGGGAGGTTCTGGGACAGGGGTTTCTTCTGTTTCTTCACTGTCTTCATGATGCAGATCATAAGAAATATTTCCATATTCTCTTAGGAAGGGGAAAATTTCAAGTAGGAATTGACAGAAGTCTTTGCGAATTCCAAACCACCCTACACAAAATAAAAAGATTAATTTAGCAATGAAATTCACCAATAAGTCATGTTTTCTTCTTCTGCATGTTTAAATGGCAAGGCTAATGTTATTACTATAGAATATGAGCAATGATTTATTTTGCATACTTACAGTGATTGCCACCTTTCTGCCCAAATGTTGTTGCCATTAAAGTTATCAGTGAAAGCCAAAGAGGAACAAATATGGGTATGTATGAGAATGTGTTGTGGCCATCCAATCGGTGAACAAGCAGGATCTAATAAGACAACAGGGTAGCTTTAGTTTTATGCTTTTCAGAATCCTATTTATTAGCAAACAACACAAGGTTACTTTGTCCTAGATGTGGCGCTGAATATATATATATTTCAAAATCCTATGCATTAGCTTCACAATTCATTGCTATGATTGTGGATTTTTCCAAACTCCTTTAAATCTATGTGTACAGGCAATCGTACACCATCAGCTCAGTTCACAAGCATATCCTCTATTTTAAAAAGATCTCCTTGAGAACAGGTTACAATCAAGATTGCCTATTTGGTACTGAAAGGAAAACCAATTTTCACAAACCAATTTTCACAAAACTTTCAGGTGCTTGTTCTTGCTAAGCTTGGAAGTATGGGATAATGCATGAGGAAATCTTGAGACCCACCAAAAAATCTTTTAAGATCTAAAGTTACAATGACTTGACCGTAGCACGTTGCATAACTCCCTGTGGCTCTCAAAAGTACCGTATGAGGAATTATGCAAAATAAGGAGCAGTGTGCACATGTATTTAGCATTCATAATTCAGAGAGTTCAGTCATAGTACAAATATCAGTGGAACTTTAAAAATCACAGTCATTTATAAACTGAAATATACCCGCAATACAAATTCAGCGTCTAGCTGAATTTCCTCCTAACATTTCCTGTCAACAATTTCAAAATGACAATGAAGTTACGAGATCAAGAAGATGATTCCTTTTATCAGGTGTGGCAGAAGTTGGTGGATTTTGTAAATAAGTACTATACAGAGAAGCAGCCAAAGAATTGCACTGCAGTACTTAAAATCGATTGGCTTTACAGGTTATGAAGGCAGTGGAATAACCAGTAAACGCCGTAATGATAAAAATAAGTGCAGGAGAAGTAATTGTTGGAAGTCAAGGGTGTGTGTGGGGGGAGGAGATATGAAATGTTATTGCTCTGGGTTTAAATTTGATGTTAATATGTTTATATGTGATAATTACTAATAAAAATTATTTTTTTAAAAAAATTGTGACAACCCCTAAAACCCACATGGATTTAGCAAAGGGAAATCCTAACAATATCTCTGTAAGTAAAGCCATCCTTAATAAATAAATTCTGCCTACTTCAAAAGTGAGTAATGGAACCACAATTGTCATCCAGCTGATAGCCATTGTTATGTGTGTTCTCCTTTGTTCAGCAATCACATCCATTGAGCGTAAAAACAGGACAGACCAGACAATGTAATATAGTACAACCAAACACAGGAAGGACATCAGAATCCATAGAGGAACACAGACAACCTGTAAACAAAGTAAGAGAAAAGGCTATCACGGGCCACTTAGAAAATGATTCATCTCCTACTCTGAAAAGCCAGTTTTACATTGTATATGTCTGAAAAGCTTTTAAAATAGTAATAGCAATAAGCAGTATATACCTAGTATACTGCTTAGAACAGGGGTCAGCAATCTTTAGCTCTGTATATATGCGGAACGATACACAATATACAATTTTGTCTAAGGCAGGGGTCAGCAAACTCAGCTCTCCAGGTGTTCTTGGACTTCAATTACCAGAAGCCCAAGTCAGTAGACCTGCTGATCAGGGCTTCTGGGAATTGAAGTCCAAGAACATTTGGAGAGCCAAGTTTGCTGACCCTTGGCTTACAACACTCTGGGCAATTCACAAGGTAATTAACTTTTTGCTCCCAACAAGGTGAGTACAGTACTCCTTTTACTGATCGTGGCAGAATAGAAAACTGAGCCAACCTTGAGCCCATTGGGAGCCAACTCAGATCATGAGCAGAGTTTTGGCTGCAATACTACAGTTTAAGCACTGTGCCATGAGTGCTCTATGACAATAGGCTAGTGCAGTGGGACCTCGGTTAATGTAATTAATGCATTCTCCGGGACGTTTCTTACAGCGAAAATTATTTTAACCGACCTTCCATAGGAATGCATTGAAAACCAAAATACTATGACCGAAAAAAGTTTCCCATAGGAATGCATTGAAAACCAATTAATCCGTTCTGGAAAAAATCTGTAAACCGAGCCACTATTTTCTATGGATTTCTTTTTGTTAGGAGATTTTTTTTTTGTTAACAGAGGTTCCACTGTATCTCTTTAGCATTAACATTTTAGTAATGATACAATATTTGGGCAATAAAGTGATCTATGCCTTTTAAGGTTTGTCTTAGCAATAAACCATTTATTTTTAAACTTTGTTTAAATGGCTTTGTTCACTTCTCAATTTAACACGTATATAGAACTTTATGATCCTTTTTATTTGCATTGTAGATATGTAAATGTATATAGAAATAGGTCTAAACCTGGAAAGTAGCAAGGAATTACTCTGCAACAGATTATAACAAATCCAAAACTTTTAAGATTATCTATTAAGAACATGTAATATTTTGAATAAAAATAAGAGGATTTCATGTTTGAAAGCTTTCCCATATCAAAACTGCCATCACAGTACATGCGCCAAGACAACAAAGGTTTAAGAAGAGTATTAGAAATGAGTGCAGTTTACATACAAGCCATGGCCACTTGATAATTTCATCCAGACGGAGAGCAATGAATATAAACTGCAAAATATTGACAGAACACAAGATTTCCAGCTAGGAAAAAACAAAAGAGGCCTGTCAGAATCAAATGGAATTTGCTATAAAATGTTTTTTTTTTTAAAAAATAATTTTTTATTAGAATTTTTAGCATACAATAAACAATAATACAACAGTAATACATACATAAGAGGAAAAGAAAGAAAAAAAGAAAAACCATACAAATACATTATTGCTTTAAAACATTAATATACTAATACCTTATTAAACCTGTCTTTATACATAACAATTAAATCTTATAAAGTTTATTTGAAATATGGCTTAATAATTAATTTCTTAAACTCCATAATAATAATCATACAAATACTAAATAATAATACAAATAATACACCCTGTATTATTTACAATGCCCTGGAGAAAGCAGATTGTCTTAGTATTGTCATTCCAAAAGTTTCTTTGAGCTATAAAATGTTGTAACAAAAATAATTTTAAAAGTATTTTGTGATTCATAGTGAAATATTTCCTGATTAAACATTAATATTTCTGATTAAACAAGGCATACAGTGAGAGGAATACCAAGAATTAAAGTGTCAGTTCAACCTTACTGAGGGACTTCAAATAAGATATGTTCTATTATTCAATTTAATATACAGCTCCATAATCTAGCAAAAACTTAATAGCTATATAAAAATCGTTATAAAGGAGGTCTGAGAAATAGCTGTATCATAATTTTAAATGTTCATTTACAAAAGAGATACATTTAAGCCCTATCCTACATATTTGCAGATTCCTAATACACAAAGCACGAATCTCACCTCCAGGGATCTGTCATGACGAAAGCCCCACACACATGCTGCAACTGAGACTGGAGACACAAAGAACAACGGCATGAAGACTAGAAGCCAGTAGCGCGTTCCTCTCTCAATCCCATCACAGACGAGCACTTCAAACATCAGCAGTAACAAATGGATGCCTACTGCAATTAACATGGCTTTGAACTCCACACAGGTTTCTCCTTCTGCTCTAAAGCGGGACAAAAAAAGCATGTTAGTCATTCTTTCACCTCCAGCATATTCTAGCTTCTGGGTATTACCCATATCCTGATGCTAAATTCCCTCATGAGAAAGTCACAGCTGCATCTGGTGAACATAGAGAAGGCATTGTAGTGGGGATGATGCTGAAACAGCAATAGACCATGCTTCAGCACATGTTTAGTATACAAACAGTGCCATTTTCCATCATTGGCATCTCCTGTCTGAAATCCTGGACTGTATATTCCCAGTCAATGGTGGCACTTTGAACTAGAAGGCCCAATGATCTGATTCACTATTAAGCATCTAAACCAAATATGACAATGCTCCTGCGGCATACAACTACACTTGAATGACAACAGTATCCATGTAAGCATCCAGTGCCTTCATCACAGAACAGCCAACATCTCCACAATAAACAAGCATATGATTCTTACCGATATTGTGGGTTTCGTGCCCACACTCCAGTTCCTACAGAGGCACCCACAATCACCATTAACTTCCACAACCATATTGGAGCAAATACTGCCCAGTAACTCCATTGAATCTTGTCATCCAAACGAAGAGAAAGCAAAACTGAGAACAGCAGCAGGCACGAATAGATAAGGAATTTGCTGTGTGAAAAAGGGGAGAATTTACTAGTATTAAGGCAAGTTGTCTTCTGAATTGAATATCCAGGAAGGAATGTACATTATTATTACATACAGTACTCAGTTTTCAGGGGGAAAATAAAGTTACCACACAATACTAGGTCTACTAGGTATTCATAAAGGAAACTGTACATAACTCATAAATCTTAATGCATCTTAAGATACATCTGAAGAAGTGGGCTGCAATTCATGAAAGATTATACCAGATAAAACTTGTTAGTCCTTCATGCACCTTAAAAATGGACAAGTTTTATCCCATAATCTTTCATGAATCGCAGTCCACTTCTTCAGATGCAACAGACTAACATGGTTACCTCTGAAAACTGATGCATTATGTATGTATGCATGCAATTATTATTATATCATGAGACTAGAAAGATGTGATCCCTTTCATATTTAGAATTCTAATGATACTTGAATAGCCTGAAATAGTTGTGGCTGATGAATATTCCAGAAAATGTAACTTGATACAGATGAAATATGTACAGTACTTTTTTGAACAATGTATCAAATATGTTTTTGCTGTATTATTTAAGGAAGCATCCACAGGTTATATTCAGGCACCACAGTATACGGAGGTCTATCATGATGGGAATACAACTCCATGACCAGGGGTTGTGTTTCCTCATTTCTTTTCCTCCAGCTTGGCCACAAGGAGGAATCGGCAAGCTTTTGATTCCAATTTATTTCAAATAAACCATGGCCTATTATATCATTATTGGAGTGGCTTAGTGTTTCAGATGCTGAACTTGACAACTGGAAGGCTAGGAGGTCAACAGTTCGAGACCTGAGTGCTGCATGGCAGACTGAGCTCCCATCGCCTGCCCCAGCTCCTGCCAACCTAGCAGTTCGAAAGCAAGAAATTACAAGTAGATAAATAGGTACCACTTTGGCAAGAAAGGTAGCAGCGGTCCGTGTGTCTAGTCCTGCCTATCACAGGACCACAGACTGGAGTGAGCTGTCTCTGTCCCAGCTCCTGCAAACCTACAAGAAATTGCAAGTAGATAAATAGGTACTGCTTCAGTGGGAAAGGTAACGGTGTTCTGTGTGTTCTGGCATCTAGTCATTCCTGCCAACTGACCATGGAAACATCTGCAGATGCAGACAGCGCTAGCTCTTTGGCTGTAAATGGAGCATTGGACCCTAGAGTCAGATACAACTGGCTTTCAAGCAAGGACAATGTTTACCTATCATTGAGACTGAAAACCCCATGCTTAAACATAACTATGGCTGGGGGAGGGGCTTCCTTGTCCTTTTAATTGTCCTTTTAAAAAAAGGATTCTGAAGCAGAAAACCCTTCTGTTCCACAGAAAGTGTGAGGCAAGTCTGCATCACATTTAATGCAGCATTTGTACTTCTCTCAGCAAGCGAGAGAGAGCTCATTAACAAAGAACACTGCAGCCTTTCTCCAATGCCCTGCTACTAGGAAGCTGAGGAACATTAAATCATCTGCTTTCAAACCGTCATTATTCAGTCAACAGAAGAAAGCAGATTATGAGTTAGGAAAGCAATGCTGCCAGCTATGACTTGATCTTTTCAAAAGCTGCAGTTGTAAGTAAGTGTTTAATACAACAAAAGTATTGAGACAAGGATAAAATAGGAGCAAACCATTAAAATTCATCCTCGGTTTTATGCCAATGACATAACAAGCAACTTTGGGATGCTATGTACTTGCAATACAGTGGATAAGCGAAAAAGGGAGCAGTCGCCATCATCATCAGATGTGTCATCATATTGAAGTGGCATAAAATGGATGGAAAGCCACTTTTGCAAGGCTAAGTGAGGGGTAAAATTGCTCTGTGGGGCTGGAGGAGAGATTTGCTAGATACCCCAGTCAGAAATAAAAACAAATGGATCTGGTTTTTGGACTTCAATTCCCAGAAGCCTAAGCCAATCCTCCAAAGCAATGACCAGCCAATGTACTGACTTAGGATTCTGAGAACTGAGGTCCCCCTGTGGGGTCTGGACCCCATGTTGTGAACCACTGATCTAGAGCAGGGGTTCCCAACCTACGGCCCATGGGCCAGCCCCCGACACCATCCCATCTGGCCCATTACCTCCGCCACACCCGGAGGTGGAAGCGGGCACATTTACATTATCCGTAAAACACGTCCATGCATGTGCACACACACACACCTGTGGCTGGCATAAATGCGGAAATGGGCACATTTATGTCAGCTGTAAATGCGCCCATTTTGACTTGTTTGGCGTGCAATGCTGTACGGGGGGCGTGGTCAGGCCCATGACAGAAAAAGGTTGGCCACCCCTGATCTAGAGGAAATCGACTCTCAACTATCTCTGGAGGCAAAAATAAGAAATTGAAGCTTTGCTGCTTGGGGCTTATCACGAGATTCCCTGAAAAAGCCAATAACACAAGGAAAGGTTGAAGGTAGCAGGAAAAGAGGAAGACCTTGGTTAACAAAAAAATCACATAAGGAAAGAAAAGCCATAGAAAATTGTGGCTCCGTTTACAGATTTTTTTCCAGAAAGGATTAATTGGTTTTCAATGCATTCCTATGGGAAACCGTGTTTTGGTTAATGTACTTTGGCTTTCAATGCACTCTTATGGGAAATTGCATTCAATGCATTCCTATGGGAAATTCAGTTAAAGTAAATTTCACTGTAAGAAACATCCTGGAAAATGTGTTAATTACATTAACCGAGGCACCACTGTACAAGTTAGATTTACTCCTTAAAGGAAGCCATCACCTTGAATTTGCAGGGGCTGAGCAGAACATTTTAGAAATTGTTCAGTTATAGGTTCACCATAAATCAGGAGTGACTTGACAGAATGTAACAAGTGTGAGATAATAATTTATGCAATTCCAAAAGATCATTACAGAAAAAAATATGTTTGCTCAAACCAGAAAATCAGATATGTTGACCAAGACCCCCCCATCACATACAGGCAATTCTACTCAGTTTTATGTTGTGATGTAGGAATTAATTAATCTATACCTATAAAGCAAAGGTCTATCCGTACGTATGCGGAATACGTTTCCATACCCCTGGAGCAAATCCCGTGATACTTGGCACACACGTACCTTTTGCAACTGGGGTCAGCACTGCGAGGGTCGTAAGGCCGAGGGTGGGGCCTGCACCCCACAAATTGGACAAAACAGGACAAGTACAAGTCCTAGCGCCCCCTGCAGCACACCCCAGCCAATCCGAGAGGCCGGGGCACACGCGAAATAGGCAGGGCAACAACTGCGTGGCAGACAAACAAACAGCTGGGGCGCTGGCTGCGCGGCCAGGAGACCAACAGCCACCGCGCATGACAAACCCGGTCTCCCTCAGCGCCGTCACCTCAGACCTCTGAGGCCAGGGAGGGAGTGGGAAGGAGGACGCCGGAGAGGAGGCAGAGGAGCTACCGCTGACACCATTGACCTGGGGACAGGGAAGTGGGGAAGGAGCCACGTCTCCCCTGGACACTTCTTTTGCCACTGAGATTCATCCGCCCCTGCTGGCCATTGTCCCCTGTGGCCTTGGGGCGCAGTCACAGGCAGGGGGGAAGGTGGCGGCGGCCTCAGTAACGCCCTCCAGACGCCCAAGGTGCTGCCTGCGAGAGTCGCAGGCTCGGCCCATGTCACAAAGGCCCACAACGGGTACGTCTCCCGCCTGCCATGTGGGTGTGGTTGCATGGTGGGTGGGAGGGAGAGGCATAAGGGGTGGTGGACAGTGTGTATGGGGTTGTAGTGGGTAGGGAGGCATATGAGGTTAGGCTGCGGTATGCATGTGTGACTGTGTGTGTGCGAGAGAGAGAGAGAACATGTGTGTGAGAGAGAGCGCGTGAGAGTGGACTCAGGGTTGGCCACTGGTGTGTGAGTGTGTGTGTATGAGAGAGAGAGTAAGACAGGGAGAGGAGGGGAGAGAGTGCCTGTATGTGTGGCGCAGTGGGAGCAAGGGTGGAAGCAGGGCACGTCCCTGGTGTGTCGGGGTGTGTGTCTGTGTGTGTGAGAGACAGTGAGTGCAACAGGGGCTTTGAGGGGGGCGTCTGCATGTGTGACAGTGAGTGCAACAGTGGCTTCCCACTGCAAACAAAACACCCCCAGATGAAGCCAGGCAACCAGCTAGTACAACTATAAAGTAATACAGTACAAGAAAAAGAAAACACAGAATGTTCATCTCAAGGAGCTTGCATTTCCAGGACATGAGTTTTGCTGATTCAAATATTGCAAAGTAGTCCAAAATAATGTATGACACTGAACATACAAGGCTTCAGCTATGTAACATCAGGAATTGCTGCAGAGCCCACTTGCACTAGAAGGCCCTGCCATATTATTGCAAAAAGCATACCACATGCCAGCAGCTATGTAGGCAAGCAATGTATATTCACAAAGATTTTCATACCACCACATTACTTTTAAAAGGAGCAGATATGCCCTTAAAAGCAGTATGCACTTACTAAATCAGTTGTATTTTCAACATTGAATGCAAATGTTCCCAATACCATAACTACAGAGCCAAACAGGTGAGTCGAACTGAACTTAGATATAAAGAGCATGTAGTGGTCCTTTGGAGACTGCCTACACTGGCTAGGGATGATGGGAAGTGCAATCCAAAAGCATCCGGGGGTCATATGTTCCTCCAAACCTACCCTACTTAGGACAGCAGGAGCTCCAAATTTCTCAAAAAGTCTACTTAAAAGCAAGTAGAATGTTTCCTCAGAAAGCCAATTGCAAGAAGACTTCTTCTGTCTACAAGGCCACAAAGGGTCCTGCTTCCTTATCAGAAGAGCGAGGTGGTCCAAAGGCCTGTATATCTTTTCCATTTTTAAAATATCCCTTCAGTGAATAATTTTTGGCAGTAATATTAGGACAGGGAATGATGTGAGTGAGGCTTTACCACCAATATAACCACTGAAATTATAGTTTCATGTAGAACAGTGGGAAGCTCATAAAAATTATAACTGCATACTGTCAAGTCAGTTCTAATTTGTGGGAAAACATTTCCAGGGTTTTCTAGCTAGAGAACACACAGAAGTGGTTTATCATTTCTTTCTTCTTGGGGCAACCTGGGACAGTGCACCTTAGCCCATGGCTACACCGGCTGGTTCTTATTCCTGAAGGTAAAATGGGGCATTGAACCCCCAACTTCTGGTTCCACAACCAGATACCTAAACCATGGGGCTATCTAGCCAGCAGGAACCTTGTGCCATCTCTATTACCTCAACTCCTATCCATCCTCCTTAGTCAGAGATTATGAGAATTGTAGTCCAAATTCATAAGGGGAACCAAATATCCCTCTGCTGACGAACAAACACAAACACACACACACACACACACAAAAAAAAAAACAAAACAAAAAAACAACCCAACAACAACAGATTTTCATCTCTGTGTGTCATTTTTAAAAATATTTTATAAACCATAGTTTCTGGCCAGAGTTTGTCCTAATCTAAATATGCTGGAGGAAATATTTCAGTCTGAAAATGGCTCAGAAATAGGGTTGCCATACGTCCTGAAAAACTGTGATTGTCCCGGATTCAAGGTCAGAAAAATTGTCCCGGCCAGTTCAATAAAAATCATGCTAAAGTCCTGGATTTTAAAAAACCTACTGCTTGTGTATTATAACACACATTAAAATAAATTCAGACTCTCGCCATCAAACAAGCAATTTCCTGCTACACTGGAGTTGGAGTACACCTGGAGACAAATCTTAACATCCTCGCTTCACACCACTGACTGATAAGTGTGACCAGTGTGTCTCCTGGAACGGAGGATGTTAAGAGTTGACCGCGACGCAACTTCTCAGAAGTACAACAGATCATCTTACAGTACGAATTAACTGTTGTAAATAAATCAATTTATGTATTGATATATTTAATGTGAAAGTGTTTTATAGCTGTCATTATATTATGTTTATTTTTTAAAAGGCTATTTTGTAGATAACCTGCCCATTTTTGTCAAATATACTTCTGTCCCGGTTTTGTGGGAGAGAATTATGGCAACCCTACTCAGAAATGAGATGGTGTAACCTACAGGCTAAATAATATAAAGGTCTACTATCCAACCCAAAGCAATCTCTGACACTAAATTTTTATTAACAGCTTTTCAACAATCTATTCTTATGCCTGAATTCTGGGACAGCTGCAATGGTTTTTATAGCAGCTCCACTCACTGGAGTGAATGCAAAAGCAGGTACTGGGGAACACATGTTTGATATGGTTGCCACTCAGGGTTGCTCTGCTTTTCCTGCTAAATAAACATTGTAAAAGGAGAAACTCCCTCAGCACCAGAAGGGGTAAAAGAGGAAGCAAAGAAGGCAAACAGGAAGACAAGGAGAATCTTTTCTGGACATTTGGTCTGCTATACTAAATGCATAGACTTTAAGAATAAGGGGATATTCAAAACAAAGGAATTTAATAAAATTCATAGAGTACAGACTATTGTATTTCCTTGGAACACACTGCAATTTTAAAATATTAGCGGTGGAGCATAGGCTTCTGAAATTCTTTAGGAGGTTTTGGGAAAAACCTTCTCTCTTCCTCCTCAAGGTCTACTCTAGCGTAGGACTCCTATGAGTTCCATTCAGAACATACTTCAAGGATTCTGACATATTAGGCCTCCTTGCTTTAAAGTCAAGTCATATCCAACTCTACGGTGCAGTACTCACCTCCGTTTACAGCCCAAAAGCCAGCGCTGTCTGTGTCTGCCAATGTTTCTGTGGTCATGTGGCAGGCATGACTAGACACCAGACTGCATCGAACACTGTTACCTTTATCACCAAAGCAGTACTGTACTTATTTATCTACTTGAAATTTCTTTATTGGCAGGAGCTGGGACAGATGACGAGTGCTTACTCCGTCGTACCGCACTCAGGTCTTGAACTACTGACCTGCCAAACTTCTGGTCATCAAGCTCAGCGTCTTAATCACTAAGCCAGCACACATCCCTCTGAAACACTAAGACACCACTAGATGCAAGTAAAAAAACTAGAACCTTACCCCATAAATTCACATTTTGGAAAAACTCACTGTCCCTCAACTATTACCTTCAAACCAATACACAACCCTGTCCTCCTCTAAAGGTAAAGGTTTCCCTTGCTTGAAAGCCAGTCATATCTGACTCTAGGGTGCAGTGCTCATCTCTGTTTCAAAGCCGAAGAGCCAGCACTGTCTGCTGCTGCAGATGCTTCCGTGGTCATGTGGCAGGCATGACTAGACACCGAAGCGCACGGAACGCTGTTTCCTTCCCATTGAAGTGGTCCCTATTTATCTACTTGCAATTTCTTGCTTTTGAGCTGCTAGGTTGGCAGGAGCTGGGACAAAGACGGGAGCTCAAAATTGCACCCAGAGGATCCATCCCAGTTTCTTGGCACTCCTTTCCATAAGATCTTCAAGGAACTTACAGGTGGTGGTGGAGAGGCAGTTTACCTTCCACTGCCAGATACTTCTCAACCTCAACCTTGAACCTCCAGATGTTCTTGGACATCAATTCTCAGCAGCTCTGATCAGCAGGAGTGATGACTTGAGATTCTGGGAACTGACGGTCCAAGAGCATCTGGAGAGCCAACCTTACAGACTCCTGTTCTATACAAAGCTCTGCTGTCAAAGGAAAAACTAAGATTAGAAGGGTAATTATCTAACAGTGTAGAGCAGGAGTGCCCAAACCTTTTGGGCTTGGGGTCAGTCACATGGTTCAGTGGGCCGGTCATGTGGTTCCTCCTACCGGAAGGGCAAGTAAAATGTGCCTTGCAATCTGTTATGCAACACGGTGAGATAGATTTTTAGGCTACCATTTTCTCTGCTTAAACCAGGGGTGCCCAAACTATGGACCGTGGGCCAGATCTGGTCCCCGACAGCAATGTGTCTGACCCATGCCTCCTTTGCCACTCCTGGAAGCGGACCCATTTTACTTCCACAAGCGGCAAGTGTGGCATGGGCCGGATGAATTGGTGCCAGATCCAGCCCAAGGGCTGTAGTCTGGGCACCCCTGGTCTAGAGAGTCTGGTGTGCCGACAAGACGATTGTTCACGCTTAGCTGAGGTCGATGGGAGTCACAGTACGAACACCTCTGGATCACGGTGGGGCAAGTTAAAACGCCCCATGTATTTGGGGGTCCAACAGCCCACCCCACCCAGGACAGCCCAATCATGAGGGGGATCATCCCTACAGACCTGGAGGGTCTCAGCCTGCACGCGAACCACATCTAGCAATGCAAAAAGGAGTGAGGAAAAGCAGTGTGGTGGCTGCACGCAAGCTGTATAGCCCGAGGTGGGGGATGATGGGAGCTGGAGTCAAACCCCATCTGGAAGGGAAAACGTTTCCCAACTTTGGCAAAGCCAGTCCTAGGATCGCCTTTCCCCCTCTCTGCCCCATAACCTTCCTCTGGAGACAAGAGGCGCCCCTCCCCCACCCCACCCCACCCCGCCCACCCCTCCCCGGCCCCTTTCGGGCCTTCCCTTACCTGGGATTGAAGTCCTGAAACAAGCCCCTTAAATTCATGGCGCTTTAGCCGCCGCCTTCTTCACAGGAGGCCCCGCATGGCAGCCCAAAAACAAAACAAAAAGACGGGGAGAGAGAAAAGGCCGCTTCGGTACCTCAGCCGGACGACGGCGACCCGTCCTCACCTCTCCTCGGCCGCACTGCGCGTGCGCCGCGGCTAGAAGGCGCGTGCGCAGCTCCCCCTGCCTGGCGCCTCCCTCTTTCTCTCGCCAGTTCTTGGGTTCTTTTTTCCAACCGCCACACAGGACGGCTAGCCGAGCCCTCGGGAGGTGGTGCGCATGCGCTCGCCGTTGCGCCTGCTCCGTAGGCAACTTCGACGTCTCGCCCTTTTGTGGGCATGGAGGGAGTAAGTGAGAAGGGGCGGGTTTTCAAAGAACATTTTAAAGGGGAAAGTGCCCTTTTAGAAAGAAAAGCGGATTTCGTCCAGGATCTTATCCTGCAGGACGGAATGAGCTCCCGTCTTTATCCCAGCTCCTGCCAACCTAGCCGTTCGAAAGCAAGAAATTGCAAGTAGATAAATAGTAGATAAATAGATAAAGTACTTTGGACATCAAATGAGAAGGGAGGACTCACTTGAGAAGGCCTTGATGCTGGGAAAGGTGGAGGGCAAGAGAAGAAGGGGGCGTCCAAAGATGAGATGGCTAGATGGTATTGTGGACACAATGGGCACAGAACTGGGAGGACTGAGGGGGATGATGGAGGACAACAGGGGTGCCTGGAGGAAAATGGTCCATGGGGTCGCAAAGGGTCGGAATCGACTGTGCGACTGAACAACAACAAATAGGGACCACTTCGGTGGGAAGGTAACAGCGTGCGTGCGCTCCGGCGTCTAGTCATGCCTGCCATGTGACCACGGAAATGTCTGCAGCAGCAGACAGCGCTGGTTCTTCGGCTTTGAAACAGAGATGAGCACTGCACCCTAGAGTCGGATACGACTGGCTTTCGAGCAAGGGAAACCTTTACCTTTACCCCTGCGGAGAACCCCCCCCCCCCACCGGCCAGAAGGTGGGGCGCCACGCATGCGCGCCAGGGGAGGGACTGGTACTGTGCGCTAACCCGGGCAACTTTGCTCTGCGTCCGTGACTCGCTAACTTGCCCAGTCGTGGCATCGGGGATGTGGGAGATGTGGGAGATCGCCCTTCCTCCTTTTCCCTCGCTGGGAGGACCAGAAGGAGACCCGGTTGTCTCTCCCGTGAAACAAGGCGATCGTGGTGGCTCTCTTCCTCTTTGCCATCCTTCGCATCCTCAACGTGAGCCACCACTGATACATTTGCAGGGATCCAGAGAGCTACCCGATCTGAGCAATGCATGCACACACACACACACACACACACACACACACACACACACACACACACACACAGACACACACGTATGTATGTATGTATGTATGTATGTATGTACATACATACATACGTACGTACGTATATATGCATGCATGTATGTATGCATGTATGTATGCATGTATGTATGCATGTATGTATGTATGCATGCATGCATGTATATTTGGCTGAGTATTTGAGAGGAGAGATCCAGCCAACAAAGGATGCCGCTTTTCCTAGTACTGTACTCCGAACTCACCTTTAAGAAGAATGCCTGGCATAAAGGTCTTCCATGAGTTTGGGGCTCTCAGTTATAGTAACCATTCTGCTCTTCTGCCCATGTTTGGTATATGGACAGAAGAATGATCTTCAATCAGGAAAGCTCACTGATCTTTATTTTTAGTAGTCTGGGGGGGGGGGGGAACCACCGGATCGAACATCTGTATGGCGCGAAGGTTTGTCACTTTCAAGAAGAGGTGCATTCCTTTAAGGCAGGGATTCTCGACCTGCGGCCCGTGAGCTGGATGCGGCCCGCAGCATCATTTCATGTGTGTCCCCACTTCCTCCGCCACACCAGGAAGTGCCATATGGTAGAGGAAGGGCAAAATGGCCATCCGGCCCCCGAAGCTGTTTGAGGGAGCGTGACCGGGCCCCTGGCTTTAAAATGTTGAGAACTCCTGCTTTAAGAAAAGGAACAGAGCAATTGACCAGCTCTTTGACAATCAGAACATCATCAGTTGGATCCCACAGAAATCCTGTGTATGTATTTTTGCTCCTCTTTGGCGTTGATTTATATTTCTGCCTGCTTGCTTGCTTTTCCTGCTTTAAAGTTTTAAATGTTGCTCTGCAATTTTTGCCGCCATAGTGTGCACGATTCTTGGTTAAAGTTTTGTTCGAAAGAAGCAACTTGTAGCCCAGAATGCAGTCAAATTTATGGGACAGCAGCATATCCAAATTCTGTTGTGGATAGGGCAGGGAGCATTGTAATTTGCTAACGATTTTACCGTGTAGAGTAAATTTAGACTGGAATGTAACTGGCATATTTCTGTAGGAAAGACAGGTTACTGTAGTTGAATTTATCTGGATTGAGACAAATGATCATATCAGAGAATAAGCAAAACGTTGTAGCACTTTGAAGACTTTATATTTTATTGTTAGCTTTTGTGGATCAAGTTCACGAAAGCTAACATTAAAATATAACAATTAGTCTTCAAAGTGCTACAACATTTTTGTTTTGTTTATTCTCTGATATGCTTAAAACACAGACTAACAAGACCACCATTTCAAAAATAAAAATAAAAAAGTAGAGCTTACCCATGTTTAGTAAAGGTCACCTTTGCTTGAAAGCCAGTTGTATCTGACTCTAGGGTTCAGTGCTCATCTCTGTTTATAGCCAAAGAGCTAGCGTTGTCTGCATCTGCAGGCATTTCTGTGGACTTGTGGCAGACATGCCTCATCACTAGTGCACGGAACGCTGTTTACCTTCCCACCGAAGTGGTCCCTATTTATCTACTTCCAATTTCTTGCTTTCGAATTGCTAGGTTGGCAGGATATCTATGTTTTCTTGTAAGTAAATGCTGTTAAATTCAAAGGGTTTTACTTTCAGGTAGGCAAGATTACAAGATTGTGCCTCCAGTCTATCACTTGTCTATATCTTGATAGAGTGGCTGTCCAACTCAATACGGGATCCCTTGCTCCCAAACAATTGTACGCAGAATTGTAGCCTTGGGTGAATCAATGAATGAGATGAAGATCTAAAAGGCAGGGCAGAAATAGTGGGAAGGTATGTGAGAATGAAAAAAAAAATCAATTTATGCAATTAGATATTCTAGAATATTTCTAGAATGTCTGAACTGTCGAGTAGCTGCTTTTAGTAAAGTTTGCAATACGATGCAGAAGGAATAGACCCAGTCCAGATGTTGCTTTCACTCATGTACAGCACTGTATATTATCCTATGACAGTAATGGTGAACCTTGGCACTCCAGGTGTTCTTGGACTTCAATTACCAGAAGCCCAAGTCAGCACTCCTGCTGATCGGGGCTTCTGGGAATAGAAATCCAAGAACACCTGGAGTTCCAAGGTTCGCCATCATTGTCCTATGATGATGCTTCCACTTGAAACAAAGTGTTCTTTGTTGGTTTTGCCTCCCAGGCTACTTGGCTGTTCCTTTGGGAACTATGCCATGAGTTATCATTGGTAGGTGTCTCCTTCACCAATGCATTTCTAGTGTATTGTCTGCAATGATGTATGCTGTAAGAAATCCGCTTGCTTTGAAGGTGCCATAGGATTTCCCACCTTTATTTTCTTCTCCAAAATGCTAAAGACACTATCCTTTTGGAACTACCCTCACTGGAGGAAGCCTAAAAGGCCATTCATTTGATCTAAACCAGTGTTTCCCAATGTGGGGTCCAAGCCCCACAGTGGGTATTCAATTCCCAGAAGCCTAAGTCAGTACATTGGCTGATAAGTGCTTTGGGGAATTGACTTAGGCTTCTGGGAATTGAAGCCCAAAAACCAGAGGTTGGGGGAAAACTCATTCCCCTAAAAATCAAATTGCTCCCCTGTGGAGCATGGACCCCCACATTGGAACCACGGACTTAGAGTCAAATATATTGAAGGGAAACACCAGGTTAAGAAATCTAGGAAAGTAGACAACATTTTGCTCCTTGTCTCTGCAATGAATTGACTTCTTTGAAGGAATTGCATTCTTCCTTTTTCTTGCCTTTTAACGTACAGTAATAGGATTTTTTTTAAATTTAGCCCAGGCTAGTCTTCCTTCATTTTCATTTCCTGCTGCTTGATGCCTTGTGACTTGCAAAGCAGAGTTTATCATCTGTCAGGCACCACGAATGTTCTGTCTTTTCTTAGGATTTGTGTATATGAGATAGACGTTAATTATGTAAATCGGTTTCTTCCTGTACTGTCATTTCCAGATTATATTTCTGTGTGCATTTCTGCTACTTGTCTCTTTGACAGAGTCAAATAAAGGGTTATAATGGAAGAGAGGGACAATTTATTTCTTCATTTATTACTGGGGCTGCGGTGGCTCAGTGGTTAAGAAGCTCGCCTTGTTAGCTGGAAGTCCGGCAAGTCGGCAGTTTGAGACCCAGGCACTGCATGACGGTTTGAGCACCCATCTCTGTCCCAGCTCTTGGGGACATGAAATGAGCCTCATTTTGGCGTTCCCTGAGCGGAGTTTCTTCTGCAAAGATCCTTTCAACCCAGAATAATTTCTGACACGAAATCATTATTATTTATTTAGTTACCCCCTGTCCATTCAAAGAGTTGTGGTCAAACATATTTTGTGTATCCACTTTCATTCTTTTAATTCTAAAGGTGATTATCCTGACATACTTCTTGTTTTGCCTGTGACTAATCCTATTATTAGTCACAATTAGAGAAGACCCACTGAATCTGGCCAATTTCCCTCCAGTCAGCAATTAATGTAAGTTGAATTGATTTAATGGATCCATTTCAATTGGGA
Organism: Bradypodion pumilum; assembly: GCA_035047305.1. Taxonomy (NCBI): domain Eukaryota; kingdom Metazoa; phylum Chordata; class Lepidosauria; order Squamata; family Chamaeleonidae; genus Bradypodion; species Bradypodion pumilum. The sequence goes on along the minus strand of JAWDJD010000011.1, from coordinate 7,171,441 downwards.
GTAACAAGATTTCGGGTGACACTTTCAAGAGTTTTCTTGGTAGGGAATACACAGAAGTGGTTTACAATTCTCATCTTCTGGCCACATTCTGGGACTATGCAGCTTGCCCAATGCTAAAGAGGCTGGCACCTCTTCCCAGATGTACTGTACAGTGGGAAATCAAACTCCCCACCTCGGGTACCCCTTCAGGAAGGCCTAAAAACATAGCTCTGCCAGCAGGCATGGGGTGCGCCTGGCAGCACAACCCAGCCTTGCTGGTTCATCTAGCCCTGTTTGGGGTCTTAATTCAGGGGTGATGATGTTTTTACGGATATTTTTAATTATTTTACTGTTTTAGTAGTTGGTTTTTATGTACGAGATGGTTTTAACTGTTGTGAGCCGCCTTGGGTCGCCGAGGCGAGGAAGGCGGCCTATAAGTCTAGAAAATAATAAATAAATAATAAATAAAGGCTCTTCACTCAAAAAAAAAAGTTCCAAGGAGAAAACCCTAAAGCCTTAAAGTACAATAATAATATAATACAATAATAGTAAAAGTAAAGGTAAAGGTCGCCTTTGCTCGAAAGCCAGTCAAATCCGACTCTAGGGTTCGGTGCTCATCTCTATATAGCCAAAGAGCCAGCGCTGTCTGCATTTGCAGACATTTCTGTGGTCATATGGCAGGCATGACCAGACACCGGAGTGCACGGAATGCTGTTTACCTTCCCACCGAAGTGATCCCTATTTATCTACTTGCAATATCTTGCTTTTGAAAGCCTAGGTTGGAAGGAGCTAGGACAGAGACGGGTGCTCACTTTGTCAAGTTTCTTACTGCTGACCTACTGACCTTCCAGTCGTCCACTTCAGCATCTTAACCACTAAGCCACCACAGTCCCCAATAATGCAATACAATAATTATGAGCCCTGTTGGTGCAGTAGCCAAAACTGCTGATGTTGTAAATTCAATCCTTAAAGTTGACTCAGCCTACCATCCCTCTGAGGTCATTAAAATGAGCAACCAGCATGTTGGGGCAAAATGTTAATTACCATGTGAACCATCCAGAAAGTGCACTATATAAGTAGTATATAAGTTTGATTGCTATTGTTATTGTTTGTCTACTATCAAGTCAATTCTGAGTTCTGGTGAGCCTTTTCAGGGTTTTCTAGGTAGATAATACTCAGAAGTGGCTTGACTTTCCTTCCTTCTGGGAGTGTGCAGCTGGCCAGAAGGCACAGTTGAACTCCCAACCTATGGCTCTTCAGTCTAGTTCCCTATTCACTGAGCTATCCAACAATTTATAACACATTACTATTACTTTTATAAAAAGAAATTAAATCATGGAAGAACCATTGTGGCTTTTCTCATTGCTGATTCTGTGTCTTCCGGTCGGGGAATCAAACTCCTGACCTCTGACTCCACAATTCACTGAGCAATCCAGAGCTGGTATAATTCAGAAATGCTCTCTAAGAGTGCCTTGCCCGTGAGCTCATCAAAGGTGAAGGAGCTGGATTCCGACAGTAATTCACATCACTGCTGAAGATCATTTCTTAAACCTAGGACTAAATGCGGGAAGCCGCTAACGATTCACTCATGCACAATGATTCGCTCATGATTTCCGAGCCAAGGAAATCATTAACTATTTTTGAAACCTCACCTTCTAACGAGTATGCTTGAACCAGGAATATATTAAGGGATGCTTCTGCACACACCTTGCAGTGCTTTCGTTTGCTGGGATATGATCTGCATTACGAGCGGGAAAAGGTGAACACAAGACTGTCTTATCATTTAATTATTAGAATGCTAATGGAATGGGGCAAAATTTATGCACATCTTCCTCTCCAGTCAAGCTGTGTCTTTGGCTCAACTGGGAACATGGAGGTTTATGAGGATCTCTGCCTACTTCTTTTGCCATGCTGAGAGTAAAGCTCACGAATCTTTCAGAAATGTTTCTTTCACACACACACACACCGACTAATTTTAAGATGTGTCATCTTCTTCTTTCATGCCTCGGTCAAACCCTGATCTGCCAAAATGAAACCACTTTCTTGGCTTTGCCGTTGGCCAAACCTAAGTCCCCATCAGTGGCATGTTTCTGGCAGTGAATGGCAGACCAGCAAATGAGCCAGATTCTGTATCTCTCCACATTCACACAGCGTGTTGTTGTCTGCCAGCAAGCTCCCATTTGAGCATGTTGGTGTTGCATTTAGGCACTCCAACCCTAAGCCTATTCAGGGTCCTCCAAGTGACGTAGGGGAGGTTGAGTTCCTCAGCTATATCCTCCTTTAAAGATGTGCTTTAAATAACAAAGATGGCAAAGTTTGAGCAGCATTTGTAATGAGCATCAATTTGCAAATCAGTAGGGGCTGGATTCATAGCAACGTTATCTGCTATTAAAACTGAAAAATCCAAACCTACCTTTCTATTACAAAAACCAAAGTGTTCCGTTAAATGTTTAGGATTTGTAAAGTGTTCCATGATAGAATAAGTTTGGGAAATGCTGTGCTAGACCATCAGCATCATTGAAGGCCACTGGCCTGCCCCTGCACTCTGATAAACAAATGAGGGGATAAAGAGGCTTTCAAAGTTTACAGTGATATGTGACCATACCTGTCAACCGCGGCCCCGGACAATCCGGGACCTGCGCACAACAGTTCTGCGCAATTCGCATTCTACACATGCGTAGAAGGCTTTTATGCTTGCGTAGAACACTTTTACGCTTGCATAGCCTTCTACGCAAGCATAAAAGGGTCTACGCAAGCGTAAAAGCCTTCTACGCATGCGTAGAACGCGACTTGCGCAGAAGGGATGTGCAGTACCTCTTTCCCCCCGCTGACAATTCCGGGGTTTTGGCAGCTGCGGACGGGAAATGGTGCAAATAAGCGCTGAAAATCGGGAAATCCTGGCCAATCCGGGAAAGTTGACAGGTACCGTATGTATATGATCGATTAGCACAGAGAAACCTGGAGGCAGTTGATCAGAGACAAAACATTGTTTTGCCAAATAGTTTGCACTTTCTAATTAAAACCCAAGGCACTGAACTCTAGGATCTTTCATCTGTAGACAAAGCAATTTTCCTTTTATGACAGACCCTCTCTCACACCATCAGAGAAACTCCAGTAAGGTAAAGGATGCCCTTGCTTGAAAGCCAGTCGTACCCGACTCTAGGTTTAAAGAAATTTGATCTTATTTCCCCAGCCTTAGCAGGCCTGCGCTGGTTACCTGTTGCCTACCGTGTCAGAGACAAGGTGTTAATGTTATCATACAAGGCCCTATGTGGTTTGGGACCTGCTATCTGTCAGAGCGTCTCTCCCTTAGAGCAACTCCCCCGCATAACCCGGTCATCACAGTCAGCGCAGCTCCAGGTGCCAACCCCGAAGATGGCTCAAAAGCCTTTAACCAGAAATAGAGCCTTCTCGGTGGTGGCACCAACATTGTGGAATACACTTCCGGTGGAGCTGCACCAGGCTCCATCACTGACTACCTTAAAAATAATAATAATAAAAAACGCTTTTCTTCAAGGAGGCCTTTCAGGGTATGGTGTTCCCCTATCAATAAATTAGCCAGTTAGGTTTAGTCCCGATGTCATGTACTCTGACGCCAATTATTTTTATTTTAGTTTACTTTAGTTTAGTCTATCTGATGTATTTGTTGGTGGGTTTTGATTTGTTGTGGGTATTGTTGTTATTTATTTTTTGTTTGTTCACCACCCAGAGTGGGATAACACTCAGATGGGTGGTATACATAAACAACATGTGGCAGGCATGACTAGACACCGGAGTGCACAGAACGCTTTTTACCTTCCCACCAAAGTGGTATGGAACCTGTTTACCTATTTGCAATTTCTTGCTTCCGAACTGCTAGGTTGGCAGGAGCTGGGACAAAGACGGGAGCTCATTCCGTTATGCAGCACTCGGGTCTCGAACTGCTGACCTGCCAACCTTCTAGTCCTCAAGCTCAGTGTCTTAACCACTAAGCCCTTGAAAAGGACACTTTTTCTGGGTTTACAGGTGCTCCTTTATTAGACATATGATTTACTATAAATTGGTAGGCAGGTGGAAGAGGGGGTAAGAATAAATGGCAGGTTATACATTAAGGCAATAGATTTCCTGAACGGCTGGGGTTAGACTAGATAACCAAAGGGTTCCTCCTGAATCTACAATGTGTTTATTGCATGGTTTTATGATTGTTCTGCCGTAACCTAGAAGTAGCCTAGAAATGTAAGCCTGCCTTTACATGTATAATGTAAATATTAATTGGCTGGAGCACAATGAGAAGGACAGAAGGAAGGAAAGAAAGAAGCACAAACAGCTCTAAAATTAAGAAAAGATGCTCCCAGACAGGATTATTTATTTATTTAGGGTGTGTGTGTGTAAATAATTGTAATGCACTTAGTTCAGGAGTTCTCAACTGTTTTAAGCCAGGGGCTGGGTCATGTTCCCTCAGACAGCTTCAGGGGCCAGATGGCCATTTTGCCCTTCCTTCACCACATGGCACTAACTGGTGTGTTAGAGGAGGTGGGGTCCCCACATGAAATGGTGCCATGGGCCGCATCCAGCCCGTGGCCTGCAGGTTGAGAATCCCTGACTTAGTTGGTTTCCTAATTGCTCTAGGCTGCCAAGAGGAAAAAGAGGAAGCAATTGTCAGCATTAATGGCATTACATATTTTATCTCCTGGAGGAATGTAATTGTAAAAACTCTCTGAGAATTGAGGCTCAGATTTATCAGCATCTACTAATCTGTCAGTGCCCTCAGCAGGCTTATCCAGGTTATACATGAGAGCACTGTGGAAAAGATTTATGCGGCTCCAAATATAGCGTGGGACTGTGGTGGCTTAGCGGTTAAGACGCTGAGCTTGACAACTAGAAGGTCGGCAGGTCAGCAGTTCGAGACCTGAGTGCTACATGATGGAATGAACTTCCGTCTGTCGCAGCTTCTACCAAACTAGCAGTTCGAAACCAAGAAGTTGCAAGATAGATAAATAGGTAGCACTTCGCTGGTAAGGTAAACAGGGTTCCGTGCACTCCGGTGTCTAGTGATGTTTGCCACATGTCCACAGACATGTGCTGGCTCTGACTATAAACAGAGATGAGCACTGAACCCTAGTGTCGGATACGACTGGCTTTTGAGCAAGGGAGACCTTTTCCCTTTATAGTGTGCCATTATGACTTGCTTCGCCCACCAAGACTGCTTGCATGTAAAAGTTTTCTATAATTGGGTGTCAAGGTGTTGTGGGATTGCAACTCCCATCAGCCCCAGCAAGCATAGCTAAGTAAAAGAATGATGGGAGATGAAGTCCCAACATCACTGAAAGGGATGCACTTTGTTCATCTCTTTTCTGCAGGGACGCACACCTGGCACGAGACACTATCTAGACCATACCTGTCAAGTTTTGGCTTTGAAAATAAGGGAAATTTCCCGGCAAATAAGGGATACTTGACAGTTATGCTTATCCTGTGCTGCCCTCCAATGGCGGCAATAGGGCACTGCAGTCTAAATAATAAGGGATGACGGCGGGAAAGAGGGTAAAATAAGGGGTTTTCCCGGCCAATAAGGGATACTTGACAGCAATGATCTAGACCCCTGTATTCATAAGTGTTTTACTTTTTTGGACATACCTATTTGCACATCACAATAAGCCATAGTTAGGTTAATCACAATTTGCTGCTTAAGCCATGATTAAGCTATGCCAATCATACGTTGCAGTTGAACCCACAAAGTGTGCAGCTGGTGACCCAACAAATCATGAGGTTTGCTCCTTTTCTGTAACCTTTTCCCAGTGTCATGACAAGCCATGGTTTCACCAAACCAACATCGTACTGTGGGCTTAGTTTGTAAACAGGGTTTGTTAGCAGATGCAGCTTACATATCACAACAAGGAAGGTTTCAATACGCCACTTCCTGGCTTCTGGAGATGTCAAAATGCGACCCCTGTGTAAAGGGGGGGGGGCTTGTGTCTTCTCCCCACTGGCAATGGCTTGATGGCACACAATTATTATTAAAGCCAAAGAGAGAAAGGTGTTTGTGGGGTATGAGTGCCATCTGGTGGCCAGCACAGATATAGACAAGTTTAAAGCATAATTGTGGCGGGGTGGAGTTCTCTGGCTAGGAGGAAACCATAGGAATGTTCTTAGGAAAGAGCATGGATTAGGAAGACATTCTCTTAAATCCTTTCTGTATAGTTATAGCAATATAAGGGATGCGATTAAGAAGCTCACCTTGTTAGCTGGAAGGCTGGCAAGTCAGCAGTTCAGGTACTGCATGACGGATTGAGTGCTCATCTCTGTCCCAGCTCTTGGGGACATGAAAGAAGCCTCATTCGGGTGTCCCCTGAGTGGCATTTCTTCTGGAAAAAAAAATCCTTTCAACCCACAATAATTTCTGACATGAAATTATTATTATTATAGAAATAGCAGTTACACGTATACACCGACCCATAACACTTAGGGCATTCTCTGTGCACTTCGTAAGGTTATTAGCATTTTGCCCCCAACATGCTGGGCACTAATTTTACTTACCTTGGAAGGATGAGTCATCCTTGAACCCAGTTGAACTCACAACATCAACAGTTTTGGCTGCAGTACAGCAGTTTTAACGGCCACCTTCACAAATTGCTTTAAGGGCTCGTATCATACCTGTCAAGTTTTGGATTTGGAAATAAGGGAAATCTCCCGGCAAATACGGGATACTTGACAGCTATGCTTATCCTGTGCTGCCCTCCAATGGCGGCAATAGGGCATTGCAGTCTAATTAATATGGGATGATGGCAGGGAAAGAGGGTAAAATAAGGGGTTTTCCTGGCCAAAAAGGGATACTTGACAGCTATGGCTCGTATCCACCCTATTCAAACCCTCGCTGGCTAAATTGGTCAGTGGCTTAGGTCTCTGAATGGAGGTTGGGTGTTCAAATCCCCCATTATGCCTCTTGGGAGAAGGGCCAACCTGTATAGCCTTGAGCAAGTTGTGCAGTCCCAGGACTCCCCCTAGAGGAAGGAAATGGGAAATCGCTTCTTATTTTTCTCTACCTAGAAAACCTTTGTCTGGCCGGACGTCAAGTCCTCTGACTCAGATCCAGGAAGAGCTTTATGGCAAGAACATACATGCTTGAGGGTATACAAGAGCAAACCCAAATTACAAGATGGATGAAGGCGCTCATTGGACGAGGAACAACATTAAAGGAGGATTTGGCTGAGGAACTCAACCTCCCCTACGTCACTTGGAGGACCCTGAATAGGCAGAGGGTTAGAGTGCCTAAATGCAAGACCAACATGCTCAAGTGGGGGTTGCTGGCAGCAGGGCCGTAGCCAGGATTTTAGATGTGGGTGGGCGAATATTTTTTCCAGGATGGGCAACAATGTCATACATGTATGTCATACATATAGGCAGCTGGGAGTTTGAGGGTGGGCAAACTGCTAACTCAAGGTGGTCTATGCCCACCCTGGCCACCCCGACTATGGCCCTGGCTGGCAGACAACAACACAATGTGTGAATGTGGAGAGATACAGAGTTAGGCTCATTTACTGGTCTGCTTGTTCCTGCCAGAAACATGTAGCCATGAGGATTTAATTCGGGCCATAGACAAAGCGAAGAAAGTACTATAGCTTCATTTTGTCAGTTCAAAGTCTGATTCCCGCAGGAAAGAAGAACCAGCAATGCTGGGCCTCAGTCGACACCTTCTCTTCTCCCTTCCATTTGTAGTCTGTATTCCTCTGGAGACCATCCCATCCCTTGGAGGACAACAGAAGCTCCTACAGGGAGGCGCGGGCACCCAAGATCCTATTCACCAGGTTATGGCACATCTGGTTAGCGCCACTCCAGATGTTCAGAATTACACTTCCTGACATCCTTTACTGTCGGCCTTCCTGGACTTTTGGGATGGGGGATGATGGAAACTGTAGCCAAGAGCTCAAAGGACCCCCCACCCCCCAAACCTTCGTAGACAGGAGACTGGGCTGTTTCCTCGGGAGTAAGTCCAGCTGGGCTTTTCCCCCTGGAGGCAACCCACAAAGGTTGCCATCTGGTGTCTTGAAGGGACAGCGGCAGGGCCAATCTAGGACGTAATAATAATAATAATAATAATAATAATAATAATAATAATAATAATAATAATAATAATAATAATAATAATAATAATAATAATAATAAATTCGTGTCAGAAGTTATTCTGGGTGGGAAAGGTTTTTTCTTTCTTCCTTTTTTTTTCGCGAAAGGGAACGCCCGAATGAGACTCCTTTCGTGTCCCCAGGAGCTGGGACAGAGACGGGCGCTCAGTCCGCCGTGCAGTACCCGGGTCGCGAAGTGCCAACTTGCCAGCCTTCCAGCGAACAAGGCGTGCTTCTTAACCCCTGAGCCCTTCCTGGGCTTCCGACCGACTCGGTCCGGCGGTGCCCCATCTGTCTGGGCCGCCCCAGTCCGCCCTCCTCCCGCCCCGGAGGGTGGAGCGAGCGCCGTCCGACCGGGCGCCTCCCCTCCTGCCGCGGGTTCCCTCGCTTCCTCCTCCCGGAGCTGCCGGACTCCGGAGCCGGGACGCTTCGCTTCGGGTCCCCGGGGGAGAAGGAGGCGCCATGGGGCGGGCGCCGGAGACCCTCCGGCTGCCCAAAGCGCTCCTCCTCCTCGCCGCCGCCGCCGCCGCCGGCGGGATCGTGCTGGGCGCCCCCCGGGCGGCCGCTGCTGGGGCTGGAGGAGCCCGGCCTCCCACCCCAGGTAGGTACGGCGGGCGGGCGGGCGGGCGGGCAGCCGCAGGTGAGACCCCTCCGGGACAGACGGGGGCTTGTGGGGCGGCGGTCCAGAAGGGAGCCCTGCAGAGCCTCGGGCCGGACCAGACCATGCACTAAGCAGGCAGCAAGGGGGGTCATTTTTGGCATTTATTATTATTATTATTATTATTATTATTATTATTATTATTATTATTATTATTATTATTATTATTATTATTATTATTATTATTATTGCATTGACAGTCGAAGATTGGTATAAAAGTAACAGCGCACGCCCTAACCTAAGAACTCTTAAGTTAGGGGTGTCCAAACTTTTTTGGGCCACGGGCCGGCCCCGTGGTCCAGGGGGCTGGTCACTATGGCCCCCAGGGGCCCGGATCCGGCCCCAGAGCAAATTCATCGCCCTCAGAGCGGAAGCAAAATGCGACGAGGGCTTTGTGGGCCATGAATTGGCATTGAGATCAAGAAGATGGTTCCTTTCCCCCCCCCAGGTGTGGCAGAAGTTGGTGGGCTTTTGTAAATAAGTACTATACGGAGGAGCATCCAAAGAAATGTACTACAGTAATTAAAACCGATTGGCTTTAGAGGATATGAAGGCAGCGGAATAACCAGTAAACACCACAATGATTAAAATAAGTGCAGGAGAAGTAGTTGGAAGTCATTAGGGGGGTGGGGAGGAGACATGAAATGTTTTTGTACTGGGTTAAAATTTGATGTTAATATGTTTTTATGTGACAATTAGTAATAAAGTATTTTAAAAAAGAATTGGCATTGAGGGCCGGGATCCAGCCCCAGGGCTGTCGTTTGGGCACCACTGTGTTAAGCTGACATCTGAGCATATAGGCAGGTCGTATTAGAGTAATTTTTTTTGGAGAGTTAGGATGTTCAAATCCGATAGATTCAAATTTCCCAAATACAGTGGTACCTCACATAACGAACGCATCATATAGCGAAATATTTGCACACCGAAGCGTTCGTTATGCAATGGTAATACCAGGTTATAACCGGGATATACCTGCTTAATGGGAACCCTGGTTAACGAACATCCCCCCCCCCCCCCCGTTATGTGGGGCATCTCCCATAGGGAAGCACATAGTGAAAAAACCCGCATAGCGAAGAGCTCCGTGGAATGGCATTCTTTCGTTATGTGGGGTTCTACTGTATAGGGAATCCAGTTTAGGTATTGTTCCAAGGGCTTCAATCACTATTGCTTAGTACTGTAGTTAAGACACTGAATTTGACGACTGGAAGGTTGGCAGGTCAGCAGTTCAAGACCTGAGTGCTGCATGACAGAGTGAGATCCCGTCTTCTGTCCCAACTCCTACCAACCTAACAGTTTGGAAGCAAGAAATTGCAAGTAGAGAAATAGGTACTGCTCCGATGGGAAGGTAAAAAACATTCCGTGTCTAGTCATGCCTGCCACATGTCCACGGAAACGTCTGCAGACGCAGGCATTTGGTTATAAATGGAGATGAATTGGATACGATTGGCTTTCGAGCAAAATCCTATTGGATTCACAGTTGAAGACTGGTATAAAATTAACAGTTCAAGACCTAAGATCTGCTTAAGGTTATGTCTGAGTATATACGCAGTTCCTAGTAAAGTTTTTTTTTTTGTAGTGTCCAGTAAGCCCAAGATTTCCAAATATCTAGGGAGTTCTTTAGGTATTGCTCCAAGGGCTCCGATCACTATGGATACAACAGATTTCTTCCTTCATAAACACTGAACTTTAATTTGCAAATCACAATATTTTGTGAATTTTTTCCAGTTGTTTGTCTTCAATTCATGCATCTCCTGGTATAGCAATGTCAATAAACCAGGTCTTCTTTTCCACAACAGTTGTTGTATTCACAGTCAAAGACTGGTGTAAAGCTAACCCAGGACCCAAGAACTGTTAAGGTCAAGACTAAGTATATAGGCAGTTTGTAGTAAAGTTATTTGTTTTAAAGTTAGGATATTTAAGGCCAATAAATCCAAAATTTCCAAATATCTATTCAGTCTTTTAGGTATGGCTCTAAGGGCTGTTTAGGCCACATGATGCTGGGAAGAGTTAAAAGAATGAGAATGGACAAAGGATTTATGTAATGAACACTAGCTTTTTGTTACTAACATTTTTTTGAACATCATGATTCACAATGTTGTGCATGGTATAAATGGAATGATATCACCATTAAAAGCCAGATTGATTACATATTAGCAAGAGTTAAAATAATATTTAGCATACTAGGACTGCAGTGGCTCAAGTGGATAAGACACTGACCGGGAGGCGGAAGGTCAGCAGTTCGATTCCCGAGTACTGCAGGACGGATTGAGCTCCCGTCTTTGTCCCAGCTCCTGCCAACCTAGAAGTTCGAAAGCAAGAAATTGCAAGTAGATAAATAGGGACCACTTTGGTGGGAAGGTAACAGCATTTCATGCGCTCCGGTGTCTAGTCATGCCTGCCACATGACCGTGGAGACGTCTGCAGAAGCAGACAACGCTGGCTCTTCGGCTTTGAAACAGTGATGATCACTGCACCCTAGAGTCGGATACGACTGGCTTTCGAGCAAGGGAAACCTTTACCTTTAGGAGCAAAAACAGTCCCCAATGGACTGTGCGACACTGGTCATAAAATTGTGGAGTTTCTTTCTTTGTTCTTTTGTAACATCAACAACCTGAGATATGCAGACGATGCTACCCTAATGGCGGAAAGTGAAGAAGTTCTAGAGAGCCTCTTGATGAGGGTGAAAGAGGAGAGTGCAAAAGTTGGCCTGAAACTCAACGTAAAAACCCAAAAAAAACCAAGATCATGGCAACAAGCCCCATCACTCCCTGGCAAACAGAGGGGAAGAAATGGAAGTAGTAACAGACTTTACTTTCCTTGGATTCAAAATCACTGCAGATGATGATTGCAGCCATGAAATAAAAAGACGCTTACTTCTTGGGAGGCAAGCAATGAGAAACCTAGGTAGCATAATAAAGAGTAGAGACATCACACTGCCTACAAAGGTCCGCATAGGCAAAGCAATAGTATTCCCAGTAGTAATGTATGGCTGCGAAAGCTGGACCCTAAGGAAGGCTGAGCGCAGAAGAATAGACACCTTTGAGATGTGGTGCTGGAGGAAAATCTTGGGAGTCCCCTGAACTGCTAGGAGATCAAATCAGTCGATCAACCCAGACTGCTCCTTGGAAGGACAAATACTGAAGCTGGAGCTTAAGTACTTTGGCCACCAAATGAGAAGAGGGGACTCACTTGAGTAGGCCTTGATGCTGGGAAAGATTGAAGGTAAAAGGAGAAGGGGACAACAGAAGATGTGGTGGCTGGATGGCATCATTGATGTGATGGCGTAGTAGACTGTGGGCTACGGAGAATGGTGGAAGACAGGGGAGTCTGGCAAAGGATGGTCCATGAGGTCGCAAAGAGTCGGACTCGACTGCGACTGAACCAAAAAGAAACAAACCCATTTACAACCTGCTCCCCCCCCTCTCCTCGTAGTGAGCTCCTGGCAGTTCACTTGACTTTCCCCCTTGCGCTGTACTTGATCTGCACATCAACCCTGTAAGGCAGGTTGGACTGAGAGGAGGTGGCTGGAATCCTATTTCGATGAAATGGCATGCACCAAAGATTGCATAACCAATGCATACAGTTTTTCCTCTGGGCTATCAGGTCCTCACATATACCTACATTGAATGCCAGGGCATAACAGATAATCAGAAAATTGCAAAAACTGTAGTATGTGAGAGACACACTAGTAATTGGGCCAAAACCAACCCATGGTCCTCACATGGATTTCCAGTGCGTCATTCTCCAACATTCAAATGGCAGCAGCTTCTTCCCCCTTTCATTGCCAAATTGGGGGGAAAGTCCATGAGATTTGACTGCTTCCCTTGTGTGAGTATCTCGACTAGCATTTGGTAACTGTGCACCTTGACAGAGTTGGGTCACCTTTGCTGCTGTGCCTTAGGCGGCAAAATATCTTGAGCCAGTTCTGAAGGCGCATGAGATGTTCAAGTTTCTCCTTCGTTCCAAATGGCCCTGCAACTGGTGTGACAAATCTCATTCATACCTGGAATCTTTTTCTTAAGTGTGCTCCGTGAGGTTTAATCCTCTAAAACAGCATTATTCTTTGTGTGGGGTTGACCAGCTGCTCCTTTTTATAATAGGATTAAGGAGTTAAATTTAGCAACACAGTTCCACTTTGCCTATTGTTCCTCAATTAGCCTTGACTCATGGTGCTAATGTAAATGACCCTTTTAACTCCTTGGTTTTCCAGATGGCATGAATGTTCTCTTCATCATTGCCGATGACCTGCGTCCAGCATTAGGCACTTATGGAGACACCCTTGTGAGATCTCCAAACATAGACCAGCTGGCATCACGAAGTGCCGTCTTCCAAAATGCTTTTGCCCAGGTAAGCAACGTTTGCTTATATGTTCCCAAGTGCTCTTGAGTTTTTTTTTAAAAAATGGTTCAAATCTATGAGATTGTTTTACAGCCAGATCCAACTTATAAACTCTTATTGTTTATGTAAGTCGGTAAAGGTCACCCTTGCTCAAAATCCAGTTGTATCTGACTCTAGGGTTCGGTGCTCATCTGTTTATAGCCAAAGAGCCAGTGCTGTCTGCATCTGCAGATGTTTCCTTAGACACGTGGCAAGCATGTCTCAACATGGAACATTGTTTACCTTCCCACCGAAGCAGTACCTATTTACTTGCAATTTCTTGCTTTTGAACTGCTAGGTTGGCAGCAGTTATGTAAGCAATGCATGCATCTGTTTGTTTTTAGAGCATGGATTGCCTTCTTTAAAGCTGGAAATGAGGTACAGTGGAACCCCGTATAACGAACGCTTTGTATAATGAAAAATGCATACAATGAAGCGTTTTTGTGCTATTGGTGATGCACCGTATAACGAAAAAAAATGTTCGTTATACAAAACGCTATTGGTGATACCCCGTACAACGAATATAATTTTTTCGTTGTACAGGGTATCACCAATAGAGTTTTGTATAACGAACCTTTTTTTCCTGTTATACTGTGCATCGGTAATAACATTTCGTATAACGGAAAAAATGTATAGCGAAGAGCTCCACGGAACGGAGTTTTTTCATTATATGGGGTTCTAATGTACACAGAAAGAGCCTCCTCAAAGATTTGGACCACAAACGGGCATATCCTGGTAATGGCAACCAAGTTGTGCTGGCTAAGCCTTTTCACACTAGGGCAGGCGAAAGGAACTACGGAATGAATTCACCAAAAGGTGGCTTCGTTCTGACAGTTTCACGTCTGGCCTAGACACGAAAGAAGAGGAAGAAGACGCTGGAAGTGACCTCAGAGTTGGGGCCATTCAAAAGAAAAGATGTTTTATTAATCAGATGGGGTTGCATATAAAGGTGATGAATTTTATTGATAAATTATTTTGAGTAAAATGTACATCTCATTCTACTGTGATTGCATCCTCCTAATTTTAACCTGTTTATGTAATTATATTTTATTTAATGTATTTTATTTTAACCTGATATGGTCAGATGACTAATCAGTTAATGCTGCTGCTGCCCTCAGATCAGTTTGCAAGTCAATAATTGAAAAAATTAAAAATAGTAATTAAAAAGAAAATTATCTTCCTTGGGGTTGCAATCTAAAAAATGCAGCACAAAAGGCAAAGAATAAATATAAATATTTTAAATAAATAACAAATAAACCCAGTGGAACTGACTTTTAAGGATGGTTGGTGGTCAGGGGCGTGCTGGCTATGGAGTTGGGTGCAGAGTTGGCATGGCGGGCAGCGGGGCTGGTGGACGACAATATCTGCCCCACAAAAACAGTGCCCTGCTGCCTCAAAGCAGAAATTTCTTTGAGCGGAAATCGACTTGTGCCATTGTGTAGCCACTTGGTGTCATACTTTTGCCCGCCTCTGGGGGTGCCAGACCCTGTGGCTCACCGGGACTTGTCCCAGTGTCCAAAATAGCCACCACGGGCCTGTTGGTGGTGCCCTCCCGAAAAAAAACCCTCCACAATTTACAGTCAAGTTACTAAAAGAAACACCACATTAGCTTGCCATGTGCTTTGACTAAATGCTTCACCATTAAAAATAAGGCATGATGTGATTTAGGTACATGCCTGTCAAGTATCCCGGATTTGCCAGGATTTCCCATATTTCCACACCGATTTTCTCCATTCCCTGCCCGGAGCTGCCACTACCCCGTAACTTGGCAGCGGGGGAAAGGAGTTACTGCGCATCCCTTCTGTGCAAGTCCTTTCTACGCATGCGTAGAACCCTTCTACGCGTGCGTAGAACCCTTCTATGCATGCGTAAAAGCCTTCTACCCATGCGGAAAAGCCTTCTACCCATGCATAGAAGCGACCTGCGCAGAACGTTTCTGCGCAGGTCGCTTCTATGCATGCATAGAAGGCTTTTACGCATGGGTAGAACAGACCTGCGCAGAAACATTCTGCGCAGGTCCCGTAATCTCCGGAGCTGCGCTTGACAGTATGTTTAGGTACAGGGCCATCTTGGTAGTGACCCCTCATTTATGAAATACACTCATTGGGGAGTCTTTCCTGCTACTTTCTTGGAGGTAGAGTGGGGGGCTAATCAAAACCTCTATTAAAAATGTTTTTCTCTCAGCTTGTTAAATGTAATCTGTAATAACTGCCTTTAAAAGTTGTTTCCTGTTCTGTTTTTTGCAAATTGTTGTGGCATTGTCATTTTTTCCTAACGACACATAGTAAGTCATCTTGTGTTTGTTTATGTGGAATAGCCTATGCAGAATTTGTTTAATGGATTATCCATAAGCACAGCTGATGGATAAAATTGCTCTCTAATCTTTCATCTTTATGCCGCGATAGTGCTATATATAGTTTATTTTCTGCAAACCCCTAAGTTGACTCACAGTCAATCTGTCTTCCATTGGAGTACACAGAACGAGCCTCCTTGAAGGTTGTGGTATTTTTTGAACCACAATCAGCGTACCCTGGTATCTGCAACCTTGGGTCAGCTAATCTTTCTCGCCCTAGGTCAGGCGACAGGAACTTGCAGAATGAACTCACCAAAAGGTGCCTTCACTTTAGCAGTTTCATGTCTGGACTAGATATAGAAGAAAAAGAAGTCTTCTGTTTGTATATATATATTTTTAAAAATTGTCACTCTAACATTTGGCCTTTTCTTCAGCCAGCTGAAGACAATCCACATAGCTCTTCCTCTCCTCTCCACATGGTCTTCACAATAATCTTGTCCACATGGTCTTCACAATAATCTTGTGATGTCAGTCCAACTAGGAGAGAATGACTTGCTCAAGGCCATTTGTTGAGACTGTGGCAAGTTCTGTGACTTACAGCAAGACTGACCATTTAAAAAAAAGTGTTTAGATAAATTAATAGATAGGGAAGTTGCCAGTTTAGCTATAAGGAACATCCGGTTATTTAAGCCAATATGCTCCTGTGTTCCAGTAAGGTTGGGAAATTAACAGAGGTGGAAGACTCCATTTTTGGAGGTTCTGTGAATCCATTCTTAGTCCTCACTGAGCCCTAATCTCCAAAGTTGGGTGGACACCTTAAATAGATCTTATAAATTGTAGACCAATGTTTCTCAACCTTGTGCCTCCAGGTGTTCTTGGACTTAAATTACCAGAAGCCTTGATCAGCAGGTGTACCGCCTTGGGCTTCTGGGAACTTAAGTCCAAGAACATCTGGAGCCTCAAAGTTGAGAAACCCTGGTGTAGACGGTAAGCTGGCACAGATTCACAGTACCTGAAAATGGTAGTCTCCAGCCTCCGCTAGGTAAGGGGCTGGAGTTTTCATGCCCCACCTGTGTGATATCCAAGAGGCCTCTGATCAGCTTACAGCATGGGTGCCCAAACCTTTTGGGCTGGGGGCCTGACCATGCCTCCGGAACAACTGAGCAGGGCAGACCACACTCATGGAACAGGGTGTGTTTGTGCATGCATGGTGCGGCCGCTTCTGTGCATGCATGAAAAGCGGCCATTTTACTTTATAGTTTGGCTCGGCCACTTCTGCGCATTCATGAAAGTGGCCATTTTACTAACTGCGCCAAACCAGGAAGTAAAATAGCCACTTTTTGTGCATGCGCAGAAGCGGCCTTATTTACTTCCTGTTTTGCCTAGGGTCTTGCGGGCCTGGTGGAATGTCTTTGGGGGCCGTATCCAGCCCACAGGCCGTAGTTTGGCCATGCCTGGCTTACAGGCAAGCAGCAGGTGATGTTGTGGTACTAAAGCAGTGAAACTCATCTCATAGCTATCATAAGTAATGAGCCACTTTCCAAGTGCTAGTTTCAACCAGAGTACTTTCCCGGTATCATTCTCAGTGAAACCTTTCTGGTTGTGATTAAATTGGATGGAGTCTCTGGAGGGCTATATATGCTCATCAGAGGTCAAACCTGGGACCTTTCAGCATGTAAAGCTTGAACTCCACTTTTGAGCCACCACCTTCCTTCTCATCTCCTTTCTTCCAGCAAGCCGTCTGTGCGCCAAGTAGAGTGTCTTTCCTCACTGGGCGCAGGCCAGACACTACGAGGCTGTACGATTTTGATTCCTACTGGCGGGCACATGCAGGAAACTATTCTACGCTGCCACAGTACTTCAAGGACAATGGCTACGTCACTATGTCTGTAGGGAAAGTGTTTCATCCAGGTAAACTCAAGAATTGGTTGTCAACCTGTGAGGCTTGTTAGGGCTGTTCCTCTCACGTTCCTGGTTTATATTCTTAGAACTGCAAATCCAGAAGGGACTCTATAGACTAGGGATGGTGAACCTTTTAGAGACCAAGTGCCCAAACATAGGGGTGGGGGCAGTGATGGGCAGCTCCCGGATTGCACCGGTTTGTGCGCGGGAGGGGGGGGGGAGTAGAAATTCCCCATGGTCATGCCCATTTCCTTACCTGCACCCTGCTGTCTCTCTTCCTCGGTCTCCCGTCTAGGGGCCTCCTCCTGCACACCAACAAACAATCTATGGGGCAAGGTGTGGGTCTGGGGAGGGGTCATGTGGCAGGCATGATTAGATCACCCAGCCAGTCACATAACCACACCCACAAAGTAGGCCACACCCACAGTGTGGTAGTAAATTTTTAAAGAGCACATCACTGGGTGGGGCAAACTGTGCTGGGGGGAGGGATGAAGCACTCCCATTGGGCTGCTGATCAGAGGGGCGGGGTGAAATCTGTGCTGAGTCGACGGCATGTGTGCCAACAGAGAGAGCTGTGAGTACCACCTCTGGCATGCATGCCATAGGTTTGCCTCCACTGCTATAGCCCATCAAGTCTAGCTTCTGTCAAAGAGGCACAGTTGGGGATAGAACTCTGAACCTCTGACTCTGCAGCCAGATGTTTAAACCACTGAGCCATCGATCTATTTTATAGCAATCACACTTAGCATACCACCCCATAGCACTTAGTGCACTCTCTGGCCGGCTCACAAGGTAATTAGCATTTTGCCCGCTACATGCTGGGGACTTATTTTAACAATCTCTGTAGGATGGAAAGCTGAGTTAATCTCAAGCCTGGTCAGGATTGAACTCACAATGATAGCGGTTAACCACTGCACCACCAGAGCTCATATATTTATATGCCCCCTTTCTTCAAAAACTGGGACCCAAGGAAGCTTTCTAAATTTGAACTGATTTTAAACATATACTTTTACCTTTTTCAGGGATTTCCTCAAACCATACTGATGACTATCCATACAGCTGGACCTTCCCAGCTTTTCACCCTTCGTCTGAAAAATATGAAAACACAAAGGTGAATTGACCACGAAAATGAAGAGGACATAACATGGCCATGTACAAAAGTAGTTTTTGCATGGGGGTGCTGAGAAAAGAGACCTATGCTGTGCATTTTAAAACCAGATGTAATGTTAATAGCTTTAACAGGTTTAATGCTGTAGTGTATATTACAGTTAAATGTGCTGTGCAACGACAAACCTTTTGTATGTTTTTATCTAATAGAATCACTTAGTTGGAAGGGGCCTTTTAGGCCATCTAGTTCAAGCCCCTGCTCAGTGCAAGCATCTAAATCTAGTTTTATTAGGAATCTAGGAGGTCGTCTTATTATTGAGGGAGACTCTTATTCCATTAGCCTAGCATTGGCAGCATTGGCTGACCAAGATCCCAGGTAGGATTCTTTCCTGATCCTATCTGGAGGATCTCTTAAGTTCTCCTGGTGGTCCCTCATCCAAATGCTAACCAGGGCTGACCCTGCTTAGCTTCCAATAACAGCTGAGATCGATTTGCGTGAGCTACCTTCAAACTGAGCATCGAAGTAATGCAATGGATAGAGTAGGATTCATGTGATCTAGAGTTTGAGATCCCTGTTTGGTCAGGGAAACACAACTGAGTCACTGGTAAAATTACTTCTTAAATATTTAAGCTGTCTTGAAATCCTGCCGACCTTCCAGTCCTCAAGTTCAGCGTCTTAATCACTAAGCCACTACGCAGTCCCTTGTTACTCAGATCTTATTGGAACGGCCTTCCTGCAGGCATTTTGTGGTTACGGCACTTATGTCGTTTGTGTGTGTTTTTTTTTTTTAAAGGTTTGCAAAGGGACGGATGGGGAACTTCATGCTAATCTTATTTGCCCCGTGGATCTTGCAGAAATGCCTGAGGAAACCTTGCCAGATATCCAGAGCACCGGAGAAGCAATTCGTTTGCTGAATATCATGAGAGAAAGCCAGAACAAGTATTTCCTTGCGGTTGGGTATCACAAACCACACATTCCCTTCAGGTATCCTAAGGTGAGGTGGATGCTTGAGTAAAGGAGCCTGTCTGAAATATTTCTGCCCCTGAACTGCAGTGCTGGTTTGGGGGGCGAAATACTGTGGAATTTGGCAAACTTGATTTGGCCCATTGAGTCATAGATAGCAACTAGCAGCCCTTTAGCTGCATACAACCCACTGTGGAATATGTAGGGGTCCAAGGTCTCCCCCCTGATTCATGCTTCTACAGCTTTTTATGGAGGTTTGGTGGACTTCATTTTTTATTATTCAGCCACCCTGTGCATGGATCCACCTTGTATGTATGTGTGAGTAAGAGCAAGAGAGAGATAGAAGAGGTGTGATTGTTGGAGATACAAAGTTACAACCCATGTTCAGTAACAGTTGAGTAATTTAAAATCTCATTTTCATCAAAACACAACAAAGATATGTTTAGTTCCACCAGGTTCGGTAGCATGGGTTGAATCCAATGCTACTCACATCTGCAGTAGACCAACCAAAAACACTGGGACTTGTGTAAATGTTGCCTTAACAACATCCCTTTGAATTAACAGATTGACTCTATTTGGCTGCAAATAGGATTGACTCTTGGGATTCAGGTCTCAAACTGTTGGCCTTTCGACCTTCCGGTTTGCCAAGTTCAGTGTCTTGGCCACTAAGCCACCGCAGCCCTAGATGTGAGGTAGAAAGCCTTAATATCTGCATCATGTTCAAACAATGATGAAGCCAGCCAGCCTGAAAATTATCCTTCCGAAATCAATTTTTCTATTCCAGGAATTCCTCAAATTGTACCCTTTGGAAAATGTCACACTGGCCCCAGATCCCAACGTACCTAAAGGACTCCCTTCTGTGGCTTACAATCCGTGGACAGACATCCGGCGTAGGGAGGATGTGGCAGCACTGAACATAAGTTTCCCTTATGGGCCAGTTCCCACGCACTTCCAGGTGGGTGGTTTTGTTTGGCTAAAGTGTCGGATCTGAGAGCAGGTGGGAAGGTTTTCAGTGTTCATCAGGACACTCCAGATGTGGTTTGTCTATTGCATTGTCTTTGGAAGGATTTGGAGCTCAAATGTTTTAATAACAAAAGTGTTTAGAAATTGAATCTGAGACAAAGGAGCTCCTTAGGAAATCTATGCCCTGCAGACAGAAATGTGTAGCAGGACATAGATGTGAAAGTAGGAAGGTGAAGGTTATAGAGCCGTGATGATGAACCTTGGCACTTCAGGTGTTCTTGAACTTCAATTCCCAGAAGCCCAAGTTAGCACTCCTTCCTATCAGGGCTTCTGGGAATTGAAGTTCAAGAACAGCTGGAGTGCCAATGTTTGCATAGAGCCATGATGTCCAGTTTTTCTTGTAGTGCTCCTTCCTACCTATAAAGTTGTTTTTAAGTTGTTGTGAGCCGCCCGGAGTCACCCTAGGGCGAGGGGGCGGCATACAAGTTTGAATAAGATAAATAAATAAATATATCATTGCACAACAACGATTTTACTACTGGGAATAACACACATGATTTACATGATATTGAGTGTGCTGATTCCAAATCTGAACTCAGGATTTGCCTATCATGTACAGATTTTAAAGTGTACTATAGCTGTTCAAAGGGCCGATCATTGGGTAATATATTTTTACATGGAGACGTTATAACAGTTGCAGCTACCGCTTTGCCTTCTGCCACCTCAGCTGAATCATGTCCCCTGGTGGCATGCATGTTCCAGCAGTGGCTGGGCATATCTGGGGTCGTCATTAAGTTGATGTCATAAATAGGTATATAAGGCGAGATGGACCAAGGGCAAAAACATCTTATTGGATAGTACAGCTAGGCTACAGTGAGTTTGTTTTGAGCTAAAGATGAGTAGGTACAGCTGTGTTAATTTTTGCTACATGTGTGGAAAATATACCCTATGTGATCAATGCAAGAACCTAACCAAGTGGGTGAGATTTGCTAATTTAAGATCCTGACGTCCTAGGCAGAATCACACTTCAGATTTGGATTCAGTGCACTTGATTTAGTGTAGGACACATGGATTAGACCAAGTAGCAGACTTTTTTGTGTGTGATGAAGTGTAATTGGCAATTTGTGTTATTTCCTGGTCATCTTCCATACCAGGGCTAAGCAGTCCTGACCCTTCTTTGTTTCTGAAACCAGAAGAGATTGGGTCTGTTTAGAGTAGTATGATGAATGTCAAAATGAACTACTGTAAATGCATTGAGGGTTGGGTTTTTTTTTTTGATTGCATAAGATATCTATGGAAATTCCCAACTCTTGTTCTGCATTGAATCACTTTCTCTATGAAAATGCACAGAATCCCTCTTGGAGTTGTTTCAGCAGTTAACTTGGCCATTGGAAGTGGCTCATTGTTTTCCATTGTTCTTGTAGCGGAAGATTCGTCAAAGCTACTTTGCTTGTGTCTCGTACTTGGATACCCTGGTTGGGAAGCTGTTAAATGGCTTGGATGATGCGGGGCTCTCTCATAACACCATTGTAGTGTTCACAGCTGATCATGGTAAGTCATTTTATGCCTCTTGGGTTCTTTGGTGAGTTTCTGTTACTTCAGTGGTCCCCAACCTTTTTTTGGCCATGCCTCATCCAAGCATCTCTAAAATCATGATCCCACAACCCGCAACATATAACACTGCACAACAATGATTTTGCTACTGGGAATAACACATATGATTTACATTATATCGAGTGTGCTGATTCCAAATCTGAACTCAGAATTTGCCTATCATGTACAGATTTTAAGTTATAGGTGTGCTATAGTTGTTTAAATGTTCAGTAATTGGGTTAACTAACTTAAGGTCCTGACATCCTAGGCCCGTGATGGCAAACCTTGGCACTCCAGATGTTCTTGGACTTTAATTCCCAGAAGCCCAAGCACCCCGTGAATCCACAGGAATGGGTTTACTGTGATTAATCTGGCCTGCGCTGCCTTTGTCGCTCCCAGAAGCGAAAGTAAAATGTGCCAGTACAGAGGAAGGATTAGCTCAGAAGAGCCTTAACCATACATACGTGTTTTACTTCTGCTTCCAGGAGCAACGAGGGTAGCGCGGGCCGGATTAATCGCAGTAAACCCATTCATGTGGATTCACAGGGTGCTTGGGCTTCTGGGAATTGAGGTCCAAGAACATCTGGAGTGCCAAGGTTCACCATCATGGGCCTAGGCAGAATCAGACTTCAGATTTGGATTCAGTGCACTTGATTTAGTATAGGATACATGGATTAGACCATGTGATGCTGTGTAATTCTTCTAATTCAAAAAGTGAATTCCTATTCACTTGGAGGAAGCCTAGAAGGCCATTAACTTGGTCTAAACCCATGGTTCCCAACATGGGGCATATGGCACACAGTGGGGCAATTTGATTTTTATGGGGGGCAATTCGAGAATGAGTTAACAGTGAATCATGTTCTCCCCCCTTCTTTTGGGCTTGTCTAGGCTGGTCCCTGGGCGAGCATGGTGAATGGGCCAAATACAGCAACTTTGATATCGCCACCCGTGTGCCACTGATGTTTTATGTGCCGGGATTGACTTCCCCCCTCCCTTTTCCGGGACAGAAGCTCTTTCCTTTCATTGATCCCTTCGCTCAAATTTCAAATCCGGTGTTCCAAGGTGAGATCTCGAAATGGACAATAGCTCAGATAGTTGGCTGTAACTTTTAATTGGTGGTTTGGTGCAGAGTTTGGGAAAATGGGTGAAAATTCCCAGAATCCCCTAGCCAGCCAGCATGACCAATGGCAAAGAATGTGCTAAGCCCGATTCCACTCTATTGTTATTTTTGTGTTGGGAGATCATTATTCTGAAATGTGTCAATATGTCTGGTCAGAAAGTCACTCTCCGTGTGAGAAGACAGGCAGAAGTAAGGGGATGAGGCTAGTGTGCAACCTTTATACAGGTTTACACACTTAGCAAAATACCTTAAAGGGGTCAAGAGGGATTCTGTGCACTGAACCCTAGAGTTGGATATGACTGGCTTTTGAGCAAGGGCTACCTAAGAGCTTCTGGAGGTACAATTTCATCTCCAGTTCAGACCCATTGTTTACCATTAAAAGCCTGGTGCCCTCTATGCCCTGTTTTAGAAGGCAAAGATCACTATGGTCGCTTGGTTGTCCTGTGTTTTGGAAGGAAGAAGGCTAGGAAGTCTTCTTTCCTTCCATAGGGTGGGATATTTGCCTAACTTTCACCCTTGCCCTAGACCAGGGGTGGGGAACCTGCAGGCTTGAGAGGAACCTGGGCTTCTGGGAATTGAAGTTCCAGAGCACCTGGAGGACTAGCCTGTTTCCTCTAAGCCAGGACTCCTCAACCTTGGACTTCCAGGTGTCCTTATTATTTATTATTTACTAGCTGAGTGCTCGGGGGGTTTATTTATGGTGTTTGGAAGGCCCTCTGATACATACCAACCCAGACTTCTCCCTGTGACACACACAGACACGTATGGACGTACCATGGTTGTTTGGTGGCTATGTGTGTGTGTCTGTCTGTCTGTGTGTGAGTATTCCTGCTCCTGAGTTGGTTTTCCTTCTCCCCACCCCGTGTGTGTGTGTCTGTGTGTGTGTGTGTGTGTGTGTGTGAGAGAGAGAGTGTGTGTAAGAGAGAGTGTAAGAGAGAGAGGGAGAGGTGGGCCATCCTGAAGGAAGGGGGGTGGATGAAGGGTTGGAAGTTCCAACTGCCACTCAGGTCCCGCTCCCTTCCCTTTTGTGCCTTTTGGCGCGCAAGGCACTATGGGGGTTGTAGTTTCCACCTTTTTGCCATTTTGTGGGGCCCATGCCCCCCCTACGTTGACCTTCTCTGTAGCACCAGGTAAGTGTGTGTGCAGTTTGATCGGGGATAGTTAAGGGGTGTGGAAGCTTTTCCAGGACCCACAAGGGGACATCTCTCTTTTATAGATATAGATTACTATTTATTATTTCAACTTGCATGCCGCCCCACTCGCAATGCGACTCTGGGCGGCCAACAAAGAAACAAAGTATCAAAGTATCAGCTACAAACTACAGTTACAAAATATCACATCAACACAATAGCAACACAGTATAACACATTCTTACTTGGACTTCGATTCCCAGAAGCCCAGGCTCCCCTCAAGGCTGCAGGTTCCCCACCCCTGCCCTAGACAGTGGAGATCTATGCTTTTGTAATTTTACTTTCACTTTCCAAAGCACTAGTTCAATGATGGCAAACCTTGACACTCCAGCTAAGGAGTTCTCAACCATTTAAAGATGGGGGGCCGGGTCACACTCCCTCAGACAGTTTTGGGGGTCAGATGGCCATTTTCCCTTCCTCCACCACATGGCACTTCCTGGTGTGGTGGGGGCAGTGGGGGCCACATGAAATGGCACCGTGGGCCACATTTGGCCCATGGGCCACAGGTGGCAGTGGGGGGCCACATGAAATAGCGCCGTGGGCCACATTTGGCCCATGGGCCACAGGTTGAGAATCCCTGCTCCAGCTGTTCTTGAGCTTCAATTCCCAGAAGCACTGATCAGCAGGAGTGCTGACCTGGGCTTCTGGGGATTGAAGTCCAAGAGCACCTGGAGTGCCAAGGTTAGCCATTACTGCACTAGACAGTTACTGGCCAATAATTTGATCTTCTTCTCTCCTCCCAATCCAGAGAAGCCCAAAGAAATGGTTGAGTTGGTGTCTCTCTTTGCAACGCTTGCGGAACTTGTTGGATTGGACGTCCCTCCTGCTTGCCCCCATCCATCCTTTCAGGTGTCCCTATGTACCGAAGGAAAAAGCCTGGTTCAGTATCTCTCCCCGATCCATGGACAGCAAGAGAATGGCAGCAGTGAAGGCAGGGATTTCGACCCATCCATTGCTTTCAGCCAGTATCCCCGTCCGGGAGACATCCCTGAGCAGAACTCTGATTTGCCAGCACTTAAAGATATAAGAGTGATGGGCTACTCCATACGTACTCCTGACTACAGGTGTACTCTGTGGTTTGGCTTTGATCCCAGCAACTTTACAGTCAATCTCAAGGATGTCCACGGAGGGGAGTTATATTTTACAGCCAGTGACCCCAACGAAGATCATAATATGTACAAAAGCACCATGCTTCGCCCTCTTACCCAAAAGCTTTGCAAGATCTTGGAGTTTTAAGTTTGGGATTGGCTTCCTGACTGTAAAGCTCAGCTACGGAACTGTTAGTCACATTATTTTAGAGAGTTTTGTGTTATACACAAAGATGACTCTTGAGTGATAGCTTCCTTTGTATGAAGAAATCTCAAACATGCTGCGTTCTTGATTTTTGAAAGAACAGCCCTCGTTAGGTGTTAATTAATAAAGATACTTGCTTTCTCTTTTCATTTGTACGAAGTCTAACATTCTTTTATTTTATTTTTTAAAGATGATTACAATTGTGGTTATGAACAGGAGAAAGGAGTGGAAGAAAAAGAGTCCTGCTGGTGCAGTGGTTAAACTGCTGTACTGTAGCCAGAGTGTTCTGAGTTCGTTCCTGACAGGGATCTAGGTTGACTCAGCCTTCCATCCTTCTGAAGTTGGTAAAATTAGTACCCAGCATGTTTGGGACAAAATGCTAATTACTCTGTGAACCGCCCAGAGAGTGCACTAGGCACTATGGGGTGGTATATAAGTGTAATGGCTATTGCTAAGAAAAAGGAATGAAGTTGATTGGGGACGGGGGGTCAGTCCTCTTTTCCCTTTGCTGGCTGGGGGCGATAGGTTGGGTGTTTGATTCCCCACTGTACCTTCCAAAGCAAAAGCCAGCCTGTATAGTTTTAGGCAGGACTGCAGTGGCTCAAGTGGCTAAGAGGCTGACTGGAAGGTCAGCAGTTCAAGGCCCGAGTACTGTAGGACGGAATGAGCTCCCATCTTTGTCCCAGCTCCTGTCAACCTAGCAGTTCGAAAGCAAGAAATTGCAAGTAGATAAATAGGGACCACTGGTGGGAAAGTAAACAGCATTCCGTGCGCTCCGGTGTCTAGTCATGCCTGCCACATGCCTGCGGAAACGTCCGCAGAAACAGACAATGCTGGCTTTGAAACAAATGAGCACTGAACCCTAGAGTCAGATACGACTGGCTTTCAAGCAAGGGAAACCTTTACTTTTACCTATAGTTTTGGGCAAAGAGGGTCACTATTTCTTTTTCTGCCGTGTCCGAATCTGAATATTGGCGATCCTCATGGCGATCAGCCATGAAGACTGTCCTGAGAATATAATGCAGTGACCTTTCATCTGCCTTCGGCATCACAGCGTGACACCCATAGTACCACTGATCCATTTCCGTGAGTCCCTTTCAGGTCTTGAGCCCTTTCAGCCACAAAGTCCTCATCGGCCCCAGGCCTGTATTCTTGAAGCTGCTGCCCTCCATCAAGATGGATTCAGGAGGGATTTAATCCACTTGGGGAACCATCACCCTTCCCTGTGGACTTTGCTGCCAAAGGCCGCTAGTCCTGAGGATGGCCAGGTTAGTTAACCACCACCTGACACTTGGCGTTGAGTCGCTGGCAGTATTACCATAGCCGGATAACCTGGCCAGACATACGAAAGGCTCACTCCAAGGTGAAATCAAATTGGCAGCCCATTTTTCCTCCTAAAATGACAACGTAGAGCACAGTAAATAATGGCAGAGATAAGAGAGAAGTGGTGATGGGACAGAATCAGGCTTAACTTTTACGATCCTGCAAATTAGCAAACTTTTGCTACGTTAGGATTGGCAACGAGGCTGAGTTTGCAAAGGGTGTGTGCTGCTACGATTATGAAGCTTTGCAACTGCTTGAGCAGAGATGTGCAGAACCACTGGAGGCAAGGCCACGTAGACCACCACCTCTTTCTGATCTCTGCACATGTAGCTCTTAGCTTTTGGAAGCTACGCAGCATTAGGTGTGGTTAGTACCTGAAAAGAAGGCCAGAGAGTAGCAGAGCTCTCTAGGTAAGGCTAAGCAAAAATCCTTCTTGAAGCCGTGGAGAGCTGTTGCTAGTCAAGAGTTGCAAGACATCTCAAGGGTCTGGCTGAGTCGATGGCAGCTTTTTCTGTTCCTAACAGGTGATGGACAGTAGTGACTAGAAACCCTTTTGGAAGGGAAGTTCCTCTGAACTCTAAGGAAGGGAAGACAGCATGCCCAGGTTATTATTACCCAGTGAGGGAATGCTGTAGGCATCATATAGTTTTCAGCAAAGTGTCTGATAAAGTGCCCATAATATTCTGGTTAGCAAGCTAACTAGGTGTGGCCTGGATAGAAAAATTCTCAGGTGGGTACACCGTTGTTTACAGAATCATTCTCCGAGAGTGATTATCAATGGCTTCTCAATTCAATTCAATTCCTGTATCCGACTTGTACGCCGACCCACTCGCAATGCGACTCTGGGCGGCTAACAAAAAGCAAAATATCACAGTTACAATAAATACTACTACAATATCACAGTTACAAAATATCACACATTGTCACCATTACAATTATAAAGTAATTACCAAAACATTTCAAAACTCAAAAAATACATTACAAACTCAGCCCGAACCACTCTGTCCATTACCCTCTGAGAGGAGGTAACAGATAGGATACTACAGGACTCAATCCTGGACCAGATGCTCTTCAACATTTTCAATAGTGACTTGGATGAGGGAGTACAGGGAATGCTTATCAAATTTGCACATGCTACAAAATTGGATGGAGTAGCTACTACCTTTGAAAACAACAATTTAAAAAGATCTTGATAGGCTTGAATAGGACTAAAGCGGCTCAAGTGGTTAAGATGCTGACCGGGAGGCAGAAGGTCAGCAGTTCAAAACCCAAGTACTGCATGACGGAATGAGCGCCCGTCTCTGTCCTAGCTCCTGCCAACCTAGCAGTTTGAAAGCAAGAAATTGCTAGTACAGAGACTGATGCTGCTGCAGAATCTGCTTTTGGAAAACCTTCCCATTAGCCTTCTGTTCCAGTGAAGTCCTAAAGCAGACAAGGTTGGAACTTTTGCTAGTCTTATCCCAATTAAACGGAATGAGGTTTAGAAACCAACAGGAGGGAATGTAGTTCTCCACCAGAGGACAGCAGATGCTCAGTGTATAATTCATATTCTCCATCTATTTTCTTTTAATACTCTCATGCAAAGAACTTTCCCCAAAGAGGAAAATTTCCTCTTTACAGAAAGATAGGTGGGCTGAAGGAAGTGAAATGTCTGTCCCTCCCAAACCAAGGTTGCGTTGTTCTGAAAGTCAGCTAAATTATTTTGTCAGCTCACAGAAGCATCTCTCCCACTTCCTAGAAATAATTTCAAACTTACCTTACATTTAGCAACAATTATCATGCATGAGATGCAAAATCCGACTGCAGGTTCGGTTTCATGTTTGCCAGAAATTTAGATGCTACAGGCTATCAACTCCTTGTAGTTTGAAGACCTTGTTTCTGTGCCAGAAAGACTCATTGTTATTGCTGTTGGCAGCAACCATAGATGATACACGCTATCAACACTAGGTGTAGATTCTGCCTCTTTCTTTTGCACTTAGTGTGGCATTTCCATTTTGTTTGTGAGACCTTAGAACGTTTTTCTTCCCCTTTCTCACCTACAATTATTAGTATTGTCTACCTTTGGTTTTTGGACTTCAATTCCCAGAAGCCAATTCCCCAAAGCACTGATTGGTCAATGTACTGTCTTAGGCATGGGCCCCACATTGGGAACCACTGGTCCAGCTAGACTGATGAAAGTGCTGTGGTGGCTTAGTAGTTAAGATGCTGAGCTTGATGACCAGAAGATCGGCAGATCAGCAGTTCAAGCTCCGAGTGCTGCGCGACAGAGTGAGCTTCTGTTGTCTGTCTCAGCTCCTTCCACAACCTAACAGTTCAAAAGCAAGAAATTGCAGGTCGACCAATAGGTACTACTTTGATGGGAAAGGTAACAGATGAGCACCACCCCCTAGAGTCGGACATGACTGATTTTCAAGCAAAGGAGATTGTTACCTTTACTGTTTGATGAAAGTGTTCTGCAGATGTTGGATCGGGGCTGCGAAGCGGCTGTTGGGTCCTGGAGGAGACTGGTCAAGCAATGAGACACGAGGCAAGATGGAGCAAAGACCAGTGATTTAATGAGGGAAAATCATCAGTATTTATCATGTACAGGCTGCATGCAAAAGGACTGCGATCTGACAGGATCCACATGCCATGTTTACACGAGTTAATTGGGAAACTCTTCAGGGGAGTTAATTAACTAACTTAATCAATGACAGGGGAACTCCATTGTTCCAAGCTATCTGTTGTAAACATGTGGCTGGTATTGGTTTTAGGACTTAGAGTAATCCGCAGATGCGAGATTACCTATTACATGACTAGCAAATTAGTTATTAGCTTCCTATTGTCCGAGCTGCTTGTCAGGTCAGCTGTAGGTGAATTAAACCCTATCTAATATTCTGCTCCCCCAATTTCTGTCCCTTCAGGAACCCCTGGAAACGAGGTGATCGCCCATCACCGGGGTTCTGTCAGGTCCAGTATGCCAATTGTATGCGCGGATACCACCTAAAAGCTCACACACTGCTGTGACATTTTTATCGGTCCTAAAAGAAGTATTTATGATTCCCTTTTATGCCTCCTAGGAGAAAAACGAACCTGTGTTGCCTTAGACAACCTGCACAGTCCCAGAAGAATGACAGCCCACTTCTGTGTATTCCCTACTTAGAAATCCCTGTTAAGAATTGCCATAAATCAGAATTGACTTGACAGCACACAAAAGAAAGATGAAGAACTATTAGCCAACTCTGATTATCTTGCTTTCTACTCATGGGCCACATGGATACACATTATTCTTGGTTCCCCGGAATTCAGAAAGCCCATGGCAATAGCTTATCTGCATGTTCAGCCTTGCTCTGGAAGCCATATAGATAAATATAAACCATATGAAAAAATGATTGTTGCAATACCTATATTATGCAAAGGAATGGTGATGGTCTTAGTGCTATACTTTTTCTTATTACAAGATTTCCATATCTTGGATTGGCTTTCTGGGAATTAGCCTACAACCACAAAAGGAATATGGAAATGTAACTTATTAGCCTTTAAGATGCCATGACAATTTCTTCTTTTGGCTCTCTATCGTCTATGCTCAATTGCTTTGAAAACGTAGACTTCAGGATATGTCATATTTCAGCCTTGCCTTGGGAGGCAAGCTGAACTGAAAGATGTTGTCCTACAAAAAGTGGAGGAAGTTCCTCGAGGACTAGCTATTCTTGATTTGATTCTAACCAGTAGAGAAGACTTGGTGGAAGAAATGGTAACGAGGGGAACCATGGGGGAGAAATGACCATGTTCTGTGTGAGTTGTTGATTTCAAATAGATAAAAGCAGAGGGTAGCCTAACATATACGCTGGACTTCAAGGACTTACTTAGATCTTCCCATGCCATGATGTAGCATATCAGGCAGCAAGGGATGCCCAGCAGCTTCGGTCTTTGGCGAGTGCTTCAGTTTCCTCCCATGTCATTTCCAAGGTCTTCAACTCTCCCATGGACTCTCTTCCCATGGAGGTTCTTCACCATGCATTTCGAGGGTGCCCTTGTTGTTGATTGGCATTAGGAGGGGTCCAACCTTAGGGATCCAGGTTCACAACTTAGTTGTCATATTAGATCCCCATTTGACCCTTGAGGTGCAAATCGTGGCAGTATGCAGAGCTGCTTTCTTCCAACTGCACCAGATTGACCAGATTGCTCAGTTGCATCCCTGCTTGGACAGACAGTCTCTCATAACACTAGTTATCTCACTGGTAGTCTCACCATACCCATCAAGCGTGGCTCTGGAAAATATGGGAACTGCTCTGGCCCGGATGCGCATGCGCAGCAACAACCCCCTTTGTGCATGCGCAGAACCCCTTTGTGCATGCGCAGAACCCCTTTGTGCATGTGCAGAACCCCTTTGCGCGTGCACAGAGCTTCCTCTGATGGGTGCACATGGGCAGTAACCCCTTTCCCCACCATTCAAAATACGGGACAGGAGTGGGAAAGGGGAGGAACGACCACTGAAATGTGGGAAATCCCGGCCAATATGGGATACTTGACAGGTAAGAGTCTCACGTATTGATTACCTGGTGTGTGTATTTTCAAATTTATTCAGGAATTTTGTAAGGTTGATTTTGTTTGTTTTATCGCATGTGCTACATTCGTTTTTTAATTTATAAAAAATGATTTTATGATTTTCATTGTTTTAAATATTTTTGACATGTGGCAGTCATGACTAAACACGGAACACTGTTGCCTTCCCACCAAAGTGGTACCTATTTATCTACTTGCAATTTCTTGCTACCGAACTGCTAGGTTGGCAGGAGCTGGGACAGAGACGGGAACTCACTCCATCGTGCAGTACTTGGGTCTCGAACTGCTGACCTGTCGACCTTCCAGTCATCAAGTTCAGCATCTTAACCACTAAGCCACTGCAGTCTCTGACAAAAAGGCCAATGTGATTTCACCAAAACCTCAAAGTGGACATGAAAATAAAAAAGGACACATATAGGAAATGGAACATAAGAACAAAAGAACAGCCTTGCTGGAAGAGGCCACAGGAACCCATCCTGTCCAGCCTTCTGTCTCACACAGTGGCTCACCATTTGCTTCAGGGTATTATTCCCAAGCAGATGCCTTCACCTGTTTAGGATTCCCTGGAAATGGCATTGAGAGATATCCTGCCTTTCTCTCCACCCCGGAGGTTGTCCTTAGGTATCCATAATTATAGCTATTGACACCCTTGGAAGGATGGCCAGGACATAAAGGAAGAATACAAGCAAGAAGCAAAGAATTGTGTTAGGAAGGCAAAAGCTGAGAATGAGCTGACGTTAGCAAGAAACACTAAAAGCGACCAAAATCTCTTCCGTTATGTGTGTAGCAAAAGTCAGAGAAAAAATGGGGAAGGAAAAATGATAAGAGACAACAAAGAAACAGCAGAAGTGCTCAATTCTTTAGCTCCGTTTTTCCTCTAAAAGACAGTCTATGACTCTCCAAGAAAATGTGAATTATGAGTGGAAGGGTCAGGATTGCAGCTTGAGAGTGGTAAACAAATAATCAAGGGATAGCTTATCACTCTGGATGGGTTCAAATCTCCAGAATTGAACTGCATCCAAGAGTATTGAAAGAATTGGCTGAAGAACTCTCAGAACCACTGTTGATAATTTGCTTGAAATCTTGAAGTGAAGTGTCAGATGACTGGAGGAGGGCTAACATCCCCGTTTTCATAAAGGGCAAAGAAAGAAGAACGTGGGAACTACAGCCAGCCTTATATCAACTCCTAAGAGAATTCTGGAGCAGATTATAAAGCAGACTCTCTGCAAGCACTTGAAAACAATGTGATAATAACTAGAAGCTGACATGGAGGGAATGCTGTAGGCATAATATAGTTTTCAGCAAAGTGTCTGATACAACGCCCATGATTTTCTGATTTGCCCATACCTGTCAAGTATCCTGGATTGGCTGGGATTTCCCGTATTTTTGCGCCGATTTTCGCCATTTCCCGCCCGGAGCTGCCGCTACCCCGTAATTTGGTAGTGGGGGAAAATGAGTTACTGCGCATCCCTTCTGTGCAGCTCACTTCTACGCGTGCGTAGAAGGCTTTTACACATGCGTAGAAGGCTTTTGTGCAGAAGGGGATGCGTAAAAGCCTTCTACACATGCATAAAAGCCTTCTACGCACACGTAGAAGTGAGCTGCGCAGAACGTTTCTGCGCAGCTCTGTTGTACGCATGCTTAAAAGGCTTTTATGCATGCGTAGAACGGACTTGCACAGAAACGTTCTGTGCAGAAACATTCTATGCATGCATAAAAGCCTTCTACGCATGCGTACAATGGACCTGCGCAGAAACGTTCTGCGCAGGTCCCGTAATCTCCGGAGCTGCGCTTGACAGGTATGGATTTGCCATCTGGCCAAATGATGTAAATCCACGAAAGCAACAAAAAACGTTCGAGGCTTTGACTGAGTCCATAAATATTTAATAGTTCCAAATTTTCAAAAAAAATGAACTTAAAGATTGTTTCAAGCATGTAAAATAACCAAATCTTGAAAGTCCTCAGGATTAAGGACTTTTTCGACCATATATCTTCTTCAGAAATTATTCTATTTTTTCATTTACTAACAGTTTTCCAATTTTATCGCATTCGTAGCCTCACTTGCTTAACTCATTTTGGGCTGATGAACGTACTCTCAGGTGGGTACACAGTTGGTTACAGAATCATACTCAGCGAGTGATTATCAATGGCTTCACAAACTGAGAGAAGGTAACAAATAGGATACTACAAGACTCAATCCTGGACCAGATGCTCTTCAACATTTTCAATAATGACTTGGATGAGGGAGTACAGGGAATGCTTATCAAATTTGCACATGCTACAAAACTGGATGGAATAGCTACTCATACCTGTCAAGTTTTGGTTGTGGAAATAAGGGAAATTTTCCGGGAGTGGGCACGCATGCGCAGTAACCCCTTTTTCTGGCTGTTCTAATACTGGAAGACAGCAGAAAAGAGGGGTGAATTATGGTATTTCCTGGCCAAAATGGGATACTTGACAGCTATGTAGCTACTACCTTGGAAAAGTGCAACGGAATTTAAAAATATCTTGATAGGCTTGAATGGGACTGAAGTGGCT